>CM035091.1:82311835-83048519 GCA_020205505.1 Panax japonicus
TAAAATATCAACGTAACAATTATTGAATCAATAAAATAAAATATTGAACAGTAATTACTGTAACAACTATTGAGTAGTACCTTCTTACGTAAGAATCAATAATTGGTGCAATACCGTGTGCTACTGTGCAACAACGCGTATTATTGTGTTTTAACCACCGGGTATTCCAACAGTATTAACGGTAACAACTACGCCGTTATTTATAAACAACTTATACTTGTCGTTTTCTTCATCCAATCGCTTTCGTTATGGGGCCCACAAAAGACTGCTTCGTCATACAAATATTCCCCGACAGGAAGAATATTCCACGGCCAAACGAATATTCCCCGTCAACAATGAATATTTTATAACCACTTGCTTATTTGAAATATTTGCGCATTTTACTCATAACTAACCACATTAATCAATTCAACCCTTACTATTTCAAAATAATAAATAGAGAAATTCAATTTCATTTATAATAAGTTGGGGTCTTACAGGTAGGCTAAGAAGTCCTTCATGAATACGTCAGGAAATTCACTAACAACAGAATTATCATTCAAATCTGACTGTATTTTTGTTTAAATCCATGAAATGGGCTAAGAAAGCTTGACATCCGTTTTCCAATAAATGAATGGCTTAATGGCTTGATATGAAAGTGTTTGACTTCAATGGTTTGGTTGCTTGAATTTGCATAACAGGTTGGCTAGGAATATGAAAACTAACAACCTTTCGAAAAATAATCAATTTTGGCATGATGGGTGGTTAACCAATCAATCCCTAAAATCACATCAAAAACAAGTATCTTTAAAGAGATAAGATCAACAGGTAATGTGATTGTGCCCACTTAGATCAAACAAGATTTATAAACAGTGGATATTATATAAGTTTCTCCTAACGAAGTTTCCACAGATAAGTCAAATTCCAATTTCTCCGGAGTCAAGTTTAAACGTTGAGTACAAGCAGGAGAAATAAAAGAGTGGGTAGAACCGATAACTAATAAGGTATAGACTTTGAAAGAATTTATAATTAACTAACCTGTGCTAACCTCGTTCAGGTTACTCGCTCTTTGAGAAGTCATGGAAAATGCTCTTCCTGAAACCGCCGACTTTGTTTTGTCCATATCCACCTTTGGTGCCACCGTCCCAACTAGACTTGATTTTCGCTACAGGACAAAATCGAGCTATGTGACCGTCTTTTCCACAACTAAAACATATCTTGGAAAGCTGTGAATAGTTTGGACTTATATGTCCCTCCTCTCCGCATCTGTAGCATCTAACTGACGGTCGTTCTCCTCCCCTAGAATTTGTTGCTGGTGCTGGTGCTGGTGCCGACGTCTTCCCGTCGTTGTTAAATCTTCAAATTTCCACTTGAATCATTTCTTCTATTATCTTGGCCATGATTACCACCAAAGTGGTTACCATTTCTCGCATGATAATTTCCTCCACGATGGTTATCATTGTTCCGATGACCGTTACCACCGGTACGATTATTATCGTGTTGTTGCTCATTATCCCTCGTTTGGGCTGGCTCATTATCGCGCTCCAATAACTAAGACCTATTCACTACATCTGAATATAAAAAAAGTTTGTGAGAAATGAGGTATTGATGTATTTCGAGTTTCAAACCTCGTAGAAACATTCGCGTCATTCTCTCCTCATTATCAACCAAATGGGATGCAAATCGGGACAACTCGGCAAACTTAGCTTCGTACTGCGACACGTTCATATTGTTTTACTCTAGCTTGATGAACTCAACCTCCTTCATGTGACGAATACTTTCAGGAAAGTACTTATCGTTGAATAATTCTTAGAACTTCTCCTATGACATCTTCAGTGCGGCAGATTGAGTACGCTTTACAGATTTCCACCAGTAATCTGCCTCTCCTCGCAACATGAATGTGGCAAAGAGAACCTTTTACTCCTCAGATCATCCCAAGACATCAAATATCTCGGTGATCTACTTTATCCACGTCTCTGTCGTAAGTGGTTCTGACTTTCCCAAAAACTCCGGTGGTCCTAGCTTCTTGAACTGCTTAGCGGTAACAAGTCGCGCATTGCTATCATTTCCACCCGTATTTTGTACACGAGCCTCCCTCGTCTGATTTTGCATAAATTGCAAAAAAACTTCTAAACATCCCATCAGTCATCATTTGTTCGGTAGTGTTGTTTATAAGAGGAATATTTCCTTCCTGTTGCACGTTCCTCTAGGTGGTGATTAAATGTGTCTCCACTGTCTCATTCACTCCATCGTTAATATTTCCCGCTGCCATTCTTAAATACTGCCATAAAACAAGGGTTAATTAAACAAATTAATATATCACATAATATCCTTATATTATGACCGACCAATAAATAAGCTTAGATAGGACACACTAGCGAAGGATTTACTCATCTCTCCCCTCCTAGTTCTATTCCCCGATCTCTGCCAGAGACCATATCCCTAAGCTTTGATACCAACTGTGACGCCCCCAAATTAGGTAAACAACACCCATTCTGAGTCGCCAAATACATGGTACAGAAAGCAAACTACAACTTCAACAATACAATTGTCGTGCAAAATACGACAACACATGCTGTGAGTTTAAATACAAATATTGTCTTCTAGACAATATCCACACTCAAATAAGTCCTCATTACAATTATTCATACACGATTTTACAAAATAGTGAGGACTGCTAAAACATCTTTCTAGAGCCATCACTCCATACCCCGACTAGATCCTGCTATGTTCTTACCTCCTGAGAAGAAAAATGGAACAAAAAGGAAAAGGGTGAGCTCAACTAGCCCAGTAAAGAATATTATGACTAAGATAATATAAAAAAAATTATCATTAGTCTTCAACAGAAAAAAATCTAACAAAATATAATAGACAACAAGTTTTAGATCAACAACTGAAGCGGAAACAACAATCCATTAGAAGAGTCAAGTAGAGAATGAGTTCTACTATCTTCTAAGATTTAAAAGTCCATCAATATCTTATCCCTGTAACAACAATCAATATACATCTTTAATCAAATATTCATCTTTGCACTACAGGCCAAAGATATTCATTTGTATCACCTGTTGATCATGTTCATCTCAACACCTGATCATCTTTGCACTACGTGCCAAAGATATTCATTAGGTAATCATTCATCTTTGCACTACAGGCCAAAGATATTCATCAGTTAATCATTCATCTTTGCACTATAGGCCAAAGATATTTAGTAATATCATTATTTAGGACTGAGGAAGATGAAAAATATATTAAAGAAAACGAATCCAGTGAAACAAAATAACATATATTAGATATTCGTATTACAGTTTATCCAAGATCAATAATACTCCATAATAACCAATTTCGAAGCAAAATTCAAGAATAAAGATCAGAACATGGATACAATTAAAGATAGTACCAATAATAGACATCTTGGATAAAAAGAAGAAAATTTCATTTTTCGGTTAATAGTGCCGTATACGTGAATATTAACCCCGACACAAAAAGTTCCAAATTTGATAAAAAGTTCAAATCAACATTTCGGCGTAATGATATTGAAGAAAATAATATCATTTAAGAAGAAATAACATCCCTTACCTCAAAATAACAATACTTCTGATCGGAATATCGGTATAAGGCTGAAGGAAACTTGCACTGATAAATAAAAACTCATAAATTATCTAAATACTCGCAAAATATGCTCGATAATATAGGAAGAGAAAGATAGAAAACTTATGTTTCTGGTGTGATTTTAAATTATAACTTAGCCCTCTATTTATAGAAAAATGTTAACACACCGAAGCATACTTGACCTACTACCTGATGGCTTTACCTGCTACTATTGACACCCACCACATTTGAAATAAAATTCAGCACATTTCTTCAGCAATCACAAGTGGGGCCCACTCAATTCTAGAATTTTCCACCAAATTATTTATAAACCTAATTTCCGAATCAGTCACCTCTTAAAATTCATAATAAATTATACGTTCATTTTTAACGGTTCAAAATTTATGGACATATACTCAACTTATATATGTATAACATATCCAAAAATCACAACGGTCAGATTAAAAATTATAACTCACGCAATATATCTCAAGAACAATGATTTAATTTTTAATACCTCCATTCCGACAAAAACACCTCAACATTAACTCCTTCAACTATATCCGCATAAAATAAATATTTTCTTATCATATAAATCAATAATTAATTATTCACAAAAAATTTTACAGAATCACAATTATGACAACCAGGCCGTTCCCAGGAAAGAGGGGGCTTTCCGATAAGGATTTCTCCTTACTGGCGCGCAATTAGGTGACCAAACCTCTCCTTAACAGAACTTTCTAGACATTGTCAATAATGCTATCTCATAATATTATTCAAATAATATAAAATATTGATATGATAATGGGAAATATTGTGTAGTGACAATTATTGAAACAACAATAATATAAAATATCAACGCAACAATTATTGAATCAATAAAAAAAATATTGAACAGTAACTACTGTAACAATTATTGAGTAGTGCCTTCTTACGTAAGAATTAATAATTCAAAAATACTGTGCAAAACCGTGTGCTACTGTGCAACCACGCGTATTACTGTATTTTAACCACCGGGTATTCCAACAGTGTTAACGGTAACAACTACGCTGTTATTTGTAAAAACTCAAATTTGTCATTTTCTTCATCCTACTGTTATTCGTTATGGGGCCCACAAATGGCTGCGCCGTCGTACGAATATTCTCCGACATAAAGAATATTCTACGACCAAACGGATATTCCCCGATAACAATGAATATTTATAATCACTTGCTTATTTTTCAAAATTTGCACATTTCACCCATAACTAAAGCATTATATCAAATTAACACCTCATTATTCACAATAATAATTAGAGAAAATTCGATTTTATTTATAAAAAGCTGGGGTCTTACAGTCATGGTCATGCTAACAACTGTTCATCAATGCACTACGGGCCAATGAGGATTTTTACCGCATCATTTGTAACATTACGGTCATGATTATACCGAATGATCCCTGATTATAATCATAACAAGTTCATCTTTGCACTATAAGCCATAGATGACTTTCAACAGAATATAAACATGAGGACGATGACAATGATATAGGAATTCAA
Source organism: Panax japonicus (assembly GCA_020205505.1). Taxonomy (NCBI): domain Eukaryota; kingdom Viridiplantae; phylum Streptophyta; class Magnoliopsida; order Apiales; family Araliaceae; genus Panax; species Panax japonicus. The sequence continues at coordinate 82,316,940 of CM035091.1, forward strand.
TAAAACAAGTTCAAGAATTAATTTATCCAAGAACCAACAACATCCAAATTGTCAACATGATATTGCTTTGTGGTGTAAAGTTCAAGAATGCTCAGAAGAATATTTCCATGAAAAGATACTGGATGAAGCCTAAATATCAAGGATATTCCACTAATTTCATGGAGTATAGAAGTCAAAGTTTTAACCAACTGAGTATAATAATGAATGGAATAACAAAAGAATTAACCAAGCATGCGATAGACTGTACAGATAGGTTATTCCAACAAAATAATAAATAATGGAACTAGGTCATGCGTAAACGCACATGCAGGATATTCCAACAGAATAATAAATAATGGAACCAGGTCATGCGTAGAGCACAGACAAGATGTTCCAACAGAATGATAAATAATGGAACCAGGTTATGCGTACAGCACAGACAAGATGTTCCAACAGAATAAGAAAGAATGGAATAATAGAAGAATTTCACCATGTATGCAGTACTTCGCATAGACAGATTATTCCAATATAATAATAAAGAATGGAATAACAAAAGTTCTCTTCATGAATACAAAAGAAATAACACCTCTTACATTAGTAGGAGATTGAATACTGCAGTAGTGTAGTAACAGAATACTCTTCTTCTTTCTCTCTTATTCTCTCTATACTTTCTCTCTCTATAGCTTGAATGAATTCGTGAAAAATAATAAAGAACTAGGCCTCTATTTATAGAAGATTTCTAGCTTAGCACTTGTAATGTGAAAAGGCAAGCGGCTTGACGACTGGTGATGTGAAAAGAAAAGTGGTTCGACATCTGTAATATTGTGAAACACCAAGTGGTTTGACGTCTGGTAAAGGTAATTACTATTTGCAAAAGAGACTCTTAGATGATGACATATGGGCCCCCATAGAATAACCAAACTTACCACAAACATCTCATAATAAACTCTTTATATACATCAATGATTGAATAAATATTACCACAAATCATTTTAATTTTAATCAACACATATTTAATCTTTCAATAATTACTAATCATTAATATTATAACTTGTCGTCTCAATTATTGATTTAATAATATAACATATTATACAGATGATATTGTGACAATAATTGAATCAATAATATAAGAGATATGATGCAACAATTACTGTAGCAATAATTGAGTATAACTGAGTGACTTCTCATGTAAGCATCAATAATCAATACCGTGTGCTACTATACAACCACGCGTAATATTGTACCTTTATTACCGGGTATTTCAACAGTTAACGGTAAAACTTTCGCCGTTATTTTTATAAAAAGATAATTTTGTCGTTTTCTAACTCCGACAATAATTCTGTTATGGGGTCCACCAATGATTGTGTCATCGTACGAATATTCCCCGACAAAAAGAATATTCCCCAACCAAACGAATATTTTATAACAACTTACTTACTTTGCAAAATTTAAAAATATTACCCACAACTATAACATTATATCAAATCCACACCATAATATTCAAAAATGATATTTAGAGAAAATTAATCTTTAATCATAAAAGTTAGGGTCTTACATGTTTGCCTTTCCGCGAGGTTGTCTTAGGGGTGAAATTACACGTTTGCCCTCTTGCAGGGTTAATAAAAGGAAAACAAAAATTTGGATGTCTACAAAGTGGTTGAGAAGGCTTCCGCACCTGAGCCACAAATAGAAAAATTGGCCATGAAGATAAATGAGCCAGAGCTTCTTGATGATAATATTTTCTAAACTGCAAAAGATGCAAAAGCTTTGAGCCTGAGGAGAAGAAGAAAAAAAGCAAATTAAGCAAGATGACTGAAAAAGAAGGAATAAATCTAAAAAATTAGAAGTAAAAAAGAAAAGGAAGAAGGCAAAAATAAAGTAGAAAAGGAAAGAAAAGAAGAGAAAGAGAAAAGAACTAAGAACCAAAAATAAAGAAAATTCAGTTTAACAATCGACTCATTCTTCAAATACTTCTCTACGACTGACTCATATCATCACAAATGTCGTAGAGGAAATTAAAAAGGGCTTCGACCCTGCGATCGTAAAATCAGAGGATCCTATTTCTGAGGGGGAGAAACCATTTGAATCTCATGTCCCTCTCTCATCTCTTCCATCCACTTCTCACCCAATGCCAGAAGAGACCTAGTTACCTCCATGAATAGCATATCGGCCGACCATTTGCAGAATTATTCTTACTGGGCAAGAAATTCCAGAAACTGCTCATCTTCTTCCGAATGAATTTTACGCTATAGGGGTAGGGAAAATGAGAGAGGTGCATTCTATAGATCCGCTATTAATTCTCTTCTATGATTTGGAGATAAATCGAAGTACAACTATTTCTGAGCCAAAGGATGACCAGTTGCTTCACTTTTTGTCACTTATGCCTCAACCAAGAGCAATGGTGCAATGCGATCATAGCTTCTTCAGATGGGCTTATACAAATTATCCAGTCTAAAGCTGGAGTCTCAAAACTTTCCTAGAGTTCTAAGGTATACTACCAAATTGCTCTGCTCAAAACCCTTCAATTCAAAGCCTCATAAATTCTTCTTTATTTTGCCTATGTTTAGATTTCTACTTGCATCTTTTGGTTACAATGACAAGATCGTAGAATCACCTTCTACGATCTCTGAGAAAACTTCTATCTCACAATCATTCACTTCTATTTGTTTTGAAAAATCTTATACTCCTCCGCATGAAGACTCTAAACACTTTACATGTGATGTAAATAATACCAGTTTTCAAATTGTAGAGTTTCAACCCTCTACTGACCCTATAAATTGATTTCACTCTCTGATTGTAGAGCCCTCACACCTTACGATTGATATTGAACCAACTAGTTCCCTTATTCATTCTCTAATTCCCATTGTAGAGTCTTCTTCCTCCGTTCACATATTAATCTTACTGACCACACCTCATAACTCCTCTCTCCATTCAGACTCCTCCTCATCATGGTCTTCAGCTTCTCCAGACATAGAGTCTCCACAGCCTAAGTCTAATGCAAATAAATCTAAAGCTTTTGTACTTATCCCTTCTACCGACATTTTGTTCCTCCTCCATCTCCCAAACAAGAATCTAAACACTCTATTCCATCCAATATTCACTACACTTCCCAAAATGAATTTTTTGATCTACCTCTTGCCCTGATAAATTTTTCTCAAGGAATTTCGGAAGTAACCCCTGCTCAAGTCATTGAGTGCCTGGATCATATAATAAATCTCACTACTCAGATGTCTCATGACATTGATAATAAGCTCGTAAAGATAAATGTTGACCTCCAAGATCATATGGATAAAATCAGTACTACTGTACATGGTTTAACTGGTGTAACAGGCAGAGAAATTCAAAGGAAGATGCAATCCATGTTCACCAACATGACCAACCAATTTCATGAGAGATACCGAGTTTTTTTGACACTCTGGCCGAACATAAACAAGTTATCTTTATCTCTTTAGGTGCAGCATAAGTCCTCCCTCAAATCAGTCACTTACAAGCTTTTTGAGCTCAGTGCCTCATTCTCAGACTTTGTGAGATATATGGAACTGAATGCATGCAGAACCTTAGCCTTGGTTGGTTAGTAAAACGATCAAACAATTGTTTGTTAGAACGAGATTTGTGCTGATATTTCCATGTTGTCTTCCCAACTTCAAGAACTGGTGGATGCTATCAGACATCTTCCCTTATTTTCTGATGACAAAAAGGGGGAGAAAGAAAGGCACGGAGAGAGATTTTAATCTTAGGGGGAGAAAGGGGAGAAATATCTGACTCAGGAGGAGAAACGAAAAATGAATCAAAAGCAAATATCCATTACTCCTTCGATCTTTAGATCACCTCTACATCTTCCAACATGTGTTCCTCTGGACCAAGGTCGATCCTCTTCACGACAAGAATCGTTCAATGGAGTCACTCGTACTTGTATTCGTGTTCCTACTGATGATCCTACTTATCTTCGAAGAAATCTTCAAGAAACTCATGTCGTAGGAGAAGAGATAATTGATGTATCACACCTTGGCCCAAGAGATTTTGTTGAAGAGATAAAAAGAAAAGCGGATGAAGATAGAATCAAATCTGATCACATAAACTAATCGAAGAAGAAAGGGATCTCAAAGGAAAAAGAGTCAAGGAGGTAAAATAAAGAGATTGTTTAAAATTGTTCAAAGTGTATTTTTTGTTGTTGAAATCTCTTGTTAACATTCATGATATATTAATAAATTCATGATTTTGATCTAAGCTGGCTTATTGTATTTTAAGGCATAGTTAATTTCAAGCAACTACATCTTAGTTCTTGATGAATGTTAGAAAACTACTGGTTTTGTCATCATCAAATATGGGGAGATTGTTAAAGTTTGCATATTTAAATTTGATGATGAATGTGCTTAATGTATATTTGTACCAATATGGTTTGTAAAGTCCTTATTAATGATTTGATTCAATGTACAAGGACTAAAGATCAAATAATGTTAGGTTGATCTTGTAAAACCTGATCTGATGTATAATTGATAGGATTCACAATGTTCGTAAAGATACTTTGCTATTTTGTAATGAGAAGATGGATCGCAAAGTAAGCACATGATTGCAATACAAAAGATAGGTCGTAGAGATTTTGCAGCTGTTGTAAAGTTCACTACAAATCATAAAGCATACTTCAGTTCGTAAAGTGGACAAATGAATCATAAAGTCAAGCAAAGGTCGTTGAGAAGACCTAATCGTAGAGTAGTCAAGTTTGACAAATTGACTGACATTGGAGCGTTGCAAATTGAAGGCCTCGATGTATTTACCAAACATCCTTGGTTAAAATCGAAGATCAAAATGTGTCTATCAGCTAGTTGGTGAAACTGACACGTCAGGGGTGTTAGGTGAGAAAGCAGACTGACGTGACATGCAAGCTAAAAAGAAGCTGACGCCTAGGTTTAAAAAATCCATATCAAGGATCCTAGAATATTTAAGAATTAAATGCGCAAAAGGGCATAACAACGAAAATATTTTCAGCAGATTATAAAAGGCAATAAGGTTTCAAACTAAAAAAGAGATGAACATTGATCAAAAAGCATAAACTCTGCAAAAAAAAGAAAATAAAGAAGAACAAACTCAACGATCCTAAACATCTAGTTCAAGTTGCTAAGTACTTGAGAAGAAAAGCTTAATATCATCTTTGCAGCACCTCTCAACAAGAATCAATCACCAGATCATCAGAGGGCTGAGAGTCATTGTCTTAGTGACTAAACATCCAAGTTTGTTGGGCTTGAAGATGTCCAAGTGTCCTTGTTTTTGTGACTAAATATCCAAGTCCGCAGGGCTTGAAGATGGCAGAGTGTCATTGTATATGTGACTAAAGCCTTAGTGGAATTCCTACTCGAGGAGTAGAAGAGTGAATTAGGAGTTATTCAGTCTCCGAACCACCTAAAATTGGTCGTGTCTTTACTTTATTGTCTCTTACCTTTCATTTGTCTACTTATATCATTTATCTTGCAAAATTCAGAACTGAGATTCTTTTTCAATCTAAAGGGGGTTTTCAAAAGACATATCCCGGTGTGCTTATTCAATTTGATTAACAACTATTTTTTAATATCTTATAATCTATTAGAAGTTTAAAAGATCTATTCAATCCCCTATAGAAAGAGTTTCATACATTTAATTATTTATTTTGTTAATAATATTTCTCATATATAGCCATTAATTTTATTTTATTTTTTACAACAAAACAGTTTTATACTCTCCGTCTCTAAAGTATGGTTTAAGTGAAAAAAAATTATCCTTAAAAGCATGTCTAAATTACGTAAGTTAGCTAGATAAAAATTTACATTGACCAATTTACCTTTAACCCTATTACACCTTAGTCGAACAAGAAATCAATCAAATCAAAAATGAACGAGTTAAATTAATTCACTCTATCTTCCTCTACAAATTCAAGAATCAATTAAAGTAATTAATACACATTAATACAATGATAAAATAAAAAATAAATTTATACTCTCATCTCGTCTCTTCTCTTCTTCTCTTTTGTTTTTTTTTTGAAAAAACAGTCAACCGACTGAAAAGTGGGGACATTAATCTCCATCGATTGTGTAAGCTCCGCTAAACTATGAGCAATTCTATTACCCTCGCGACCCAACATTGTGTATATTCTAAATCCTTAAAATCGTGTTCCAAAATAAATCAATCATCAATAATATCATTTAGATAAAAATTATTAGACTGAGCTGAAGATAATTGCTCAATCTCTTACGGCCACTCTCCATAGTCAACTTGGAGAGAAAAAATCTAATAGCCAACTGAAGTGCATTCTTAATCGCTAATGTCTCTGCACAATCTACTTCCGGATTCAAGATTGTAAAATGACCAAATAGTTCGAGCTCAATTCGTATTTACTCGACTAAAAGTTCGATTCGAACTCGACTCGAAATATAAATGATTCAAATATGAGCAGATTTTAAAGTTCGATAAATTACTCGAACCTCCTCAAATTATAATTTCCTATTGATATTTGGATCATATTCGTTCGAAAAATTCAAACTGCTCGTGCTCGATTCGAGATCGTACTCAACTCGGTAACTAAATGAGCCTCAATCAAACCTTATTTTATACTCGATAAATTTTGTGAACCAAATCTGAACAACTCAATACTCGACTCAATTCATTTACACTTTTATTCGTATTACCATTAACTCTATCAATATATACCGACTCCCATAACTTTTCCCATATTATTTCGGACCATAAACCAAATACACACAAAGTTATTACCCCGAATCGAGGCATCACAGTTACATCAATCAGAGGTATCGTCCAACACGAATGAGAAATCCTTACCGGTTCAAACACAAGAATCTCTCCTCTTATTTGATTATCTTAATTTGTGTGAAATTTATTCTTAAATCATACTTTTATGGATAAAAGAGTAGCTAGTAATCACAGAAATAGAAAGTTTTTTATTAAGAAAAAAATATTTCGATTTTATTTTGAGTTAGAACATTACATAATTATTTAAGTATTATATTAATTTATAGACTATATCATTTTACGATATGTTTTTTTGTGGCTATATATAAAAAGTATATCATAGGAAAAATATAGTGGGATTTTAGCAAAATATTATACGGAAATATGACAATTCTAATTAAAAAAAATGATTATGGTATAATTATGTAATTTGAATATGTAGATATACATAAAGGGTGGACAAAGTAAAATAGTGTCTGGAAGTAGTAATATTCTAAAATCTATAATATAAAACAGAGCGGAGAGAGAAAATACATAAATGTCACATCAAAATACACGTCAGCAGCTCTCTCTCTCTTGTCCTCCTTATTTAAATTTCGAACCCACACACACAGATAAGTATTGATGATTGTAAGTTTTGTAGATAAGTTTAGAATTTTCCGGATATCTATTTTTAAAGGAAATTTTGCCGAAATTTAGTGAAATTAGTACCGACTAGCTCGATGTTTTGGTGATTGAATATGTATTGTTAGGGGTGAGCATGGTGCGGTTTGGTGCGGTTTGAAGTCCAAACCGCACCCGAAACCGCTTAGGTGCGGTTTGAAAAATTCAAAACCGCACCCGAAACCGTTTGTGATTTGTGCGGTTCGGTTTTAAAGTGTGCGGTGCGGTTTTAATTGGTGCGGTTTCGGTTCCAAAACCAATTGAAACAACAAAAAAGTTTAAGCCTTCAATAAAATTTAACATAAAACTTACATCGAGCAATTAACTTAGTGACAAAGTCGACAATGAAAATTATATTAAGCATGCTTTAAAACTAAAATATGCGCTATATAAAACAACGGAGACTATTCGATAACAAGCAAGCATGTTTATCTAGTTCCCCAAAAAATAAAAGTATATACTGAAGGTAGAATAAAATATATTGTAGGGTGGACTAAAAATAATCTATTAGACTATTACAATTATAGCATTGACATTAACCAATGCATCAAGTGCTCGAGCCCCTCAACTATAAGCCCCTCCAATAACGCATCAAACAAATTCAAAATTCCAAAACCCAATTGCTTAATTTTTGACTCTATAACCTCTAACATCTTCTTTCGATTGGTGAAAAAATGACAATGCAAGACTGAGGTTTTCTCTGAGCGTGTTCAAGTGAAAAGTAACTTTAGAATTTACTAGAGATAATACATACATACACACACATGGTGCGGTTTCGGTTTTATGCAGTTTGGTTTTGGCTAGTAACCAAACCGGAACCGTAAATTTGGTTATTCAACCCACCTAAAACCGCCACATACGCCGGAACCGTTGGTGCGGTTTTAATTGGTGCGGTTCGTGAGGTTTTTGGTGCGATTTCGGTTCTAATTTGGTTACTTGCTCAGTCCTATGTATTGTTGATTGAGTATGTATGTCTTTAAATAATGTAATATTTTTTAAATTTTAATTTAATTTTTCGTTACACCGTGCCTTTAGGCACGGGTTATCGCTAGTTAAACTATCAAAACTCGAAAACGTTTGCTTGGCAGAAGAAGTGGGAAATCAAACGCCAAACCCTCAATTTTCAAATATTTAGCGGAAACCAAACACAAAACGAAACTAAACAAAAACTCAAAAACCAGGGTTTTGCGTTTTGAGCGGAAAACTGTAATTTCTTTTTGAAACATTAGAAATGGCGGCATCTCTCTCTGTTTTATTAGACTAGCTCGTTGCCCAGCTTCTCATTCCTCTCTCATTCTCTCTTTCCCTCCCCTTAAACTGTAAGCCCTAATTTATCTGTTGGAAGGAGAGTGATAAGACAATGGCCGGTAAGGAGAACTGCAGTCGGGTGACCCGATTGGCGTTGAAGAGGGCTGCGGCGTCAATGGGCCTGCCGGAGTCTCAACCAGCCACCAAGAAGAGGATGGTGTTGGGTGAGATTTCGAATTTGTCTAATGTTCTTCAGGTGAATCAGAATTTGGGTTCTGAGCTGGAAAAAGGCAAATGTAGGCCGAATAAGAGACCAAATAAAGCTTTGGCGGAGACTTTGAGGGAAGATGATACAAATGGTATTGATATTGATGCGAAATCTGATGATCCCCAGATGTGTTCTGCTTATGTTTCGGACATTTATGAAAATCTTCATAACATGGAGGTGAGTGAGATTTATGTTTTTAGTTAAATTTTTTGTGTTAGTTGCAAACGGGCTGGTTTAATTTGAGAAATTAATTACTGGTTTACTGTTAATTTTAAGGATTAATTCATTTAGTTTGATGGGTCTTCTTTTGTGATTGAGGGGATTTGGGATTAGTCTTGAGATTTGTTTTTATCCTGGTTGTCATAATTCATTGATCTTTTAATGCTTTAGTAAATGAAGTCTGCACTGTATATGTCTAATTTTCTGTTATCAATTTGTTTTTTCCGCTTACAGAAGATGCATCAGAATTGCTCAAGAAAACCACAATGTGAGCCCCCTCCCCCCTCTCCCTTTCTCTGTGTGTGTGTGTGGAAGATAAGGTGTTTCTGTTAGTTACTTATTTTTGCTTTATGCCTTCTACAGACTCCTGATTTGCAGTTGGAGTTCTTGGGTTATTACCTAGCAGAACTAAGTTTGTTGGATTATGGATGCATCAAATTCTTACCTTCTTTGGTAGCTGCATCAGTGACATTTCTTTCAAGATTCACCACCAGACCAAATGTGCATCCTTGGGTAACAAACCTAACTACTCCTATAAAGTTTTAATCTTTGTGTATCAGGAACACTACTTTCATAAAGTTCTGATCTTCATGTATCAATCAAACTAAACAAGTTCAACATGTCCTGCAGAGTTCAGCCTTGCAACAGTACTCTAGATACAAACCAGCAGATTTGAAGGAATGTGTTCTTATCATACACGATTTGCAATTGAGTAGAAGAGGAGGCTCTTTGATGGCATGAGATGTTTGGAACAGTTCTATTGTGTATCAGCATTATCTTCTCCTCCAGAGATACCAATTTCCTTCTTTGATGATGTTAAAGAACGTCGGTTAGAATAGTTATATGGGATATGGCCTTTACAAATCAATGGAAGGCCATGTGGATAAAGCTCAGAAACACACAAGATTGGCTTTTTATACTGACTATCTGGCTTGATGGAAGAATGTTTGACTGATTCGATTGTCATGAGCTGCTGGTTTTGAAACTAGCCTTACTGGTATCACACTACTGACACAGGTTATGAATATTACAGTTGCTTTATTCAAAATATAGATTTAAGGTTTACCTTGTTAGGAGTCCTATATTTGTTGACAAATAGCTTGTAAGTTTGTCTGATTGATCCCCTGTATAACATGGTATGACTTTAAATTGTTTGGCTTATAAGTTCATGTAATACTTGAGAATACATTGGAATTAATAATTATGAAGAAAGCATTTATAGTATGAGCTCGGAAGTGGCTTGTTACTTAAATTGATGGTTTATCTAATGTTACAGTTCTGTTGATTTAAGAAATAAAAAAAAGTCAAATTGTCGTTTCAGCAAGTTAAACTTGCATTTCATAGACTGCCAAGTTTTGAAAAGAATGACTGGCAATACTGATTTTTTTTTTTTTTTGGGATACTATTGAGAAGGGTTCAATGCCAAGTTAAATGAGCAAAAGAAGAGATGTGTATTTTTGTCGAAGTTAAAATTGTAGTACAAGTATTGCAGAAATATGAGAATTTCCACTTCCACATACTTATTTATTCAATGTAAAAAAATCCAAGATGACAAAACACACCAACAGAAAATCACAGTACCATCAAAAATTAGACAAGAAATCATAGAAGAAACCCAAATTAAATTGAAATGATACACAAAGTAGAAATTACTAACATAATCAGCTAAACCCTCTTCTTCTATTTGGGTAATAAAGTGAATATTCAGAAGAACCCAATTAAACCTAAATTAGACAAGAAACACAAAGAAGAAACTCAAACGAACAAGAAATCGTGGAAAAAGCCCAATTAAACCCAAATTAAACAGTACCATCAACTGAGGTTCAAGGAGGAAAGAGAGGGATCTGCGTGAATCTGGTATTTGATCGGAGAAGAGCTATCAGATATGTTGAGTCGACGGAATCGAGTTTAATCGGACAGAGAGTGAAGGAGTTTTTGGGCGGGAGTTGTAGGAGAGTACTACACAAGTTTGCAGCATAAGGGGGGAAGAATTAAAAAAATAAAATACTTAAAACGACTCTTCTTCATGCGTATAGGGAAGCAGGTTGTAAACAAGATTTATTCTATTTTTTTGTTCTAATTCGGGAGGGGAGGGGAGGGGAGTTGAACCTAGGAACTCTAGGCCATACCAACTGAGCGAGTAAAATGCAAAAATAATCCATGTACTATAGGGATATGTGGATATTGTGCCCTTTTTTTTAGTCAATACAAAACGAACTATTAACTGTCCCTTTTTTTAGTCAATGCAAAACGAAGCATTTACTATCTAAAAATTTAGATTGTGAACCCTCGTGTCATGTGACGTTGACTTGTACGTAGGCTTGACATGTCAATTTATCACCTTTGGACTAAAAATATTTATTCTCCCAAGATTTGAACTTCGCACATGTGACGCCCCCAAAATAGGTATACAACACCTATTCTGAGTCGTCAAAAAACATGGTACAGATACAACTACAACTTTATTAATACAACATAAAAACTGTGAGTTTAAAATACAAATATTGTCATCTAGACAATATCCACACTCAAATAAGTCATCATTACATTATTGATATTTTACAAAAATGGTGAGGACTACTACAACAACTTTCTAAAACGTTCATTCCATACCCCGACTAGTACTCGCTACATTCTCGCCTCCTGGGAAGAAAAATTGGAACAAAAAAAAAGGGTGAGCTCAATTAGCCCAGTAAAGAACATTATGACTAAGATAATACAAAACAAATTATCGTTAGTATTCAATAGAAAAAAATCTAATAGAATACAATAGACAACAAGTTTTAAATCAATATTCGCAGCGAAAATAATAATTCATTAGAAGAGTTAAGTAGAGAATGCAAACTACTATCTTCTATATATGAATTTAAAAAGTTCATCGTTTATCTTTTATCCCTGTAACATCAATCAATATATATCTGGAATCAAATATTAATCTTTGCACTACAGGCCAAAGATATTCATCAGTTGGTCATGTTCATCTAAACATCTGTTCATCTTTGCACTACAAGCCAAAGATATTCATCAGAAATCATTCATCTTTGCACTACAGGCCAAAGATATTAAGTAATATAATCATTTAGGACTGAGGATGATGAAAAATATTTTAAAGAAAACGAATCCAGTGAAACAAAAGAACAAGTATTAAGGATTCATACTTTAAATAACCCAAGTTCGAAAATACTTCATAAATAACCAGAGTGGAGTAAAATTCAAGAATGAAGACCAAAACATAGATCCAATCAAAGATAGGAACTATAACAGACAATCTTGGACACAGAAAAGAAATTTAATTTTTCTGTAAATAGTGTCGTATTTGTGAATAGTGCCGTATACGTGAATAGTAACTCCGACACTAAAAGATAGAAATTTCACAAAAATATCATCATGCTTCGTGAATAGTAACTCGTGAATAGTAACTCGTGAATAATAACTCATGAATAGTAACTCCGACATGAAAAAGTTTCAAATTTGATAAAAAGTTCAACCAGTATTTTGGCATAATGATATTGAAGAATTAATATCATTTATGAATAAAATAACATCCTTTACCTCAGCCAGAATAGTACTTCTAGTTGGAATATCAGATATAGTACTGAAGGAACTTGCACCGTATAGCAACACTCAAAGTATAAAATACTCACAAAATACGCTCGATATTATAGAGAGAGAAAGAGAGAGAAATCTGAAGTTTCTGGTGTGATTTTCAATTCTAACTTAAGCACCCTATTTATAGGAAAATACTTAGAACACCGAAGCAGAAAATTTAATAAAATAATATATTTATAAAAATTATTCACGCCCACCTCATTGACAACTGAAATCAGCATGTTTGCAACACCATTGGAGCCCACCAAATGACAAAAAAACGTTTTTCTTTAAAAAAATAAATAAAACTTCCAAAAATCAATTATTTCAGAATTTCGGAACTTCAATAATTCATAATAAATAGCTCTTTTATCAGAAAATTCGAATCTTGCGACTTTTTATAGGAAATTTAATTCTCTACAACTTTGCAGAAGAAAGTTTTTCTAAATTCCAAACAGAAATTGACCGAAATCAATAAACGGACAATTTTACAAGCTATAATCAAATTTCAGTCAAGAAATGGGCCCACAGACATGTTTAACATGTTTTAAATAATTTTTGCAATAAAAATACTCTTCCTTCTCATATACTCATATATCCCACATTCATTGTAAAAAAATATCATTATTATTATATAATATAATAAAATATTATTTTATCAGAAAATATAAAATATTAATTTTTTAACAATTGTCACTTTAAAAATTTTCTCCATCTATAACCACATAAAATCAATATTTTTCTCATCATATAAATCAATAATTAATTATTCACAAATAATATTACAGAATCACAGTACTGGCAACCAGGCCGTTCCCAGGAAAGAGGGGGCTTTCCAATAAGAATTTTTCCTTAATGGCGCGCAATTAGGTGACCAAACCTCTCCTTAGGCAGAACTTTCTAGACATTACCAATAATATTTTCTAATAATATGAATTATTGCTTCGATAATGGAAAATACTGTGTAGTGACAATTATTGAAACAACAGTAATATAAAATATCAACGCAGCAATTATTGAATCAATAAAATAAAATACTGAACAGTAACTACTATAACAATTATTGAGTAGTGCCTTCTTACGTAAGAATCAATAATTGGTGCAATACCGTGTGCTACTGTGCAACAACGCGTATTACTGTGTTTTAACCACCGGGTATTCCAACAGTATTAACGGTAACAACTGCGCCGTTATTTATAAACAACTTATAGTTGTCGTTTTCTTCATTCAATCGCTTTCCGTTATGGGCCCACAAAAACTGCGCCGTCGTACGAATATTCCCCGACAGCAAGAATATTCCACGACCAAACGAATATTCTCCGACAACAATGAATATTTTATAACTACCTGCTTATTTAAAATATTTGCGCATTTTACCCATAACTAACCACATTAATCAAATCAACCCTTACTATTTCAAAATAATAAATAGAGGAAAATAAATTTCATTTATTAATAATTTAGGGTCTTACATCACATCATACTTCCAACACTAACAAAAAATTAATTACCAACTAAGCTAAGAATTAATATTATTTTTTAGAAAATTATTACTAACACTAAAGGTATTAGTACAACTTTATTAGTTATTAGTAATATTATTAATAAGTTGTTAGTAATTATGTATTACTTATTAGTAATATTATTAATAATATGTTAGTAATTATTATTAAATATTAATAATTCTCTTTAATATGATGTTACTTACTTGGATAAATACTTATAATATATTATCTTAATAAAATTACTTATTAGATATTAGTATATATTAATGGTATTAGTAACATTAATACTCTAATAGCATTACCGTTATAGTCTACATTAATGTTTTAAAAAAAATCTTATTTTTTATAACAAAAATAAATTGAAGTAATGTATGCTAATAACAATAATTTATGATAATAAAAATAATATAATAGTTATAATAAATAAATAATTTAATCTTGTGACTGCATATTTTGTAAAAATAATAAGTACTTTATTTATTCAATATATTTAAATAAGTTTTTAGATTTCATCTTTTGCAATAAGTAACGAAATTGGAGAGGTAGAATTAATAGAATAACAAATAATAAAAATCTTAAGATGACCCTTATTCACAGTCTTGACTCTTCTCACATGTTCCTACATGAGAAACTAGACAAAAAGAAAGAAAAATTGAATTCATCTCCTCCTTTTGTCAAAATTATCTTTTTTTCATTAGCATTAATATATATTAATAACAATAGTATTGTAAGTATATTGATATTATTAATAACATTAATATATTTTATATTTAGCTAAGAAGCAAAATTATGTCAAAGAGAATTACTAATAACTAATAAGTAATTAGTAACAACTTATTAATAATATTACTAATAACTAATAAGTTGTATTAATATTATTACTAATAATAATAATTTTTTAAGAGGTAACATTAATATTCTTAACTTAGTTGGTAATCAAATGTTTTGTTAGTTTTGGGAGTATGAGGTTTTAGGTTCTAATCTTGAAAGAAAATATTTTTTTTAATCTCAAATGTGTTAAATCGACATGTCAACGTGTCATATGTACAAGTCAACGCCACAAAAGGGGCGCAATATCCAACTACTTCTATAATGCAGGGTTTAATTTTGGGTTCTTTACAAAAATATACAACAATTAGAAAGTAATTACACCATTAGTGCATCAACAAAATAATTACAAAATAGTGTAATTATGACCCATATTACAAAAATAGTACAATTCACATTAATAAGGGAACCTAAAACCAAGGAGAAATAACTGCTATAATCAATAATTCAAATATTTGTGATCTAACAACAAACACAAATTCAAATCTTCATCTCCCTTTCCATATTTTCTCTCTCCTTTGTAACTAAGAAATTCCATCTAGCTCGTTCATGGTGTATGTGTAGCAGATCTGATTCTGCATCTTCCATTCTCTAAAATAACTTCAAATTTCTCTCCAATACTTGATTTGCATACTGATAAATGAAAGACTTTTTCACATTCAGCAACCAATGTAACATAATTAGCAACTATTCGCAATCACCATATGCTAAATAGCCAGACAAAACACGAACAACCAAAACAAACCAAATAGAAGAAGAAGAAGTCGGAGTTACCAAACTAGCAAGAATAGATCCAAAACGAATTTGGAGTAGCTGAACAAAGAGGAAATCACAAACAATTTTTTTTATGAGTATTTGGTTACCCACAAAAACTAAAATGGTTACCTTTGTATGAAGGTTTGGCTACCAACTACACCATATTCAAAATAATTTTATTTTTAAAAGTTTATTTAAAAGTAACTAACAGCTACATAAATGGAAACTTAGACATGACATTTCAGATACCATCTACACGTAACATTTGGAAACTGTTCTTATTTTTTTTATTAATCGGTAACCCAATAAAACTGAATTGGTTACTTTTTTATGAAGGTTTGGCTACCAACTTATGAATAACATTTTAAAAATAAAATTATTATGAATATGGTGCCGTTGGTAGCCAAACCTTCGTACAAAGGTAACAATTTTAATTTTTGTGGGTAACAAAATATTCATAAAAAATAAATTGCAAAGCCATAAATTGCAATAGAAAACATAACATGACAAACCCTTATGCATGGCCCAGCTTGGATAAATGTTTTAGGTGTGGACAACCTGGGCACAACTCTAATCAATGTTCTAAAAGAAGCGACGTGAATTTGATGGAGGCAAAGAATAAAGAATGTGAACTGTAAGAAGATGAACAAAGAGAAACTTCTCATGGTATGACAATGTTGGAGTGACATAAGGTGATGATGGCGATATGTTTTCTCTTGTTGTGAGAAAGATACTTATGACCCCGATACAGGATGAGTACCCTCAAAGGAATAATATCTTCAAAACCCGATGCACTATTCATGGGAATGTATGTGATTCAATTATTGATAGTGGCAAAATTGAAAATATTGTGTCTAGGTTAATGGTTAATAAGTTGGGACTGTCTAGGTTAATGGTGGAGGATGACGTTAATGGTGGAAGAGGGCGGAGGAGAAGACTGACAAGGGCGGAGGAGGCGTGATTTTTATTAAGGAAAGAGAAAGTGTGCTATATAATTTACTTATTAATTAATTAATTTAATAAGTAAATCAATACTAATCCCCTAAATTAAAGAATCTTAATTGCATACTAATTCTCTAAATTAAGTAATCCTAATTGCACTAATTTGTAAATAATATAAAAATTTATTAATTGTGTAAATATTTTTAGTGCACTATTGTTGTAATTATTTTTAAAAATATAATAGAATATGTAATTAGAATATGTAATTGTCCCATTAATTTTAGAATTTTACTCCCAACTAGGGTTGCAAAATGGCCCACGGCCTGAGGCCTGATCTGGATTCCGGCCTGGCCTACAGCTTGATCCAGCCCGAGGCCTGGCCTATCCCATGGTCTGAACCGGCCTAAAGCCTGGTCTTATATATGAAAAAATTGGACTTGAAATGAAGTCTCTCTTGTTATGTTTTAAGCTGAGAGCCCATATTTGTGTGCAATTGTTTTTAAAGGATGCATGTTTTATTTATAGTTTAAATAGCCTATGATAAATTAGTGGTTAGGAGATATGGGACTTAAACTAAGGTCCCATATGAGAGTCAAACAACATTGTTTGACAATATTTAGTCAAGTTCTTAATTTTTAATGCTATTCCCATTGATATATGTATTGAAATTCAGTATAATTTCAATGCTACAAATTTATTATTTCTTTGGATATTAAATAAAAAGGTCTTACGTTATAAAGTTCCTAGAAAATGAAAATATCTCTTCTTTTTTCTTTTCTTTTATTTTTTATTTTCAATACGGTTGGATTAAAAAAAATACTCATTCCATCCTTAAAAAGACTAAAGGTACAATTGTTTTTCCCTCAAATTAAAAAGATAAGCGAAGATACAAAAAGTATCTTCACTTTATATAAATTTGAAAGGTCACTAATTAATGATAAATTTAAAACTTTTTTTAATCTCTTTCATCTATTTTTGCTTTTCTTAATTTGTGCAAAAATTATATTTTACTCATCATTTTGACGACGGGTGCGTATAAATTCTAAAGTGTACGTGCAGTAGCCAAACATGATTAAGACATGCTTTAGATTATTCTTTTTTTTATTATTAATTTAAAACAATTTAAAATAATTTTTAATTTAAAATAGATGTAAATTCACCTAGTTTTTATCTAAAAGATACTACTACTACTAGGTAACTTCATCTCAAAATATAAAATTACTTTCCTATATAAGAGAATACTTAACTTTTTCTCTTTTTTTCGGTAAGTTGAGAAATCTAAACTTAATTTATAGACTTACAATGCATTCTTTTTTCGGTAAGTATTTGGACCAATTATTGTTTTATATATTCTTGTTGCTCTTATTGTTGTTGAGTCTTATTTTTGTAATAAGTTATTGAACTGATTGAAGAAAAGGAAAGGAAGAAGAAACACATCTACCTTTGTGTTTTGTCCCACATCGGCACCTCAAGAAACACAAGTTTAATACTCCCTCCTATTCAGATTAAATGACATTTTAGAGTTAAGCACACCTATTAAGAAATAACACAAAATATCTTTTGTGTCCCTAATTAATTATTTCTCTCTCCATAATTGTCTCTTCTCATTTTCCACAATTGTCCCTAATTAATTATTTCTCTCTCCACAATTGTATTTACTAAGCATATTAAATAGAGGGGTAAATTAGGAAAAAATAGTGCAATATTGCATAGAGATTCCAAAACGACAGTTATATAGAATAAAATTAAACTCCATAAAACGTCATTTAATCTGAATAGGAGGAAGTAACTGAAACAACCCGGGTCAAATCCCGAGTCCGGAAAAAATCTTGGGTTAAATCCCAAGTCTGAATCGAATCAAATTCATCCAAATAAGGCCTCAAACCACTGGCCCAATAGTATCTTCTTGGGTCATCTAGCCCACCACAGGCTCCCAAAAGGTCATCTTGAAGGTACTATTGGTAGTAACTTTATTTCCTTATATGCACAAATTTTTCCCCCTATCTTTCGATGTGGGACTGGGGTGTTACAAACTCCCCCACTTAAATTTCTGACGTCCCCGTCAGAACCGATCACACACACGGCCCAAAGATCTTTGCCTCTCTAGCCATTGTGGGATAATACCGGCTGGTTTCGTGTCCCCACCTCCGGACCTTCATCTCACCATTGTGGGATAATACCACCAGCCTTCGTGTCCCCACCTCCGGCAACCCGATCGGATGACCCGACCCGAGCTTTCGAGAGTCGGCTCTGATACCATATGAAACAACCCGGGTCAAATCCCGAGTCCGGAACAAATCTTGGGTCAAATCCCAAGTCCGAATCGAATCAAATCCATCCAAATAAGGTCTCAAACCACTGGCCCAATAGTATCTTCTTGGGTCATCTAGCCCACCACAGGCTCCCAAAATGTCATGACTTGAATGTACTATTGGTAGTAACTTTATTTCCTTATATGCACAAATTTTTCCCCCTATCTTTCGATGTGGGACTGGGGTGTTACAAGAAAAAAAATTTAATTTTTTTTAAAAACATATTAATTGGACTTTATTTTTATTTGGGTCAACTCATATTTAATTTATGTGGGCTAATGAGTATTATTAAATGATACAAATTAAGTTGATAAAATTGGGCCTTAAAACTAATTTGGTTTAATTTATATGTGTGGGTAATTTTAAAATCCTATTAAAATTTGGAGAATTAATAAAGTTTGTTAATAAATAAACACATAACTAGACCTAATCTTATTTCATTATAAAATTGAGGAAAAGAGATGAAAATAGAAGAAGTTTGCGGCGGCTGAGAACAGTAGGAATAACCAGAAGTTTGTTCGTGAGAAAAATAGGAGGTCATTTATAAGGTATTTTCAAGTATATATTTTCTGATTATGACTAGTATTGCTTCGGTCAAGTGGGTATTTTTTTTAGCGCATATGAGACTTGGCGTGGTGTTATATGTATATGATTATTAGCATAGCTTGGTCAATTCAATTCAGTATAGTAGACTAAGCTTATGTTGGTATAATGATTTCTTAGTATTCTAGCAATAATGGATAAGATCATATGAATTTTTGCATGGCATGTAAAGGTATAGGTGTATTGCATGGGTTTTGACATGCTCTAAATGATAAAGTAAAATTACATCAATACAATATACTACAATAGAAGTAAATTGTTATTTTTTTTAGTTTATATATTGTATTTGGAACGGATGGGTAAATTTTTTTTATATAATTAATAGTATTGAAGCTTGTAAGATATTCATGTGCTATTTCAATAATAATAATAATAACAAAAAAAATCTTGGGAAAAGGATTATTAATTAGTAATTTTTCGTAGGAATTATTAATTTATTTCTGTTAATTTGTGTAATTAGTTCGGACGGAAGGAATTTAACGAGTTATATTTGGAATATAAATTTTAGAGTATTAATAATTGATACAAAGCGATGATTAAAGGCATATTAAATAAATTATGAATTATTTTGGAATTATTAGTTTGGATTGTTTTTAATTTGAGGTGAATATGTTTAGGTTGCGAATAACGATTTGTATTTGATATCGTTGGCATTTGAGGGTAAGATTTTGTGGAGTGTGCCATAAATGGTTTGGAAGTATCAGGTACGGATTTCGTACTTTTCAGCGATACTTTTGTTAAATTTGATTTATTCGTTTTGTTCCTCGTTTCAAATGCTGTTATTATTTCACATAATTGTTTCTTGTGAAATTCATATATTTGTTTCATTTTGGAGTTGACACACTGAACTCGTATTTGTACTCTTTGAATTAGGATATCATGTTTAATATTTATTTTTGATAATTGTAGAGCGGTACATGTTGTTACCTTCTTTTGAGACCTTGTGACCATAATTTGATTTGGTTCAACATGTACATATAGAACCCTTTTATTGGTATTATGTCGCATGTGTTGTGACATGGTATTTTTATTAGAACATACCGTAGGGTATACCTGAGCTATAACCACCTGTGGGGGTACCACAGGCATGTCGTCTTGGCACGAGAGGCATGACACTCTCCGTGGCGGTGTGATTAGTCCACGGCGTCTCCGTTTTGAGCTCCGGAGTAAGTGGGCCATTTGGTGTTTTGTTGTGGGAGGCGTATGGGTTAACCCTAGTTTTCTGTTCTGCGGATCGGTGATGTTGTGCCAAACACACCTATCCGATTTGCATACATTTGGATTCGCGGTCCAATATGTGACTTGCTTGTGTGGCATCATTTGACTTGCCTATGTGGCATGGTTTTGACTTGCCTGTGTGGCATCGTTTGACTTGCCTGTGTGGCATTATTTTGACTTGCCTGTGTGGCAAGGTATATTTCTGAGCTCAATCGGTATGAAATAACCCCAGCCATTTGTTTCAGCCTATTATTTTATGGTATTAGTTTTGTTTCAGTTTGTTTCGTCTCCTTTCAATTAATTGGGTTAGTTATTTCAGTTCATTATTTTCTTTACTCATCTGTTTGTTTCGTTATTTCCATTGGTATAGATATATTCTATTCATATCTTTGGAGTTTTATTTTTGTCAGAGGCAATATTTTGTCTATGTTGATTTCGTATTTCAGTGGTATATCTTTTGTACCTTTATATCCGTACTGGGCAATTGGCTCATGCTGTGTTTTTCTTCCGGTAGGTTTGCAGGGGTGATTCAGGGCTAGCTAGTGTGATGAGAGAGTTGTCTTTGACCATCAATCTAGGTTGTTTCGATTTTTAAGTTTTGATTATTTTGACTCTAGTTTGAGAATTATACTTAGTACTTTATTGGTGAATATCATTATTACATATGTTGAAGTTATTAGTGCTCTGTTTACTATTTTGAGGTTTGTTGTGCTTTGTGCGTGACCTCCCTTTCCCTTACCATATGTTAGTTAAGGATGGTGATTTGATCATTAAGGAGAATAATGTCATACTTTGTTCAGTTAAGAAATGATTATACGATTATGATATGAGCAGTTGTATCAGTGAGTTTTGATATTGGAGAATTATTTGTTAGAATTATTTCAGGTAATTACAAATTATTATGATTTTGGAATTGAGGATTTTATTTGGGTTAGATTCTGATTTTTGTTAAGTTGTAAATAATTTGAGGTATGTGAATCGGTGGGATAATACGATAAAGTGAAAATTATTAAGTACAAAGGATATCTTGTAATTTTGAGTTGTTGTAAAGATTCGAGGTAATTAGATTAATTTTTTTGGAGTAAATGAATTTTGCGATTATTTCCTAGTAGAATATTTGAGTTATCTTATATGAAATTTTGAGTGATAGTATGAGGAGATCTTGGAATTTGTTGGGTCAAGGTTTGCACTAAGAGAATGATTGATTTATTGAATGATTAGATATACAGTAAGTGATGAATCTTTAAGAGATTTTGAAAGCTATAGTTTGTTTATTCAGATAGTAGAGTATATGATTTCGAGTTTGGTATGGTGATTAATTAAGAGATCTTAGTATTAATATATTTTTGGTGTAATATTATTTGAGAATTAATTTGATTTGAGGTTATGATATTTTGAAACTCTTGAGAACTTAGTGAGAGTTGGTGATGTAATGTAAGTTGTTTTGTTTATCTGAGGCCCTTAGAGTATTGCATAAATTTATGTAAAATTAAATAAAAATAATTTGTTAAATCTTTGTCATGTGTGGAACATAAACATTTTACGAATTGAATATAATTTTAAATATTTTGGGCATTTGAATCGTATTTAGACGAAAAGAAAATTTTGTGTTTTCGAATTATGTTCCGAAGAGTACGTACGTTTGAAAGAATGAAACTCAAAGATATTAGCGACAGCCGCACCAATGGTGGATCATATGATCTAATTTGATGCAACACGAACAACCTTACGAAGGCTTGACACGATAGCTGACGAATCTCTTATGAGTACATGAATAATTACGTGGACCGATGACTTATCCGCGTTGATCGTTATAAATGGCGGCACTACGTCGTAACTAAATTATTTTTGTAGCTTATTTGAATTCCGAGGACGGAATTATTTTTAAGGGGTATAAAATGTAATAACCCATATTTTTTTAAATTTAAATATTAATTGATTTTTTTTATTTTATACAATTGTGTTTAAATTGGAAAAGGTAAATGATTTTGTTTCCCTCTTTTCTTCCTTGTTTTGTTTGGAAAATTAAATTCTTTTAGTAGATAATTAAATAACTAATTATTATGTTATATTGAGAAATTATACCGAAAGTTTTGTATATTAATTCAAATCGAATTCGTTTATTTGTTAAAAAAAAATAAAAAATAAAAAAATTATTTAATAAAATTAATTAATATTATGTTAGTAATGGTTAGATTTGTAATAAAATTTTATTTTATTATTAGATCGAGCGGAGAGAATTTAACGAGTTATTCTTGGAATATAAATTTTGGAGTATTAAAAATTGATATAAGGCGGTGATTAAAGGCATATTAAATAGATTATGAATTATTTTAGAAATTATTAGTTTGGATTATTTTAATTTGAGGTGAATATGTTTAGGTTGTGAATGACGTTTCATATTTGATATCGTTGGCAATTGAGGGTAAGATTTGGTGGAGTGTTCTATAAATGGTTTGAAAGTATCAGGTACGGATTCCGTACTTTTCAGCGATACTTTTGTTAAATTTGATTTATTCGTTTTGTTCCTCGTTTCAAATGCTGTTATTATTTCACATAATTGTTTCTTGTGAAATTCATATATTTGTTTCATTTTGGAGTTGACACACTTGACTCGTATTTGTACTCTTTGAATTAGGATATCATGTTTAATATTTATTTTTGATAATTGTAGAGCGGTACATGTTGTTACCTTCTTTTGAGACCTTGTGACCATAATTTGATTTGGTTCAACATGTACATATAGAACCCTTTTATTGGTATTATGTCGCATGTGTTGTGACATGGTATTTTTATTAGAACATACCGTAGGGTATACCTGAGCTATAACCACCTGTGGGGGTACCACAGGCATGTCGTCTTGGCACGAGAGGCATGCCACTCTCCGTGGCGGTGTGATTAGTCCACGGCGTCTCCGTTTTGAGCTCCGGAGTAAGTGGGCCATTTGGTGTTTTGTTGTGGGAGGCGTATGGGTTAACCCTAGTTTTCTGTTCTGCGGATTGGTGATGTTGGGTCAAACACACCTATCCGATTTGTATACATTTGGATTCGCGGTCCAATGTGTGATTGCCTATGTGGCATTATATATTTTGACTTGCCTGTGTGGCATTGTTTTGATGTGCCTGTGTGGCATTATTTTGGTTGCCTATGTGGCATCATTTGACTTGCCTGTGTGGCATTAGTTTGACTTGCCTGTGTGGCAAGGTATATTTCTGAGCTCATTCGGTATGAAATAACTCCAGCCGTTTGTTTCAGCCTATTATTTTATTGAATTAGTTTTGTTGGTTTTTGTTCAGTTCAAGTCATTGAGTTAGTTACTTCAGTTTGCTATTTCTTTATTCTTTTATTGGTTTCATCAATTATGTTGATTCATATATATTCCATTCAGATCCTTGGATATTATATTTTCGTTCGTACTTGCACTTGAGGCTTTTTCAGTAATTTGTCTCAACTATTTTCGTATATCAGTTGTATATCTTTTGTATATCTGTATCCGTACTGGGCAATTGGCTAATGCTGTGTTTTTTTTTCCGGCAGATAATCAGGGGTGATCAGGATATGTGGGATGAGAGCTACCTTTGATCCAAATGAGTAGATTAGTTTTGAGAATTATTATTAGACTTGGTGTTCATATTATTTTGTTAATGGATGTTTGGGCCATTTTGGCATTTATTTCTTATTAGTAGAGACTATGTAAATGTGGAGTTACTGCTATTTAAATTGGAGTATGTGACTTTTGGTATTAAATTTTATTGGAGATATTTTGAGGTTTATTAGAGATTTGTATTTATTATGTTTGTGCGTGACATTCCTTTTTCCTTTTGGGAAAGGGGGTGTTACAGTAACAAACTATAAGAATGAGAGGCATTTAGTTCAATTGAATTTTTGTTTCAAAGTCCCACATAGCTAGTTAACATCTCTTGTCCCTACTTTTGTTCTATAAATAGAGGAGAGGTTAAGTCAAAAAATTTCAAATAAAATGAACCTGGGCTTATGTTGGGTTTGGCTAGGCCTGGCACAGTCTCACATAGTCTAATAATAAATTTTTTGTCCTTGTTTTTCTTTAATAAATGGAGGAGAAGTAGAGTTTAAAATTTTTAAGTAAAGAGCACTTGGGCCTAATGAGGTCTGGCTTGGCCTAGTCTGTCAACAGGTCACATTTTTTTATTCCAAACCTGGCCTGGCCTTGCAGTCAAAAAGTCAAGGCCTGGCCTGATGAACGGCTAAGGCCTGACAGGCTTAGGTCGGACCAGGCCAGGCTGACTTGTTTTGCATCACTACTCCCAACTGAGCTAACACTCATTGGTGGACGCGAGAGATTTGACTAATAGTTATATATTTTTGCCCATTAAAAAAGGCATGTATAGTGCACATGTCTAACAATAGTAACATTTTTAACGATTTTTTATTTGTTTGGAGTGTACTTTTTGTTCAAGCGTTGAAAATATGAAATACAAAATGTCTATTTTTTAAACTATGAGATGCAAAATGAAAATAAAGTAAAATAGAGGGATATAAATTGTCATTTACTCTCATTGTTTTATAATTAAAGTTAAAATTATTCTTGTTTATTTTTATTAAAGCTTCGTCAATGTCAAATGTGATGTTGTATCTGGACGTTTAAATCAGACATGGTTAGAGTTTTGCATATTTAAATTTGATGATAAATGTGCTTAATGTATATTTGTACTAGTATAATTTGTAAAGTCCTTATTAATAATTTGATTCAATGTACAAGGACTTGGATTAGAAAGATCAAATACTGTTAGGTTGATCTTGTAAAAGCTGATCTGATGTATATTTGATAGGATTCACAATGTTCGTAAAGATACTCTGCTATTTTGTAATGAGAAGATGGATCGTAGAGTAAGCACATGATCACAATACAATAGATATGTCGCAGAGCTTTTCTAGTTGTCGTAAAGTTCACTACAAATCATAAAGCATACTTCAGTTCGTCCATAAAATGGACAAATGAATCATAAAGTCAAGCAAATCTCGTTGAGAAGAACTTGATCGTAGAGTAGTAAAGTCTGACAAATTGACTAATGATAGACACATAATTCATATATTTTATTATCGGGAGAAGGTTCAAAAATGCCCCTGACGTTTATCGCGATGTCTACCGAGCACCCTATACTTTTTTTTGTCCAAAAGTACTCTTAACGTTACACTTTTTGGGTCACCCGTGCCCCTGCCGTTAACAGAAGATAAACGGGGTTAAAATTGGCTAACGTACACATGAAGACTTAAAGGGAGAAGGTTCAAAATTGCCCCAGACACATGTAAATATGTCATTTAATCAAAATAAAAAAAAAATACTAAAATTAAAAATAAAAAAAACATAACATATTTACAGCATTTAATCAAAATACTAAAATTCAAATTATTTTGTTAACTAATCAAAATAACTAATTAAATAAAACAAGTTGTATAACATATTTACATCATTTAATCAAAATACTAAAATTCAAAATATAACATATTTACATAAAATACTAATTAAAAAAATATTAAAATACTAAAATTTAAATTATTTTGTTAATTAAGCAAAACAACAAAGATTCAAATTACATCATTAAAATACTAATTTTTTTAGTATTTTGAATATTACAAAATTAACGTTAATATTTTTAGTATTTTGAAAATTCAACTAATATTTTTAATATTTTTATTATTAACGTTAATATTTTTAAAATTCAACTAATTCAACTAATTCAAAATTTCAAAATAATTAACTTAATTCAACTAAAATCATCAAAAAATAATTAACGTTAATATTTTTTTACTAAATAACGTTAATTATTTTGAATTAGTTGAATTTTTGAATATTTTTAAAATTCAATTAAATAGTATTTATAAAATTCAACTAGTTACATCATCAAAAAATATTAACGTTTTTTAAAATATCAACTAACATTAAAAAATATTAACATTTTTTAATATCAAAAAATATTAATAAAATATTAACATTTTTTAATATAAAAAAATATTGACGTTTTTTAATATCAAAAAATTAACGTTTTATAAAAAAATTTAAAAAATTTAATATTTTTATATCAAAAAATATTAACGTTTTAATATTAATCTCATATCAAAAAAATTTAATATTTTTAAAATATAAACGTTTTTTAATATCAAAAATATTAATAAAATTTAAAAAAATATTAATGCTTTTTAATATCAAAAAATATTATTATTTTTTAATATTAGTTGATATGTTAAAAAACGTTAATATTTTGAAAATATTAATATTTTATATCAATTAGTATTTAGTATTAATATTTTAGTATTTTAATGATGTAATTTAAATTTTTGTTGTTTTGATTAATTAACAAAATAATTTGAATTTTAGTATTTTATTATTTTTTTAATTTGATTTTTTTAGTATTTTAGTTTTTTAATTAGTATTTGATGTAAATATGTTATGTTTTGAATTTTAGTCTTTTGATTAAATTATATAAATATGTTATAAAACTTATTTTATTTAATTAGTTGTTTTGATTAGTTAACAAACTAATTTGAATTTTAGTATTTTGATTAAATGACGTAAATATGTTATGCTTTTTTTTTTATTTTGAATTTTTGTATTTTTTGTTTTGATTAAATGACATATTTACATGTGTCAGGGGTATTTTTGAACCTTCTCCATTTAAGCCTTCATGTGTCCGCCACGTCAGCCAGTTTTAACCCCGTTTGTCTTCTGTTAACGGCAGGGGCACGTGTGACCCAAAAAATATAACGTTAAAGGTACTTTTGGACAAAAAAAAGTATATGGTGCTCGGTAGACATTGCGGTAAACGTCAGAGATATTTTTGAACCTTCTCCCTTTCATTATCCCTAATTTTGTCCTTTTAATAATATTAGTTTATTTAATTAATATGTTTTATTTTATTTTGTAGGATTTTATATTTTTTCCAATAAAGTTAAAATATTGGTGATCAAATGATATTTAATGCTCTTATTCATATAAGGAAATATCGAAGAAGAATCCTACAACAGAAAGAAAGAGGTGGAACAATCTTGGTGTGCAAGTCAAATCCAACGAGAGAAGTTGATTTCCACTAGGAAGTTGAATCCTACATTAAAAAGGAACAAAAATGTCCAAATTCAATAAATCTAAATTAGGACACAAATTTATTTTTCCTATAAATAGATCTCTTGTTTTAGAGAGAAGGGTATTAGAGATGGTATTAGTTTAGGTTAGGAATAGGAATAGATTAAATTACTTCTTCATTGTACGTTCGTTGGATGATCCTTAATTAAAGGGAGTTTTCTTATTTATTTTTAATCTTCTTCTTTTCTATATTTTAGTTAGTTTAACTATTTTCCATGTCTTGCTAATTTCTTTAATCTAGGATGAAGATGAAATTAAATAATTATTCTTGATACTATTTTTTACCTCTTCTATTATTTATGCTTTTGTGTTTAATTGATTTCGCCTTTATGTTTCGTTATTGAAATACATTCGTTTTTTTATTTCCTATGTGATTTTAAATTAATTAAGAGGTTTTGATATATTATTGGTAAGATATGAGTTTTTTATAATCCATACTTGCTCAAAGAAGTTTTAATTGGTTAGTTAATCCTTAAATTTTTATAATCTATGCTTGCCCACGTTAATTGTAAAATTACTAAATTAAAAGGAATGGAGATCAAAATTATAGTTGAGTTATAGAAATAGAAGAGATTGAATTATATGTTATGTTTATTATTTAATGGATTTAGATTCCTAGATTGTTTTTCATTATTAGTTTTCATATTCTAGTTAATCAATTTTCAATCTTTATTTCTAATTCGCCTAAAATAGATATTAAGATTATATTAAAATTAATCTAGTCTATGTGGTTTCAACCTGTACTTGCCAGTTCTTCAATTCGACACTGCGCACTTGCAGTCATAATTTTCACACATCAACTAACATTAATTGGAGCGTTGAAAATTGAAGGTCTCGATGTATTCACCAAACTTCTTTGGTTGAAATCGAAGATCAAAATATGTGTCTACTAGCTAGTTGGTAAAAGTGACATGTCAAGGGTGTTAGGTGAGACAGTCAACTGAT
Source organism: Panax japonicus (assembly GCA_020205505.1). Taxonomy (NCBI): domain Eukaryota; kingdom Viridiplantae; phylum Streptophyta; class Magnoliopsida; order Apiales; family Araliaceae; genus Panax; species Panax japonicus. The sequence goes on from CM035091.1 coordinate 82,345,848, forward strand.
GTAACAAACAAGCTAAAAAGAAGCTGCCACCTAGGTTTAAAATGTCAACATCAAGGATCTTAGATTATCCAAGCATTAAATGCGCAAACGGGCATCTAACTACGGGAAGATTTTCAACAGATTATAAAAGACAACAATTATTTAAACTGAAGAAGAGACTGAAAGTCCAATAATAATCCAGAAGGGTGGTTGAATAGATTATTACAGGTTAAAAACTTATCTTAGGATTTTTTGAACTTTTAAATAATTAATTTAAATTTTTAGAAATTAATATGCAAGACAATAAAAATTCAATCACATAATGCACAGAGATTTGTCTGGTTCACAACATACATCCCGAGTATGTTGCTACGTACAGTCTCAAGCTCTTCTCCAGGACTTGAAAAACTCCTTCAATAGGCGAAGAAGCCTTTATAAAGTTTTATAGACAAACTTCTAACTACTCTCAACAAATCTATCTTGAACATCAAGCTCACAGCTCCCTCTTCAAGCATAGTTGTACTTTTCTTTTGAGTTTTGTTCTATTCTATGATCTGGTCTTGAAACAACAACCTCTTCCTCACTTCACAAGTACACTAGAGACCCAACTCTCAGATGACCTATCTAAAACTCTGGTCTTGGTCAAAGAATTATTCGTCTTTCTCAGAGGTACATAAAATAAACTAACTCTACCTTTTCCCTTTTTACAAAAAGATTTAAATGAATATGCTTCTTAGTTAAGCAGATAAAATTTAGTATAAATACTTATAAAAGTTTAAATAACTTTTATATTTAATGTTTCTTAACTAAACACTTAGTAATTAAAGATCAAGTATTTATATAAAAGTTTAATAACTTTTATATATGTGAAATGTGCTTCTGTGTAAGCATATGTAAATTTATGCTCAGTTATAAAAGTTTATATAACTTTTATACTTATGTAAATATACTTCTTGATTAATCAAATAGATCAATTTTAGTTTTGTTCACAAATACTTCTGTAAAAACAGATATTTAGTTTAATGCAATTTTATAAAGAATTATTTATTCTTTATAATAAAGAGTGTGTTTCTATGGATTTAAACAAATTTAATTTCAATTTATCCAACTCGTATTCTATGAATGAATTTATGTTAAAATACTTGTAATCAATTAATATAATGAATAAATCAGTTAAACAATAGTTATCAAGTATAATGATTAAATCAGTAAAATAATACTTGATATAACAAATATTTTTTTTTAACTTAGACAATATATAATAATATTTTATCTAGTATGTGAATGATTATAAATAAAGTCACTTAGGACTTTGAGATCGTACAGTCAATTCCCTTACTTAAGAGGAATATCTCCGTAATCTCGGTGTCTAAGTACTGACCAAATTTATTGTTTCACAATTAATGTTTATATAAATATTTTTGATAGAACGCTTAGATTTTCAAATCCGGTTAAGATGATTCACTCTATTAGAGGAGTGTCTCGGAGTTGTTTTGAACTATCAAGTAGATCTACTTTACTATATTTATATAAATAATATCAATAAAAGGCCACTTAGAAGTTTGAGATCGTACGACCAATTCCCTCACTTAAGAGGAATATCTCTGTAATCTCGGTGTCTAAGTACTGACTTTTTATTTAATATATATATATATATATATATATATATAATTGTGTATAACAATTTATATTCGTATATCTATATATATCTAAATAAGTAAGAGATAATTCAAATAAATTAGATTAAATAACTTATCTCAAATACTTGGACCAATTTTCTCTTCTCAAATGATTAGAACTTTGATAAGAAGAGAGAAAAGCTTCTTAGAGATGTAGGCAAGGAGAGTAAGCTTTTCTTTTCTTTTCAAGTGAATTGAAAAGTTTAGAATGAAGGAAAGCTTCATATTTATAGATTTTTGAAGCTTCGGGTAAAATTTTAATTTATCATTTGTTTTTGAAAATCGAAGGCCTGGATTGCTTAATTTAAAATAAATGGCTCGGATGAATTTATGGAGCACATGGATTGCCAACATAGGAAGCCCATGAAAAAAAATTACTCCCTTTTTGCATTAATTTATCACATGTCTTTTTCAAATATTCAACTTAGCATTTAATGGGTACAAGCTTCATACTCAGAATATGAATGTCCCAAAATGCATGTCCCAATTCATTTACTCTTTTTGGTTAAAAAAGCATTTATTACCCACATGTTGATTTCTTCATTTCAAGTCTAAACATATGCACGGATGAAACTAATGTTTTGTCCCAAGATAATTGTCACAAAAATCTTCCAACACAATTCATTTAATGCTTTTATGTTATATGCATACATATGGTCATCTATATATACGGATATACATACATAAAATAATAATGTGTATGTATGAAATTGCTAAGGTTTAAATTTTAAGAAATCTTTTTGCCCCTTTTTGTAAAAGTTAATTTTTTGAGAAAAAATTATTTATTTATATAATAGGAGATATCCTTGCCTTAGGAAATATTATTTTGTTAATAAATTATCAAAGTCAATAAAATATTAATTCAATATGATTTAGAAAATATTTTTGGTCAAAATAAATAAGATAATTAAAATAATTAAAATATAAATCCTATGGAGACGATTCTACCCTTTTAATTAATATATTTACTAATTATTGTTATCATCAAAATAAACCTAAAACTTAGAAACCCAACAGAGACGAACATTGATCAAAAAGCTTAAAATCTGCAAAAGAAAAGAAGAACGAACTCATCGATCCTGAACATCTAGTTCAAGTTGCTAAGTACTTGAGAAGAAAAGTTTAACGTCATTTTAGCAGCACCTCTCAACAAGAATCAATCACCAGATCATCAGAGTCCTTGTTTTAATGACTAAACATCCAAGTCTGTTGGGCTTGAAAAGGTCTTAGTGTCCTTGTCTTGGTGACTAAATATCCAAGTCTGCGGGGCTTAAAAAGAGTAGAGTGTCCTTGTCTGTGTGACTAAATCCTTAGTGGAATTCCTACTCGATGAGTAGAAGAGTGAATTAAGACTTATTCAATCTCCGAACCACTTTAAATTTGTTGTCTTTACTTTACTGTTCTTTCCTTTCATTTTCCTGCTTATATCATTTATCTTGCAAAATTCAAATTTGAGATTCTTCTTCAATCTATAAGGGGTTTTTCAAAAGACATATTCCAATGTGCTTAATCAATCTAATTAACAACTATTTGGTAATATCTTATAATCAATCAAAAGTTTTAAAAGATCTATAAGTGCCTCTAGGAAATAACAAGTGGTATCAGAGCAGATTCTCAAGAACACAAAGCTTACACTTTGAGTAGATCCATGGTAAAAAATAAAAATGGTTCTGATCTTGGTGGTGGAAGTAAGCCACCTCTTTTAAATAGAGAAAAAAATGTTAACTAGAAAGTGCACATTCATGTGTACATGGATGTTATTAATGATGATCTGTTCGAGGATGTTCTCATTGGTCCATATGTTCCTACGAAGCTAGCTCTTACGACAGACAATCCCAACAAGAAAGTTGTAAAGATATGTGAAGAATGGACAAAGAACGAGAAGAAGTAGGTGCAGTTAAATAAAAGGGCCAAAAATATTCTCTTTATGGCTCTAAAAGATAAACTCTTCTAAAATGTTGTAAACTACACTACTGCTAAAGAAGTATGGGAAGTTCTGTTGGTGATTCATGTTGGCATAGAAGAAGTTAGAGAAAACAAGAAATCTCTCCCAACTCAACAATATGAGATGTTCACTCATGTTTAAGGGTGTAAATGAATCGAGTCGAGCCGAGTATTAAGTTGCTCAAATTTGGTTCACAAAATTTATCGACTATAAAATAAAGTTTGATTGAGGCTCATTTAGCTATCAAGTCGAGCATGATTTTGAATCGAGCCAGAACAGTTTGAAATTTTCGAACGAATATGATCCGAGTGTCAATAAAAAATTACAATTTGAGGAGTTCGAGTAATTTATCAAACTTTAAAATTTGCTCATATTTTAATCATTTATATTTCGAGTCAAGCTCGAATCGAACTTTTAGTCGAGTTAGTACAAATCGAGCCCGAACTATTTGCTCATTTTACAGCCTTACTCATGTTCCTAGAGAAAATATAACGACTGTAAGACCCCAAATTATTAATAAATAAAATTTTATTTCCTCTATTTATTATTTTGAAATAGTAAGGGTTGATTTGATTAATTTGATTAGTTATGGATAAAATGCGCAAATATTTTAAATAAGCAGGTGGTTATAAAATATTCATTATTGTCGGGGAATATTCGTTTGGTCGTGGAATATTCTTGCTGTCAGGGAATATTTGTACGCCGGCGCAGTCTTTTGTGGGCCCATAACGGAAAGCGATTGGATGAAGAAAACGACAAGTATAAGTTATTTATAAATAACGGCGTAGTTGTTACCATTAATACTGTTGGAATACCCGGTGGTTAAAACACAGTAATACACGTTGTTGCACAGTAGCACACGGTATTGCACCAATTATTGATTCTTACGTAAGAAGGCACTACTCAATAATTGTTATAGTAGTTACTGTTCAATATTTTATTTTACTGATTCAATAATTGCTGTGTTGATATTTTATATTACTGTTATTTCAATAATTGTCACTACACAGTATTTTCCATTATCGAAGCAATAATTCATATTATCTGAATAATATTATTAGAAAATATTATTGGCAATGTCTAGAAAGTTCTGCCTAAGGAGAGGTTTGGTCACCTAATTGCGCGCTAGTAAGGAGAAATTCTTATTGGAAAGCCCCCTCTTTCTTGGGAATGGCCTGGTTGCCAGTACTGTGATTCTGTAATATTATTTATGAATAATTAATTATTGATTTATATGATGAGGAAAATATTCATTTTATGTGGATATAGATAGAGAAAATTTTTAAAGTGACAATTGTTGAAAATCGATTTTTATCTTTTATGATAAAATAATATTTTATTATATTATTATAATATGATAATGGGGATATTTTTACAATGAATGTGGGATATATGAGTATATGAGGATGAGGAGTATTTTTGTTGCAAAAGTTATTTAAAACATGTTAAACATGTCTGTGGGCCGATTTCTTGACTAAAATTTGATTATAGCCTGTAAAATCATCTGTATGTGGATTTCGGTCAATTTCTGTTTGGAATTTGGAAAAACTTTCTTCTGTAAAGTTGTAGAGAATTAAATTTCCTATAAAAATTCTCGAGATTCGAATTTTCTGATAAAAGGGCTATTTATTATGAATTATTGAAGTTCTGAAGTTCCGAAATAATTGATTTTTGGAAGTTTTAATTATTTTAAATAATAAAAATGTTTTTGATTTGTTTGGTAGACTTATTTGTTGTCAAGCATGGCTGAATTCAGATCATAGATTGTGCGTAGGAATTTATATATAATATATTAATATTATATTAAATTTTCTGCTTCGGTGTTCTAAGCATTTTTCTATAAATAGGGTGCTTAGGTTAGAATTAAAAATCACACCAGAAACTAAAGATTTCTCTCTCTTTCTCTCTCTATAATATCGAGAGTATTTTGTGAGTATTCTAGTACTTTGAGTATTGCTATACGGTGCAAGTTCTTTCAGCACTATATCCAGTATTCCAGTCAGAAGTACTATTCTTTCTGAGGTAAGGGATGTTATTTTATTCGAAAATGATATTATTTATTCAATATCATTATGCCGAAATATTGGTGGAAACTTTTTATCAAATTTGGAACTTTTTCATGTCGGGGTTACTATTCATGAGTTACTATTCACGAGTTACTATTCAAGAGTACTATTCACGAAGCATGATGATCTTTTTTATGAAATTTCTATCTTTTAGTGTCAGAGTTACTATTCACGTATACGACACTATTCACATATACGACACTATTCACAAATACGACACTATTTACCGAAAAATAAAATTTTCTTCTTTTTGTCCAAAATATCTATTCTGGATACTAGCTTTGATTGTATCCATATTTTGATCATTCTTGAATTTTACTCCACTCTGGTTATTTATGATGTATTTTTGAACTTGGATTATTTAAAGTACGAATCCTTAATATTTGTTCTTTTGTTTCACTGGATTCGTTTTCTTTAAAATATTTTTCAACATCCTTAGTCCTAAATGATGATATAACTGAATATCTTTGGCCTGTAGTGCAAAGATTAATGATTTCTGATGAATATCTTTGGCCCGTAGTGCAAAGATGAACAGGTGTTTAGATGAACATGACCAAATGATGAATATCTTTGGCCTGTAGTGCAAAGATGAATATTTGATTCCAAATATATATTGATTGATGTTACAGGGATAAAAGATAGACGATGAACTTTTATATTCATATATAGAAGATAGTAGATTTCATTATCTACTTAACTCTTCTAATGAATTATTATTTCCGCTGCGAATATTGATTTAAAACTTGTTGTCTATTGTATTCTATTAGATTTTTCCCTGTTCAAGAATAACGATAATTTGTTCTGTATTATCTTAGTCATAATATTCTTTACTGGGCTAGTTGAGCTCACCTTTTTCCTTTTTGTTCCATTTTTCTTCTCAGGAAGCGAGAATGTAGCGAGTACTAGTCGGGGTATGGAATGATGATTCTAGAAGTTATTTTAGTAGTCCTCACCATTTTTGTAAAATAATGTATCAATAATTGAAATGAGGACATATTTGAGTGTGGATATTGTCTAGATAACAATATTTGTATTTAAACTCATAGTTTTTATGTTGTATTAATAAAGTTGTAGTTGTTTCTGTACCATGTATTTTGACGACTCAGAATGGGTGTTGTATACCTGTTTTGGGGGCGTCACAACGACAACATTTGAAAGATTCAACATCCTTCTCAACTCTCTAAGATCATATGGCAAGGTGTATCTCAATAAAGACTTGAACATAAAGTTCATGCGAGCACTACCAAGCAAGTGGGATGCCTAGACCACATCTATCCGAGAGTCAAAGAATCTGCACGAGATGACTATGCAGAAGATTATGGTAATCTACTTACCTAGGAGCTTGAGATTAATCAAAGAGCAGCAACTCTTTCTGAAAATAAAAGAAAGGACACATGTATTGCTCTTAAAACTTCTAAGGATGTATCTAGAGTTTCAAATGAAGATGGAGAAGATGATCAAGATGATGCTGATAATGATGATGATATAGCCTTGTTTGCTCGAAGGATAAGAAAGTTCATGAGAAAAATGAGCAACTAGAAATCAAAGAAGAAATTCAACAAAGGCAACAATAGTAAAGAACATAAAAAAGACGTTTGTTACAACTGTAAGAAGCCTGATTTTTTCATAGCAGAGGGAACCAAGTCTTTACGAGAGGATCTCAAAAATTAAAAACAGAAGTCTGATAAGAAGAAAAAATATAAGGACTAAAAGAAGTCTCACATGAAAGATAGAGGCCTAATATCTAATAGTTCTTGGAGTGATTCAGATGATGACTCCAACTAGGACTCAAGTGATGACGAAGAACCTCAAGTCGCCAACCTGTGCTTGATGGCTATAGAAGAAGACTCCAATGCAACCATTGATCGTTAAGAGATTGACATTAGTGAGTTATTTGATTTTTAACTCCCCTGATGTTAATATGGATGATCTTAGATTAGCCTTACATGATATTATATCTGAATTGTATAGATACATGAAGTTGTTCAGGGTTCTATAAAAGGATTATTCTCTTCTTTAAGAGGAGAAAGAGAAAGAGCAAGTATAGTTGGAAACTACTCTACGAAGCAACGCCTCTCTATCTAAGCTTGAGGTTGAAAATGAGAATTTGAGAAAGATAACTGAGGCCAAAACGTTAATGAAATCTTTTCTTAACTCTAAAATAGAGGAATTAGATAAGGCAATCTCTATGTGGAATCGTTCTTCCTCCTCTATGGATTCACTGATCACAAGTTAGAGAGCTGTCTCTAACAGATCAGGCTTGGGGTTTGAAGGTCTATCTTCATCCAACATAAGTATTGAAAAGTTAGTGGAAGCTAACAATAACGATGTTACTTTTTCCCATAGAAGCATTGTGTTTGTGAAATCAAAAGAGGTTGTCGAGCCAAGTATTCCATGTCGTCAAATCTCTACTGACCAGATTGTTGTTCCAAAAAATAGCAGGTCATATACTAGTTTGGGTTTTGTAAAATTGCAGAGTAAAACCAAGTCTATGACTATGCCTTGAAAAGTCGTAGAGTTTGGAAACAACTCTATTAATCAACCTGGCATCAATCGTAGAATTAGTCCTTATTCTTCAAAATTTCAAATCATAGAAAAGTGTGGAAGCAAAGCGTTTTGTCAAGAAGAAAGGTTTATCCTCCACATAAGTTCCAAATGAGAAGATACCCACACACACACACACACTCTCACACATGCAGTATATAAATTGCTATAAATGTCATAAATATAGGAATAAGGTTGTTGATTGTTATTTTGAGTATAATGCATATCTTAGACCCAAGATTAGGAAAGTATGGGTTCCCAAGGTAACTAACATTGCAGGACCCATGAAAGTATGGGTACCAAAATAATCAATAATTGTACATGTAGGTACCAAGGTCAATGGAATCTATTTGGTATCTCGACAGTGGGTGCTCAAGGCACATGACTAGAAATAAGGCTCTAATGTCAGATTTTAAAGCTAAAGATGGTCCAGCAGGTATCTTTTTGGAGATAACAACCGTGGGAAAACCAAAGGTTACGATTCTATAGGAAAAGGAGTTATTTAATTTAGTAAGGTAGCCTATGTTGATGGATTAAAGCAAAACCTGCTGAGCATAAAGCAGTTATGTGACAAAGGTCATCAAGTCATCTTCCTCAACAACCAGTGTCAAGTTCGAAACTTGGAAACCAACTTTGTTAAATTAACTGGATAAAGAGAAAGAAATTTTATATGATCAATCTCTTTGATATAAGTTCTTCAGTATTAGTTTTATTCTTTTCAAAAGCATTAAAAGATATGAGCTGGTTGTGGCATAGGATGTTGTCCTATGTGAACTTCAAGAGCATGCCAAAACTTGTATCAAATGATCTAGTCAGAGTCTAGCCAAGATGAAATTCGTCAAAGAAAGACCTTGCAAACCATGTCAGCTAGGAAAACGGACCAAGAACATTCAAAAGAAAAATGTTTAACTCAAATGAAAGGCCCCTACAACTTCTCCATATAGATCTTTTTGGGCCTGTTCCAACAGTTAGTCTTAGAGGAAAAATATACTCACTGATAGTAGTGAATGAATATACCAGATTTACATGGGTATTATTAATAAGCTCTAAAGATGAGACCAACACTCAATTAATCAAATTCTTCAAGCTGGTGATGAATAAAAAGAGTGAAAAGATAAAAGCTATAAGGAGTGATAATGGCAGAGAGTTGGACTATTCTGAAATAAATTAGTTTTGTGAAAACAATGACATTCAACATAATTTCTTAGCGCCACGAACTCCACAACAGAATGGAGTAACTAAAAGGAAGAACAGAACATTAATTAAAGCTTGAAGAATATTTCTTGCAGCAACTCATTTACCATAATATTTTTGGGCATAAGTTGTTAGTATTACTTTTATACTCATAATAGATCCTTGATCCACTCTACGATATAAAAAGACGCCCTATGAGTTGTGGAAAGGAAAAAAGCCAAATATTAGATACTTTCGTGCATTTGGTTGTGGGTGTTACACCCTCAATAATGGTAAAAGATACCTGACTAAATTCCAGCCTAAATCCGATGAAGGAATCATCCTTGGATACTCTATGGAAAGCAAAGCCTATAGACTGTTTAACAAGAAATCCTTGACTTTGAAAGTATCTATCCATGTTACATTCGATGAAGCTGGTGAAGATGAACCAAGCAAAACAACTCAACTTGAATAACTTGTTGAGCTGGAACCTCAGATCGAAGAGTAGGAGAACCCTACGATTAATGAAACTGAAGCAAATGTGCCAGAACCTACGATCGTAGTGCCAGACAAAGAAATTATAAAGTCTCTAGTTCTAAATATGGGAACTCTACGAAGCAATGAAGATGCAGAACAGGAACCAAATCTTAAAGAACTTAGATAAGAATGCACAAGGATTGACGTTCCATCCAGAAACAAATGGGTAAGAGATCACACTCATAATCTAATCATGGGAGATCCAAGTACACGTGTTAAAACCAGATAATCCACTCAAAACGAATGTTTCTATCTAAGCTTCCTCTCTTAGATTGAGGCAAAGAAGATCGAAGAAGCTTTAGAACACTTAAGCTGAATCGAAGCTATGCAAGAGGAGCTAAATCAGTTTAAAGAAGCAAGGTTTAAAGGCTGGTTCCAAGACTAAAAGAGTATCCAGTTATTGGCATGAAATGGGTCTTTAGGAACAAAATGGATGAAGCTGATGTGATCACAAGAAATAAGACAAGGCTAGTAGCTAAAGGCTATTTTCAAGAAGAAGGAATTGATTATGATGAAACCTTTGCACCTATTGCAAAATTGGAAGCCATTAGGATGTTCCTAGCTTATGCAACCCACATGAGATTTAAGGTGTTCTAAGTGAATGTCAAGAGTTCATTTCTCAATGGTGAACTTCAAGTAGAAGTCTAAGTCAAACAACCACCATGTTTTATCAATCATACTCTCCCTAATCATATCTATAGAATAGATAAAGCACTTTACGGTTTAAAGCAAGTAGCTAGAGCATAGTATGAAAAACTTACTAATTATCTTATTGAAAATGGATTCACTAAAGGCAGAGTTGATACAACTCTATTCCTTAGTAAACATAAGAATACAATTCTATTAGTTCAAATCTATGTAGATGATATTATTATTGGCTCTACTGATGAAAAATATTGTGAGAGAATTGTCAAGTTAATTAATGCAAAATAAATTTAAGATGAGTATAATGGGTGAGCTCAATTTCTTTCTTGAACTTCAAGTTAAGCAAACCAATGAATGAATTTTTATCAATCAAGCAAAGTATATAAAGGACTTTTTTAAGAAACATGTCTTAGATTCAGCAACCCCCATGAAGACTTCAATGACATCTGCAACCAAACTTGATAAAGATGAAAATGGTAAAAGTATTGATATTACTCAATACATAGGTATGATTGGATCTCTTCTATATCTGATTGCTAGTAGACCATATATCATGTTCTCTACCTGTATATATGTTAGATTTCAGGCTATCCCTAAGGAATCTCATCTAATAGCCGTAAAAAGAATTTTCAGATACCTTAAGGGTACTTCATATTTGGGCTTGTGGTATCCATATGAGTCTTTCTTTGATCTGATAGGATATTTAGATGTAGATTTTGCAAGATTGACAGGAAAAATACTAGTGGGACTTGTCAATTACTAGGCAATATACTTGTCTCATGGTTCTACAAGAAGCAGAACTCTTTATCAACTTCTACTGCAGAAATTGAGTATATTATAATTGGTAGTTGTTGTGCTCAAATCTTATGGATGAAAATCCAAATTGCTGATTATGGGTTTGATTTTAAGTCTATTCCTATATTCTGTGATAATACCAGTGCTATCACAATCACTTATAATTTTGTCATGCATTCTAGAACTAAACATATATACATAATGGATACATCTTTTTGCATTTTATCTCAACTAAAAATTAGCTAGTTAATGTGTTTACTAAGCCATTAGATGAATCTAGATTTAACAAGTTAATACGTGAGTTAGGTATGCTAAATTTGCATCTATAATACTATGTTTCTAGATGTTAATGTTAAGTACATGGAAGAGAATTGTAGAACTACTCACAAAGTGAAATAATCACAGAATCGTTCAACGATCATAAAGAGAAAGCATTTCGTAAAGTCAAAAGTTTATTGCAGAGTAAAAATAGGTACTCTACGAAGGGTAAATTAAAGGTGGTCAAAATAAAAGGCGTGTATCACTCACATTTAGAAAAGCAAGCAGATAATAAAATTATTGCTCAGCAACTGTAAAATCGTAGAACTGAAACGACATGCATCCTATCATATCTTGACACGTATCCTACTTCACAATATTATAGGGAAGTTATATAAAATCTTTTCAAATTCTATCTCTGACCTTTACGTTTTCATTTTGTAATCTGAGCCTTAGAGTTCTCAAAGTTTAAAAAGCTTTCGAACACTAATTCTCAAAATCATCAAAAACTTAAACACTTGTGCAAATTTTTCCAGATTAAACCTATTCAAATGGAAAACTTCCAAATTGTGACTGACATTCAACTATGCTCTGATCAGTTCATTGCTCAAGAGAAGAAAAGTATAGATTTTCTCAAACTCTTTGAACAAGTTGGGTTCTCTAAGTGTCTAAACTTCAACACCAAGATCTATACATACCTCCTCAAGGAATTCTATCTCAATGTCGTGTTCCGAAATGTTGTTTTAACGAACAAGGTTAAAGGAGTTACACTTCAGATGTGAGTTGCTCAAATTAATACATGTCTGGGTTTTCAGAATAATGGTATTACTTCGCTGGATGAAATGGATTTCAAAGAAGGACTGAAATTGATGTGTCATAAGAAGAACCCACAACTAAAAGGGCTGAAGAAAAAGAAATTTCCTCAAGAATATGATTTTCTTGCTGAAATTGTGGGCAAGTGCATAATCTGCAAAGATATTGCTCATGATTTAGTAAGTGAGTTACAGCTGAAGTTCATGACTATAATTTTATAGGCAAACAAAATCAACTTTGGCGCCACATTCATCAATTGGCTGGCCCAATGGGTTAAACATTTTGAAAAATCAAATTCGTCAGGAAAATCTGCTCCCAAAATGTTTCATGGGAGGTTGTTAAACATTATCCTGAAGAAGTATCTGCAGAACAAAATTATAGATAGTGAATGGGTCTCTCTAAATACAAACAAAAAGATCACCCCCAAACTTTTTGATTACTAGATGAAAAATCCTTTGGAAAATATGAGGTCCTAACAGTCAGAAGGTGGAAGCGAAAGAATAATCAGTGAAGTAAAGAAGCCATTTAAAGTTAAGGGAAAAATAAAGGTAGAAGTAATTGAGGAAGAAGAAGTTTCTCAATGGTCAATTGCTCCTCAAGTTTGTAAAGCTTTTGAATCTACTATCGACAATAAAAGAAGAAAATGAAAATGTTAGAGGAAGTAGTCTAAGAGTCTCCCAAGGATATTCAAGAGAAGGTGCAAACTTTTGAGCAAAAGAAGCATGTAGAAGATAACAACACCCCTTTATCCAAGATGGTTCCAAAGAAGAGAAAGCAAACTCGACGGAGAAAAGTCCCTGTCCAACTTGAAGAACAAGCCGTAGAATCCATGCATCCTTTGATCGAAGAGCATGAAGAAGAAGAAACCGAAGATGCATAATATGTGTTGATTAGAAAGAATCGAGGAAAAAGTAAATCCAATTCCTTTAGACCAAGGGCGGAAAAAGTTATAGCTGAATAAGGTTTTATACTTGAACCTCAAAATCATCATGAATTAATGGCTGAGACGGTCTCTGTGCCTGAGCCACAGAATGAAGAAGAAGTGTGTCGACGCTGAGGGGGGGGGGGGAAGATTCCCTTTTCCTAATATGTTTTTTCAACTCTTTATATTTTGCTATGTCTATTAATTTATTTAAAGGGTGATATTTTAGGAAAAGACCAACATAAATGTCGATGAATTTAAAAAGGTTGATTTTCATAATTGGGCCTAATTAGACAGAGTCACCAGTTGGTAAAAGTTCAAATGAATATACCAACTCATCCAGATTTTGAAGGTTTTCACAATGCGGCCCAATATGTGACTCCATAAAATTGGTCTGGAACCCGAGATTCATAGAGTTCAGGGGCTTTCTTAAGCAAGGGGAAGATGTTGGACACCCCCTGACTTCCGTACAACACAGTTATCGTATCTTCTTATTTTTCTAAGTGTGAAATATATGTGTGTGTGTGTGTGATTTGAGAAAATTGTGTTAAGTGCCTTGATTTTGTAAGTTGTTTTATGCTTTATTTTAGCCTAGGAACACGATTGTTTGATTTAAATTTTATTTTGATGAAAGGGCTTTTTGATAAGGTCTGGAGAACTCGATGTTATGGCCTTATTTTATCTCTTGTTTTTAGCCTTATTTTTTTCTATCCGTGGGCGATTTATTTTACAAGATCTTTTTTATTTAGATTTGTAAATCATTTTTTGGTGATAATAAACATGAAATAAAGTATCGAAAATTGTTGGGCCCTCCCCGGGCATGGAAGTCATCTCAATAAACCCGAACACCTATAATCATAGTTTTCACTATCACGGGGCCCTAAATTCGGTTTCTCATGACAAGACTCTCGAAGTCGTTTTAAGGCCTGAAATTACATGTACAATGGTTTAAACATCTATCATTCCAATCAAAACTATGTCCATCATGGGAATCGAGCCAAGGTCCAATTTGTAGATCTCGACTCCAACATTCCTAGGTTCACATCATAATATATTAGAATATAAATAAAATGAGATCTAAAAGCATGCTCCCGAAACCCTATCCTTTAGATTGCAATATCAAAACCCACATTCTTAGGGACTGTGTATTGACAAGATTTACCGAAGGATCCCTGAATCTAGGATATGAATCCACAAATCTAGGCTATCTTAAGATCCGTATAGTGACACAATCAAGATTTAAACAAAAATATATAAAAAATGTATCCTAAAACCACTATCAGGTGATTCATTGATTAGAATCCCAAGCTTAGCGCGATTAGTTAGGACCCCTTCCTCACTAAATATTGATATAGGGTTTTGCGGAGTGTTTAAAATCGATTGAAAATATTGAAAATGGCTTAATTAAACCTAGATTCGAGCCAATCTAGCATAAAGGTTCAAGATTTGAAGCCATGAAACCGGTTGAGGGCTAAATTTGGCTAGATCTAGGGTAGATCTAGTAAAAGATTTGATCATTAACTATATATATGCCAAATATTCGGTAAAATAGACAAATTTACTAATAAACAACCAATATATATATATATATATAAATATTGAAACTTTAGCTATATATAAACACTATATTTAACAATATCTAATAGATTTACAATAAAATATACAAAATATTCAATTTTTCACATTGGAGAATGAAGAAACAAGCTTCCTTAGACTTGAATATAAGATATACCACTATATATATATATATATATGAGATCTAACTATATAATGTTATATCTCAGTTGAATTTAGGGATATGTTGTACAAAATCCGAGCCCCTCTCTCTAGAAATCAAACTTTCTCTCTCAAAAATGATTTCCCCCTTGCAAATGAGCTGTTGAGGCTCTGATATAGGCTTTAGGGCCAGCTGCAGGTGTACCTGCGGCTAGTCGCATTAGGATCTGCGGTTGGGCTCTCTGGGTCCCATAGTCTTGAAATTCGTTCCTTTAGTCGTTTGTGTCTTTAAATCTGGGAAAAGTTAGGAGATGTGCCTAACTATCCTGGAAATCTTCTTCCGAAGGATACACAATGACGTCGAGTCTGACCTATTCGGGGTCTGGGAAGATGAAGCGATAAGCTAATAGGTATCTTTCGGTATTCGAGGGTAGTTAGGCGGTTGGTCTTGGGTAGTTTACCTCTCGGGATTGTTGCGATGGGCTCTTATGTCCTTATCCTAAGCATTTTGATCCTTGCTTGAATCGTGTCGTGGTTAGGGAAAGTTTCCACTTTTACCCATCCGTGGGGTTATCTTCGGGGTGAAATTACACGTTTGCCTTCTTGCAGGGTTAGTAAAATGAAAACAAAATTTTGGATGTCTACAAAGTGGTTGAGAAGGCTCCCGCACCTAAGCCACAACTAGAAAAATTGGCCATGAAGACAAATGAGCCAGAGCTTCTTGATGATAATACTGTCCAAACTTCAAAAGATGCAAGCTTTGAACCTAAGGAGAAGAAGAAAAAAAGCAAATTAAACAAGATGAATGAAAAAGAAAATAAAAGAAGGAATAAAGCTGAAAAATTAAAAGTAGAAAAGAAAAGGAAGAAGGCAAAAGCAAAGTAGATAAAGAGAGAAGAGAAGAGGAAGAGAAGAGAACTAAGACCCAAAAATAAAGAAAATTCAGTTTAACGATAGACTCATTTTTCAATTACTTCTCTACGATAGACTTACATCATCACAAATGTCGTCGAGGAAATTAAAAAGGGTTTCGACCCTGCGATCGTAAAATTAGAGGATCCTATTTCTGAGGGGGAGAAACCATTTGAATCTCATGTCCCTCCCTCATCTCTTCCATCCACTTCTCACCCAATGCCAGAAGAGACCTAGTTACCTCCATGAATAGCATATCAGCCGAGCATTTGCAAAATTATTCTTACTAGGCAAGAAATTCCAGAAACTGTTCATCTTCTTCTGAATGAATTTAACATTATAGGGGTAGAGAAAATTAGAGTGGTGCATTATATAGATCCTATATTAATTCTGTTCTATGATTTGGAGATAGATCGAAGTACAAATTTTTCTGAGCCATATGATGATCAGTTGCTTCACTTTTTATCACTTATGCCTCTACCCAGAGCAATGGTGCAATGCGATCATAGCTTCTTTAGATGGTCTTATACAAAGTATCTAGTCTAAAGCTGGAGTCTCAGAACTTTCCTAGAGTTCTAAGGTATACTACCAAATTTCTCATAAATTCTTCTTTATTTTGCCTATGTTTAGATTTCTATTTGCATCTTCTGGTTACAATGACAAGATCGTAGAATCACCTTCTACGATCTCTGAGCAACCTTCCTATCCCACAAACATTCACTTCTATTTTTTGAAGAATCTTATACTCCTCCGCATGAAGACTTTAAACACTTTATAGGTGATGTAAATAATACCAGTTTTCAAATCGTAGAGTTTCAACCCTCTACTGACCCTATAAATGAATTTCACTCTCCGATTATAGAGCCCTCACACCCTACGATTGATATTGAACCAACTAGTTCCCCTATTCATTCTCTAATTCCCATTATAGAGTCTCCTTCCTCTATTCACATATTAAGCTTGCTGACCACGCCTCATAATTCCTCTCTCCATTCAGACTCCTCCTCATCATGGTCTTCAGCTTCTCCAGACATAGAGTCTCCACACCCTAAGTCTGATGCAAATAAATCTAAAGCTTTTGTATTTATCCCTTCAACCTACATTTTTGTTCCTCCTTCATCTCCCAAACAAGAATCAAAACACTCTATTCCATCCAATATTCACTCCACTTCCCAAAATGAATTTTTTGATCTACCTCTTGCCCTGAAAATTTTTTCTCAAGGAATTTCGGAAGTAACCCCTGCTCAATTAATGGAGTGCCTGGATCACATAATAAATCTCACTACTCAAATGTATCATGACATTGATGATAAGCTCGTAAAGATAAATGTTGACCTCCAAGATCATATGGATAAAATCAGTACTACTGTACGTGGTTTACCTGGTGTAACAGGCAGAGAAATTCAAAGGCAGATGCAATTCATGTTCATCGACATGACCAACCGTCTTCATGAGAGATACCGAGTTTTCTTTGACATTCTGGTCAAACATGAACTAGTTACCTTTAGCTCTTTAGTTGCAGCATGAGTCCTCCCTTAAATCAGTCACTTACAAGCTTTTTGAGCTCAGTGCCATATTCTCAGACTTTATGAGATCTATGGAATTGAATGCATCCAGCACCGTAGCCTTGGTTGGTTTGTAAAACGATCAAACAACTGCTTGTTAGAATGAGATTTGTGCTGATATTTCCATGTCGTCCTCCCAACTTCAAGAACTGGTGGATGCTATCAGACATCTTTTCCTATTTCCTGATGATAAAAAGGGGGAGAAAGAAAGGCATGTAGAGAGATTTCAATCTAAGGGGGAGAAAGGGGAGAAATATCTGAATCAGGGGATAGAAACGAAAAATGAATCAAAATCAAATATCCGTTACTGCTTTGATCTTTAGATCACCTCCACATCTTCCATCAGGTGTTCCTCTGGACCAAGGTCGATCCTCTTCAAGACAAGAATTTTTCAATGGAGTCACTCGTACTAGTATTCGTGTTCCCACCGATGATTCTACTTATCTTCGAAGAAATCTTCAAGAAACTCATGTCGTAGGAGAAGAGAGAATTGATGTATCACACCTTGGCCCAAGAGATTTTACTGAAGAGATAAGAAGAAAAGCGGATGAAGATAGAATCAAATTTGATCATATAAAATAATCGGAGAAGAAAGGGCTCTCAAAGGAAAAAGAGTCAATGGGGAAAAATAAAGAGATTGTTTAAAATTGTTCAAAGTGTTATTTTTGTTTTTGAAATCTCTTGTTAACATTCATGATACATTAATAAATTCATGCTTTTGATCTAAGATGGCTTATTATATTTTAAGTCATAGTTACTTTTAAGCAAATGCATCTTAGTTCTTGATGAATGTTTTAAAACTACTGGTTTTTTCATCATCAAATATTGGAAGATGGTTAAAGTTTGCATATTTAAATTTGATGATGAATGTGCTTAATGTATATTTGTATCAATATGGTTTATAAAGTCCTTATTAATGATTTAATTCAATGTACAAGGACTAAAGATCAAATAATGTTAGGTTGATCTTGTAAAAGCTGATCTGATGTATAGTTGATAGGATTCACAATGTTCGTAAAGATATTATGCTATTTTGTAATGAGAAGATGGATCGCAGAGTAAGCACATGATCACAATACAACAGATAGGTCGCAAAGATTTTGCAGCTGTTGTAAAGTTCACTACAAATCATAAAGCATACTTCAGTTTATAAAGAAATGAATCATAAAGTCAAGCAAAGGTCGTTGAGAAGAACCTGATCGTAGAGTAGTCAAGTTTGACAAATTGACTGACATTGGAGCATTGCAAATTGAAGGCCTCGATGTATTTATCAAACATCCTTGGTTAAAATCGAAGATCAAAATGTGTCTATCAGTTAGTTGGTCAAACTGACACGTCAGGGGTGTTAGGTGAGAAAGTAGACTGACATGACATGCAAGCTAAAAAGAAGCTGACACCTAGGTTTAAAAATTCCATATCAAGGATCATAGAATATTTGAGCATTAAATGCGCAAAAGGGCATCCAACAACAGAAATATTTTCAGCAGATTATAAAAGGCAATAAGGATTCAAACTGAAGAAGAGACGAACATTGATCAAAAAGCCTAAACACTGCAAAAAAAAAAGAAAGAAGAATGAACTTAAAGATCCTAAACATCTAGTTCAAGTTGCTAAGTACTTGAGAAGAAAAGCTTAATACCATCTCAGCACCACCTCTCAACAAGAATCAATCAGCAGATCATCAGAGGGCTGAGAGTCCTTGTATTAGTGGCTAAACATCCAAGTTTATTGGGCTTAAAGATGTCTTAGTGTCCTTGTTTTTGTGACTAAATATCCAAGTTTGCGGGGCTTGAAGATGGCAGAGTGTCATTGTATGTGTGACTAAATCCTTAGTGGAATTCCTACTCGAGGAGTAGAAGAGTGAATTAGAAGTTATCCAGTCTCCGAACCACTTAAAATTTGTTGTGTCTTTACTTTACTATTCTTACCTTTCATTTGTCTGCTTATATCATATATCTTGCAAAATTTAGAACTAAGATTCTTTTTCAATCTACAAGGGTTTTTTCAAAAGACATATCCCGGTGTGCTTATTCAATTTGATTAACAACTATTTGGTAATATCTTATAATCAATTAAAAGTTTAAAAGATCTAATCAATCCCCTATTTCAATACAACAAGAAAGAGATTCATACATTTAATTATTTATTTTCTTAATAATATTTCTCATATATATAGCCATTTATTTTATTTTATTTTTTTTACAACAAAACAGTTTTATACAATCCGTCTCTAAAGTATAATTTAAGTGACAAAAAAATTATCCTTAAAAACATGCTAAATTACGCAAGTTAGCTAGATAAAATTTTACATTAACCAATTTACCCTATTACACCTTAGTCGAACAAGAAATCAATCAAATAAAAAATGAACGAATTAAATTAATTCACTCTCTCTTCCGCTACAAATTCAACAAATTCAAGAGTCAATTAAAGTAATTAATATACATATATTAATACAAGGACAAAATGAAAATAAATTTATACTCTCATCTCGTCTCCTCTTCTCCTTTTTTTTTTGAAAATACAGTCAACCGACTTAAAAGTGGGGACATTAATCTCCATCGATTGTGCAAGCTTCGCCAAACTAAGAACAATTCTATTACCCTCGCTACCCAACATTATGTGTGACACCCCCAAATCAGGATACTTCATTCCCACAAGATTTGGTGTTCACTTGATAAAAACATTCATTTCTAACTACCCAAATATAATAAAATTTAACAATAAACCTTCCCATTAAAGGATTACATCAATAAGTTCAATAAAATCTCCCAGGTTATCTAACATTTAAAAACAAACATCAAGTGCGGAAAAATTAAATAATTACATCTCAACAATTAAAACAAAGTCTGACAATATAGCAATCAACAGGTTTACAAGTCTTTAACACGTATTCATCTTTCCTTTCCCTTTACTGGTAGTAGGTTCATCAACCTTCTCAACTTTAGCTGTAATGGTTATATAAGCAAGAGTGAGCAAATAAATGCTCACTTGAAGTGACAATGAATAACAATATCATAAAAACTGTCAAATGATTAGGCTTAATAAAACTGAATAATATTCTCTATCAATGATAATCATGAACATAATTTGGAATATATATCTGAGGGTCACAAGACCATGAACTATGTCCAAAGTTATAAGTATTCTTTCAACTTAAACCTAAACAGTCATAAGACTGTAGGGACTTCTCGTACTTAGGGGGATCAGCCCTTTGTACCCTGTATTGTGCACAAACATCTAAACGATTTGCGTAAATATCCCCTATAATAGGGTTGTTCATCTTATTTAGAATACAAGTCCGCACCAAAGTAAGTTTGGTTTGGATAAATTTCAAGGTGATTTAGTGTTTAACGAACATCAACTAAGGATTAGTTGAATAAAAATATAATAACAATATGCTATGGAATAAGTCATAAATGAATCAACATTATGTATTAAGATCATGCTTTAGAAATGAACTAAAAGCATAAGCATTGAATAACATAACATACCTTGCTTGAGCAACATTAAGCTAAGGCTAGAATTTTGTTTAGTAAAGGAATTGAATTATTGAACATACATAATCAATAGCAAGTTGAACGATAAAAACTTGCTCATCATAAGTATATCAGAATTTAGAAACTCGTATACTAGGAAACATGTTAAAAGTAGGAAACCTTCTCAAAGTAAGAGTTAGGTTAAAGAGCTTGCATGAATATAATTAAGTCGTATAAATTGGATTAGGAATTGCTTGCTCAATATAAAGATAAATAGAACAAACTCAAATAGAGGTTAGAGTTCAGAAACTTGCTCAATTGTAAACAAGATAGGGTAAAGAAAACTTGCCTTGCGTGTAAGCTAAACCGTAATAACTCGATTCTCAATATCTTATTCATTAATTGATTATAATATTCTCTGTGACGCCCCCAAAATAGGTATACATCACTTATCTTGAGTCGCCAAATACATGATACAGAAATTAAATACAAACTACTTTTATACAATACGACAAAACGTAGCTTAGTGATTATACACGAATATTGTCTAAAAGACAATATTCAAACTAAAAAAGGAGTCCTCATTACAATTATTATCACACTATTTTATAAAATAGTGAGGACCTTTATAGCCACCATCTCGGACCATCACTCCGTTCCTCGACTAGTCCTGACTTAGCTATCATTTCCTGAAGAGAATAATTAAAGCAAAAGGGTGAGCTCAACTAGCCCAGTAAGAAATATTATGACTAAGATAATGCAGAATAAATTATCGTTAGCCTTCAACAGTGTTAAACTAATAAACAACAATTTTAACTGTAGCGGAACAAGCAATCCATTAGAAGAGTCAAGTAGAGCATGATATCTACTATCTTCTATGATTTAAAAAATTTATCATCAATTTTATCGCTGAGACTCAGCTTTATAAATAAACCACATCATCGAATCATCCCTGCACTACAAACCAAGGATATTCATTAGTATCACGACCACAAATTATTCATGCACTACGGGCCAAGGATATTTGTGTTTTTACCAATGGTCATGATCATACCATCAACTGTTAATCAATGCTCTACAGGCCAATGAGGACTTTTACCACATCATTTGTAACATTACATGTTATGATTATATCGAATGATCCCTGATCATAATCATTCCAATCTACACCTCCATTTTTAATTTAGTCTTGCAAGTATTAACAATCTTGCACCACCTCCCCTAATAGTACACACATGTGAATCAATAGTTCCATACATGTGAATCAACAATAAATTTGCATGTGAACTAATAGCAATTAATTGCTCATTTATCCAATTAATTATCCGATTGGTCAATATAACCTCAAGAAATCAATTATTATCGAAATAAATATCGATTTCCACTAACACAAATAATTCCAACACAATGAAAATATTAATTTCATCTTTAATCAACACGAACTTAATCATCATTAATATTATAACTCATAATATTTAACAACCAGATCATTCCCAGGAAAGAGGGGGCTTTCCAATAAGGATTTCTCCCTATTGGCGCGCAATTAGGTGACGAAACCCCTTTCCTCGACAAAACTTTCTAGACATCGTCAATATTGTAAATAATAATATGAATAAATTTGTCGTCTCAATTATTAATTTAATAATATAAAATATTATGTAGATGATACTGTGACAATAATTGAATCAATAATATGAGAGATATTATGCAGCAATTACTGTAGCAATAATTGAGTAACTTATCACGTAAGCATCAATAATCAATATTGTGTGCTACTATGCAACCACGCGTATTACTGTACTTTTACTACCGGGTAGTTCAACAGTTTAACGGTAAAACTTTCGCCGTTATTTTTATAAAAAGATATTTATGTCATTTTCTAACTACGACAATACTTTCATTGTGGGGTCCACTAATGGTTGTGTCGTCGTACGAATATTCCCTATTAAAACGAATATTCCCTGACCAATCAAATATTTTAAAACCACTTGCTTACTTTGTAAAATTTGTAAATATTACCCACAACTATAACATTATATCAAATCCACACCATAATATTTAAAAATATATTTCGAGAAAAATTAATCTTTATTCATAAAACTTGGGGTCTTACAACCTCCCCTTCTTATGAAATTTCATCCTCAAAATTAGGGTACGTACCTGGTATGTCGAAAAGGTGAGGATACCTTGACTTCATTTTATATTCTAACTCCCAGGTCATTTCCTCAACATCGTGGTTTCTCCACAAAACTTTGACTTGAGGTATAACCTTGGAGCGTGGAATATGATCCTTCTTATCTAAGATTTTAACAGGTACCCCTTCATACGTTAAATCTTCCGCTATCTCGTCTGGTTCTAATTCAATAATGTGGTTTGAGTCTTTCACATATTTACGTAATATAGATTTGTGAAAAATATTATGAACACGAGACATACTTAGCGGTAAGGCGAGTCTATAGGCCACAGTTCCTACTTAGTCAAGGATTTTGAATGGCCCAATGAATCGAGGATTGAGCTTTCCTTTCTTTCAAAATCTTGTAACTCCTTTCCATGGAGCAACACGTAACAACACATGATCTCCAACATTGAATTCCACGTCCTTTCGATGAAGATCATCATAGCTCTTTTGTCGTTCTTGTGAGGTTTTTATACGTTGCCGAATAATTTTAATCTTTTCGTTGTCATGCGTACAAAATCCGGTCCCAACAACGTTGCTTTACCCACCTCATCCCAGCATACTGGAGAACGACATTTACGTCCATACAATGCCTCGAATGGCAAGAACTTGTCCCAACTTCCTTTGAAGTCAATGACACAAAGTCTTAATAAATATTCAAGAGTTTGAATAGTCCTCTCCGACTGCCCATCTGTTTGAGGATGATATGCTGAACTAAATCGTAAATCCGTGCCCATAGCCTTCTGCAAACTAACCCAAAACCGTGAAGTGAATCTTGGGTTTCGATTAGAAACTATGGATACTGGCATACCATGTAGTCTTACAATCTCATTTATGTAAATACGAGTAAGACGTTTAAGTGAATAAGTTTCTCGTATAGGCAAGAAATGAGCAGACTTGGTTAATCTATCAACAATAACCCAAATTGCATCAATTCCTTGAGAAACCTTGGGAAGACCAGTAATAAAATCCATGGTAATGTGCTCCCACTTTCATTCTAGAATTTCAAGTGGTTGCAATGGACCTTTTGGCACTTGATGCTCCGCCTTGACACGTTGATAAGTTAAACACCTTGAGATAACTTTTGCGATCTCTCTTATCATATTGCTCCACCAAAATGTATGTCGAAGATCACGAAACATCTTGGTACTTCTGGGATGGATTACAAACGGTGTGTTGTACGCCTCCATCACGATCTTATACTTTAAATCAGGGTCGTTAGGAACACAAAGTCTAGAATTGACTCGAAGTATTCCTTCTTCATCGATTCTTGCTTCCGTAACATCACCTTCTTGTACTTTCTTACTCATACGCATCAACTCCAGGTCTGTAGCTTGAGCAACTTTAACTTTATCAATTAAAGTCAGTTATACTAGTATATTTGCCATCATCACGTGGGTCCCTAGAGTCTTTAACTTTATCTCCATCCTTTGAAAGTCATATAAAATGGGTCTTTGCGTTGACAATATCACACTCGTACCTGCATATGATCTTCTACTCAATGTGTCAGCTACCACGTTCGCTTTTCCAGGATGGTACTAAATGGTATGATCATAATCTTTCAACAGCTTGAGCCAACGTAATTGCCGTATTTTGAGTTCCTTTTGGGTGAATAAATATTTGAGGATTTTATGATCCGTATAGATCTCCACATTCTCCCCATACAGGTAATGCCTCCAAATTTTAAGCATAAAAATGACAGCTGCCAACTCTAGATCATGAGTAGGATAATTCCTCTCATATTCTTTGAGTTGCTGTGATGCATAGGCTATGAATTTCCCATATTGCATGAGAACACATCTTAACCCTTTGCTTGAAGCATCGTTGTAGATGACAAATCCCTCCGAACCAGATGGTATTGTCAGAACAAGTGCTGAAATGAATCTCCTCTTGAGTTCTTAAAAACTCTTCTCACATTCCTCGCTCTAACAAAATTTTGTATCTTTCCGAGTCAGCTGAGTTAATGGAGTAGCGATTCGAGAAAACCCTTCTACGAATCTCCGGTAATAACCAGCTAAGCCGAGAAAGCTACGTACTTCGGTCACCGACTTAGGTTGCTCCCAGCTTGGAATTGCTTCAATCTTTGCCGGGTCAACAGATATTCCATGATTTGATATCACGTGCCCAAGGAATGTTACTTCCTCAAACCAGAACTCGCATTTCTTTAACTTGGCATAAAGCTTGTTTTCACGAAGCTTTTGGAGTATCAGCCTCAAGTGTTGTTCATGATCTTTATAGCTTTTAGAATATATGAGGATGTCATCAATAAATACGACCACAAAGTGATCCAAATATTCCTTGAATACTCGGTTCATTATATCCATAAAGGCATCAGGAGCATTAGTCAATCCAAAAGACCTGACTAGAAATTTGTAATGTTCGTACCGAGTTCTGAAAGCAGTATTTGGAATGTCATCAGTTTTAATCTTCAATTGATGATATCCAGAACGAAGATCGATCTTTGAAAAGAATTTGACGCCTTGCAACTGGTCAAACATGTCATCAATGCGAGGCAACGGGTACCTATTTTTGATGATGACATGATTTAACTCCCGATAATAAATACAAAGTCGCATACTTCCATCTTTCTTATTCACGAATAGAATAGGAGCACCCCAAGGAGATGTACTAGGTCAAATGAAACTGATGTCTAACAATTCCTATAGTTGGATTTTTAACTCCTGAAGCTCAATAGGAGTCATTCGATATGGGGCTTTGGAAATGAGTTTTGTACCGGGTTCAAGGTCGATAAAAAATTTGATTTCACGCTCAGGGGGTAGGCCAGGAAGTTCTTCAGGGAATACGTCAGGAAATTTATTAACAATATAAATATCATTCAAATCTGACGTATTTTTATTTAAGTCCGTGACATGGGCTAAAAAAGCTTGACATCTGTTTTTCAATAAACGAATAGCTTTATGGCTTGATATGATAGTGATTGACTTTAGTGGTTTGGTTGCTTGAATTCGCGTAATAGGTTGGTTAGGAATATGAAAGTTAACAACCTTATGAAAATAATCAATTTTTGCATGATGAGTAGTTAACCAATCAATCCCTAAAATCACATCAAATGCAAGTATTTTTAAGGAAATAAGATCGACAGGTAATGTGAGGGTACTAATTTGAACTAAACAAGACTTATAAATAGTGGATGTAATGAAGGTTTCTCCCAACAGAGTTTCAACAGATAAGTCAAAGTCTAATTTCTCCGGAGTTAAGTTTAAATGTTGAGCGTAAGTAGGAGAAATAAAAGAATAGGTAGAACCGGTATCAAATAAGGTATATACTTTGCAAGAGTTTATGATTTTCTTACCCGTGATAACCTCGTTCGGGTTCCTCGCTTTTTGGGAGGTTACGACAAATGCTCTCCCTTAAACTACTGGTTTTGACTTCTCTGGGACGGCCTTTGGTGCCTCCGTCCCAACTGGACTTGACTTTACTGTACAACAAAATCGGGCGAGGTGACCTTCTTTTTTGTAATTGTAACACACCTTGGGCTGCATCGTGCAGTTTGGACTGATGTGTCCCTCCCTTCCGTATTTGAAGCATACGATCGGTGGTCGTTCTCCTTCTTTATCAACGAGTGCTGGTGCTGACGTCTTTCCATCATTATTGAATCTCCTCTTCTTGAAATTTCCACACTTATTGTCTTGGCCATGATTACCACCGAAGTGGTTACCATTTCTGGCATATTGATTACCTCCACGTTTGTTGTCACTACTTCGATGACTTCTACCACTAGTATTATCAATTTACCGGCTCTTCTCTCTTAGTTGGGTTGACTCATTATCGCGCTCCAATAACTAAGCCCTATTAACAACATCTGAATATAAACACAGTTTGTGAGATATTAGGTATTAACGTATCTCGGGTTTCAAACCTTTTAGAAACATCCGCGTCATTCTCTCCTCATTATCAGCCAAGTGGGACGCAAACCAGGACAACTCGGCAAACTTAGCTTCATACTGCGACACGATCATATTGTTTTGTTCTAACTTGATGAACTCTACGTCCTTCATATGATGAATACTTTTGGGAAAGTACTTGTTGTTGAACAGTTCTTGGAACTTCTCCCAAGACATCTTTAGTGTGGCAGGTTGAGTATGCTTTACAGATTCTCGCTAGTAATCTGCCTCTCCTCGCAACATGAAGGTGGAAAAGGGAACTTTGTTCTCCTCGGAGCATCGCAAGACATCAAATATCTTGGTGATCTTCTTTATCCACGTCTCCGTCTCCATCTCCTAAAAACTCTGATGGTCCCAGCTCCTCCGTTCGAGAGTTGTTAGTGTTTCCACCTGCATTTTGAGCAGAAGTCGTTCTCGCCTGATGTTGCATGAATTTCATAAAGCCTCTTAACATCTCATCGTTCATCATTTGGTCAATGTTGTTGTTTTTCTAAGGATTATTTTCTTCATGATGCACATTATCCTGGGTATTGATCGTTGGTGACTCAACGGTCTCATGTGCTTCATTGCTTATCTCGACATTTTCAGATGTCATTTTCAAACACTGCCAAAAAATAAGGATTAATTAACATGCCACATATTATCCCTATACCCTGACCGACCAATAAAATAACAAATAAGCTTAGGTAGGTCATACTAGCGAATGATTTACCCGTCTCTCCCCCTAGTTCTAGTCTCACATCTTAGTCAGGGATCAAATCCCTAAGCTTTGATACTAAATGTGATGCCCCCAAAATAGGTATATATCACCCATCTTGAGTCGCCAAATACATAGTACAAAAATCAAATACAAATTTCTTTTATACAAAATGACAAAACGTAGTTGAGAGTTTTAACACGAATATTATCTAAAAGACAGTATTCAAACTCAAAAAAGAGTCCTCATTACAATTATTATCACACTATTTTATAAAATAGCGAGGACCACTATAACCACCATCTTGGACCATCACTCCGTTCCCCGACTAGTCCCGGCTACGTTCTCATTTCCTGAAGAGAACATTGAAAGCAAAAGGGTGAGCTCAACTAGCCCATTAAGAAATATTATGACTAAGATAATGCATAATAAATTATTGATAGCCTTCAACAGTGTTAAACTAATAAACAACAAGTTTAACTGCAGCGAAACAAGCAATCCATTAAAAGAGTCAAGTAGAGCATGATATCTACTATCTTCTATAATTTAAAAAATTTATAATCAATTTTATCACTGAGACTCAGCTTAATAAATAAACCACATCATCAAATCATCCCTACACTACATGCCAAAGATATTCATTAGTATCATGACCACGAATTATCCATGCACTACGGGCTAATAATATTTGTATTTTCACCAATAGTCATGATCATACCAGTACTGTCCATCAATGCACTACGGGCCAATGAGGACTTTTACCACATCATTTGTAACATTACGGGTCATGATTATACCGAATGATCCCTGGTCATAATCATACCAATCAATAGTCCATCTATGCACTATGGCCAAAGATGACTTTATCACAATATAAGCATGAGGATAATAACAATGATATAAGAATTCAATTAAATGAAAGCAAAGGATAAATTTTAAAGATTTATAATTTAATTTATCCAAAATTTAATAATGTCTAAATTGTTAACATGATACTGCTTTGTGGAGTAAAATTCAAGAATAATATTGCATCAAAAATGATGTGTTCTGAAAAGAAATCAATTTTTGTCATGAATAGTACTCCAGGTGAATAGTACTCGAGTGAATAGTACCCCATGAAAAGTACTTTGAGAATAGTACCCTATGAATAGTACTTCCTAAATAGTACCCCATGAATAGTACTTTGTGAATAGTACCGTATAAATGAATAGTACTCATGGAAAGTACTCCGACATGAAAAGCTTAAAATTTAACAAGAATGTGTAGAAAATATCCTTGTGAAGCGATACTAGATAAAGTGCAAATTTCAAGGATATTTTACTAATTTCACGGAGTATAGAAGAAATACTTTAACAAAATGAGGGTATAATTAGGAATACAAGACGAAATAATATTACTCACATACTACAGAGTATGGAAGAAAATATTATTCCTTATGAATACTGAAAAAAAAATATCCCTTACCTTAGAAGAAGACTGGATACTGGAAAAGTGAAGTAGTGGAATACTCTTCTTCAATCTCTCTATAGCTTCTATCTCTATAATTGTTCTTGTGACTCTTAGTGAATTGGTGAGAATGAAAGAAGAATGAGCTTCTATTTATAGTAAAACATAGTTTCGATAATTGCACGTTTTGGAGCTCGAATAATAAAGTATAGTACCTTCATCTATACCTCTATATTTAATTTAGTCCTGCAAGTACTAACAATCTTGCACCACCTCCCCTAATAGTACACACATGTGAATCAATAGTTACATACATGTGAATAACATACTTAACATATATCTCATAAACATTGGACTAACACAACATACATGCTGCATTTCATATAACAAGTATAAAGATTGAGTTCCTTACTCAATCAACATTCATTATTCAATCAACGTATTCGTAAATTGACTTTAAGGTTTCATACTTTCAATATATATAAAACACATCATGCTCTTTGCAACAAATATTTAAAACATTTCATCATCAAGTTCACATAACAAATAAGAATTGAAAGACTTGCCTTTACCGGCGTTTTACCAACACGCTAATACTTCACATCCTTGCACAACCTACACTGTATGTGAGATTGATAATAAATAAAATCAATACTCAATCTCATGGTCAAGTTTATTCTATGACCTTACTTTATCTTATTATCCTTTATAATGTCTTTATAGCATCTAACTATTTTATATGCAACTCGGTTTTATTTTCATTTTCATCACCACACATGATAGACTATCGCACTTATAGTTTAATGTGCGTATATCACACCATTTTTATACCACTTTGATTTCAAAATTGCATATTCAACACATTGTTTACATGTTTAATTTTCCTTCAAAAATCAATAATCGCCCTTTTCGATTTAATTCCATTATTATTCTTGTATTATCATCTTTTCATACTCAGATGCACATAACATCCAATATTAACCATTAGTTAGACACTTTGTATACCAAAGTTTAGAAACACTATTACTCTTAGGCATTTTATCGAGCACGTTATGTGCACACATTAACTTATCTCAACTCTTGATCTGAAATGGTTAATTATGCATAGAATATGATAACACATATCTATACTCATTACATATGTCAAAACATATTTTTAATCATCAAAATATACCATCACCCAAAATCTTAATTCAAACATAATTATAAAACTCATATTCACAATTTCTTTAACAAAACGTTGTTTTCGTTTTTAACGTAACTCCTTCGTTACATGTCCTTTTTTGTTCCTTCTTATATAGAATTAACCCTTACTCAATGTACTACAACCTCATCTAGGCCTTAAAGTCAGACCCTTATTCATCTAAACCAGATTCTACAATTCATCAACTTGTCTAGAAAATTCCATTTTCTGGACATTCTTACTAAACAATTTATTTCGGACATGATCCGGTCCATAAAATGGCTCAATTTTTTTAGTCTGGCTAGTAAACGTCCATATCTACAACTTTTTAGTTTAAAGTTTCTTCAGATTCAAAACACACGAATTTATATGAATTGTTCAAAGTCAGAAATCGTAACAGTTTTGATTTTCTGGGCAAATTATTTTCCCTTCGGACCAGCCTTACTAAAACAGACATTGCAAGAAATTTACAAAGAGTTTTCATGTGATTCCACTTTCAGAATATAGCTTACTTCCATATCTTCGATTGGATATAAGGCTCACTTTCTAACTCATTATACCCAAAGAGGTATGAATTTCACAAGATCTGTCCACAATTACTCAAAACCTACGAATTTTGTTCTTCAAATTTTCTTTCCATGTCATTTTCTTTCTTGAATCCTCTTGTTTTATTCTTGATAATCCAATATTAAACCAATACAAACAAGATTAAACATGATCTACTACCCTAGAACATAAATCTACCCAAAAAAATCAAAGATTAAATAAGAGTTTAGAAGTTACATTCTTTCGTCTAGCTCATCTCAATTCCTCTATTTCTCTCTATCTCTCTCAATTTCTCTAATTTTCTCTTCCACCAAGACTCTTGCTATAAAAAAACTCTAGGATTTCTTCTTGTGTAACTCCTCATTTGGGTAATAGTTATGTTAATAATTAATATAATAGTAACCCCCACTAATAACATAAGGCTTATGTTACAAAACTCTTACATGCATGACTAATATCACATTAAACCATCTTAGTAGCATAACCTCACTTTTTCATCATTAGTTAAGCAATCCAATGGTTAGGCTATGACATATAACATATTTCTAATGTCACACTTAAATAATTTAAAGTTATTTATTAGTAAAATCAATTAAACTTTAACAATAAAATGCACGTCAATTATAAAATTATCTATCAAATTATAACGCTTAATTTAATTAAGCCATAACAACCAACATCAAATATTTATTATTCAACAAATAAATCAACTAAAATATTTATCTAACTCAAATAAATATTTTAATTAATTATAAAAATCACATTCGTTACTGTTTATTTCAAATTTTTTTTACCCAATTATAGTATTTCACAATATCATATTCCAACTCTTGTCAAACTTTGAGTTGTGAGTCTAATGACTTTATATATATATATATATATATATATATATATATATATATATATATATATATATATATATATTATAATTTCCTCCGAATTATGAGACTATTAATCAAACTTTGAAGTTCTAGTCATCTGATTAGCTATTTTTATGGATAAATTAAAAATTATAATATTATATATTCAAAACATTATATTGTGGTTCTGGTCATCTTCCTTGGAGATAACTGAGAGGAGCCACTGAAAGCAAGAAAATGAATTAAGTTATTCTCATTTACAAAAAATTGATAACAAGGTATGATTAAATCAGTAAGATAAATGAGTGCAATATTAATTAATTAATTATCAAACTTATTTAATATTATTTTATCTTATAATAATATTGTAAATTTATTATAGGTTGAAGGACATGAAGAAGTAAATAAATTAATACCATCTCATAACAAATATCAAATTTAACTAATATTAATATGTTTCAGATTTCAGGGTTGGGAGGTCAAATGACCCCCCTAGACCCCCTAGTTCCGCCAGTGATTGTAACTCTTTGGGGTTAGATAATATTTGAAGGGAGTAGTTATCATGAAGTTAACTTTGGTCAATTGATCAATATAGTATCGATACGCAGGTCGGGAGGTGTGCAAAAAATTAAACCACCACATGATCAAAAATAAAATAGTACCAGAAAAATTTCTTGGAAGAAAGAAAAGAATTTTATTGAATCTGAACACACCAAAGAACAACAATTACTACACCTATATATATATATATATATATATATATATATATATATATATATATATATATATATATATATATATATATATAGGTGAATAAAGACTACAATAGACAACTAAGAATTTCTCCACTAATCCTTAACTTTAGCCTAAAGAAAATACCCACAAATCTATTTCTTTTATGGCACTACTTGCCTCAACAAACAACTGAAAACAAACTACCTAAAAAATCTGCAAATGGTTACAGACTTATTCAAACTAAGATAACTTAGCAATAAGTAAAAAAAACTGACAGTTTGAGTTTAAAAATTAAACTCCAACAGCCTCACTTAAACTCAAACTTTCAGAGGTACACATCCCCATCTTCTCCTTTAACTTGTTGAAGACTTCAGCTTTCAACGGTTTCGTGAGAATGTCGGCAACCTGATCTTCCGACTTGCAAACCTCCATCTCTATCTCCCTTCCTTCGACAAGTTCACGAATGTAGTGAAATTTGATGTCAATGTGCTTGTTTCTCCCATGAAAAACTGGATTTTTTGTAAGATAAATAGCCGATTTATTGTCACAAAAATTCTTTGTAGGGAATTCTTGCTTCCGATTCAACTCATCACACAACCGTCACATCAAAATAGCTTGACATGCAGTGGAGGCAGCGACCATGTATTCTGCTTCAGTAGTTGATAGTGCCACAACTTGTTGATTCTTTGATGACCAAGAAATAACTCCCAAGCCAAAGTGAAAAGCAAAACCGGAAGTACTTTTCCTCCCTTTAATATCACCTGCCCAATCACTGTCCGAATACCCAACAAGATTGCAATCAGTAGTAGATGCATAAAAAATACCATGATTTTGAGTACCTTTTATGTATCGCAAAATTTGTTTTGCAGCTTGTAAATGAACCTGGCTGGGTGTTTCCATAAACTGACTAATAATTCCAACTTCAAAAGTAATGTTAGGTCTAGTAGAAGTCAAATAACGTAGACTACCTACCAAACTCCGAAAGTACGTTGGATTGACAAGATTACTATTACCAGATTTGGCCAATTGCAACTTTGTTTTGATTGGAGTATTGATAGGCTTGCATGACTCCATCTTGAACTACTTCAAGATATCTGCTGCATACTGCTTTTGTGTGACAAATATCCCATCACCTGTCTGCATAACTTCAAGCCCAAGATAATAAAACATAAGTCCCATATCAGTCATCTTAAAATTGTTAGTCATAGCCTCCTTGAAATTATCAACCATACTTAGGTTGTCTCCAGTAAATATCAAATCATCCACATACAAGCATACAATAAGCATATTTCCATGTAAATCAAATTTGATATATAACGTAGGTTCGTAAGGACACTTAAGAAAACCATTTTCTTGGAAATATGAGTCGATACAAGAGTACCACACCCTAGGCGCCTGCTTTAACCCATATAACGCTTTCTTCAACTTTAGAACCTTATCCTCGTGACCTTTCTTCACATAACCAACCGGCTGATCCACAAAGACTTCTTCTTCAAGTGATCCGTTCAGAAACACAGATTTCACTTCCATCTGATGTATCTGCCATTGCTTTTGGGCAGTTAAAGCAAATACCAATCGAATAGTATCAAGCCTTGCTACAGCTACAAAAACTTCATAATAATCGATACCTGGCTTTTGCTTGTATCCTTTCACAACCAACCTGGCCTTCAACTGGTCCACCTAACCATCTGATTGATACTTGGTCTTGTACACCCATTTGACACCAATTGATTTCTTTCTCGGAGGAAGAGAAATGATTTACCAAGTATTGTTCTTCTTGATTGAATGAATTTCAGCATCCATAGCTCGAATCCATTCATCATTTTGTGTTACTTCCGCAAAAGTGAGTGGATCACAATCTGTAAAAAATGAAAAATTGACCAATTCCTCATCAAAAACATCATTATCATTGGTTAGTACATAATCCTATAAGCGTGTTGGCAAAACACGGATGCGTGATGAACTACGAGTTGCTCCATCGTGACTCAAAATAGGATTAGAGGGCATTTCACTGCTCGTATTTTGTGGTTGCACTTCAGGTTGGGTGTCACCAACTAATTCTTTATTCCAATCAATCCCCATATGTTCCTTATCAGCAGTTGGCCAATCCCAAGCTTCACCTTCACTGGATTCTACATCTCTACTCACAATAACTTCACTTATGGCTGGGTTGAACAACTTATAGCCTTTAGTTCTATCACTGTACCCAAGGAAAATGCATTTTATTCCTTTACCATCCAACTTCTTTCTTTCTCAGTTGGCACATGAGCATATGAAACACAGCCGAACACACGAAGAGCTCCAATATCTGGTTTGTAACATCTCCAAGCCTCCTCAGGTGTCATATCCAGAACACTCTTTGTAGGATACCTGTTCAAAATATAAACAGCACAAGATACAGCTTCTGCCCAAAACACTTTGGGAAAGTTTTTTCCTTTTAACATGCTACATGCCATTTCACCAATTGTTCGGTTCTTCCTCACAGCCACCCCATTCTGTTGTGGTGAATAGCTAGCCATGAGTTGATGCTTAATTCCATGACTTTTACAAAACACAAAAAATTCGTTAGAGGTATACTCTCCTCCTCTATCCGTACGAATCATCTTTAAACTCTGACCACTTTGCTTTTCCACGTAGACTTTGAATTCTTTAAATTTCTCAAAAGTTTCAGATTTTTGCTTTAAAAAATAGACCCAAGTTCGCCTACTGTAGTCATCAATGAAAGTAAGAAAGTACTGATTACCTCCATGAGATACAGTCTCCATTGGTCCGCAATGGAAAAGAGTCCCTGTGCAGCTTGCCAAGAATACAACCTTCACACAATTGATTAAAATCTCCCAACAAAGGCAGCCCTGTAACCATTTCCTTCTTTGCCAACAACCTTAATCCATTAAAATTCAGATGACCAAAATGAAAATGCCACAACCAGTTAGTATCTATAACAATAGCACTAAAAGCCCAGATCAGATCCGTTTGTAGAGGTAAAGGAAACATGCTATTTTTAGTCATCTTTACCTTAGCAACAAGTTCCTTTTTCTAATTTTCAATAGTGCAAACCCCATTATCAATGATGATTTTAAGTCCCTTTTCAGAGAATTGGCCCATACTCAATAAATTCCAGTGTAAACAAGGAACGTAAAAACATCAGAGATATGTTCATGAGAGTCATCTTTCAATCGTATGAGAACCTTACCTTTGCCCAAAATTGGAACTTTGGCTTTGTTTCCAAAATTCACTTCCCCGCGTACCGATTCGTCTAAACAAGAAAATAGCTCCATCTTGCCACACATGTGATTACTGCATCAAGTATCCAGATACCACTTGTCGAAGTATTCTTCTTCAGAAGCGCTGCAAGCTAACAACAAAATTTTCTTTTCTTGTATGTCAGCTTCAACATAGTTAACACATTCACAGTTAACTTTAGGTAATTTAACTCTACATTGTGATCGATAATGCCCATAATTCTTGCAACGAAAACACTGAATTTTGGACTTATCATACCCTCCATTACCAGAAGTATGCTTACCAGAGTTACTTTTCTGAGAGGGGGCACCAATTTTGTGGATCGTACTCTTACCATCCTTGTCTTGTGTTGATCCTTTAAAACCACCACATGAACTGCTTTTGTTGGACAGAGTTACCTTACTTTGAAAAGCTTGCTCAACAGGCTCGGCTGACCTCTGATTCATTTGGTACTCGTGAGCACATAATGACCCCATCAGACCTTCAATTGTCATGGTTGAAAGATCCCTTCCTTCTTTAATTACAGCAACAATATAATCAAACCGACCTGTCAAGGACCTCATGATCTTTTCAATAACACGTAAATCTTCATATTTTTCACCGTTAACTCGCAATTGATTGACAACAGATTGAACACGGGAAAAATAGTCAGATATAAATTCAAAATATTTCATTTTAAGAGATTCGAATTCACCTCGTAAGGTTTGTAACCTTACACTCTTCACCTTCTCATCGCCTTTGTATGATTTCTGAAGCATCTCTCATGCCTCCTTAGCCGTAGTTGCACTTGAAATCTTTTCAAAAACAACCTCACTTACATCTTGGTAGAGAAAAAATAAGGCCTTCTTGTCCTTCTTCCTATTGTTACTTAAATTGTCCTTCTGGACTTGAGTAAGTGTTGATGCTGCCTCTTGATCTACGGGTTCTGCATATCCAAGTTCAACAGTCTCAGATAGCTCTTGAAAACCAAACAACGCCTTCATTTGGATACACCATTGATCAAAGTGTTTTTCGCTAAACCTCGGAAGCTGAGGTTGAATCCCGCTCATCATTGGATGTTTACAAGTATTCTAAGTAAGAGAACTTAGACCAACAAGAACACTGGATATTTTTGGCTTTGATACCAAATGCAGGAAATTAAACCACTACAGGATCAAAAACAAAATAGTAGCAGAAAAATTTCTTGGAAGAAACAAAAGAATTTTATTGAATCTGAACACACCAAAGAACAACAAGTACTACACCTATATATATATATATATATATATATATATATATATTGTGTGAATAAAGACTCCAACAGACAACTTAGAATTTCTCCACTAATTCTTAACTTTAGCCTAAAGGAAATACCCACAAATCTATTTCTTTTATGGCACTACTTGCCTAACAAACAACTGAAAACAAACTACCTAAAAAATCTGCAAATGGTTACAGACTTATTCAAACTAAGATGACTCAGCAATAAGTAAAAAAACTAACAGTTTGAGTTTAAAAATTAAACTCTAACAAGGTGATCTCTTACTCTACGGGTTAGTATTGTATTGGTCAAGTGACCAACTTATCATGAAGTTAACTTCATGGTAACTGAATTTTATTTTTAACAAGTATCTCGATAATGAAACTATGTGCTATGCAGATGCAACAGTTTATTACAAGTATTGACTGATCGCTTGAATACTTTTAATTTCACCGAATCCAATCCTCTATTTTTAGTCGACATAGTTGTATTCCATAATTCTTTTTAACTAAATCGTACCATT
Source organism: Panax japonicus (assembly GCA_020205505.1). Taxonomy (NCBI): domain Eukaryota; kingdom Viridiplantae; phylum Streptophyta; class Magnoliopsida; order Apiales; family Araliaceae; genus Panax; species Panax japonicus. The sequence goes on from CM035091.1 coordinate 82,383,430, forward strand.
GAGAAATATTTTGAATATCAATTCATTTTTTTAGTTACTGACATTTAAAATTAACCTTTGACTCCAATTTTAGATGTCTTTGCAAGTTCACGCCATTTAAAGAAATTAAAAAGAGAATGTTCCAACTCATTGAACGGTACTTTTTTTACAAAAATTCGAAAAATCGTCTACTCCGTTAAAATATTAACAACAAATATATGTGTTAATGCTGACAAAGAGATAGAAGGTAAGCTGAATAATTAAATTAAACTATACTCAATTTTATAACAAATGGTTAAACAAATTAAATCATCACTCTTTTTCCTTTCTTCCACTATATTACTTGGATCTGTTTGTGCTTTTTCGGCGGACAAATTATGATCCTTCTCGAAAATCTATCTACCGATCTATGTTTGCAAAGTCCGGAGCTATAATTGGGGTGTATGGGCTTGGTTTTGGAGGTTTCAGATTTGCTGGGGTGAGGTTTTGAAAGTTGATCTGCTCGGATTTGATTTTGTTCTTCACAAATCAGTTTAAGATCTCTTCTGTGCCGATTTTATTCTCTTTCTCTCTAGATTAGTAAAATTAGCCATTAACAATGGAGACAATGAAGATGAAGCTATTCATAGCTGTTGTGCTAATGATGATAATGGCGGTTCAAAATGCGGTGACGACGACAACAACAGAGGCCCCTGCACCAAGCTCTACTTCATATTCATCTGTTTTTCTACCCACTAATTTGGTTTCTCTTGTTCCCCTTGTATTCACTTTTCTGTTCTAGTTGTTTGCCTCTTCCTCTTAGTTTATGCTGGATATCTGGATTTGTTTTCTCATCTAGGTGATAGGATTTATGATTATGTGTATATGTATTCTTTTTCGGTGGTGTTAACGCCAATATCCGTCCATGTGCTCCAATCACCAAAGCGCGTCCAATCCTGCACAGAAATGGGTAAACACCAAAAGCTTGACTGCTTGGGCCGCTGGGGGATAGCTCCGGTGTGAGAATAAGTACAAGCTGATATAAGGTTAACAATAGAGGTTTAATGCTCTATTGCTGTAAAGTAATAAGTTGCATGTACCTTAAAATCAATGCAGTGCCTTGTATTTATAATGATCTCACCACCTTCATGCAATCCTTATCCGAATTAGACTAAGGTTCCCAGCCAATTACCAACCCATGACAAGATTGTATCAAATCTCCTATAATTAAGGAAGTTGGCTCATAGTCCAACACTTTCTTCCAAATTCAGAACCCAAATATAATTATGTCCCTTAATTCCATAAATCCCCCGTCCACTACAACAACCTCTGGCCCAAGCCCACCTATCTCCACGGGGCTGCCGGCTCATCATAATCTAAAGGCTCAAATAACCAATTTTTTATGAATAAAGATTTAATTTCTTTAATTATTATTTTGAATAATAAAGTGTTGATTTGATATAAAGCTTTTAGTTATGGGTGAAATGTACAAATTTTGGAAAGTAAGCAAGTGGTCATAAAATATTCGTTTGGTCGGGAAATATTCTTTTTGTCAAGGAATATCCGTACGACGACGCAATCATTGGTGAACCACATAACAGAATAACTGTCGGATATAGAAAGCGACATAAATAACATTTTTTTTTATAAAAATAACGGTAAAACTTATACCGTTAACTGTTAAAATATTCGGTGATAAAAGTACAGTAATACGCATGGTTGCATAATAGCACACAGTATTGCACAATATTTTTAATTTTTGATTCTTTCGTAAGAAGTCACTAAGTTTCATTCAATAATTGTTATAGTAATTGTTGCATAATATCTCATATTATTGATTCAAATATTTTCACAGTATCATCTGCACAATATTTTATATTATTAGATCAATAATTAACACAACACAATTATTCATATTATTAGTTAACATTATTGGCAATGTCTAGAAAATATTTTCGAGGAAAGGGATTAGGTTATCTAATTGCGCGCCAATAAGGATAAATTCTTATCGAAAAGCCCCCTCATTTCTAGAAATGATCTGGTTGTTAATACTGTGAGCTTATAATATTAATTATGAATAATTATTATGTGGTGGATATTGGTTCAATTTTGATATAAATGAAGGAATTTAACATGAAATATTTGTTGAAAGTTTGACAATTATTTTTTCCGATAAAATATTCATTCAAATATATTATTATAATATTACATTTTTTATATAATTTAAATGGTAATATTATTATAATAATATATAATTTTTAGCAAGTGAATAAAAGTGGAGTGGAGGTTAGCAATTTCAGTAGGAAAACTTCCTGTGCACTTCTCTTTTTCCTAATGGGTGGATGGAAAAAGTTTCCTATATATATATATATGCTTTGTCTTTTTTTGGTTAATGACCATCTTTCTTGCAATCCTTGTTCCAAATGGTGGGCTTCATCAATTGAGAATTGATATGTTAGGCATTGAAAAATTAGAAAGTTGGTAGATAAGGAAATGTGAGGTTAGGGAGAGAATGAAAGTTAGGCGGAAAGAAAATTTGGGCAAAGTTAGTCACGTGCATTTGATATTTCCTTCCTCCGTTGCACTATAAATAGAGGGGTAACCCTCTTTTCTAAACACACCTTCAATATCAGAAATTCTTGTTCTATAGTATTGTGAGTATTTCTCTTGAGTATAAGGATACTTTGAGTGTATCTTTTTTTGCAAGATTTTCTCAGAATAATATCCGATATTCTAGTCAAATCCAGTTTTTTACTGAGGTAAATGATATTATTTTATTGCAATACTCGTAAAAAATATTATTTTCTTCCATACTCCATATTATGAAAGGGATATTATTTCATTTCTTACTCTTAAATTTAAACTTACTATGGTAAGTATTGCTTCTATAATTCCTGAAATAATTAAAAATTCCTTAAGTTTTGCGTTTAATCTAATATCATTTCGTTGAAATATTGGTCTGAACATTCTTGTAAGACCCCAATTTTTTTGAATAAAGATTAATTTTTCTCGAAATATATTTTTGAATATTATGGTGTGAATTTGATATAATGTTATAGTTGTGGGTATTATTTACAAATTTTGCAAAGTAAGCAAGTAGTTATACAATATTCGATTGGTCGGGGAATATTCATTTTAACAGGGAATATTCGTACGACGACACAATCATTGGTGGACCCCACAATGGAAGTATTGTCGTAGTTAGAAAATGATATAATTATCTTTTTATAAAAATAACGACGAAAGTTTTACCGTTAAACTGTTGAACTACCCAGTGGTAAAAGAACAGTAATACGCGTGGTTTTATAGTAGCACACGGTATTGATTATTGATGATTACGTTAGAAGTCACTCGGTTATACTCAATTATTGCTACAGTAAATGCTGCATAATATCTCTCATATTATTGATTCAATTATTGTCACAGTATCATCTGCATAATATTTATTATTATTAAATCAATAATTGAGACGATAAAGTTATTCATATTATTATTTATAATATTGACAATGTCTAGAAATTTCTGTCAATGAGAAGTTTGGTCACCTAATTGCGCGCCAATAGGGAGAAATCTTTATCGGAAAGCCCCCTCTTTCTTGGGAATGATCTGGTTGTTAAATATTTATGAGTTATAATATTAATGATGAAAAAGTTCGTGTTGATTAAAGATGAAATTGATGTTTCCATTGTGTGGGGATTATTAGTGTTAGTGAAAATTGACATCTATTCCGATAATAATTGATGTCTGGAGGTTATATTGACCAATCGGATAAATGAGCAATTAATTGCTATTAATTCATATGCTTATAACTATTTATTCACATATGTGTACTATTAATTCACATGCATGTAATATTAGGGGAGGTGATGCAAGAATGATAATACTTGCATGACTAAATTTAAAATAGAGGTATAGATGAAAGTACTATACTGTAATTATTTTTTTCACATATATAGAACTATTGATTCACATGAATGTACTATTGATTCACATTATGTACTATTAGGGGAGGTGGTGCAAGTTTGATAATACTTGCAGGACTAAATTAAAAATAAAAAAAATATGAAGGTATTATACTGTAATATTTCGAGCCCCAAAACGTGCAATTATCAAAACTATGTTTTCCTATAAATAGAAGCTCATTCTTCTTTTATTCTCACCAATTCACTAAGACTCACAAGAGAAATTATAGAGAGAGAAGCTATAGAGAGAAAGAAGAAGAGAAGTCTGCTACTTCACTATTCCAGTATCCAGTCTTCTTCTGAGGTAAGGGATATTATTTTGTTTAGTATTTATAGGAATAATATTTTCTTCCATACTCTTTAGTATGTGAGTAATATTATTTCGTCTCGTATTCCTGATTATACCCTCATTTAGTTAAAGTATTGCTTCTATACTCCGTGAAATTAGTAGAATATCCTTGAAATTTTTGTTTCATCTAGTATCGTTTCACAAAAATATTTTCTGCACATTATTTTTAAATATTAAGCTTTTCATGCTGGAGTACTGTCCATGAGTATTATTCATTTTTACGGTACTATTCACAAAGTACTATTCACGGGATACTATTCACTCGAGTACTATTCACCCAGGGAATTATTCATGACAAAAATTGATTTTTTTGCTGTCCAAATAATTTTTGATACAATATTATTCTTGAATTTTACTCAACAAAATAATATCATGTTGACAATTTGGACATTATTAAATTCTGGATAAATTAAGTTATAAATATATAAAAATTTATCATTTGCTTTCTTTTAATTGAATTCTTATATCATTGTCATCATCATCATGCTTATATTGTGATACAAGTCATCTGTGGCTTACGCGTATAGATGTACTATTGATTGGTATGATTATGACAAGGGATTATTCGATATAATCATGAACGTAATGTTACAAATGATGTGGTAAAAGTCATCATTGGCCCGTAGTGCATTGATGGACAGTTGTTGGTATGAGCATGACCATTGTTGATTACATGAATATCCTTGGCCCGTAGTACAGGGATGATTTGATGATGTGGTTTATTTATTAAGCTAAGTCTCAGCGATAAAGTTGATGAAAAACTTTTTAAATCATAGAAGATAGTAGATATCATGCTCTACTTGACTCTTCTAATGGATTGCTTGTTCCGCTGCAGTTAAACTTGATGTTTATTGTATTTTATCAGTTTAACACTGTTGAAGGCTAACGATAATTTATTATGCATTATCTAAGTCATAATATTTCTTACTGGGATAGTTGAGCTCACCCTTTTGCTTTCATTGTTCTCTTCAGGAAATTAGAACGTAGTCGGGACTAGTCGGGGAACAGAGTGATGGTCCGAGATGGTGGCTATAGTAGTCCTCATTATTTTATGAAATAGTGTGATAATAAATGTAACGGGGACTTCATTTGGGTTTGAATACTGTCTATGATACAATATTCGTGTAAAAACTCTAAGCTACGCTGTTGTCCTATTGTATAAAAGAAGTTTGTATTTGATTTATGTACCATGTATTTGGCGACCCAAGATGGGTGATGTATACCTATTTTGGGGGCGTCACAGTTAGTATCAAAGCGTAGGGATATGATCCCTAGCTGAGATGTGAGACTAGAACTAGGAGGCGAGAGACGGGAAATTCATGAGTACTATTCACGAGGTACTATTCATAAAGTACTATTCATAAAGTACTATTCACGAGTACTATTCATAAAGTATTATTCACAGGGGTACTATTCCTGAATTACTATTTACTCGGGTACTATTCACCCGGGGAATTATTCATGACAAAAATTGATTTCTTTGTTGTCCAAATCATTTTTGATACAATATTATTCTTGAATTTTACTCTACAAAGCAGTATCATATTGACAATTTGGACATTATTAAATTCTGGATAAATTAAGTTATAAATCTTTAAAAATTTATCCTTAGCTTTCTTTTAATTGAATTCTTATATCATTGTCATCATCATCATGATTATATTGTGATAAAAGTCATCTGTGGCTTACGTGCATAGATGTACTATTGATTGGCATGATTATGACCAGGGATTATTCGGTATGATCATGACCATAATGTTATAAATGATGTCGTAAAAGTCATCATTGGCCCGTAGTGCATTGATGGACAGTTGTTGGTATGATCATGGCCATTGATGATTACATGAATATCCTTGGCACGTAGTGCAGGGATGATTCGATGATGTGGTTTATTTATTAAGCTGAGTCTCAGCGATAAAGTTGATGAAAATATTTTTAAATCATTGAAGATAGTAGATATCATGCTCTACTTGACTCTTTTAATGGATTGCTTGTTCCGCTGCTGTTAAACTTGATGTTTATTGTATTTTATCAGTTTAACACTATTGAAGGCTAATGATAATTTATTCTGTATTATCTTAGTCATAATATTTCTTACTGGGCTAGTTGAGCTCACCCTTTTGCTTTCATTATTCTCTTCAGGAAATGAGAACGTAGTCGGGACTAGTCGGGGAATAGAGTGACGGTCCGAGATGGTGGCTATAGTAGTCCTCACTATTTTATGAAATAGTGTGATAATAAATATAATGAGGACTTCATTTGAGTTTGAATATTGTCCATAGGACAATATTCATGTAAAAACTCTAAGCTACGTTGTTGTCGTATTGTATAAAAGAAATTTGTATTTGATTTATGTACCAAGTATTTGGCAACCCAAGATGGGTGATATATACCTATTTTGGGGGAGTCACAATTCTTATTAAATTTTAATATTTTCATGTCTGGGTACTATTCATACGGTACTATTCATACAGTACTATTTATACGATACTATTCACGAGTACTATTCACAACAGAATTTAATTTTCTTTTCTGTCCAAATTATTTTTGATACATGAATATCATTCTTGAATTTTTCTTCACAAATAGTTATCATGTTGACAATTAGGACATATTTGAACTCTAGATAAATTGAATTAGAATTCCCTAATATTTATCCTTTATCTCACTTGATTGAATCTTTATATCATTATTATCATCCTCATGCTTAAACTGAAAGTCATTTTTGGCCTGTAGTGCAAAGATGGACTATTGATTGGTATGATTATGACCATAAATTATGTATTGGTATAATCATAACCGTTAATGTTACAGATAAGGCTTGTGGTGAAAGTCTTCTTTGGCCCGTAGTGCATAGATGGACAGGTATTTGGCATGATCATGACTACTGGTGATATTAACGAATATCCTTGGCCCATAGTTCATGGATAATTCTTTGATTTAAATTATTTATTGAATAATGTTACAGGGATAAAATATTGATGATGGACTTTTAAATCATAGAAGATAGTAGATATCATGCTCTACTTGACTCTTCTAATGGATTGTTGTTTCCCCTGCAGCTGTACTCTAAAACTTGTTGTCTATTGTATTTTATCATATTTTTCCCTGTTGATGACTAAGGATAATTTTTTCTATATTATCTTAGTCATAATATTAATTACTGGGCTAGTTGAGCTCACCCTTTTCCTTTTTGTTCCATTGTTCTTCTCAGGAGGCGAGAATATAGTTGGGACTAGTCGGGGTGTGGAGTGATGGTTCAAGACGGTTATTATAGCAGTCCTCACTATTTTGTAAAATAGTGTATCAATAATTGTAATGAGGACTTTATTTGAGTTTGGATATTGTCTACAAGATAATATTTGTATTAAAACTCACATCACATGTGTTGTCGTATTTTGCACTATAGTTATATAAATAAAGTTTGTATTTGATTTTTGTACCAGGTATTTGGCGACTCAGAATAGGTTGTGTGGACCTATTTTGGGGGCATCATAGTTTGTATCAGAGCTTAGGGATATGATCTCTGGTGTAGATCTGAGATTAGAAATAGGAGGGGAGAGACGAGTAAAACCTTCGCTAGTGTGTCCTACCTAAGCTTATTTGTTATTTGTTTGGTCGGTCAGAATATAGGGATAATATATGGCATGTCAATTTATTGAATTAACCCTTTTTTGTTGCAGTATTTGAGAATGACATCTGAAAATTTTGAGATGTGCAATGGAGCACATGAGACCGTTGAGACACCGTTATTCAATAACCAGGATAATGTAGCATCAGGAAGGCAATAATCCTCATGTAAATAATAACACCGACCAAATGATGAACGATGAGATATTTAGGAACTTTCTACAATTTATGCAAAACCGGACGAGAGAGGCTCCTGTTCAAAATGTAGGTGGAAATAATGGTAACTCACGACTTATCACTGCCAAGCAATTCAAGGAGTTAGGACCGCCAGAGTTTTTAGGAAAGCCAGAGCCACTAAAGGCAGAGATATGGATTAAGCAGATTACCATGATATTTGATGTCTTGGGATACACTGAAGAACAAAAGGTTCCATTCGCCACCTTAATGTTGCGCGGAGAGGCAGATTACTGGTGGGAATCTGTAAAACGTACTCATCTGTCCGAACTTAAGATGTCTTGGGAGAGGTTCAAAGAATTATTCATTGACAAGTACTTTCCAGAAAGTATTCATCACATGAAGGAGGTGGAATTCATAAAACTGGAGCAGAACAATATGACTGTATCGCAATACGAGGCAAAGTTTGCAGAGTTATCCCGATTTGTATTTCATTTGGTAGACAATGACGCGAAAGTTTCTAAGAGGTTTGGAACCTGAAATTCGTCAACATCTTATCTCTCATAAACTTCGCTTTTATTCAGATGTAGTGAATAGGGCTCAGTTATTGGAGTGGGATTATGAGTCAGCTCAACCAAAAGACATCAATCGGCAGCACGATAATAGTCATATCAGTGGCATCAATCATCGAAGCAGTGATAACCAACATGTCAGAAATGGTAACCACTTTGGTGGTAATCATGGACAAGATAATAGGAAAGGTGAGTCAAGTGAAAATTTTAAAAAGAGAAGATTCAACAATGACGGGAAGACTTCGACAGCAGCACCAGCACGCGCAACAAATTCTAGGGGAGGAGAACGACCGCCAATTAGATGTTACAGATGCGGAGAGGAGGGACACATAAGTCCAAATTGTTCACAGCTTCCAAGGTGTGTTTCAGTTGTGGAAAGGACGGTCATATAGCCCGATTTTGTCCGGTAGCAAAGTCAAGTTTAGTTGGGATGATGGTACCAAAGGCGGCTACGGACAAAACAAAGTTGGTAGTTCAAGGGAGAGCGTTTGTCGTGACGTCTATAATTTATTAGATACCGGTTCTACCCATTCTTTTATTTCACCTACTTGTGTTCAACGTTTGAACTTGACCCCTGAGAAATTAGACCTTGACTTATCTGTTGAAACTCCATTAGGAGAAACCTTCATTACATCCATTGTTTATAAATCTTACATGATTCAAGTTGGCACCATCATATTACATATTGATCTCATCTCTTTAAAGATACTTGTATTTGATGTGATTTTAGGGATTGATTGATTAACTACTCATCATGCTAAAATTGATTGTTTTCATAAGGTTGTTAGTTTTCATATTCCAAACCAACCTGTTATGCGAATTCAAGCAACCAAACCACTAAAGTCAATCACTGTCATATCAAGCCATAAATCCATTCGTTTATTGAAAAACGGATGGCAAGCTTTCTTAACCCACATCATGGATTTAAACAAAAATACATCAGATTTGAATGGTATTTCTATCGTTAATGAATTTCCTGGCATATTTTCTGAAGAACGTCATGACCTAACCCCATAGTGTGAAATCAAATTTTGTATTGACCTTGAACCCGGTACAAAACCCATTTCTAAAACCCCATATCAAATTGCTCCTATTGAACTTCAGGAGTTAAAAACCCAACTATAGGAATTGTTAGACATTGGTTTCATTCGTCCTAGTACATCTTCTTGGGGTGCTCCTATTTTATTCGTAAAGAAGAAAGATGGGAGTATGCGACTTTGCATTGACTATCGGGAGTTGTACCATGTCACCATCAAAAATAGGTACCCGTTACCTCGCATTGATGATCTGTTTGACCAGTTGTAAAGGGCTAAATTCTTCTCAAAGATCGATCTTTATTCCAGATATCATCAATTAAAGATTAAAACTGATGACATTCCAAAGACTGCTTTCAGAACTCGGTACGAGCATTATGAATTCCTAGTTATGTCTTTTGGATTTACTAATGCTCCTGCTGCTTTCATGGATATGATGAACCAAGTATTCAAGGAATACTTGGATCATTTTGTGGTTGTTTTCATTGATGACATCCTCATCTACTCCAAAAGTCGTGACGATCATGAACAACACTTGAAGCTGATACTCAAAAAGCTTCGTGAAACAAGTCATATGCCAAGTTGAAGAAATGTGAGTTCTGGCTTGAGGAAGTAGCATTTCTTGGGCACGTGATATTGAAGTATGGAATATCAGTCGACCCAACAAAGATTGGAGCAAATACAAAGTTGGGAACAACCTAAGTCTGTAACTGAAGTACATAGCTTTCTTGTCTTACCTGGTTTGTAAGACCCCAACTTTTATAAATAAAGATAAAAAAAATTTGAAATATATTTTTGAATATTATGGTGTGGATTTGATATAATGTTATAGTTGTGGGTAATATTTACAAATTTTGTAAAGTAAGCGAGTGGTTATAAAATATTCAATTGGTCGGGGAATAATCGTTTTAACAGGGAATATTCATGCGACGGCACAATCATTGGTGGACCCCACAACGGAAGTATTGTCGTATTTAGAAAACCACAGAATTATCTTTTTATAAAAATAACTACGGAAGTTTTACCGTTAAACTGTTGAACTACCCGGTGGTAAAAGAACAGTAATACACGTAATTGCATAGTAGCACACGGTATTGATTATTGATGCTTACGTGAGAAGTCACTCAGTTATACTCAATTATTGCTACAGTAGTTGCTGCATAATATCTCTCATATTATTGATTCAATTATTGTCACAGTATTATCTGCATAATATTTATTATTATTAAATCAATAATTGAGATGACAAAGTTATTCATATTATTATTTGTAATATTGACAATGTCTAGAAAGTTCTGTCAAGGAGAGGTTTGGTCACCTAATTCTGCGCCAATAGGGAGAAATCCTTATCGGGAAGCCCCCTCTTTCCTGGGAATGATCTAGTTGTTAAATATTGTGAGTTATAATATTAATAATGAATAAGTACGTATTGATTAAAGATGAAATTGATATTTCCATTGTGTGGGAATTATTAGTGTTAGTAGAAATCGACATCTATTCCGATAATAATTGATGTCTGGAGGTTATATTGACCAATCGGGTAATTAATCGGATAAATAAGTAATTAATTGCTATTAATCCATATGCTTATAACTATTTGTTCACATGTATGTACTATTGATTCACATGCATGTACTATTAGGGGAGTTGGTGCAAGATTGATAATACTTGCATGACTAAATTAAAAATAGAGGTATAGATGAAGGTACTATACTGTAATTTTTTTTTCACATGTGTGTACTATTGATTCACATGATGTATTATTAGGGGAGGTGGTGCAAGTTTGATAATACTTGCAGGACTAAATTAAAAATGAAGGAAAAGATGAAGGTATTATACTGTAATATTTCGAGTCCCCAAAATGTGAAATTATCGAAACTATATTTTCCTATAAATAGAAGTTAATTCTTCTTTCATTCTCACCAATTCACTAAGACTCACAAGAGCAATTATAGAGAGAGAAGCTATAGAGAAAGAAGAAGAGAAGTCTGCTACCTCACTATTCCAGTATCCAGTCTTCTTCTGAGGTAAGGGATATTATTTTGTTCAGTATTCATAGGAATAATATTTTCTTCCATACTCTGTAGTATGTGAGTAATATTATTTTGTCTCGTATTCCTGATTATACCCACATTTTGTTAAAGTATTGCTTCTATACTCCGTGAAATTAGTAGAATATCCTTAAAATTGGTGCTTCATCTAGTATCGTTTCACAAGGATATTTTCTGCACATTCTTGTTAAATTTTAGGCTTTTCATGCCGGTGTGACGCCCCAAAAATTAGGTATACGTCACCCATCTTGGGTCGCCACTTACATGGTACATAAATTCAAATACAAATTAATAATACAACTGTCGTGTACAATACGACAAAACATAAACTGTGAGTTTGAATATAAATATTGTCTACTAGAGATTATACAAACTCAAAAGGAGTCCTTATTACAATTATTATTACACTATTTCACAGAATAGTGAGGACTAATAATGATATCATTTGGTCCGTCACTCCGTTCCTCGACTAGTCCCTGCTACGTTCTCATTTCCTGAAGAGAACAATAAAAGTAAAAGGGTGAGCTCAACTAGCCCAGTAGGAAATATTATGACTAAGATAATGCAGAATATATTATCGTTAGCCTTCAACAGTGTTAAACTGATACAATATAACAACCATCAAGTTTAACTGCAGCGGAACAAGTAATCCATTAAAAGAGTCAAGTAGAGAATAAAATCTACTATCTTTTATGATTTATAAGGTTTTTCATCACTTTTATCGCTGGGACTCAGCTTAATAAATAATCCACATCATCGAATTACCCCTGCACTACGGCCAAAGATATTCTTTAGTATCACGACCACAATTATCCATGCACTACGGGCCAAGAATATTTTTGTAATCAATAATGGTCATGATCATGCCACCAACTGTCCATCAATGCTCTACGAGCCAATGAGGACTTTTTCCACATAATCCCTGGTCATAATCATACCAAGTCCATCTATGCACTATAGGCCACAAATGACTTTTAACAAAATATAAACATGAGGATGATGACAATGATATAAGAATTCAATAAAACAAGTTCAAGAATTAATTTATCTAAGAACTAATAACGTCCAAATTTTTCAACATGATACTGTTTTGTAGAGTAAAATTCAAGAATGCTCAGAAGAATATTTTCATGAAAAGATACTGGATGAAGGACAAATATCAAGGATATTCCATTAATTTCATGGAGTATAGAAGTCAAAACTTTAACCAACTAAGTATAACAAGGAATAGAATAACAAAAGAAATCACCATGCATGCGATAGACCGCACATGCAGGTTATTCCAACAGAATAATAAATAACGGAATCAGGTCCGGCGTAAAACACATAGACCGGATATTCCAACAGAATAATAAAGACGGAATCAGGTCCGGCGTAAAACGCACAGACAGGATATTCTAACAGAATAATAAAGACGGAACCAGGTCCGGCGTAGAACGCACATACAGGATGTTCCAACAGAATGATAAATAATGGAACTAGGTCCGGCATAGAACGCACAGACAGGATGTTCCAACAGAATGATAAATAATAGAATAACAGAAGAATTTCACCAGGTATGCGGTACTTCGCATAGACATGTTATTCCAACATAATAACAAAGAATGGAATAATAGAAGTTCTCTTCATGAGAACGAAAGAAAGAAATAATACTCCCTACCTTGGAAAACACTGAATACTAGAATAGTGAGGTAGCAGATTTCTCTTCTTCTTTCTTTTTATAATTTCTCTCTATAATAATCGCTCTAAAGATTTTGTGAATTGGTGAGAAATGAAGGAAGAATGAGCTTCTGTAAAACCCCAGATTTTATGAATAAAGAATTAATTTTCTCGAAATAATTTTTTTATATTATGGTGTGAATTTGAGATAATATTATAGTTGTGGGTAGTATTTATAAATTTTGCAAAGTATGCAAGTTGTTATATTATATTCGATTGGTCAGGGAATATTCTTTGTGTCGGAAAATACTCGTACGACGGTACAATTATTGGTGGACCCCATAACAGAATTATTGTCGGATTGAGAAAACGACAAAAATATTTTATTGAAAATAACGGCGGAAGTTTTACCGTTGATACTGTTGAACTACTGGGTAGTAAAAGTACAGTAATACGCGTTGTTGCATAGTAGCACACGGTATTGATTATTGATATTTATGTGAGAAGTCGCTCAGTTTAATTCAATTATTGTCGATTAATAATATGAATTATTATAGCGATGATGACGTTTTGTTTTATTCGTATTATTAACGTAATAAAACAGAAACATCTTTTTATATAAAACAGAATACTTTATTAAAGTTATTTTATAAATAGAATATATTATATTTTATTATGCATAGTGTCGCATAGTGTTTTGCATAGTATTTGCATAGTAAAAATCTTTTTATATAAATAGAATATATTATATTTTATTTAAAAGATTTTTCTTTAAATATGGACCGTCAGATTAAAGTAAATCAATCTGGACCGTTCATGGATTAGTTACTATGCATTCCATTTTCCTATAAATAGAAGCTCATTCCTTCATTATTTTCTTACGAATTCACTGAACTCTAGAGAGAGAAACTATAGAGAGATGGAAGAAAAGCTTTCTGCTACTTAACTTTTCTTTTCCCATATCCAGTTTCTGTTACGGTAAGGGGTGTTATTCTTTCTTATTCATGAAGAGAACTGTTGTTATTCCATTTCTTATTATTCTGTTGGAATAACCTGTATACGCGGTCTACCCTATACTTGGTGACATTCTTCTATCATTCTGTTGGAACATCCTGTCTGTGTGTTTTACACCGGACCTGGTTCCGTCTTTATTATTATTCTGTTGGAACATCCTGTCTATGCTATACGCCGGACCTGGTTCCATTTTTATTATTCCGTCTTTATTATTCTGTCAGAATATCCTGTCTGTGCTATACGCCGGACCTGGTTCCATCATTTATTATTCCGCATTTATTATTCTGTTGGAACATCCTGTCGGTGTGAATTTCACCTGACCTGGTTCCGTTATTTAGTATTCTGTTAGAATAACCTGCCTGTGCGAAGTTCCGCATGCATGGTGATTTCTGTTGTTATTCCATTCTTTATTATACTCAGTTGGTTAAAGTTTTGACTTCTATACTCCATGAAATTAGTAGAATATCCTTGATATTTGCGCTTCATCCAGTATCTTTTCAGGAAAATATTCTTCTGAGCATTCTTGAATTTTACACCACAAAACAGTATCGTGTGGACAATTTGGACGTTATTGGTTCATGGACAAATTAATTCTTGAACTTGTTTTATTAAATTCTTATATCATTGTCATCATCCTCATGTTTATGTTATGTTGAAAGTCGTCTGTGGCCTGTAGTGCATAGATGGACTTGGTATGATTATGACCAGGGATTATGCGGTGTAATCATGACCGTAATATTACAAATGATGTGGAAAAAGTCCTCATTGACCCGTAGTGCATTGATGGACAGTTTTTGGTATGATTATGGCTATGGATTCTCTTCGGCCGTAGTGCAAAGATAATTGTTTTATGGCATGATCAGGACCGTTGATGAAAACACGATTATCTTTGGCCCGTAGTGCATGGATAATTCGTGGTCGTGATACTAAAGAATATCCTTGGCCTGTAGTGCAGGGATGATTTAATGATGTGGATTATTTATTGAGCTGAGTCTCAGCGATAAAAGTGATGAAAAACTTTTTAAATCATAAAAGATAGTAGATTCAATTCTCTCTACTTGACTCTTTTAATGGATTGCTTATTCTGCTGCAGTTAAACTTGATGTCTATTATATTTTATCAGTTTAACATTGTTGGAGACTAATGATAATTTATTCTGCATTATCTTAGTCATAATATTTCTTACTGGGCTAGTTGAGCTCACCCTTTCTTTCACTGTTCTCTTCAGGAAATGAGAACATAGCAGGGACTAGTCGGGGAATGGAGTGACGGTCCAGAGGATAGCATTAGTAGTCCTCACTATTCTGAGAAATAGTGTGACAATAATTGTATTGAAGACTCCTTTTGAGTTTGTATGATCTCTAGTAGACAATTATTGTATTCAAACTCACAGTTGTATTTTGTCGTATTATACACGACAGTGGTATTAGTAAATTGTATTTGAATTCTGTACCATGTATCTGACGACTCAAGATGGGTGATGTATACCTAATTTTGGGGGCGTCACAATTAGTATCAAAGCTTAGGGATATGATCCCTGGCTAAGATGTGAGACTAGAACTAGGAGGGGAGAGGCGGGGAATTCCTTCGCTAGTATGACCTACTTAAATTTATTTTGTATTTAAATTAGTTGATCAAAGTTTAGAGATATTATGTTACATGTCAATTAATCTTTGTTTTGTGGCAGTGTTTGAAAATGGCATCCGAGAATGTTGAGATTATCAATGGAGCACAGGAGACCGTTGAGTCTCCACAGATCAATAATCAGGATAATGTGCAACTAGAGGACAATACTCCTCATGAAAATAATAACACCGATGAAATGGTGAATGATGGGATGGTCAGAGACTTTATGCAATTCATGCAACAACAGGCTAAGGCAGCTCCTGTCCAAAATGCAGGTAGAAATACTGATAACTCTCGGACGGTCACCGCTAAGCAGTTTAAGGAGCAATTCATGCAACAACGGGAGAAGGCGGCTCCTGTTCATAATGCAGGAGAAAACAATGGCAACCCATGGTTGGTCACCGCTAAGCAATTCAAGGAGCTGGGACCACCAGAGTTTTTGGGAAAGCCAGAACCACTTAAGGCGGAGACGTGGTTAAAGCAGATCACCAAGATATTTGATGTCTTGGGATGCTCAGAGGAGCAAAAGGTTCCATTCGCCACCTTTATGTTGCGTGAAGAAGGAGATCATTGGTGGGAATCTGTAAAACGTACCCAGACTGACGCACTCAAGATGTCTTGGGAGAAGTTCCAAGAGCTGTTCAACGACAAGTACTTTCCCGAAAGTATTCGTCACATGAAGGAGGTAGAGTTTATCAAGCTGGAGCAAAATAATATGACCGTGTTGCAGTACGAGGCTAAGTTTGCGGAGTTGTCCCGGTTTGCATCCCATTTGGTCGATAATGAGGAGCGAATGACGCGAATGTTTTTGCGAGGTTTGAAACCCGATATACGTCAATACCTCATTTCTCACAAACTTTGTTTGTATTCAGATATTATGAATAGGGCTCAGTTAGTGGAGCGCGATAATGAGTTATCACAACCAAAAGGTAATGACCAGCAACACGATAATAATCATACCGGTGGCAACGACCATCAGAACAATGATAACCATCGCGGGGGAAATTATCATACCAAGAATGGTAACCACTTCGGTGGTAATCATGGCCAAAATAATAAGAATGGACATTTCAAGAAGAGAAGGTTCAACAATGACGTAAAGACGTCGGTACCAGCACCTGTTTTAAAGGAAGAAGAACGACCACCGGTCGTATGTTTCAAATGCGGACAGGAGGGACACATCCGTCCAAACTGTGCGCAGCAGTCCAAAGCATGCTTTAATTGCGGAAGAGAAGGTCACCTAGCTCGATTCTGTCGTATGATGAAGTCAATTCCAGATGGGATAATGATACCAAAGGATGTCCCAGACAAGCCAAAGCCGGTAGTTTAAGAGAGAGCAGTTTTTTTTTCTCTCGTGACGAGGAACCTGAATAAAATTATCACGGGTAAGTTAATCATAAGCTCTTACGAAGTCTATACCGTGTTAGATACCGGTTCTACTCACTCTTTTATTTCACCTAGTTATGTTCAATGTTTGTACTTAACTCCGGAGAAGTTAAACTTTGATTTATCTATTGAAATTCCATTGAAACCTTCGTTACCTCCACTGTTTATAAATCTTATTTGATTCAAATCGACACTTTCACGTTACGTGTTGATCTTGTCTCTTTGAAAATACTTGCCTTTGATGCGATTTTAGGAAACGATTGGTTAGCTACTCATCATGTTTTTCGTAAGGTTGTTAGCTTTCATATTCCTAACCAACCTATTATGCGAATTTAAGTAACCAAACCACTAAATTCAATCATTGTCATATCAAGCCATAGGTAAAGAGCCCCGATCCTTTTGTTGATGACTTCCTTGTGTAGAATGCACCGAAGCCAGACTTTCTGTAGGCGACGTCGTGAATGAAGATAATAAGTTGATAGGTATCATTGTAAGGTGCTATCTAGGTTAAGGGATAGAAGTCACAGTTGGTATCAATGTGACGTACTATCAAAGTCTTGGATGTGAGTAACAGTTTTGAATGATATTTTTATCATTAATAAATCTCTTGACGTATTCCTGAAGACTTCTTAGCCTACCCCAGAGCGTGAAATCGAATTTTGTATTGACACCAGTACAAAACCCATTTCTTAAACCCTTTAAATAATTTTTTCAACTAAAACGAAAGTAACATGCACCAAAGACGTTGACTCGAGCTGTTGAAGATTACGATCGTACTATTCAATATCATCGTGGAAGAGCGAACGTGGTAGCTGACGTGTTAAGTAGAAGATCGTATGCGTTTACAAGTGCGATGTTGTTAACACAAAGACTTATTTCGTATAACTTGCAAATGATGAAGATAGAGTTAAAGACTCTAGGGACCCACGTAAAGATAACGAATATACGAGTAAAATTGACTTTAATCGATAAAGTTAAAGACGCTCAAGCTACATACCCGAATCTGATGAATGTGAAGAAGAAGGTTCAAGAGGGTGTTATTTTAGAAGCAAGAGTTGCTGAAGAGCGGAAATCTCAACCCTCGATTTAATTGGCCCATTTGAAATCTTCGATTGAGTAGGAACTGTGGCTTATAGACTCGTTTTACCGCCAAATATATTGCGTGTTCATAACATTTTTTTTCGTATCAATGTTACGTAAATATGTGGACGACCCGAACCACATTATTAATTTAGAACCGGACGAGATAGCGGATGATTTAACGTTTGAAGAGATACGTGTTACAATCTTGGATAAGAAGAATCGTATTCAACACTCAAAGGTTATATCTCAAGAGTTAGAATTTGAAGTGAAGTCAAGGTATCCTCACCTGTTTGGCATACCAGGTACGTACGTAAATTTCGAGGGCGAAATTCCATAAGGAGGGGAGATTGTAAAACCCCAGATTTTATGAATAAAGAATTAATTTTCTCGAAATAATTTTTTTATATTATGGTGTGAATTTGAGATAATATTATAGTTGTGGGTAGTATTTATAAATTTTGCAAAGTATGCAAGTTGTTATATTATATTCGATTGGTCAGGGAATATTCTTTGTGTCGGAAAATATTCGTACGACGGTACAATTATTGGTGGACCCCACAACAGAATTATTGTCGGATTGAGAAAACGACAAAAATATTTTATTGAAAATAACGGCGGAAGTTTTACCGTTGATACTGTTGAACTACTGGGTAGTAAAAGTACAGTAATACGCGTTGTTGCATAGTAGCACACGGTATTGATTATTGATATTTATGTGAGAAGTCGCTCAGTTTAATTCAATTATTGTCGATTAATAATATGAATTATTATAGCGATGATGACGTTTTGTTTTATTCGTATTATTAACGTAATAAAACAGAAACATCTTTTTATATAAAACAGAATACTTTATTAAAGTTATTTTATAAATGGAATATATTACATTTTATTATGCATAGTGTCGCATAGTGTTGCATAGTATTTGCATAGTAAAAATCTTTTTATATAAATAGAATATATTATATTTTATTTAAAAGATTTTTCTTTAAATATGGACCGTCAGATTAAAGTAAATCAATCTGGACCGTTCATGGATTAGTTACTATGCATTCCATTTTCCTATAAATAAAAGCTCATTCCTTCATTATTTTCTTACGAATTCACTGAACTCTAGAGAGAGAAACTATAGAGAGATGGAAGAAAAGCTTTCTGCTACTTAACTTTTCTTTTCCCATATCCAGTTTCTGTTACGGTAAGGGGTGTTATTCTTTCTTATTCATGAAGAGAACTGTTGTTATTCCATTTCTTATTATTCTGTTGGAATAACCTGTATACGCGGTCTACCCTATACTTGGTGACATTCTTCTATCATTCTGTTGGAACATCCTGTCTGTGTGTTTTACACCGGACCTGGTTCCGTCTTTATTATTATTCTGTTGGAACATCCTGTCTATGCTATACGCCGGACCTGGTTCCATTTTTATTATTCCGTCTTTATTATTCTGTCAGAATATCCTGTCTGTGCTATACGCCGGACCTGGTTCCATCATTTATTATTCCGCATTTATTATTCTGTTGGAACATCCTGTCGGTGTGAATTTCACCTGACCTGGTTCCGTTATTTAGTATTCTGTTAGAATAACCTGCCTGTGCGAAGTTCCGCATGCATGGTGATTTCTGTTGTTATTCCATTCTTTATTATACTCAGTTGGTTAAAGTTTTGACTTCTATACTCCATGAAATTAGTAGAATATCCTTGATATTTGAGCTTCATCCAGTATCTTTTCAGGAAAATATTCTTCTGAGCATTCTTGAATTTTACACCACAAAACAGTATCGTGTGGACAATTTGGACGTTATTGGTTCATGGACAAATTAATTCTTGAACTTGTTTTATTAAATTCTTATATCATTGTCATCATCCTCATGTTTATGTTATGTTGAAAGTCGTCTGTGGCCTGTAGTGCATAGATGGACTTGGTATGATTATGACCAGGGATTATGCGGTGTAATCATGACCGTAATATTACAAATGATGTGGAAAAAGTCCTCATTGGCCCGTAGTGCATTGATGGACAGTTTTTGGTATGATTATGGCTATGGATTCTCTTCGGCCGTAGTGCAAAGATAATTGTTTTATGGCATGATCAGGACCGTTGATGAAAACACGATTATCTTTGGCCCGTAGTGCATGGATAATTCGTGGTCGTGATACTAAAGAATATCCTTGGCCTGTAGTGCAGGGATGATTTAATGATGTGGATTATTTATTGAGCTGAGTCTCAGCGATAAAAGTGATGAAAAACTTTTTAAATCATAAAAGATAGTAGATTCAATTCTCTCTACTTGACTCTTTTAATGGATTGCTTATTCTGCTGCAGTTAAACTTGATGTCTATTATATTTTATCAGTTTAACATTGTTGGAGACTAATGATAATTTATTCTGCATTATCTTAGTCATAATATTTCTTACTGGGCTAGTTGAGCTCACCCTTTCTTTCACTGTTCTTTTCAGGAAATGAGAACATAGCAGGGACTAGTCGGGGAATGGAGTGACGGTCCAGAGGATATCATTAGTAGTCCTCACTATTCTGAGAAATAGTGTGACAATAATTGTATTGAGGACTCCTTTAGAGTTTGTATGATCTCTAGTAGACAATTATTGTATTCAAACTCACAGTTGTATTTTGTCGTATTATACACGACAGTGGTATTAGTAAATTGTATTTGAATTCTGTATCATGTATCTGACGACTCAAGATGGGTGATGTATACCTAATTTTGGGGGCGTCACAGCTTCTATTTATAGAAAAATATAGTTTCGATAATTTCACGTTTTGGGGCTCAAAAATTACAGTACAATACCTCCAACTTTTATTTCATTTTTAATTTAGTCCTGTAAGCATTATCAATCTTGCACCAACTCCCCTAATAGTAAATAATGTGAATCAATAGTTCAATCATGTGAATCAATAGTATAATCATGTGAAAAATATGAATTTCAGTATAGTACCTCCATCTATACCTCCATTTTTAACTTAGTCATACAAGTATTATCAATCTTGCACCAACTCTCCTAATAGTAAATAATGTGATTCAATAGTACACATATGTGAACAAATGGTTATATAAGCATCTGAATTAGTAGCAATTAATTGCTCATTTATCCGATAAATTACCCGATTTATCAATATAACCCCTAGACATCAATTATCATTGGAATAAATGTCAATTTTCACTAACACAAACAATTCCAACATAATGAAACTATTTTTTATCAAAAATATAAATTTTAAAATTTTAAAGTTTGACCTTTCCGGAAAAAGTCAACTATTGACTTTTTGACCAAATAGTGAATCTCGAAAAATTTTGTGTTTATAGACTATTTTTACTAATTTCGTCGTTCCGGATTCAAATATCACGTCCGCGTCTCCAAATTCAACTCCAAACAACATTCATCATTAATATATAACTCACAATATTTATCAACCAGGTCGTTCCCAGGAAAGAGGGGGCTTTCCAATAAGGATTTCTCCCTATTGGTGCGCAATTAGGTGACCAAACCTCTCATTGACAAAACTTCTAGACATTGTAAATATTGCAATTTATAATATGAATAATTTTTTCGTCTCAAGTATTGATTTAATAAAAAAAAATTATGCAGATGATACTGTGACAATAATTGAATCAATAATATGATAGATATGATGCATCAATTACTGTAGCAATAATTGAGTATAACTGAGTGACTTCTCACATAAGCATCAATAATCAATACCATGTGCTACTATGCAACCACGCATATTACTGTACTTTTAACACCGAGTGTTTCAACAGTTAACGGTAAAACTTCCACCATTATTTTTATAAAGTATTTTTGTCATTTTCTCAATCCGACAATAATTCCGTTGTGGGGGTCCACCAATGATTGTGCCATTGTACGAATATTTCCTGTTAAAACGAATATTCTCCGACCAATCGAATATTATATAACAACTTGTGTACTATGCAAAATTTGTAAATATTACCCACAACTATAACATTATATCAAATCCACACCATAATATTCAAAAATATATTTCGAGAAAATTTAATCTTTATTCAAAAAGTTGGGGTCTTACAACCTCCCCTTCTTATGAAATTTCATACTCGAAATTAGGGTGCGTACCTGGTATGTCGAAAAGGTAAGGATATCTTGATTTCATCTCAGATTCTAACTCCCAGGTCATTTCTTCCACATCGTGGTTTCTCCTACAAAACTTTGACTTGAGGTATAACCTTGGAGCGTAGAATATGATCCTTTTTATCCAAGATTTTAACAGGTAACTCTTCATACGTTAAATCTTCTTCTATCTCATCTGGTTCTAATTCAATAATGTTGTTCAGGTCTTTCACATATTTACGTAACATAGATATGTGAAAAACGTTGTGAACACGAGACATACATGGCGGTAAAGTGAGTCTATACGCCACAGTTCCTACTCGATCGAGGATTAAAAATGGGCCAATGAATCGAGGGTTAAGCTTTCCTCTCTTTCTAAATCTCGTAACTCCCTTCCATGGAGCAACACATAATAACACATGATCTCCAATATCGAATTCCACATCCTTTCGATGAAGATCAACATAACTCTTTTGTCGATCTTGTGAGGTTTTTATACGTTGTCAGATCGTTTGAATATTTTCTGTAGTCATACGTACCAACTTCGGTCCCAATAACATTGCTTCACCCACCTCATCCCAGCATACTGGAGAACGACACTTTCTTCCATACAATGCTTAAATGGAGCCATGCCAATACTTGCTTGATAACTGTTATTATAGGAAAACTCCACCAATGGTAGGAACTTATCCCAACTTCCCTTTAAGTCAAGGACACAGAGTTTTAATAGATCTTCAAGAGTTTGAATGGTCCTCTCCGACTGCCCGTCCGTCTGAGGATGATATGCCGAGCTAAATCGTAAATCCCTGCCCATAGCGTTTTGCAAACTAACCCAAAATCTTGAAATAAATCTTGGGTCTCGATCAGAAACTATGGATATTGGCATACCATGCAGTCTTATAATCTTGTTTATATATATACGAGCAAGACGTTCAAGTATATAAGTTTCTCGTATAGGTAAGAAATAAGTAGACTTGGTCAATCTATCAACAATGACCCAAATTGCATCTATGCCTTGAGAAACCTTGGGAAGACCAGTAACAAAATCCATAGTAATGTGTTCCCACTTCCATTCTGGAATTTCAAGTGGTTGTAATGGACCTTTTGGTACTTGATGCTCCGCCTTGACTCGTTGACAAGTTAAACACTTTCAGATAAACTCTGCTATCTCTCTCTTCATATTGCTCCACCAAAATGTATGTCGAAGATCACGATACATTTTGGTACTCCCGGGATGGATTGCAAACGGTGTGTTGTGCGCCTCCATCATGATTTTATACTTTAAATCAGGGTTGTTAGGAACACAAAGTCTGGAGTTGACTCGAAATATTCCTTCCTCATCGATTCTTGCTTCCGGCATAGCACCTTCTTGCACTTTCTTCTTCATACGTATTAGCTCCAGGTCTGTAGCTTGAGCAGCTTTAACTTTATCGATTAAAGTTGGTTCTACTCGTATATTTGCCATCATCATGTGGGTCCCTGGAGTCTTTATCTCTAACTCCATCCTTTGCAAGTCATACAAAATGAGCCTTTGCGTTGACAATATTGCACTCATACCCGTATATGATCTTCTACTAAGTGCGTCAGCTACCACGTTCGCTTTTCCAGGATGGTATGATCATAATCTTTCAACAGTTCAAGCCAACGTCGTTGTCGCATGTTGAGTTCCTTTTGAGTGTAGACATATTTGAGGCTTTTATGATCCATAAAGATCTCCACTTTCTCTCCATACAAGTAATGCCTCCAAATTTTAAGTGCGAAGACAACAGCTGCCAACTCTAGATCATGAGTAGGATAATTCCTCTCATATTCTTTGAGTTGTCTTGAGGCATAGGCTATGACTTTCCCATGTTGCACGAGAACACATCCTAACCCTTTGCCCGAAGCATCACTGTAGATGACAAATCCCTCCGAACCAGATGGTATTGTCAGAACAGGTGCTGAAATGAGTCTCCTTTTGAGTTCTTGAAAACCCTTCTCACATTCCTCGCTCCAACTGAACTTTGTATCTTTCTGAGTCAGCTGAGTTAATGGAGTAGCAATTCGAGAAAATCCTTCCACGAATCTCCGATAATAACCAGCTAAACCGAGAAAGCTACATACTTCGGTCACTGATTTGGGTTGCTCCCAGCTTTGAATAGCTTTAATCCTTTTCGGGTCAATGGATATTCCATGACTTGATACTACGTGCCCAAGGAATGCTACTTCCTCAAGCCAGAACTCGCATTTCTTTAACTTGGCATAAAGCTTATATTCACGAAGCTTTTGGAGTATCAGCCTCAAGTGTTGCGCATGATCTTCAAGGATTTTGGAATAAATAAGGATGTCATCAATAAAGACGACCACAAAGTGATCTAAATATTCCTTGAATACTCGGTTCATCATATCCATGAAGGTAGCAGGAGCATTAGTCAATCTAAAAGACATGACTAAGAATTCATAATGCCCGTACCGAGTTTTGAAGGCAGTCTTTGGAATATCCTCAGTTTTAACCTTCAGCTGATGATATCCAAAACGAAGATCGATCTTTGAAAAAAAATTATGCTCCTTGTAACTGATCAAAACAGGTCATCAATACGTGGCAATGGGTACCTATTTTTGATGGTGACATGATTTAACTCCAGATAATTAATACAAAGTCGCATACTCCCATCTTTCTTCTTCACGAATAGAACAGGAGCACCCCAAGGAGACGTACTAAGACGAATGAAACTAATGTCTAACAATTCCTGCAATTGGGTCTTTAACTCCTGAAGTTCAATAGGAGTCATTTGATATGGGGCTTTGGAAATGGGTTTTGTACCGGGTTCAAGGTCAATACAAAATTCAACTTCACGCTCTGAGGGTAGGCCAGGAAGTTCTTCAGGGAATATGTCAGGAAATTTATTAACAATAGAAATATCCTTCAAATCTGACGTATTTTTGTTTAAATCTGTGATATGAGCTAAGAAAGCTTGACATCCGTTTTTCAATAAACGAATAGCTTTGTGGGTTGAGATGACCGTGATTGATTTTAATGATTTGGTCGCTTGAATTCGCATAATAGGTTTATTAGGAATATGAAAGCTAACAACCTTACGAAAACAATCAATTTTAGCATGATGAGTAGTTAACCAATCAATCCCTAGAATCACGTCAAATGCAAATAATTTTAAGGAGATAAGATCGACAGGTAACGTGCGGTTACCGATTTGAATCAAACAAGACTTATAAACAGTGGATGTAATGAAGGTTTCTCCTAATGGAGTTTCAACAGATAAGTCAAAGTCTAATTTCTCCGGAGTCAAATTTAAACGTTGAGCGCAAGTAGGAGAAATAAAAGAATGGGTAGAACCGATATCAAATAAGGTATAGACTTCACTAGAGTTTATGATAAGCTTACCCGTGATGACCTCGTTCGGGTTCCTTACTTTCTGGGAGGTCACAACAAATGCTCTCCCTTGCACCACCGGCTTTGACTTTTCTGGGACGGCCTTCGGTGCCTCCATCCTAGCTGAACTTGTCTTCGGTGAATGAAAAAATTGGGCTAGGTGACCTTCTCTTCCACAATTATAACACGCTTTGGATGGCATCGCGCAGTTTGGACTAATATGTCCCTCCCCTCCGTATTTGAAGCATATGATAGGTGGTCATTTTCCTTCCTTAACCACGGTTGCTGGTGATGACGTCTTTCCATCATTGTTGAATCTCCTTTTCTTGAAATGTTCATTTTTACTATCTTGGCCATGATTACCACCGAAGTGGTTACCATTTCTGGCATGTTGATTCCCTCCACGTTTGTTGTCACTGCTTCGATGACTGATATCACTGGTATTTTCATGCTGCCTGCTGCTTTCTCTTAGTTACGTTGACTCTTTACCGCACTCCAATAACTGAGCCCTATTTATAACATCTGAGTACAAACATAATTTATAAGAAATAAGATATTGACGTATATCTGGTTTCAAACCTCTTAAAAACATTCATGTCATTCGCTCCTCATTATCGACCAAATGGGATGCAAACCGGGATAACACCGCAAATTTAGCCTCGTATTGCGACACGGTCATATTGTTTTATTCCAACTTGATAAACTCCACCTCCTTCATGTGACGAATACTTTCGGGAAAGTACTTGTCGTTGAACAGCTCTTGGAACTTCTCCCAAGACATCTTGAGTGCGTCAAGCTGGGTACATTTTACAAATTCCCACCAGTAATCTGCTTCTTCACGCAACATAAATGTGGCGAAGAGAACCTTTTGCTCCTCGGAGCATCCCAAGACATCAAATATCTTGGTGATTTGCTTTATCCATGCTTCTGACTTAAGTGGTTTTGGCTCTCCAATAAACTCCGGTGGTCCTAGCTCCTTGAACTGTTTAGCGGTGACCGTCCGAGAGTTTCCTGTGTTTACACCTGCATTTTGAATAGGAGCCGCTCTTGCCTGATGTTGCATGATATGCATGAAGCCTCGAAACATTCCATCGTTCATCATTTGGTTAGTGTTGTTGTTTGCATGAGAATTATCGCCATCCTGATTTAAGTTGTCCTAGTTATTGATCTGTGGAGACTCAACGGTCTCCTGTGCTCCATTGATATTTTCAACATTCTCGGATGCCATTTTCAAACACTGCCACAAAACAAGGGTTAATTGACATGCAACATATTATCACTATACTCTGACCGACCAATCAAATACCAAATAAACTTAGGTAGGTCATACTAGCGAAGGAATTCCCCGTCTCTCACCTCTTAGTTCTAGTCTCACATCTTAGCCAGAAATCGTATCCCTAAGCTTTGATACCAACTGTGATGCCCAAAAAATTAGGTATACGTCACCCATCTTGGGTCGCCACTTACATGGTACATAAATTCAAATACAACTTAATAATACAACTGTCGTGTACAATACGACAAAACATAAACTGTGAGTTTGAATATAAATATTGTCTACTAGAGATTATACAAACTCAAAAGGAGTCCTTATTACAATTATTATTACACTATTTCACAAAATAGTGAGGACTAATAATGCTATCATCTGGTCCGTCACTTCGTTCCCCGACTAGTCCCTGCTACGTTCTCATTTCTTGAAAAGAACAATAAAAGTAAAAGGGTGAGCTCAACTAGCCCAGTAGAAAATATTATGACTAAGATAATACAGAATATATTATCGTTAGCCTTCAACAGTGTTAAACTGATACAATATAACAACCATCAAGTTTAACTGTAGTGGAACAAGCAATCAATTAAAAGAGTCCAGTAGAGAATAAAATCTACTATCTTTTATGATTTAGAAGGTTTTTCATCACTTTTATTGTTGGGACTTAGCTTAATAAATAATCCACATCATCGAATCACCCCTGCACTACGGCGAAGGATATTCTTTAGTATCACGACCACAATTATCCATGCACTACGGGCCAAGAATATTTGTGTATTCAATAATGGTCATGATCATGCCAACAACTGTCCATCAATGCTCTACAGGCTAATGAGGACTTTTTCCACATCATTTGTAACATTACGGTCATGATTACACCGAATAATCCCTAGTCATAATCACACCAAGTCCATCTATGCACTATAGGCCACAGATGACTTTCAACAAAATATAAACATGAGGATTATGATAATGATATAAGAATTCAATAAAACAAGTTCAAAAATTAATTTATCCAGGAACTAATAACGTCCAAATTGTCAACATGATACTGTTTTGTAGAGTAAAATTCAAGAATGCTCAGAAGAATATTTCCATGAAAAGATATTGGATGAAGCGCAAATATCAAGGATATTCCATTAATTTCATGGAGTATAGAAGTCAAAACTTTAACCAACTAAGTATAACAAGGAATGGAATAACAAAATAAATCACCATGCATGCGATAAACCGCACATACAAGTTATTTCAACAGAATAATAAATAACGGAATCAGGTCCGGCGTAAAACGCACAGACAGGATATTCCAACAGAATAATAAATACGGAATCAGGTTCGGCGTAAAATGTACATACAGGATATTCCAACAGAATATTAAAGACGGAATCAGGTCCGGCGTAAAATGCACAGACAGGATATTCCTAACAGAATAATAAAGACGAAACCAGGTCCGGCATAGAACGCGCAGACAGGATGTTCCAACAGAATGATAAATAATAGAATAACAGAAGAATTTCACCAGGTATGCGGTACTTCGCATAGACAGGTTATTCCAACATAATAACAAAGAATGGAATAACAGAAGTTCTCTTCATGAAGACGAAAGAAAGAAATAATACTCCCTACCTTGGAAAAAACTGGATACTGGAATAGTGAGGTAGCAGATTTCTCTTCTTCTTTCTCTCTATAATTTCCCTCTATAATAATCGCTCTAAAGATTTTGTGAATTGGTGAGAAATGAAGGAAGAATGAGCTTCTATTTATAGAAAAATATAGTTTCGATAATTGCACGTTTTGGGGCTCAAAAATTACAGTATAATACCTCTAACTTTTCTTTCATTTTTAATTTAGTCCTGCAAGTATTATCAATCTTGCACCAACTCCCCTAATAGTAAATAATGTGAATCAATAGTTCAATCATGTGAATCAATAGTATAATCATGTGAAAAATATGAATTTCAGTATAGTACATCCATCTATACCTCTATTTTTAACTTAGTCATGCAAGTATTATCAATTTTGCACCAACTCTCCTAATAGTAAATAATGTAATTCAATAGTACACATATGTGAACAAATAGTTATATAAGCATGTGAATTAGTAGCAATTAATTGCTCATTTATCCAATAAATTACCCGATTTATCAATATAACCCCTAGACATTTATCATCGAAATAAATGTCGATTTTCACTAACACAAACAATTCCAACATAATGAAACTATTTTTATCAAAAATATAAATTTTGAAATTTTAAAGTTTGACTTTTCCCAAAAAGTCAAACTATTGACTTTTTGACCAAATAGTGAATCCGGAAAATTTTGTGTTTATAGACTATTTTTACTAATTTCGTCGTTCCGGACTCAAATATCACGTCCGCGTCTCCATATTCAACTCCGAACAACATTCATCATTAATATTATAACTCATAATATTTATTAACCAGGTCGTTCCCAGAAAAGAGGGGGCTTTCCAATAAGGATGTCTCCCTATTGGCGCGCAATTAGGTGATCAAACCTCTCATTGACAAAACTTCTAGACATTGTAAATTTTGCAATTTATAATATGAATAACTTTGTCGTCTCAAGTATTGATTTAATAAAAAACATTTTATGCAGATGATACTGTGACAATAATTGAATCAATAATATGATAGATATGATGCAACAATTACTGTAGCAATAATTGAGTATAACTAAGTGACTTCTCACGTAAGCATCAATAATCAATATCGTGTGCTACTATACAACCACGCATATTATTGTACTTTTAACACCGGGTGTTTCAACAGTTAACGGTAAAACTTTCGTCGTTATTTTCATAAAGTATTTTTGTCGTTTTCTCAATCCGACCATAATTCCGTTGTGGGGGTCCACCAATGATTGTGTCATTGTATGAATATTCCCTGTTAAAACGAATATTCCCCGACCAATCGAATATTATATAATAACTTGCGTAATTTGCAAAATTTGTAAATATTACCCACAGCTATAACATTATATCAAATCCACACCATAATATTCGAAAATATATTTCGAGAAAATTTAATCTTTATCCAAAAAGTTAGGGTCTTACAGCCGGAGTACTGTCCATGAGTAGTATTCATTTTTACGGTACTATTCACAAAGTACTATTCATGTGGTACTATTCACAAAATATTATTCACAGATACTATTCATAAAGTACTGTTCATGAGTACTATTCACAAAGTACTATTCACGGGGTACTATTCTCGAAGTACTATTCATGGGGTACTATTCACTCGGGTACTATTCACCCGGGGAATTATTCATAACAAAAATTGATTTCTTTGTTGTCCAACTCATTTTTAATACAATATTATTCTTGAATTTTACTCCACAAAGCAGTATCATGTTGACAATTTTGATATTATTGAATTCTGGATAAATTAAGTTATAAATCTTTAAAAATTTATCCTTAGCTTTCTTTTAATTGAATTCTTATATCATTGTCAGCATCATCATGATTATATTGTGATAAAAGTCATCTGTGGCTTACGTGCATAGATGTACTATTGATTGGCATGATTATGACCAGAGATTATTCGGTATAATCATGACCGTAATGTTATAAATGATGTGTTAAAAGTCATCATTGGCTCGTAGTGCATTGATGGACAGTTGTTGGTATGATCATGACTATTGATGATTACATGAATATCATTGGCCCGTAGTGCAGGGATGATTCGATGATGTGCTTTATTTAATAAGCTGAGTCTCAGTGATAAAGTTGATGAAAAACTTTTTAAATCATAGAAGATAGTAGATAGCATGCTCTACTTGACTCTTCTAATGGATTGATTGTTCCGCTGCTGTTAAACTTGATGTTTATTATATTTTATCAGTTTAACATTGTTGAAGGCTAACGATAATTTATTCTGCATTATCTTAGTCATTATATTTCTTACTGGGCCAGTTGAGCTCACCCTTTTGCTTTCATTGTTCTCTTTAGGAAATGGAAACGTAGCCGGGACTAGTCGGGGAACAGAGTTATGGTTAGAGATGGTGGATATAGTAGTCCTCACTAATTTATGAAATAGTGTGATAAAAATGTAATGAGGACTTCATTTGATTTTGAATACTGTCTATGAGACAATATTCGTGTAAAAACTCTAAGCTACGTCGTATTGTATAAAAGAAGTTTGTATTTTATTTATGTACCATGTATTTGGCGACTCAGAATGGGTGATGTATACCTATTTTAGGGGTGTCACATGGTTATTATCAAAGATTCGTTGAAGGATTTTCTCGAATCGCTACTCTACTAACTCAGCTGACTTAAAAAGATACAAAATTCGGATGGAGCGAGAAATATGAGAAGAGCTTCCAAGAACTCAAGAGGAGACTCATTTCAGCACTTTGTTCTGACAATACCATCATGTTCAGAGGGATTTTTCATCTATAACGATGCTTCGGGCAGAGGTTTAGGATGTGTTCTCATGCAACATGGGAAAGTCATAGCCTATGCCTCATGAAAACTCAAAGAATATGAGATGAATTATCCTACTCATGATCTAGAGTTGGCAGCAGTCATTTTCATGTTAAAGATCTGGAGGCACTATCTGTATGGGGAGAAAGTGGAGATCTATACAGATCATAAAAGCCTCAAATATTTCTTCACCCAAAAGGAACTCAACATGCGGCAACGATGTTGGCTCGAGCTTTTAAAAGATTACAACCATACCATTCAATACCATGCATCCCAGAAAAGCGAACGTGGTAGCTGACGTGTTGAGTAGAAGATCATATACGGGTACGGGTGCGATATTGTCAACACAAAGGCCCATTTTATATGACTTACAAGGATTGGAGATAGAGTTAAAGACTTCAGGGGCCCACGTGATGATGTTAAATATACGAGTAGAACCGACTTTAATCAATAAAGTTAAAGTTGCTCAAGCTACAGACTTGGAGCTGATGAGTATGAAGAAGAAAGTACAATAAGGTATTATTCCAGAAGCAAGAATCAATAAAGAAGGAACACTTCGAGTCAACTCCAGACTTTGTGTTCCTAACGACTCTGAATTGAAGTATAAAATCATGATGGAGGCACACAACACACCATTTGCAATCCATCATGGAAGTACTAAAATGTATCATGATCTTTGACATACATTTTGGTGGAGCAATATGAAGAGAGAGATTGCAGAGTTTATCTCAAGGTGTTTAAATTGTCAACGTGTCAAGGTGGAGCATCAAGTGCTAAAAGGTTCATTGCAACCACTTGAAATTCTAGAATGGAATTGGGAGCACATTAACATGGATTTCGTTACCAGTCTTCCCAAAGTTTCTCAAGGCATAGATGTCATTTGGGTTATGGTCGATAGATTAACTAAGTCTGCTCATTTCTTGCTTATACGAGAAACTTATTCACTTAAACGTCTTGCTCGTATGTACATAAATGAGATTGTGAGATTGCATGGTATGCCAGTATCCATAGTTTTTGATCGAGATCCAAGATTCACTTCACGATTTTGGGTTAGTTTATAGAAAGCTATGGGCACTGATCTACGATTCAGTTCTGCATATCATCCTCAGACGGACGGGCAGTCAGAGAGCACTATTCAAACTCTTGAAGATCTATTGAGACTCTGCGTTCTAGACTTCAGAGGAAGTTGGGACAAGTACTTGCCATTGGTGGAATTCTCCTACAATAGCAGTTATCAAGCAAGTATAGGCATGGCTCTATTCGAGGCATTGTATGCACGAAAGTGTAGTTCTCCAGTATGCTGGGACGAGGTGGGTGAAGTAACGTTGTTGGGACCAGAAATGGTACGCATGACTACGAAAAAAATTCAAATGATCCGGCAACGTATACAAACCTCTCAAGATCTAAAAAGAGTTTTGCCGATCTTCATCGAAGGGACGTGGAGTTTAATATTGGAGATCATGTATTGTTACGTGTTGCTCTATGGAAAGGAGTTACTAGATTCGGAAAGTGAGGAAAGTTAAATCCTCAATTCATTGGTCCATTTGAAATCCTCGATCAAGTAGGAACTGTGGCCTATAGACTCACTTTGCCGCCAAGTATGTCTCATGTTCATAACATTTTCTACATATCCATGCTACGTAAATATGTGAAAGACCCGATGTAACGCCCCCAAAATAGGTATACATCACCTATTTTGAGTCGCCAAATACATGGTACAGAATACAAATACAATCTTAAATATATAACATAAGCTGTGAGTTTTAATACAAATATTGTCTTCTAGACAGTATTCAAACTCAAAATAAGTCCTCAATACATTTATTATCACACTATTTCATAGAATAGTGAGGACTACTAATGCTGTCATCTGGACCGTCACTCTGTACCCCGACTAGTCCCTGCTACGTTCTCATTTCCTAAAGAGAACAATGAAAGCAAAAGGGTGAGCTCAATTAGCCCAATAAAAATATTATGACTAAGATAATGCAGAATAAATTATCGTTAGCCTTCAACAGTATTAAACTGATATAATATAACAAACATCAAGTTTAACTGCAGCGGAACAAGCAATCCATTAGAAGAGTCAAGTAGAGAATAAAATCTACTATCTTCTATGATTTAAAAGGTTTTTCAATACTTTTATCGTTAAGACTCAGCTTAATAAATAATCCACATCATCCCTACACTATAGCCAAAGATATTCATTAGTATTACAACCATAAATTATCCATGTACTACGGGCCAAGGATATTCGTGTTTTCATCAATGGTCATGATCATGCCAACAACTGTCCATCAATGCACTACGAGCCAATGAGGACTTTTACCACATCATTTGTAACATTACGGTCATGATTATACCGAATGATCCCTGGTCATAATCTTACCAAGTCCATCTATGCACTACAGGCCACTATGACTTTCAACAGAATATAAACATGAGGATGATGACAATGATATAGGAATTCAATAAAAAAAGTTCACGAATTAATTTATCCAGGAACCAATAACGTCCAAATTGTCAACATTATACTGCTTTGTGGTGTAAAATTCAAGAATACTCAGAAGAATATTTCCATGAAAAGATACTGGATGAAGCGCAAATATTAAGGATATTCCACTAATTTCATGGAGTATAGAAGTCAAAGCTTTAACCAACTGAGTATAATAACTAATGGAATAACAAAAGAATTCACCAACCATGCGATAGACCGCACAGCCAGGTTTTCCAACAGAATAATAAATAATGGAACCAAGTCATGAGTAAACGCACAGACAGGATATTCCAACAGAATAATAAATAATGGAACCAGGTCATGCGTAAAGCACAGACATGATGTTCCAACAGAATGATAAAGAACGGAATAATAGAAGAATTTCACCTTGTATGCAGTACTTCGCATAGATAGGTTATTCCAACATAATAATAAAGAATGGAATAACAGAAGAATTTCACCAAGTATAGGGTAGTCCGCGTGTACAGGTTATTCCAACAGAATAATAAAGAATGGAATAAAAGAAGTTCTCTTCATGAATACAAAAGAAATAACACCCCTTACTTTAGTAGGAGATTGAATACTGCAGTAGTATAGTAACAGAATACTCTTCTTCTTTCTCTCTTATTCTCTCTATACTTTCTATCTCTATAGCTTGAATGAATTCATGAAAAATAATGAAGAACTAGACCTCTTCTAGCTTAGCCCTTGCAATGTGAAAAGGCAAGCGGCTTGACGACTAGTGATGTGAAAAGAAAAGTGGTTTGACGCCTGTAATGTGAAACACCAAGTGGTTTGACGCCTGTAATATGAAACAACAATTATTGATTTAATAATATAACATATTATACAGATGATACTGTGACAATAATTGAATCAATAATATAAGAGATATGATGCAGCAATTACTTTAGCAATAATTGAGTATAACTGAGTGACTTCTCACGTAAGTATCAATAATCAATACTGTGTCCTACAATGCAACCACGCGTAATATTTTACCTTTATTACCGGGTATTTCAATAGTTAACGGTAAAACTTCCGCCGTTATTTTTTTATAAAAAGATAATTTTGTCGTTTTCTAACTCCGACAATAATTCTGTTATGGGGTTCACCAATGATTGTGTCGTCGTACGAATATTTTCCGACAAAAAGAATATTCCCCGACCAAACGAATATTTTATAACAACTAGTTTACTTTGCAAAATTTATAAATATTACCCACAACTATAAAATTATATCAAATCCACACCATAATATTCAAAAATGATATTTGGAGAAAATTAATCTTTATTCATAAAAGTTGGGGTCTTACAACCTCCCCTTCTTATGAAAGTTCATCCTCGAAATTAGGGTACATACCTGGTATGACGAAGAGGTGAGGATACCTTGATTTTATTTTAGATTCTAACTCTCAAGTAATTTCCTCAACATCGTGGTTTCTCCACAAAACTTTGACTTGAAGTATAACCTTGGAGCGTAGAATATGTTCCTTCTTCATACGTTAAATCTTCCGCTATTTCATCCAGTTCTAACTCAATAATGTGGTTCAGGTCCTCCATATATTTACGTAACATGGATATGTGAAAAACGTTATGAACACGAGACATACTTGGCGGTAAAGCGAGTCTATATGCCACAGTTCCTACTCGATCAAGGATTAAAAATGGGCCAATGAATCGAGGATTGTGCTTTCCTCTCTTTCCAAATCTTTTAACTCCTTTCCATGGAGCCACACGTAACAACACATGGTCTCCAACATTGAATTCTACTTCCTTTCAATGAAGATCAGCATAACTCTTTTGTCGATCTTGTTAGATTTTTATACGTTGGTGGATCATTTGAATCTTCTCCGTAGTCATACGTACTAATTCCAGTCCCAACAACGTCGCTTCACCGACCTCATCCCAGCATACTGGAGAACGACACTTGCGTCTATACAACGCCTCAAATGGAGCCATGCCGATACTTGCTTGATAACTGTTGTTATAGGAAAACTCCACCAATGATAAGAACTTATCCCAACTTCCCTTAAAGTCAAAGACACAGAGTCTTAATAAATCTTCAAGAGTTTGAATAGTCCTCTCCGACTGCCCGTCCGTCTGAGGATGTTATTCCGAGCTAAATCGTAATTTTGTGCCCATAGCTTTCTGCAAACTAACCCAAAATCGTGAAGTGAATCTTGGGTCTCGATCAGAAACTATGGATATTGGCATATCATGCAGTCTTATAATCTCATTTATGTACATACGAGCAAGATGTTCAAGTGTATAAGTTTCTCGTATAGGTAAGAATTGAGCCGACTTGGTCAATCTATCAACAATGACCCAAATCACATTTATGCCTTGAGAAACCTTAGGAAGACCGGTAACGAAATCCATGGTAATGTGTTCCCACTTCCATTCTGGAATTTCAAGTGATTGCAATGGACCTTTTGGTACTTGATGCTCCGCCTTGACTCGTTGAAAAGTTAGACACCTTGAGATAAACTCCGCGATCTCTCTCTTCATATTGCTCCACCAAAATGTATGTCGAAGATCATGATACGTTTTGGTACTCCCAAGATGGATTGCAAAATGGTATGTTGTGCGCCTCCATCATGATTTTATACTTTAAATCAGGGTCATTAAGAACACAAAGTCTAGAGTTGACTCGAAGTATTCCTTCTTCATCGATTCTTGCTTCCGAAATAACACCTTCTTGCACTTTCTTCCTCATACGTATCAGCTCCAGGTCTGTAGTTTGAGCAACTTTAACTTTATCAATTAAAGTCGGTTCTACTCGTATAATCGCCATCATCACATGGGTCCCCGGTGTCTTTAACTCTATCTCCATCCTTTGCAAATCACACAAAATAGGCCTTTGCGTTGACAATATCGCACTTATACCCGCATATGATCTTCTACTCAATGTGTCAGCTACCACGTTCGCTTTTCCAGGATGGTATTTAATGGTATGATCATAATCTTTTAACAGTTCAAGCCAACGTCGTTGCCACATGTTGAGTTCCTTTTGGGTGAAGAAATATTTAAGGCTTTTATGATCCGTAAAGATCTCCACTTTTTCCCCATACAAGTAATGCCTCCAAATTTTAAGTGCGAAGACAACAGCTGTCAACTCTAGATCATGAGTAGGATAATTCCTCTCATATTCTTTGAGTTGCCGAGAGGCATAGGCTATGACTTTCCCATGTTGTATGAGAAAACATCCTAATCATTTTCCCGATGCATCACTGTAGATGAAAAATCCTTGCGATCTAGATGGTATTGCCAGAACAGGTGCCGAAATGAGTCTCCTCTTGAGTTCTTGAAAACTCTTCTCACATTCCTCTGTCCAACCGAATTTTGAATCTTTTCGAGTCAGCTGAGTTAATGGAGTAGCAATTCGAGAAAACCCTTCTACGAATCTCCGATAATAACCAGCTAAGCCGAGAAAGCTACGTATTTCGGTCACTGATTTAGGTTGCTCCCAGCTTTGTATTGCTTCAATCTTTGCTGGGTCAACATATACTCCATATTTTGACACCACGTGCCCAAGGAATGCTACTTCCTCAAGCCAGAACTCACATTTCTTTAGCTTGGCATATAGCTTGTTTTCACGAAGCCTTTCAAGTATCAGCTTCAAATGGTGCTCATGATCTTCACAGCTTTTGGAATAAATGAGGATGCCATCAATAAAGACAACATCAAACTGATCCAAATATTCCTTAAATACTCGATTCATCATATCCATGAAAGTAGCAGGAGCATTAGTCAATCCAAAAGATATGACTAAAAATTCATAATGCCCGTACCGAGTTCTGAAGGCAATCCTCGGAATATCCTCAGTTTTAATCTTCAGCTAATGATATCCCGAACGAAGATCAATCTTTGAAAAGAATTGTGCTCCTTGCAACTGGTCGAACATGTCATCAATGCGAGGTAACGGATACCTATTCTTAATGGTGACATGATTTAATTTCCGATAATTAATACAAAGTCGCATACTTCCATCTTTCTTCTTCATGAATAGAACAGGAGCACCCAAAGGAGACGTACTAGGACGAATGAAACCGATGTCTAATAATTCTTGTAATTGGGTTTTTAACTCCTGAAGTTCAATAGGAGCCATTCGATATGGGGCTTTGGAAATGGGTTTTGTACCAGGTTCAAGGTCAATAAAAAAACTCAATTTCATGCTCCGGGGGTAGGCCAGGAAATTCTTGAGGGAATACGTCAGGAAATTTATTAACAATAGAAATATCATTCAAGACTAACGTATTTTTGTTTAAATCCGTGACATGAGCTAAGAAAGCTTGACATCCGTTTTTCAATAAACGAATAGCTTTATGGCTTGAGATGACAATGATTGATTTTAATGGTTTGGTTGCTTGAATTCGCATAATATGTTGGTTAGGAACATGAAAGATAACAACCTTATGAAAACAGTCAATTTTAGCATGATGAATGGTTAACCGATTAATCCCTAAAATCACATTGAATTCAAGTACTTTCAAAGAGATAAGATCGACAAGTAAAGTGCGGTTGCCCATTTGAATCAAACAAGACTTATAAACCGTGGATGTAATAAAGGTTTCTCCCAACGGAGTTTCAACAGATAAGTCAAAGTCTAATTTCTCCGGAGTCAAATTTAAACGTTGAGCGCAAGTAGGAGAAATAAAAGAATGGGTAGAACCGGTATCAAATAAGTTATAGACATTGCTAGAGTTTATGATTAGCTTACCCGTGATCACCTCGTTCGGATTCCTTGCTTTTTGGGAGGTTACGAAAAACGCTCTCCCTTGAACTACCGGTTTTGTCTTGTCTGGGACTACTTTTGATGCCTCCATCCCAGCTGGACTTGACTTTGGTGCACGACAAAATTAGGCTAGGTGACCTTCTTTTCCATAATTGTAACATGTTTTTGACTGCTGCGTACAGTTTGGACTGATGTGTTCCTTATGTCCGCATTTGAAATATACGACCGGTGGTCGTTCTCCTTCTTTAACATCAGGTGTTGGTGTTGACGTTTTTCCATCATTATTAAATCTCCTATTCTTGAAATTTCTACTTCTATTATCTTGGTCATGATTACCACAGAAGTGGTTACCATTTCTG
Source organism: Panax japonicus (assembly GCA_020205505.1). Lineage (NCBI taxonomy): Eukaryota > Viridiplantae > Streptophyta > Magnoliopsida > Apiales > Araliaceae > Panax > Panax japonicus. The sequence continues at coordinate 82,422,713 of CM035091.1, forward strand.
GCATGTTGATTTCCTCCACGTTTGTTATCACCGCTTCGATGACTACTTCCACTGGTATTATCGACTTGACGACTGCTCTCTCTTGGTTGGATTAACTCATTATCGCGCTCCAATAACTGAGCCCTATTTACAACATCTGAATACAAACACAGTTTATGAGAGATAAGATATTGACGTATCTCGGGTGTCAAACCTCTTAGAAACATTCACGTCATTCTCTCCTTATTATCAACCAAATGAGATGTAAACCGGGATAATTCGGCAAACTTGGCTTTGTACTGCGACACGGTCATGTTATTTTGCTCAAGCTTGATGAACTTTACCTCTTTCATGTGATGAATACTTTCGGGAAAGTACTTGTCGTTGAACAATTCTTGGAACTTCTCCCAAGTCATCTTCAGTGCGGCAGGTTGAGTACGTTTTACCGATTCCCACCAGTAATTTGCCTCTCCTCGCAACAAAAAGGTGGCAAAAGGAACCTTTTGCTCCTCGGAGCATCCCAAGACATCAAATATCTTGGTGATCTGCTGTATCCACGTCTCCGCCTTAATTGGTTTTGGCTCTCCAATAAACTCCGGTGGTCCCAGCTCCTTGAACTGTTTAGCGGTGACCGTCCGAGAGTTGCCAGTGTTTCCACCTGCATTTTGGACAGGAGCCGCTCTCGCCTGATATTTCATGAATTGCATAAAGCTTCTAAACATCCCATCATTCGTCATTTGATCGGTATTGTTATTTATCTGAGGATTATGGTCTTCTTGTTGCACATTATCCTGGGAATTGATCTGTGGAAACTCAACGGTCTCTTGTGCTCCATTGCTATTCTCAATATTCTCGGATGCCATTTTCAAATACTTCCATAAAACAAGGGTTAATTGACATGCAACATATTATTCATATACTTTGACCAACCAATTAAATACCAAATAAACTTAGGTAGGTTATACTAGCGAAGGAATTCCCCGTCTCTCCCCTCCTAGTTCTAGTCTCACATCTTAGTCAGGGATCATATCCCTAAGCTTTGATACCAAATGTGACGCCCCCAAAATAGGTTTACATCACCTATTCTGAGTCGCCAAATACATGGTACAGAATACAAATACAATCTTAAATATAAAACATAAGCTGTGAGTTTTAATACAAATATTGTCTTCTAGACAGTATTCAAACTCAAAATAAGTCCTCGATAAATTTATTATCACACTATTTCATAGAATAGTGAGGACTACTGTTGCTATCATCTGGACCGTCACTCTGTACCCCGACTAGTCCCTACTACGTTCTCATTTCTTGAAGAGAACAATGAAAACAAAAGAGTGAGCTCAACTAGCCTAGTAAAAATATTATGACTAAGATAATGCAGAATAAATTATCGTTAGCCTTCAACAGTATTAAACTGATACAATATAACAAACATCAAGTTTAACTGCAGCGGAACAAGCAATCCATTAGAAGAGTCAAGTAGAGAATAAAATCTACTATCTTATATGATTTAAAAGGTTTTTCAATACTTTTATCGCTGAGACTCAGCTTAATAAATAATCCACATCATCCCTGCACTACGGCCAAAGATATTCATTAGTATCACAACCACAAATTATCCATGCACTACGGACCAAGGATATTCGTGTTTTCATCAATGGTCATGATCATGCCAACAACTGTCCATCAACGCCCTATGAGCCAATGAGGACTTTTACCAAATTATTTGTAACATTACGGTCATGATTATACCGAATGATCCCTGGTCATAATCATACCAAGTCCATCTATGTACTACAGGCCACAGATGACTTTCAACAGAATATAAACATGAGGATGATGACAATGATATAGGAATTCAATAAAACAAGTTCAAGAATTAATTTATCCAGGAACCAATAACGTCCAAATTGTCAACATGATACTGCTTTGTGGTGTAAAATTCAAGAATGCTCAGAAGAATATTTCCATGAAAAGATACTGGATGATGCGCAAATATCAAGGATATTCCACTAATTTCATGGAGTATAGAAGTCAAAGCTTTAACCAACTGAGTATAATAACGAATGGAATAACAAAAGAATTCACCAAGCATGCGATAGACCGTACAGACAGGTTATTCCAATAGAATAATAAATAATGAAACCAGGTCATACGTAAACGGACATACAGGATATTCTATCAGAATAATAAATAATGGAACCAGGTCATGCGTAAAGCAAAGACAGGATGTTCCAACAGAATGATAAAGAATGGAATAATAGAAGAATTTTACCATGTATGCAGTACTTCGCATAGACAGGTTATTCTAACATAATAATAAAGAATGGAATAACAGAAGAATTTCACCAAGTATAGGGTAGTCCGCGTATACAGGTTATTCCAACAGAATAATAAAGAATGGAATAACAGAAGTTCTCTTCACGAATACAAAAGAAATAACACCCCTTACTTTAGTAGGAGATTGAATACTGTTGTAGTATAGTAACAAAATACTCTTCTTCTTTCTCTCTTATTCTCTCTATACTTTTTCTCTCTATAGCTTGAATGAATTCGTGAAAAATAATGAAGAACCCTCCATCCATCGGAAATAATATAGCTTTTGGTAGGTTCCCATTTGTGATAGCCATCAAGTTAAAGTCACCTAGCATGCTTTGTTTATATAAGATTAGATTGAAGAACGTCCAACATCTAGGCGTTTTCTCCATTGTGTCTGCGAATATATTCTGGCATTGAGGCTTGTCAGACACAACAATCTCTTCTTCTATCTTCTCCAACTCATCGCACCATGGCTTCGAAGTTGTACTCGCTTTTACATCACATGGAGTATTGCCAATGACATGACTACCAATTGGACAAGGTTTTGCAAATCTAACCAGAATCTTGAACTGTGGAGGAGAAGTCACTTGAGGCATAAATAACATCGGCTCATCATCGTTGGTTCTCACAATTAGTTCCTCACCGACCTTGTTGTCATTATCCCTACTTGTCTCCTCTTTTTCAACATCTCGAGGCTCATCTAGTTGTAGATTTGGTTCAGGTTCTTCATCACTTTCGTCATCCATGTCATAAAACCAAGTGGTTGGAGGAAGGTTGCTTACGGCTTTGGTCATTTGCTCTATCTGATCCGCAAGATTTTGAATTGACCTCGCTTGATTACTCATTCTCTCCTCATTTGATGCTATGAACTTGGACACCAATTCCTCCAACCTTGACTTTTCTTTTTCAGTCTCGGAAGCCATGTATTGAGGACCATTGGTTGAGGCAGTGAGGAGTTGTTCCATTCGATTATTAAAATTTTGGGTTGATAACTCCTGACTCATTATCATCTCTTCTTTTTCTGCTATAATCCTTAACATGAATTCCTTGAAATCAGAATTGTCTTCTTGTTGCATTGGAGGTGGATTTGAGAAATTTGATGGATATGTTGGATTTGGAGCAGAGTATTGGTCCTGATAGTTGTAGCTCCATGAAGAATCCGGGTGATACCCCCAAACTTGATGGTAATTATCATATACATACTGGTTGAGGTATACACCACCTTGTTTTCGCCGCCCAAAACTAACGGTGCATTGATGACTCGGATGGTTGCCAGCACAATAATCACACATGATTGCCATCCTTTGACTCTGTTGGGCTGCGATAACGTCCAACTTCCTCGAAAGTTCTTTAATTTGTGCTGACATTGCGGAAAGTGTCGCGAGTCTGTCAATCTCCTTTTCTTTTGGTTGAGTCATGTTCGTGTATGGCCATTGATACGCAAAGTCATCCATGGTACCTGAAAAGAGAGAAATATAGGAAGAGAATTAAAAAAAATGTTTAAATTAAGACTAATTTGATTGAAGCTAATATTGGTAAAATTGTATTAAACTAATTCCCCGGCAACGGCGCCAAAAACTTGTTGGGTAAAATCTATATACGCACAACACGCAAGTATACGTGGTCAACAAGTAATAAAGTGATAAGTTGAGTATCGTTCCCACAGAGAATTATTTAATAAAAATCACCAAGTACTAACCCGTAACCAACTCAATCTTATTTAAACAAATGAATTTAATGTTATAAATTAAAATATTTAACTAAACTAATTCTAATTACCACTAATTAAAAATCAGATTATGGAGATTTAAGATCACAACTTCACTTATTGCTTCATTTAGGTTAACACACTTCTCATCAATTATTCTCTATCCTGAATTGTTAATCAAGAACACGAAAGTAGTATTAACCACCTCTCGATGCACTAATACTGTATTAACGTCAATCCACAATTAAGATAGAAATCCGTTAAACACCTTAACCAACTAACCCACTATATCTCTATGTGAATTACAATTGAAGAAAGTTGAAGAACAAGTTCTCTATAAGATTACATGCGGCGTCAAGCATATCTCTACCTTAACACTCATCAAGTTTTAGCTACTAACAAAATCCTGAACGCATGTTATCATGATTAGATCTAAATCTATACTTCATCTCTCGAGTTCATATAGATTATCACGGTAATTGATGGCCAATCAATTAAACAATTAAGTCCAAATCATAATAGACAATCCTCATAATAGAAAATACTAATTGATAACGAAGCATATTAAAATAAACTACACAATAAGATCCATTGTAATCTCAAACAAAGAATTAGTTCATGATTATTGAATTTAAACTAAGAATCCACAATTGAATAATCATTAAAAGATAAAGATAGAAGAAGATGAGAAGAAATAATCTATTGTCAGTAGACTTGACGCTCCCTCCTTGCTCCTACTTTGAATCTTCAATGGTCTCCAAGTTGCTTCAATCTCCAAATCTAATTAGAACTAGGGTTATGTTCTAATCTAAATGAGTGTTTAATCTAATCTAAGCTATGTAATCTCCACTTATTTTATGCCTTACATCATGTATTTATAGGTTACAAGTCTAATTTTTAGCTTAGGAACAAACACAATCCAATTTGAAGTCAAAAAGGTGTCAAAATTCGCCCAAAACGCGTCCAGGCCCGCACCAAGCCTTTCCCCAGCTCAAACTCTGCTTCCTAGCGCCTAGGCGCTTGATTTGGCCTTGGCTGGACCGCCTAGGCGCTTGGTTAGATGAATGGTTACTGACTTGGAGCGCCTAGGCGCTTGATTTAGCCTTGGCTGGAGCGCCTAGGCGCTTGCTCCTTTTTCTGACATTTTCTACTCCGACGTCCTTTGGGAAAATGGCCATAACTTCTTCGTCCGAACTCCGATTTAGATGATTCAAGATGATCCGGAAAGAGGAAAAATAAATCTACAACTTTCATTCTTGAAGTTTCGCGAAATAATATCCGGAGCTATAGTCAAATTGGCTCTGAAGTGACTGTTGTGTAAATGGCAAGCCGAAAACGCGAATCTAGCCACCCCGAACGTCGATCCATGTAACTTTTGTCCCAATTCCTACAAAACAATATAAAACATGCATGAATAGACACAAACACATAAAAACATCCTAAAAGACTTGAGAACAACAATAAATTAAGCCCGAATGTATCCAATTCATGTGTATAAAACTCACTCATCAGAGGTTAGCAATTTGAATTGGAAAACTTCCTGTGCACTTCTCTTTTTCCTAATGGGTGGATGGAAAAATTTTCCTACATATATATATATATATATATATATATATATATATATATATATGATTCGTCTTTTTTTTGGTGAATGGCCATCATTCCTACAATCCTTGTTCTAAATGGTGGACCTCACCAATTGAGAATTGATATGTTAGGCATTGAAAAATGAGAAATTTGGCAGATAAGGAAATGTGAGGTTAAGGAGAGAATGAAAGTTAGGCGGAAAGAAAATTTGGGCAAAGTTAGGCACGTGCTGTGAGACCCCAAATTTTATGAATAAAGATTTAAATTTCTCGAAATATTTTTTTTAAATATTATGATGTAGATTTGATATAATGTTATAGTTGTGGGTAATATTTATAAATTTTGCAAAGTATGCAAGTTGTTATAAAATATTCGTTTGGTCGGGGAATATTCTTTTTGTTGGGGAATATCCGTACGACGGCATAATCATTGGTGGACCCCACAACGGAAGTATTGTCGTAGTTAAAAATGACAGAATTATCTTTTTATAAAAATAACGCCGAAAGTGTTACCGTTAAAACTGTTGAACTACCTGGTAGTAAAAGTACAGTAATACGTGTGGTTGCATAGTAGCACACGGTATTGATTATTGATGCTTACGTAAGAAGTCACTCAATTATACTCAATTATTGCTACAGTAATTGCTGCATCATATCTCTCATATTATTAATTCAATTATTGTTACAGTATCATATGTATAATATGTTATATTATTAAATCAATAATTGAGACGACAAAGTTATTCATATTATTATTTATAATATTGACAATGTCTATAAGTTATGTCAAGAAGAGGTTTGGTCACCTAATTGCGAGCTAATAAAGAGAAATCCTTATCAGAAAGCCCCCTCTTTCCTAGGAACTACCTGGTTGTTAAATATTGTGAATTATAATATTAATGATGAATAAGTTCGTGTTGATTAAAGATGAAATGGATAGTTCTATTGTGTTTGAATTATTAGTGTTAGTGAAAATCGACATTTATTTCGATAATAATTATTGTCTGGAGGTTATATTGACCAATCGGGTAATTAATCGGATAAATGAGCTATTAATTGTTATTAATTCACATGATTATAACTATTTGTTCACATGTGTGTACTATTGATTCATATTTTTGTACTATTAGGGGAGGTGATGCAAAATTGATAATACTTGCATTAATAAGTTAAAAATGGAGCTATAGTTGAAGGTAATATACTATAATTAGTTTTTTTACATGATTATACTATTAAGTCACATGAATGAACTATTAATTCACATTATTTGCTATTAGGGGAGGTGGTGCAAGTTTGATAATACTTGCAGGACTAAGTTAAAAATGAAGAAAAATAGGAAGGTATTATACTGTAATATTTTGAGCCCCAAAACGTACAATTATCGAAACTTTATTTTCCTATAAATAGAAGTTCATTCTTCTTTCATTTCTCACCAATTCACTAAATCTATAGAGCAATTATTATAGAGAGAAAGAAGAAGAGAAGTATGCTACCTCACTATTCCAATATCCAGTCTTCTTTTAAGGGGTATTATTTCTTTCGTATTCATGAAGAGAGTAAGGGGTATTATTTCTTTCGTATTCATGAAGAGAGTTATTTTCTTTCAATACTCGTAAGGGTTGTTATTCTATTCTTTATTATTCTGTTGGAATAACCTGTTTGTGCGGTCTATCGCATGTCTAGTGAATTCTTTTGTTATTCTATTCTTTATTATTCTGTTGGAATAACATGTATGTGCGGTCTATCGCATGCCTGGTGAATTCTGTTGTTATTCCATTCTTTATTATTCTGTTGGAATATCCTATCTGTGCGGATTACGCATGACCTGGTTTAATTCTTTATTATTCTGTTGGAATATCATGTATGTGTGTATTACGCATGACCTGGTGCCGTTCTTTATTATTCTGTTGGAATAACATGTCTGTGCGGTCTATCGCATGCATGGTGAATTCTTCTGTTATTCTATTTTTATTATTCTGTTGGAATAATCTGTCTATGTGGATTACCGTGTGCATGGTGAATGATCCTTCGTATTCATTCTTTATTAAATTGAGGAAATGATCTGTCTACGTGGATTACCGTATAGCGGGTGAAAATCCATTTGCAGTTTCGTATATTCTATTATACTCGTATGAGATATCATTTCTTTTGTGCTCGTCATGGAATATCATTTTCTTTGGTATTTTTTAACAAGTTACTATTCACAGTTTCTATTCACTCGGTTACTATTCACTATAGTATTTTCCACTCGGGTATTCGGAGTACATTCACGAGTTACTATTCACGGGTTACTATTCACCTGAATATTATTCACTCGGGTATTTGGGGTACTTTTCATGTCAGGATACTATTCACGAGGTATTATTCCTAAAGTACAATTCACATGGTACTATTCACGGGGTACTATTTACCCGAAAAATATATTTTTTTTCTGTCCAAATTATTTTTGATACATGAATATTATTCTTGAATTTTACTCTACAAAACAGTATCATGTTGACAATATGGACGTTATTGATTTCTGGATAAATTAAATTATAAATCTTTAAAATTTATCATTGAACTTGTTTTATTGAATTATTATGTCATTGTCATCATCCTCATGTTTATATTGTGATGAAAGTCATCTTTGGCTTACGTGCATAGATGGACTTGGTATGATTATGACCAGGGATTATTCGGTATAATCATAACCGTAATGTAACGAATGATGTGGTAAAAGTTCTCATTGGCCTGTAGTTCATTGATGGACAGTTGTTGGTATGATTATGACCAGGGATTATTCGGTATAATCATGACCATTGATGATTACATGAATATCCTTGGTTGTGGTGCAGGGATGATTCGATGATGTGGTTTATTTATTAAGCTGAGTCTCATCGATAAAGTTGATGAAAAACTTTTTAAATCATAGAAGAAAGTAGATTTTATGCTCTACTTGACTCTTCTAATGGATTGCTTATTTCCGTTGCAGTTGTTGATCTAAAACTTGTTGTCTATTGTATTCTATCAGTTGTTATACTAATGAAGGCTAAGGATAATTTATTCTACATTATCTTAGTCATAATATTTCTTACTGGGTTAGTTGAGCTCACTCTTTCTTTCATTGTTCTCTTCAGGAAATGAGAATATAGCTGGGACGAGTCAGAGAATGGAGCGATGGTCCAAGATAAATGTCTTTAGTAGTCCTCACTATTCTACAGAATAATGTGATAATAATTGTAATGAGGACACCATTGAGTGTGGATATTGTCTAGATGACAATATTCTTGTTTAAACTCTCAGCTATGTTTTGTCGTATTTTACATGACTATTGTATAATTAAGTTGTATTTGGATTTCTGTACCACATATCTAGCAACTGAAGATGGGTGATGTATACCTATTTTGGAGGTGTCACACTTGCATTTCTCTTGACTATAAAGATACTTTTAGTGTAGATTTTTATGCAAAATTTTCTCAGAATAATATCCGATATTCCAGTCAAATCCAGTTTCTACTGAGGTAAAGGATATTATTTTATTGCAATACTCGTAAGAAATATTATTTTATTCCTTACTCCATATTATGAAAGGGATATTATTTCATTTCATACTCATAAATTTAAACTTACTATGGTAAGTATTGCTTCTATAATTCCTGAAATGATTAAAAATTCCTTAAGTTTTGCGCTTCATCTAATATCATTTCGTTAGAATATTGGTATGAACATTCTTATTAAATTTTACTATTTTCATGTCTGGGTACTATTCATAGGCACTATTCATACGGTACTATTCATACGATACTATTCACGAGTACTATTCACAACAGAATTTAATTTTCTTTTCTGTCCAAATTACTTTTGATACATGAATATCATTCTTTAATTTTACTTCACAAATAGTTATCATGTTGACAATTTAGACATATTTGAACTCTGGATAAATTGAATTAGAATTCACTAAAATTTATCATTTATCTCACTTGGTTGAATCTTTATATCATTGTTGTCCTCCTCATGCTTATACTGGAAGTCATCTTTGGCCCGTAGTGCAAAGATGGACTATTGATTGGTATGATTATTTCCAGGAATTGTGTATTGGTATAATCATAACATTTAATGTTACAGATAAGGTTTTTGGTGAAAGTCCTTTTTGGCCCGTAGTGCATAGATGGACAGGTGTTAATTTAGCATTATCATGACCACTGGTGATATTAACGAATATCCTTGGCCCGTAGTGCATGGATAATTCGTTGATTTGAAATATTTATTGAATGATGTTACAGGGATAAAATATTGATGATGGACTTTTAAATCATAGAAGATAGTAGATATTATGCTTTACTTGACTCTTCTAATGGATTGTTGTTTCCGCTGCAGTTGTACTCTAAAAATTGTTGTCTATTGTATTCTATCAGATTTTTTCCTGTTGAAGACTAAGGATAATTTATTCTATATTATCTTAGTCATAATATTCTTTACTGGGCTATTTGAGCTCACCATTTTCCTTTTTGTTCCATTGTTCTTCTCAGGATGCGAGAATATAGTTGGGACTAGTCGAGGTGTGGAGTGATGGTTCAAGACGGTTATTATAGCAGTCCTCACTATTTTGTAAAATAGTGTATCAATAATTGTAATGAGGACTTTATTTGAGTTTGGATATTGTCTACAAGACAATATTTGTACTAAAACTCACAGCACATGTGTTGTCGTATTTTGCACGACAGTTGTATAAATAAAATTTATATTTAATTTCTGTAACATGTATTTGGCGACTCAGAATGGGTTGTGTTGACCTATTTTGGGGCGTCACACACACATATATAAGTAAATAAATTAATAGTTAATTTATAATAATGATAATATAATACTGCCTCCGGATTCGGTCGATTGGCCTATAGCTCTCATGTAAAGTAAAAATAATTACCTGCATCATGGCTTAAAAAGTGGTTTGTTGAAAGATTTTTACCAAACCCCTCTTAACGAACATGTAATTTGGATTGAGCCAATCCGAAGGTCCGAGTAAAGAATAGTGCTTGGGTAAAAGTTTCCCTATAAATAGAGACCTCTGGTCATCTTGCAAAGCTTGTTAAGTGGTTCAGTGTCGATATAGAGGGAAAGTAGAGAGATTGAGAGATAAAAGAGATTGTTAAGGAAAGCTCTTGCAATTCGACAAAGCAGAGTCTAAGATGAGAGCATGCTATCAAACTTTAAGTTATGACCCTGTTACCTTAAGCATTATTCTTTGTTTTAGCCAGTTAGTTCCTTTCAAATTGAGTAGATGTGTTGAACTAACTAATAACTTGGAAATAGTTATAAGAATGACATTAGGCACCTTACCATGATGATATTAAAAATCATAACTGCAGGATATTAGAACCACCTATCACTCAATAATCAGTTAGGACAAACTGAATCGATATCCAATCCTGTCAATATTCACACATGTTAACCTTAATTATCTCTTGACAATATTCACTCCTGTCAATCACTCAATTATAGGGATTATGTATAACCCTTGATCTTAGCTACAGTCTATTATCACACATGTATATATAGCCAACGTCCTTTGTAATAAAATATAGAAATTCAATATACAATTCTATGTGATTTATTCTGGTATCAGAGCCTTTCCTGATCCCCAGTTCCCCCCCCCCACCCTCCAATGTCTTCTATGGATTCTGTCTCCTTCTCTTCTACGGTCCTCCCCACCTCTCCTTCCCCCTCTGTTCTTCTCTCTCAAGCCCACCACTACATCACTTTAAAACTAACTCCCTCCAACTATCTCCTATGGCTTACCCAAATCAATCCCTACCTGCAGGGCCAACAGCTATTTGGCTATGTTACCGGTGAGTTTGCCCGACCCCGTCCTTCCTGCCCTCTAGCTCTCCCTCTGCCGATTCTGCTACATCTTCTACTCCCAATCCCGCGGCCCAACTCTGGGATGCCCAGGACAAATTTCTCATGAGTCTGCTTATCTCTTCCCTTAGTGAAGACGTCATACCACTTGTCATTGGCCTTACCTCCTCTGCTGCAATCTGGTCAGCTCTCGCCGCTGCGTTTGCCAGTCCGTCTCATACGCGTATGTTGCACCTCTCTATGGAACTTCACTCTCCACAAAAACATGATGAATCTCTCACTGCCTATCTCCACCTGCTGAAACGTATTTCCGATGAACTAGCAGCCTTTTCCCGCCCCATCTCCCCGTCTGACTTTATGGTTGCTATTTTAAAGGGCCTTCGTGCAGAATTTGCGACCCTCAAATCCTCTCTCTATGCTTGATCAGCCTTTGTCGTTCTCTGCGTTACTTGGCAAATGTCTCAGCCATGAGTTTCTAACCGAACTGATGACAGATTGACCGGGTCAGAATTTTTCATCAATTTATTTCAAATAATTGGGCTGAAGAAAATCCAAAGAGGAGGCTAATGGGCATGAGACATAAATTTGGTTCAATTTAATACAAGCCCAAATTAAAGTCCAATCTCACAATTGAGAACGATATCATATTAGCATGTGGGCCAAAAATTTCGTTTACACAACATTGGGAGGATTTTTAGATTTTTATAATCCTATTACAATTAGGATTTCTTTTAATTAGATTTCTTTTCCAAATTGATTTTTATTTCCTTATAGAAATTAGGGTTATAGTTTATAAATTCCTATTAGGATTTGGATTGTTTTAATTAGATTTCTTTTCCAAATTGATTTTTATTTCCTTATAGAAATTAGGGTTATAGTTTATAAATTCCTATTAGGATTTGAATTGTTTTGAGTAGTATAAATAGAGGGTCAAGTTGATGTAATCAAATACATTATACATTATTCATTATTCAATATATTTGTGAGGTTATTCTCTTCTTTTGGTTCTTTAAAGAATTCCTAAGTATTTTTCTTAGTTATTTCTTTGAGATTCAATTTTGACTTATCATACAACAATACATAGTTGTGTGTGGCGTCTTCTACCGCATCAAGCGTCGATTGTACCGAGATTACCGCTTCAATATAAGCGAGGGGTCAAGGTGTCGTTGGTGTCCATTCAACGCAGAATTCCGAACGCGAGCAATTGTACCAAGATTACCGTCTACATATAGGCGAGGGGTTAAGGTGTTGCAAGCAATTCACCCAACAACTGTGCTAGAAACGATCGGGGCGGCGACCACCTCACGCAAGCGTGCCGTGGAGTCTATCATTTGGTATCAAAGCTAAGCCTTTCTAGCAAGTTACTTATCTTTAATTTTCTGTCGAAATATATATTATAAAAAAAAAAGAAAAAAAAAAGGGCAAAAAAAAAAGAGAAGAAAAATAAAAATAAAAAAAAAGAAAAAAAAATTCATTTTTTCATTGTGCTAACCAAACTTGTAGCACACCATCAAATTCCAATGAAGATTTCATACCGTTCCGTCATCATCAATTCTGAAACGGAGCTACAAATTACAAATCTGAGGCATACAAGAGGAGTACAAGACAATCGATCAGTGATTTTGTGGTATTTTGATAAGTCATACCATCTATAATTTTGTTTAGTGATAAGTAATTTTGAATTGATTAGTAAAACCAAGAATTTTGCTAGGGAATTCAATAAGAACCTATTAGAGAGAATATTTGAGGTAAAAGGCAAGAGTGTAAGATTATTAGAGGGTAAAAGCCAAATTTGAGCGATACACGAGTGATTCATCATTATTTGAGCGAAACACGTAAGGGAGTGTGCGAGAAATTTTTTTATCTACTAACCTTTGTTTTACAGCAAACATGTATGGCTACAATTATGAAAGTTCTTATGGGTCTCAAAGGAATACTTTCCAAGCCAATATTGATACAGAGGCATATATGAGATGGGAGAGAAAAATGGAGCGAGAATTTGAGTATCATGATTACTCCGAGAGGAGGAAGGTCACACGTGCAATTCAAGAGTTCTCCGATCATACAATTATATGGTGGCAGCTTATCAAACAAAAACATGGGGAGCGTCCGTTCGAGACATGGGCAGAATTAAAATCAGCAATGAGAAAGCGCTTTGCTCCAGTAGAGCGTGACAGGAAGGAGGAATATACATCTCGAAGACATGTAGAGCAACCTTCAGGGCCATCTACAGTAGATAATAACAGGAGTGTTCGCACACAAGTAAACAAGGAAGATTATTGGATGCAACTACAATATACTCCTAAGGCGCAAAAGAAACAAGATCAGCCGGGGGAGGTGGAAGAAATTATAGAATATGCAGTCCAAAGAGAGTTATTGGGTTCGAGTGTTCAAGATGAAATCCATGATCAAAAGCAAGATGATGAACCTCCGAAAGAAAGTAATCAAGAAGATGAGTTCGTACAAGGAAATACATGTGGAAAAGATCAACAAAAAGAAATTGTTCGAAAGATTGATAATGTTAAAGAAAAAATTGAAAGGAGTGAGAATGAAACGAAAAGAGAGATTGAGAATAAAGAGGATGAGAGTGACCTTGAAAACAAACGAGAGGGTAAGCATAAAGAAGAGAGAGAAGAAATATTTGACTATGAAAAAGAGAGTGAGTTGAAAAGTGAGTTATATTTTGAAAAGCCAATGACTGTACATTCGTACAAGACGGCGCTTTTGAATACTAACACTAATGATTCTTCTTTGTCTAGTTTTGTTTTGTCTCTTGTACAGGTTATTGATGAAATACCCCGTAATATCATTCCGTACCGATCAGCTGATAGTATTCCCGAGGAGACGACGGAGTTACCAAGGCGGGTTGGAGAGTTGGTGAAAGTGGGTATCGTGAGAGAAGACATGAGTTCATGTGTTGATTATAAGATCATAGTATCTAAGGAGGATGGGACAACGAGTTTGTTCGTCGATTTTGAATTGGTAAACAAGTATCGTTATTCTTTTTCTTGTTTGGATAATATGCTTGATAAATTGCATAGTACTTATGTTTTATATACATGTGATAATGGTCATGCGATGATAATGCCTAATCAATTTAGCATGAAATATTGTGATAAATGGAAAATTATTTTAGCATGTGAGTTATATAGGTGGTTAGTTATTTCTGTTAGATTAACTGATGCATCTAGTGTTTTCATGAGTTATTTAAAACATGTTTTGCATGCTTCCGTTGGAAAATTTGTTGTTAGCTATTTTGATGGTAGAATCATTTTTATCATAAACTATGGAGGATATTTGATTTATATTGAGTTAGTTTATGATTATGATATATATTCTCGTTTTCGATGTGTTTACTTGCATGAAATTAATTCTAGGTTTTGTTATCCGAATATTGACTTAGGGTTTCATGTTAGTCAATCTTTACATGAATTGTCGTTAGTTGACAATGGTAGTAATCATGTTGTTTCGTTGGAGCAATCTTAATTACATGATTTGCTATCATATGGTTCTGATTTAAGAAATGTTTATCATCAAGATGGTTTGAGAGATGAGTTATTTGCATGTGTAGTTAGTTCACTTGGATTAGCTAAGGCATTGCATACTTCTATGGAATTGTTGAATTATATTTTACATTTTTTCATGGGAAAATTTGTTATTCTCTCTTTTGATGATATTCCGATTTTTGTCAACATTTTGGGAAATTCTTTAGCATGTGTTGAGTTTGTTTGTGATCATCGTCGATATGCAATTGAATTTTCAATTTATGCTTGTGACCTTTTTACTCCGTTGATAACATTATTTGTTCTTTATTGTGTTAATGTCAATGGAAAGAGGGAGGTTGGTTGTGTTTTGCAGATTCGTGATAGGATCATATTCATCGAGAGAAACATGGATCGTGCAGTTCATCCCGTTCAATGCATAAGACATCTACAGGGAAGTGTTTTGAATATTGTCTTAGTAGAGTATGCATATGATTTTGGTTTATTTAATTTCTTCGTGATTAGACAAAAGAAACTTATTGATTTGTTTTGTTTCGTGTTTAATCCAGGAATTCAAGAGAGTTTGCGTGAGCAGCATGACGAATTTCAAGTATTGATATTTGACCCAGGATCATTGGCGTGGTTATGTTTGAAAACGATCGATATCATAAGATTTCTGTTTGATCCGGGAATTCGTCATTGGGAGAATCTATCACATGAAGAGTTTTTCATTTTAATATTTGATCCAGGAGGAGTTGGAACTTTTCAATTTCTTGATTGCGTTGCTGATATTGCTCATTCATTTAAATTATCAGGTGAGACTTGTGGTTATGTTTTGTTCGGTGATTCTAACTTTGATTGTTTGATGTAGGATCAAATTTGTGGACAAATCCTTTTCAAGGGGAGCGTATGCCAGATTTGAGGACAAATCCTTTTGAAGAGGAGGGGAATGATGATAGATTGACCGGGTCAGAATTTTTCGTCAATTTATTTCAAATAATTGGGCTGAAGAAAATCCAAAGAGGAGGCTAATGGGCATGAGACATAAATTTGGGTCAATTTAATACAAGCCCAAATTAAAGTCCAATCTCACAATTGAGAACGATATCATATTAGCATGTGGGCCAAAAATTTCGTTTACACAACATTGGGAGGATTTTTCGATTTTTATAATCCTATTACAATTAGGATTTCTTTTAATTAGATTTCTTTTCCAAATTGATTTTTATTTCCTTATAGAAATTAGGGTTATAGTTTATAAATTCCTATTAGGATTTGGATTGTTTTAATTAGATTTCTTTTCCAAATTGATTTTTATTTCCTTATAGAAATTAGGGTTATAGTTTTTAAATCCTATTAGGGTTATAGTTTATTTCTTTTGGTTCTTTAAAGAATTCCTAAGTATTTTTCTTAGTTATTTCTTTGAGATTCAATTTTGACTTATCATACAACAATACATAGTTGTGTGTGGCGTCTTCTACCGCATCAAGCGTCGATTGTACCGAGATTACCGCTTCAATATAAGCGAGGGGTCAAGGTGTCGTTGGTGTCCATTCAACGCAGAATTCCGAACGTGAGCAATTGTACCAAGATTACCGTCTACATATAGGCGAGGGGTTAAGGTGTTGCAAGCAATTCACCCAACAACTGTGCTAGAAACGATCGGGGCGGCGACCACCTCACGCAAGCGTGCCGTGGAGTCTATCACGAACCTTCTCTCTTGGATTCCTCTTCTACTCTCCCACCTTTGGCCAATACAGTTCAGTTCATCCCCACCCCTGCTCATCGTTTCACTAATCACCGTGGTCGAGGTAGGGGTACTCGTGGTCGTGGGCTCGGCACCTTTCGTCCACCTAACTCTCGGCCTTCCTTCACTACCCAGCGTTCACGATGTGTCTTCTGCGGTGGATCCAACCATCACTCCTATCGCTGTTACTATCGTCCTCAACCAACCCCGTCTGATGGCCTACTTGGGCCTCCTCCCAGTCCCCCTACTCCGGCTGCTCACTACGCTGCTACCACTCCCGACACCACCATGTCGCCCTGTCTATCCTCTCTCCATTGGTACCCTGACACAGGGGCCAACTACCATGTCACTCCCGACTTAGCAGGTATTAATCATGTTGATGACTATACTGGCTCGGATCACCTTCAAGTCGCCAACGGTAATCTTTCCCCTATCCATAATATCTGTTCCACCACCTTTAATTCCACCAATAAAACATATAATCTTTCTTCTATTTTGCATGTTCCTTCTGCTTCAAAACTGCTTGCTATCTGTAAATAAGTTTTGTCAAGACAATAATGTATTCTTTGAATTTCACTCGTCCTGTTTTCATGTCAAGGACCTCGTCTCCAATCAAACTCTTTTCAGCGGCACAACTAAGGATGGTCTCTACACCTTGTCAGCTGCACATGCATTCATTGCTCTTTCTACCTCTCGGGTCTCCTTGTCTGATTGACATCGTCGCCTTGGCCATCCTCATGACCGCGTCCTCCGTCATATTATCTCTACAAATAGTTTAAGTGTGTCCTCCCATAAAGCCACTCCTGTATGCACGGCCTGTCATATGGGCAAGGCCTGCAGATTTCCCCTTCATAGTAGTTCATTTTCTGCAAATCATGTAGGGTGTTATGACCATGAAATTATGTAAACCATCAGTGTGGACAAACCTGAGGTGGTTCTCACATCAGATCTTAAGGCCTACTGTGATTTACCTTTCATATCCTTGCAACTTAACTAGCATACCAAGTCCGACCCCGAACCATGAATAGGTTCCCGAAGTGGAATCTAAAGTCAAATCCCAAAAAGCAACGGGTCATCCGTGCCGAACACCCGAATCCGAAGACATTGGTATTTATATTGGGTTTTTTCTGTACCGGACCCTAATTTTCCTAAATGGACATAACTCTTTTTAGCTTAAAACATTTCAGTTAAGACAAAACAAGGTGGAAGCACAGGAAAAGACAATGGCAAAGGCAAGGCTAGAGAATAGCCTCGTCATTCTATGTTAGGATTATGTTCTTTAAATGTACTAAGACCTATTAATTCTATGGAACTGAGTTATGCAATGTATTAGTAATGGTTTCGAAACTGGGGACGAAAATATTTATATTATATCAATGTAATTATTTTATTATTCCGCTATTAGTTGTTATTAGTATATTGTATGAGATAGATCGTGAAGCACCGGATTCAAGGTACATGTATTTGAATTTGGGGCATCACAAAATCAGAGTTTGAGACACAGAAAATAGACAACCTGTGATACCAAGCCATTGGAGCTTGTTTAAGTCCGCAGAGAGATTTATTGAGTTTATATACATAATCATGATGCTAGTTGTTAATAAAACCTGATGTTTGGGACATGTATACAGATTCTTCTAGAATGCCATTAAGAAAGGCATTATTCACATCAAGCTGGCGAACACACCATGAAAAAGAAATAACTATTGATAGAAAAATCCACCTGATTGTAGTAGGTTTTACAACTGAGCTAAAAGTCTCTTCGTAATCCAAACCATGTTCCTGATGAAACCCTTTAGCAACTAACTGAGCTTTATAGTGTTCCAATGAAGCATCAGATTTTCATTTAACCTTAAATACCCATTTGCATCCCACAATGTTCATAGTAGGTGATGGTGGTACTAAGGTTCATGTTCCTTGAGAAAGAAAAACATTAATTTCAAAACTCATAGCCTACCGCCATTCAGGAAAATCGCGAAACATGTTGGTTCAGATAGAATGGTTTTTCTGTAAGAGAGGTAGAGGGATTAAGACGAGTAGCTTTTGACATGCTCCTTGTGACTATATAACGAGATGAAGGATGAGGACACACTGGTTGAGCAATGGGAGAGAAAGGTGATTGAGAAGTTGTAGGAGACGGACTTGACATTTGGTAGGATAAGGAAGGATTTTGAATAGAAATAGGAGACGAAGAGGGGAGAGAGTCAGGGACGGAGCTAGGCTTCATTGCAGGCGGCCATGGCCCCCAAGATTTTAAAAATTTTTAAGTATTAAGAGTGACCCATGTGAGATTAAATTTGTGTTTTGTGGGCCTTGTGTCAATCCATTTCATTTAATTATCTCCAATTTTGCACTACACAATACCCACCAACAAACAAAGTCTTGTTTTACTTTTGCCTTAACATTCGCCATTCCATTTCCGCCCCCATCCCATCCGCTATTTTTTCCCTGCCTCCTTGGTTTCTAGCTTTAAGATGAAGGTAGTCAACTTGAGATTCTTTACTTTATTCCTTCTCTATTCTTTACTTTATTCATTTTTTACTTTTTACATATATATATATATATATATATATATATATATATATATATATATATATATATATATATATATATATTATGTATGTGCATAAACAAATTGAGGTTTAAAATTGTTGATATGAGGAGTTATCAATTCAATCTATGTTTGTTTATGTGTTATAATTTTTCATTGCGTATTTACGTTGTTAGATTGGCTTTTATTGAGATATATATGCACTCCCAAGTCCCAAATAATGCTAGGAATTAGGATTGGTGGAGATAATTGACTGTTTCGTAAATACAGTGGGATTGTGGATTGTGGACATGTGGTTAGAAGAAATAATGCCAGGAATTAGGATTGCTGGGAATTATTTTCTGGAGTTGGGACTTGGGAAGCTCAATGGCATAGCCTTTTATCTAGAAAAGTCTGAAGACTGAAAGTTTGATTTTGCCCCCAGATCAAATCCTGGCTCCTTTCCTGGAGAGAGTGGGAGAAGCTGGTAATTGGGAGAACTTTTGTGGTATAGTAGAGTGTGGAACCTAATATGGTAGTGACTTTAATTGACCCCATGGTGGGGACGGGTAACTTGTGGAAGGAGAATAAGCTCCCAAAATAGATTTTTTTCTCAAATGGGAAGGAAGTTTCATCAAAACGCACATGTCAAGCTATATAGAATTTTTGTGTCTGCAAATCAAGGCAACGGTGTCCAAACCACCAATAGCTTGAGAGGGGATGTTAAGGAAATTTATATTTAACAATAATATTGGGACAACTTATATTGCACTAAACCTGTTTGACCACACAAGTTAGCAGTTTGAATTATTGTTAATGTTGTAATATAGATATAGTTCTTATCACTTTGATATAGTTTGTTCGGCTGCCAGATATTTGTTTATTTTCAAATTTTAAACTCTTGTATTATCTGTAATTCTATATATATATATAAGATCCCATAAACAAATTGATGTGGAAAAACCAAATTATGTTTTATTTCTTAGAAGCCTCCACCACAATCCCATCAAGTGATCCATGTATAGGTCCCAATGCACAATATACGCTCGCCGCAACGCCATATTATCACCAACGTCGAATCTATATTCTTTTGGCATTCTAAGCTCAATGTGATTCTTAGCCTGCCTCATAATACGGTCCGACATTTTATATTCCACAATATCAAAATGAATCAAAGGGACCCAAGCAGATCTCGTCAACCTTCCCTTGTAATTAAATCCTGTGAGATCATCGACTCATCTTATATAAGGTCGCCAAAGTACCTCCCATATAAGCTGGATATCTAACTCCCCACAATAGAATGGTAGACGGTGATGTGGATTTTGTCGTCTATTGGAATAATTGTGGTTGGCGAAATATGCCCATGCCCTTACTCTAGGTAACCAAAATTTAAAATATGGCCAAGGGTTTGGTCTTTTTAATAATAGACGCTCATATGCCTATATCTGTAACATCGTGGCACACTCATTGATGTACTTATTTTCTCTTATAGTAGTTAGATACAACATACAAATCCCGATATAAATAAGCCAACAAACTAGCCCCCAAAGTGTACGTTGCACAATCTTCTATATCAATAATAAAATACATATATCTAGGGTGTACACTGTTAATTTTTAGACCTCCTAGGAATAATATTGCCCCGCACACAACCAAAGGATGAATGACTTTATGTGTTGGCCAATCTGATCGTTGCTTTCTTTAGGTAGTTGTTAAAATTTTGATGTAGCCAAACCAATGAAATATATTGAATTTATTTTCTTAGCATTCTTATATTCGGGGACAACGGCTGACCCAAAACATTCCTCAAAATGTTTCAAGGGAGTGTCAAACAGGGAACACGTTAAGGACTTTCCCTACATCGACAACCAAATATAAATTACACATCTTCCAGTATAATTGTTATTTCCCCACAATTTAAGTAAATGTAATAGTCTCCCGCCACCATCTCTCCACTAGGGCAGACGTAAGACTAATATCAGTTTTTGTAATCACACCCGGATGGCTAAACACTCCAAACAAACACTTATGCAATAAAGTTTTTTGAGTATTAGTTAGGTTCTATTGGTCATATTTAATTGCAATAATTTGGGATGACGTAAGTTTACCCCTATCATTATCCTCTCATACATCCTCCGACATTTGATTTTGTTAGTCATATAAAACACTATTATCAATTATTCCGGGATTCCAATTCTCCATATTTTTCACACACAAAACATAACTATCATTTAGGACAATTGTTAATTTTATACTAGGTCTCACAATTGCTTAGCATTAACAAAAATATATATTTGATGAAACAACTCGGGTCAAATTTCGAGTCCAAAATAAATCTCAGGTCAAATCTCAAGTCCGAATCAAATCAAATCCATCAAATTAAGGCCTCAAACTACTACCCAATAGTATCTTCTTGGGTCATCTTAGCCCACCACAGGCTCCCAAAAGGTCATGACTTGAAGGTACTATTGGTAGTAACTTATTTCCTTATATGTAGACAAATTTTTCTCCTATCTTTCGATGTGAGACTGGGGTGTTACAAACTCCCCCACTTAAATTTCTGAGGTCCCCATCACAACCGATCACACACGGCCCAACGATCTTTACCTCTCTAGCCATTGTGGGATAATACCGGTTGGCTTCGTGTCCCCACCTCCGGACCTCAATCCCTCCATTGCGGGATAATACCATCAGCCTTCGTGTCCCCACCTCCGATAACTCGATCGGATTACTCGACCCGAGCTTTCGAGAGTCGGCTTTGATACCATATGAAACAACCCGGGTCAAATCCCGAGTCCGGAACAAATCTCGGGTCAAATCCCAAGTCCGAATCGAATCAAATCCATCAAATTAAGGCCTCAAACTACTAGCCCAATAGTATCTTCTTGGGTCATCTTAGCCCACCACAGGCTCCCAAAAGGTCATGACTTGAAGGTACTATTGGTAGTAACTTATTTCTTATATGCAGACAAATTTTTTCCCTATCTTTTTGTGACGCCCCCAAAATAGGTATACATCACATATTCTGAGTCGTCAAATACATGGTACAGAATACAAATACAACTTAATTATACAACTGTCGTATAAAGTACGATAAAATATAAGCTGTGAGTTTTAATAAAAATATTGTCGTCTAGACAATATACAAACTCAAATTCAATATTATTACATTTATTTTCTACTATTTCACTGAATAGTGAGGACTGTTAATGCTATCATCTGGTCCGTCACTCCGTTCCCCGACTAGTCCCTGCTACGTTCTCATTTACTGAAGAGAACAATAAAAGTAAAAGGGTGAGCTCAACTAGCCCATTAGGAAATATTATGACTAAGATAATGCAGAATATATTATCATTAGCCTTCAACAGTGTTAAACTGATACAATATAACAACCATAAATTTTAACTGCAGTAGAACAAGCAATCCATTAAAAGAGTCAAGTAGAGAATAAAATCTACTATTTTTTATGATTTAGAAGGTTTTTCATCACTTTTATCGCTGGGACTCAGCTTAATAAATAATCCACATCATCGAATCACCCCTGCACTACGGCCAAGGATATTCTTTAATATCACGACCACAAGTATCCATGCAGTACAGGCCAAGAATAATTGTGTATTCATTATTGGTCATGATCATGCCAACAACTGTCCATCAATGTACTACGGGCCAATGAGGACTTTTTTCACATCATTTGTAACATTACGGTCATGATTACACCGAATAATCACTGGTCATAATCATACCAAGTCCATCTATGCACTATAGGCCACAGATGACTTTCAACAAAATATAAACATGAGGATGATGACAATGATATAAGAATTCAATAAAACAAGTTCAAGAATTAATTTATCCAGGAACCAATAACGTCCAAATTGTCAACATGATACTGCTTTGTAGAGTAAAATTCAAGAATGCTCAGAAGAATATTTCCATGAAAAGATACTGGATGAAGCGCAAATATCAAAGATATTCCACTAATTTCATGGAGTATAGAAGTCAAAACTTTAACCAACTGAGTATAATAAGGAAAGGAATAACAAAACAAATCACCAGGTATGCGATAGACCGCACAGGCAAGTTATTCCAACAGAATAATAAATAACGAAATCAGGTTCGGCGTAAAATGCACAGACAGGATATTCCAACAAAATAATAAAGACAGAACCAGGTCCGGCGTAGAATGCACAGACAAGATGTTCCAACAGAATGATAAATAATGAAATCAGGTCCGGCGTAAACGCACAGACAGGATGTTCCAACAGAATGATAAAGAATGGAATAACAGAAGAATTTCACCAAGTATAGGGTAGCCCGCGTATACATGTTATTCCAACAGAATAATAAAGAATGGAATAATAGAAGTTCTCTTCGTGGATAAGAAAGAAATAATACTCCCTACCTTAGAAAAATTGGATACATAAATAGTGAGGTAGCAGACTTCTCTTCTTCTTTCTATAATTTCTCTCTATAATAATCGCTCTAAAGCTTTTGTGAATTGGTGAGAAATGAAGGAAGAATGAGCTTCTATTTATAGGAAAATATAGTTTCGATAATTGCACGTTTTGGGGCTCGAAAAATTGTACTTTTAACACCGGGTGTTTCAACAGTTAACGGTAAAACTTCTCCCGTTATTTTTATAAAGTATTTTTGTCGTTTTCTCAATCCGACAATAATTTTGTTGTGGGGTCCACCAATAATTGTGTCGTTGTACGAATATTTCCTGCTAAAACGAATATTCCTCGACCAATCGAATATTATATAACAACTTGCGTACTTTGCAAAACTTGTAAATAATACCCACAACTATAACATTATATCAAATCCACACCATAATATTCAAAAATATATTTCGAGAAAATTTAATCTTTATTTAAAAAGTTAGGGTCTTACAACCTCCCCTTCTTATGAAATTTCATCCTCGAAACTAGGCTGCGTACCTAGTATATCGAAGAGGTGAGGATACCTTAATTTCATTTCAGATTCTAATTTCCAAGTCATTTCCTCAATATCGTGGTTTCTCCACAAAACTTTGACTTGAGGTATAACCTTGGAGCGTAGAATATGATCCTTTTTGTCCAAGATTTGAACAGGTAACTCTTCATACGTTAAATCTTCCTCTATCTCGTCTGGTTCTAATTTAATAATGTGGTTCGGGTCTTTCACATATTTACGTAAAATAGATATGTGAAAAACGTTATGAACACGAGACATACTTGGCGGTAAAGCGAGTCTATACGCCACAGTTCCTACTCGATCGAGGATTAAAAATTGGCCAATGAATCGAGGGTTGAGCTTTTCTCTCTTTCCAAATCTCGTAACTCCCTTCCATGGAGCAAGACGTAACAACACATGTTCTCTAATATCGAATTCCACGTCCTTTCGATGAAGATCAGCATAACTCTTTTGTCGAACTTTTGAGGTTTTTATACATTGTCGGATCGTTTGAATCTTTTTCGTAGTCATACGTACCAACTCCGGTCCCAACAACGTTGCTTCACCCACCTCATCCCAACATACTGGAGAATGACACTTTCTTCCATATAACGCCTCAAATGGAGTCATGTCAATACTTGCTTGGTAACTGTTGTTGTAGGAAAACTCCACCAATGATAAAGAACTTGTCCCAACTTCCCTTAAAGTCAAGGACACAGAGTCTTAATAGATCTTCAAGAGTTTGAATGGTCCTCTCCGACTGCCCGTCCGTCTGAGGATGATATGCCGAGCTAAATCATAAATCTGTGCCCATAGCTTTTTGTAAACTAACCCAAAATCTTGAAGTGAATCTTGGGTCTCGATCAGAAACTATGGATACAGGCATACCATGCAGTCTTACAATCTCGTTTATGTACATATGAGCAAGACGTTCAAGTGTATAAGTTTCTCGTATAGATAGAAAATGAGCAGACTTGGTCAATCTATCAATAATGACCCAAATTGCATCTATGCCTTGAGAAACATTGGGAAGACCAGTAACGAAATCCATAGTAATATGTTCCCACTTCTATTCTAGAATTTTAAGTGGTTGCAATGAACCTTATGGTATTTGATGCTCCGCCTTGACTCGTTGACAAGTTAAACACCTTGAGATAAACTCTGCTATCTCTCTCTTCATATTGCTCCACCAAAATGTATGTCGAAGATCACGATACATTTTGGTACTCCCAGGATGGATTGCAAACGGTGTGTTGTGCGCCTCCATCATGATTTTATACTTTAAATCAGGGTTGTTAGGAACACAAATTCTGGATTTGACTTGAAGTATTCCTTCCTCATCGATTCTTGCTTCTGGCATAGCACCTTCTTGAACTTTCTTCTTCATACGCATTAGCTCCAGGTCTGTAGCTTGAGCAACTTTAACTTTATCGATTAAAGTCGGTTCTACTCATATGTTTGCCATCATCATGTGGGTCCCTGGAGTCTTTATCTTTAACTCCATCCTTTACAAGTCATACAAAATGGGCCTTTGTGTTGACAATATTGCACTCGTACCCGCATATGATCTTCTACTCAGTGCGTCAGCTACCATGTTCGCTTTTTCAGGATGGTATTGTATGATATGATCATAATCTTTCAATAGTTCAAGCCACCGTCGTTGTCGCATGTTGAGTTCCTTTTGGGTGAAGAAATATTTGAGGCTTTTATGATCCGTGTAGATCTCCACCTTCTCTCCATACAGGTAATGCCTCCAAATCTTAAGCGCAAAAACGACAGCTGCCAACTCTAGATCATGATTAGGGTAATTCCTCTCATATTCTTTGAGTTGTCGTAAGGCATAGGCTATGACTTTCCCATGTTACATGAGAACACATCCTAACCGTTTGCCTGAAGCATCACTGTAGATGACAAATCCCTCCGAGCTAGATGGTATTGTCAGAACAGGTGCTGAAATGAGTCTCCTCTTGAGTTCTTGAAAACTCTTCTCACATTCCTCGCTCCAACCGAACTTTGTATCTTTTGGGGTCAGCTGAGTTAATGGAGTAGCAATTCGAGAAAATCCTTCCACGAATCTCCGATAATAACCAGCTAATCTGAGAAAGCTACGTACTTCGGTCACTGATTTAGGTTGCTCCCAGCTTTGAATAGCTTCAATCTTTGCTGGGTCAACAGATATTCCATGACTTGATATCACGTGCCCAAGGAATGAAACTTCCTCAAGCCAAAACTCGCATTTCTTTAACTTGGCATATAGCTTATTTTCACGAAGCTTTTGGAGTATCAGCCGCAAGTGTTGCTCATGATCTTTACGGGTTTTGGAGTATACGAGGATGTCATCAATAAAGACGACCACAAAATGATCCAAATATTCCTTGAATACTCGGTTCATCATATCCATGAAGGCAGCAGGAGCATTAGTCAATCCAAAAGACATGACTAAGAATTCATAATGCCTGTACCGAGTTCTGAAGGCAGTCTTTGGAATATCCTCAATTTTAACCTTCAGCTGATGATATCCAAAACGAAGATCGATCTTTGAAAAAAATTGTGCTCCTTGTAACTGATCAAACAGGTCATCAATATATGGAAATGGGTACCTATTTTTGATGGTGACATGATTCAACTCCTGATAATCAATATAATGTCGCATACTCCCATCTTTCTTTTTCACGAACAGAATAGGAGCACCCCAAGGAGATGTACTAGGACGAATAAAACCAATGTCTAACAATTCCTGCAATTGGGTCTTTAACTCCTGAAGTTCAATAGGAGTCATTCGATATGGGGCTTTGGAAATGGGTTTTGTACCGGATTCAAGGTCGATACAAAATTCAACTTCACGCTCTGGGGGTAGGCCAGGAATTTCTTCAGGGAATACGTCAGGAAATTTATTAACAATATAAATATCCTTCAAATCTGACGTATTTTTGTTTAAATCCGTGACATGAGCTAAGAAAGCTTGACATCCGTTTTTCAATAAACGAATAGCTTTATGGCTTGAGATGACCATGATTGATTTTAATGGTTTGGTCGCTTGAATTCGCATAATAGGTTTATTAGGAATATGAAAGCTAACAACCTTACGAAAACAATCAATTTTAGCATGATGAGTAGTTAACCAAACAATCCCTAGAATCACGTCAAATGCAAGTATTTTTAAGGAGATAAGATCGACAGGTAACGTGCGCTTACCGATTTGAATCAAAAAAGAATTATAAACAGTGGATGTAATGAAGGTTTCTCCTAATGGAGTTTCAACAGATAAGTCAAAGTCTAATTTCTCCAGAGTCAAATTTAAACGTTGAGCGCAAGTAGGAGAAATAAAAGAATGGGTAGAACCTGTATCAATTAAGGTATAGACTTCACTAGAGTTTATGATAAGCTTACCCGTGATAACCTCGTTCGGGTTCCTTGCTTTCTGGGAGGTCACAACAAACGCTCTCCCTTGCACTACCGGCTTTGACTTTTTTGGGACGACCTTTGGTGCCTCTATCCTAGCTGAACTTGTCTTCGGTGAACGACAAAATCGAGCTAAGTGACCTTCCCTTCCATAATTATAACATGTTTTGGACGGCATCGCGCATTTTGGACTGATGTGTCCCTCCCCTCCGCATTTGAAGCATATGATAGGTGGTCGTTCTCCTTCCTTAACAACGGGTGCTGGTGCTGACATATTTCCATCATTATTGAATCTCCTTTTCTTGAAATGTCCATTTTTATTATCTTGGCTATGATTACCACCGAAGTGTTTACCATTTCTGACATGTTGATTCCCTCCACACTTGTTGTCACCGTTTCGATGACTGTTACCACTTGTATTTTCATTCTGCCGACTGCTTTCTCTTGGTTGCGTTGACTCGTTATCCCGCTTCAATAACTGAGCCCTATTTACAACATCTAAATATAAACACAGTTTATGAGAAATAAGATATTGACGTATCTCTGGTTTCAAACCTCTTAAAAACATTCGCGTCATTCGTTCCTCATTATCGACCAAATGGGATGCAAACCGGGATAACTCCGTAAATTTAGCCTCGTATTGCGTCACGGTCATATTATTTTGCTCCAACTTAATAAACTCCACCTCTTTCATGTGACGAATACTTTCGGGAAAACACTTGTCGTTGAATAGCTCTTGGAACTTCTCCCAAGACATCTTGAGTGCGTCAGGCTGGGTACATTTTATAGATTCCCACCAGTAATCTACCTCTTCACGCAACATGAAGGTGGCGAAGGGAACCTTTTGCTCCTCGGAGAATCCCAAGACATCAAATATATTGGTGATCTACTTTATCCATGCTTCAGCCTTAAGTGGTTTTGGCTCTCCAATAAACTCCGGTGGTCCCAGCTCCTTGAACTATTTAGCGGTAACCGTCCGAGAGTTTCCAGTATTTCCACCTACATTTTGGACAGGAGCCGTTCTCGCTGATGTTGCATGAATTGCATAAAGCCTCTGAATATTCCATCGTTCATCATTTGGTCAGTGTTGTTGTTTGCATGAGGATTGTCGCCTTCCTGATGCACATTATTCTGATTGTTGATCGGTGGAGACTCAACGGTCTCTTGTGCTCCATTGCTATTCTCAATATTCTCGGATGTCATTTTAAAATACTTCCACAAAACAAGGGTTAATTGACATGCAACATATTATCCATATACTCTGACCAACCAATTAAATACCAAATAAACTTAGGTAGGTCATACTAGTAAAGGAATTTCCCGTCTCTCCCCTCCTAGTTCTAGTCTCACATCTTAGCCAGGGATCATATCCCTAAGCTTTGATACCAACTGTGACGCCCCCAAAATAAGTATACATCACCTATTCTGAGTCGTCAAATACATGGTACAGAATACAAATATAACATTAATTATACAATTGTCATGTAAAGTACGACAAAACATAAGCTGTGAGTTTTAATACAAATATTATCGTCTAGACAATATACAAACTCAAATTCAATATTATTACATTTATTTTCCACTATTTCACTGAATAGTGAGGACTACTAATGTTATCATCTGGTTCGTCACTCTATTCCCCGACTAGTCCCTGCTACGTTCTCATTTCCTGAAGAGAACAATAAAAGTAAAAGGGTGAGCTCAACTAACCTAGTAGGAAATATTATGACTACGATAATGCAGAATATATTATCGTTAGCCTTCAACAGTGTTATACTGATACAATATAACAACCATCAAGTTTAACTGCATCAGAATAAGCAATCCATTAAAAGAGTCAAGTAGAGAATAAAATCTATTATCTTTTATGATTTAGAAGGTTTTTCATCACTTTTATCGCTGGGACTCAGCTTCATAAATAATTCACATCATCGAATCACCCCTGCACTACGGCCAAGGATATTCATTAATATCACGACCATAATTATCCATGCACTACGGGCCAAGAATATTTGTGTATTCATTAATGGTCATGATCATTCCAACAACTGTCTATCACTGTACTACGGACCAATGAGGACTTTTTTCACATCATTTGTAACATTACGGTTATGATTACACCGAATAACCCCTGGTCATAATCATACTAAGTCCATCTATGTACTATAGGCCACATATGACTTTCAACAAAATATAAACATGATGATGATGACAATGATATAAGAATTCAATAAAACAAGTTCAAGAATTAATTTATCCAGGAACCAATAACGTCCAAATTGTCAACATGATACTGCTTTGTAGAGTAAAATTCAAGAATGCTCAGAAGAATATTTCCATGAAAAGATACTGGATGAAGCGCAAATATCAAAGATATTCCACTAATTTCATGGAGTATAGAAGTCAAAACTTTAACCAACTGAGTATAATAAGGAATGGAATAACAAAAGAAATCACCAGGCATACGATAGACCGCACAGACAGGTTATTCCAATAGAATAATAAATAACGAAATCAGGTCCGGCGTAAAACGCACAGACAGGATATTCCAACAGAATAATAAAGACGGAACCAGGTCCGGCGTAGAACGCACAGACAGGATTTTCCAACAGAATGATAAATAATGGAATCAGGTCCGGCGTAAACGCACAGACAGGATGTTCCAACAGAATGATAAAGAATGGAATAACAGAAGAATTTCACCAAGTATATGGTAGCCCGCGTATACAGGTTATTCCAACAGAATAATAAAGAATGGAATAACAGAAGTTCTCTTCGTGGATAAGAAAGAAATAATACTCCCTACCTTAGAAAAATTGGATACAGAAATAGTGAGATAACAGACTTCTCTTCTTCTTTCTATAATTTCTCTCTATAATAATCGCTCTAAAGCTTTTGTGAATTGGTGAGAAATGAAGGAAGAATGAGCTTATATTTATAGAAAAATATAGTTTCGATAATTGCACATTTTGGGGCTCGAAAAATTACAGTACAATACCTCCAACTTTTTTTTCATTTTTAATTTAGTCCTGCAAGTATTATCAAACTTGCACCACCTCCCCTAATAATAAATAATGTGAATCAATAGTACACACATGTGAACAAATAGTTATATAAACATGTGAATTAGTAGCAATTAATTGCTCATTTATCCGATAAATTACCCAATTTATCAATATAAACCCCAGACATCAATTATCATCGGAATAGATGTCGATTTCCACTAACACTAATAATTTCAACACAATGGAACTATCAATATCATCTTTAATCAACACGAACTTATTCATCATTAATATTATAACTCACAATATTTAACAACCAGATCGTTCCCAAGAAAGAGGGGGCTTTCCGATAAGGATTTCTCCTTATTGGCGCGCAATTAGGTGACCAATCCTCTCCTTGACAGAACTTATAGACATTGTCAATATTGAAAATAATAATATGAATAACTTTATCGTCTCAATTATTGATTTAATAATATAAAATATTATGCAAATGATACTGTAACAATAATTGAATCAATAATATGATAGATATGATGCAGCAATTACTGTAGCAATAATCGAGTATAACTGAGTGACTTTTCACATAAGCATCAATAATTAATACCGTGTGCTACTATCCAACCACGCGTATAACTGTACTTTCAACACAGGGTGTTTCAACAGTTAACGGTAAAACTTCCGTCGTTATTTTCATAAAGAATTTTTGTCATTTTCTTAATCCGACAATAATTCTGTTGTGGGGTCCACCAATGATTGTGCCGATGTACGAATATTCCCTGCTAAAACGAATATTCCCTGACCAATCGAATATTATATAACAACTTACGTACTTTGCAAAACTTGTAAATAATACTCACAACTATAACATTATATCAAATCCACACCATAATATTAAAAAATATATTTCAAAAAAATTTAATCTTTATTTAAAAAGTTGGGGTCTTACACTTTCGATGTGGGACTGGGGTGTTACATTTGACATGCATTATTATACAAGTATATTTGCCAAATATTATACAAGATTGTTTATTTATGCCTCCACAATGCATGCATTATTATACAAATATATATTTGTATAATATTTGCATTATTATACAAATATATATATATATATATATATATATATATATATATATATATATATATCTATTTGTCATATCTTTTTAAAAAAATTGAATTTGGCATCCGATGTTTAATACGGTGGTGCCCGAAAAACTTTAAAAAATTGGTGTTGTATATGCAAAAATGATTGTTTTTATAAACTAAATGGTGTATATTGAAGTGCCTTATATACAGGGTTACTTATAACTTATAATATATTTTGAGTAACAAAAATAAACTTATTAAAGTGAGAAAAATTAAAGGTTTGTAAAAGTACATACAATCAATATGAGTGAAGACCATTAATTGTTATTTGAAAATAAAATATTGGAGTATAAAAATTTACAGAAAAATTAAATTAAATTAAAATAAAATAAGTGTTACAATAGTTGAGTAGCCTCTGCGATAATAAAGTACCACTACTATAGTAAAGGCTGAAGTCACTCTAAACTTTCTGATCTAAGTTAAGTCATTTTGCGATAGTAGAGTGTCTTCAGTCTTTACTCTACGAATTGGTATTCCAGTCAACGATTTTAGAGTTCTCTTTGAGCACTTCTTTACTCTGCGATAGAAGAGTAACTTCAGTCTTTACTCAACAAATTTTCAATTTCAACTATTACAAGGTTATACTGTACGATTTTGGAATCAAGCTAAGTTCAATATTTTCAAACATAAGCTTTAAACATTCAAGTATTTTTGAGTTGGACAAAAAGAATGCAAACATTCTCTCTCTCTCTGTGTGTGTGTGTGTGTCTGTCTGTCTGTCTCTCTGCATTCAGATAAATCACTATTCAACCCCCCTTCTAGATTAATTAGGGTAACCATATTTGTTCTTCTGTTCGTCCACACTTTAGTTATGCGGACGGATAAAATTCTATTTTTGATGCTCGCAATTTAATTCTGGATTATGGCTCAAACAAAAAAAATCGATTTAAAGCTATATATCTTCCATTACATTATTTTTTCATATTCTTGTTACAGATTCATGTTATCTGAGTTGATGGGAAACATGAATGGCTAAACAAATGGAATCTAGCAATGAGGTGAAGTGTTTTCTAATAGTATATGTGAAGCGTGGGAAACAACATATTGCAGTACATATCTTTACAATTGTTTAACCATACATGTTTCTCGCAGCCCAGATCACATGAATCAGTAGGAAAAATAATATGTAAGAAGAAAAGTAAAATTTAATAGTTTAAAATGAATCTTTTATAGTTCTAAATCGTTACTCCAACAAAAATAATGAGATTCAAAAGTATTAAACTGCGGATGACGAGAGATATTTTGGACATCATCCAATTCACAGTTTAATACTGTCTGATCCCTAATATTAAATTGCAGAACCCAAATCTTCATTATCCTTCATACCTTCTATACCGTCCGATCTGCGGATAAACGGCTGAGATCTGTTGCAAGGATAGTCTTATCTTTACAATGTTGATTATGGATCGATCCACACATACACACATACATATATATATGGGTAACGATCCATAGCATGTATTTGCTATGGATCAAAAAGTGAATAAATAGCATTTTAATCGTCCGTACTTAAAAGTAACGACTGCGATTAAAAATAATTTAATCAGTCCGCTAGTCTAACTAGCAGACGACTTAATTACCCCAACAGGACCCCCAAGCACATGCAAGAAATAGCAACAACAACTAGGGCTATTCAAATTATTCGGTATTTTTGATTTTTGAGGCGAATCGGACCGGTTCGGCACAAAAAAATCAGTTCGGGACCAGTTCAGTACAAATCAGTTTTCGATACCGGTTCCAGTTACCTATTTTAGAAATTCGGTATGTACCGAACCGAACCGGTTGTACCGGTTCAATTCATTTTTTTAAAAATATTTCACTTAGCTTTGGAAAATTGAATTAAAGTCTCCTCTATTTATAAAATAGAAATATATAACTAACACAAGAAGAGACATAATAGAATACTTGGGACTTGAATGAAATACAAATTAGACAATGTGGGATATTGGTAAGAAAAAAGAATACATATTAAAGAACATATAGCCAAGTTCCACATTGGTTAACTTATAAAAGTCTCAGGAAGTTTTCCTTATAAAAGGACTTCAAAGTGAAACCTTAATAGTCAAGTCCCACATTGGTTCACTTTTAAAAGTCTAAG
The DNA here is from genome assembly GCA_020205505.1 of Panax japonicus. Lineage (NCBI taxonomy): Eukaryota > Viridiplantae > Streptophyta > Magnoliopsida > Apiales > Araliaceae > Panax > Panax japonicus. The sequence goes on from CM035091.1 coordinate 82,456,497, forward strand.
GAAGTTTTCTTTATAAGAAAACCTTGATAGCCAAGTTCGAAGGAAGTATAAAATGAAACCTTAGTATCATGTATTGATATATTGATTGATTAAATTGGAAAAGTAAAAGAAATTAGTTAAACTTACATTATTTATCAATAAATTGGGAAATATATACTTTGACTATCAAGTGAGACCTTAATAGCCAATGAAGTTTTGCTTTATAAAAAGACTATCAACTATTAATAGTTGGTGGTTTACAAGTTTTATATTGATTAAATTGGTAAAAGTAAAAGAAATTAGATAAATTAAATTATTTATCAATAAGTTGGGAAAGATTTGCTCCTAAGTTAGAATAAAAGTCTTAATTAATTGGATAGAATATGGTTGTTTGCAAGTCCCACATTGATTGGTTAATTTATAGAAAGTCTAAGGAAGTTTTTCAATAAAAAAACTACAAGTGAAACATTAATAGTCAAGTCCCACATTGGTTATTTTATAAAAGTTTGAGGAAGTTTTTCTATAAAAAAACTATAAGTGAGACTTTAATAGTCAAGTCACACATTGGTTATTTTATAAAAGTCTAAGGAAGTTTTCCTTATAAAAATACAACCAAGTGAGTTCTTAATAGCCATGACCTTAATAGCCAAGTTCCACATTGGTTATTTTATAAAAGTTTAAGGAAGTTTTTCTTATAAACAGACATCCAAGTCTGTCTTGGGTTGCTCTTTTATGGTCGGTTTTGGATTAAAATTGGGCTAAGTTTTGGTTTAAAATTTGGGCCGGTTTTAGTAAGGTAGAAACTGTTACCGAACCGGTACCGAACCGGTTAATCGATCTGGTATACCGGTTCAACCGGTTCTGATTTTGGTACCCTATTTTGAGTACTATCGGTATTCGGTCCAGTTCGATTCGGTCCGATTTTTTCCTGATGAACACCCCTAACAACAACAGTATTGAAGCAAGCAACACGTGCAATTATGAGCAGCAACAACATTGAAGAAATATCGAAAAAGACAACATGAAATCATGACTTTTACTCAAGCTGATCCACTGAATACTATAAGAGTTCTTCTACGTCGACCGCTTTCTACCGACCGGATTGTGACCGGTCGGAAATTTTATTTTATTTTTACTTTTTTTTTGTTTTTGACTACTAAATAAATAATGTGCTTTATTGGAACTGAAATTTTTACAAAATACAGTGATTTAGGTATCATTTGGATACATGTAAAAAATAAGGTTGCACATACTGTACAACTCTATTTTTTACATGTATCCAAATGACACTTAAATACTGCATTTTTTTTTAAAATTTCAGTTCCAATAAATCACATTAATTATTTAATAGTCAAAAGCAAAAAAAAATTAAAAAAATTAAAAAAAATTAAAAATTCTGACCGGTCACTAATCCGATCGAAAGAAAGCGGTCGGCGTAGACTTATTGATACCATAATTATCCTCCTTGGAGTTTTTAATGTAAGAAATAGATGGTAGAATTTAACTTTCTCTTGGATTGTAGGAAAGAAAAGAAGATATTGGGAGATTTTTAAGTTTTTTATTTTTTTAAAAAAAAAATACATAATAATTTTTCTCCAAAATTCAAGTCCTATCAATTTTTAAAAAAACATTATAGAGAAGAAATGGGGGTTATTTTTTTCTTTATTTTTCTCTTAAAATTTAAACTCTCAGTAAAATGATCATCCAGAAAAAGGTCATACACAAAATTACAAAAAGAAAAGCCATAACCCTTGAATCTGAACAAATATGACCAACTTTAAGTTACTAGTCTTAAAGTAATTATCATTTAATAATTATGTCCAACAATATTAAAATAAAGACTAAAATACAATTTGCACCCCAAATTTTACACCCTTGTTGACTTTTGCACCCCTAAATCGAAAAAGGTGTCTAAGTACACCCCAAACTTCAATTAAACGTAACAGATAACATACTTTCTTCACGTAACCGGTCAAAAGTGATCGACTAAGACTGTAACGCAAGTTTGGGGTACACATTGTATTTTAATTGACCAACTTTCTCTCTCTCTTCCATAACCAACTTTCTCTATCTCCTCCATAACCATTCTTTCCGCATTCTCTCTCTAAACCATCTTTTGCTCAATATATATAAGAGATTCTCCCTTAGATTTGCCCCTTTTCTGTCAACGCATGTGATTTCTAAACAAAACCTTAGTGATAGATTAAGGATTCTGAAACCCCATTTTAGAGAGGGAAACAAATCGAACTAGAGCGAGAAAGTAACTGTATAACTGGTTGGAATCGATAATCTTCGGTAGAGAAGATTTTTACATGAAATTTTGTCCACTTTTAAGCGGACAAGGTAAATTAATCATCATTCAATAAATTCCATCAATTGCCTCCTCCCTATTTCATATACAAAAAATTCATGTTTTTTGGCCATTAATGGCATAAATTAAGCTTTAACATGTTGCTTTCTACTTTGAATTGGTAACCTATATAACGAAAAGTACTTATATATCCAAATTATATACGAAAATCCCATTTGTCAATTTTCTCCCTCTTCAGTATTCTCTCTTCGAAGTCTACATTTCTTCAGCTCACAATTTTCATTCCAAATCTTAAACCATACAGAAAACTTGCAAAACCCCAACCAATTTCATGTTATACCCGTCGTATCGCAATTTATTACCACACAAAAACCCTATCTTTCGTTCTCATATGAAAGATTTGAATTGAAAGTACAATCGACGGAACAAAAGTTTAGCCAGAAGATGCTCGGACTCTGCCTTCGACGAAGACGTTGTTTCCGACGAATTCGAAAACCGCTTGTCCCAAGATAGCCCTCAAGATATTTACAGTATTGTATTTTCGTCTCAAGGTTCATCATCCCACTGGCCCTTCGACTCCGAGACATATGGCTCAAATTCGTTTCAAGATTCGCGTCAATTGGCAATTCTTTCCGCGAGGAAGCCACTGATTGGCGGTGATATTGATAAGGGTTTTTGGGTATCGAAGAAACCTAGGAATTCCTTCGATTTCGAGCCTTATGGTTTGGATTATTCTCAAGAATCACGAAAATTGGCAGTTCTGCCCCCCCTCCCCCTCCCCCTCCCCTTCCCCCCAAGAAGCCTATGATCGGTGCTGATTTGGAGGATGGTGACGGGAGTTTTCGAAAACTGAAGAAGGCTAAGGATGTGCACCCCAAAATTGTGATACAGTCTTAGTCGGTCACTTTTGACCGGTTAAGTGAAGAAAGTGTGCTATTTATTACGTTTAATTGAAGTTTGGGGTGTACTTACACATTTTTTCAGTTGGGGTGCAAAAGTCAACAAGGATGTAAAGTTTGGAGTGCAAATTATCTTTTAGTCTAAAATAAATGAACAAAATCCAGAAACTTTCAGCAAATCTTTCAGGAAAGTCTACCAAATAAATAAATTATAAAAACAGTTGAAGAATGGCAGTGTTTTTTCAAAAATTTCAGATTTTTAATCTTTTCACTAAACAAAATTAAGTAGTTGTAAAACCCATATATACATAATAAAAAAAACCATCTAATGTATAAAATAAAATAATAAATCTTAGTCCCTGAGGCTTGGAATGTAATTTCTTGCAATTTCATCAACTAAACAAAGAAAATTATTGCTTCAATGTTGTTGCTGTTGTTATTGCTTGCTCGTGCTTAGGGGTCCTATTTGCTATTGGAGTAATTAAGTCGTCCACTAGTTAGTCTAGTAGACTGATTAGATTATTTTTTAATCATAGCCGTTACTTTAGGTACGGACGATTAGAATATTATTTGCCCATTTTTAATTCATAGTAAATACATACTATGGATCATATATATATATATATATATAGGGAATGATCCATAGTTTTCGTTATCTATAGACACTATTCCAGCTAACCCATCTACTGTCGTCCAATAGAAGATCTAAGGGCTGGATTGGGGCCAGTCGCTACTAGATCTGTAACGGCCAGCCAAATTCTTTTATGTTGGCCGTTATTCCCTCTAGCGGTTAGTCAAAATGATCGCGCTTTGACTAGACGCCAGAGGGAGTAGCGGCCAACATAAAAGAATTTGGCTTAATCAGGAATTTAAAATAGTTATAATTTAAATTTAAAAAATATAGCTAATTAATACTCCACTCCTTAATTGGTTCACAAATATAAAGAATTATAAAACGATTAGTAGACTAATATAAGAAATAGTACTTGATTAGGTAATTTGGGAGTAGTAGTTGAATACGTAATTTGTTTGAGCAGAAATATAATATAAATTCAATCACTATTTCTTATTTATAATTAAAAATTATAAGGCGATAATCAGTAATTATCCTTATACGTACTTATTTTATTAATTAGTATTATTAGTGATTGAGTTTATATTATATTCAGACTCAAATAAGTTTTAAGTCCTTGATTAAGCCAAATCATTGTATTAGTCTACTACTCATTTATAATTCTTTATATTTGTGAACCAATAAATTTGAAGTCTGTGACGCCCCCAAAATTAGGTATACATTACCCATCTTAGGTCGTCAGATACATGGTACAGAATTCAAATACAACTTACTAATACAACTGTCGTATACAATACGACAAAACATAAACTGTGAGTTTGAATACAAATATTGTCTACTAGAGATTATACAAACTCAAAAGGAGTCCTCATTATAATTATTATCACACTATTTCACAAAATAGTGAGGACTACTAATGCTATCCTCTGGACCATTACTCCGTTCTCCGACTCGTCCCAGCTATATTCTCATTTCCTGAAGAGAACAGTGAAAGAAAGGGTGAGCTCAACTAGCCCAGTAAGAGATATTATGACTAAGATAATGCAGAATAAATTATCATTAGCCTTCAACAGTGTTAAACTGATAAAATATAGTAAACATCACGTTTAACTGCAGCAGAACAATCAATCCATTAAAAGAGTCATGTAGAAAATAAAATCTACTATCTTTTATGATTTAAAAGGTTTTTCATCACTGTTATAGCTGAGACTCAGCTTAATAAATATTCCACATCATCGAATCACCCATGCACTACGGCCAAGGATATTCTTTAGTATCACGACCATAATTATTCATGCACTACGGGTCAAGAATATTTGTGTATTCATTAATGGTCATGATCATGCCAACAACTGTCCATCAATGCACTACGGGCCAATGAGAACTTTTACCACATTATTTGTAACATTACGGTCATGATTACACCGAATAATTCCTAGTCATAATCATACCAAGTCCATCTATGCACTACAGGCCACAGATGACTTTCAACAAAATATAAACATGAGGATGATGACAATGATATAAGAATTCAATAAAACAAGTTCAAGAATTATTTTATCCAGGAATTATTAACGTCCAAATTGTCAACATGATACTGCTTTGTAGAGTAAAATTCAAGAATACTTAGAAGAATATTTTCATGAAAGGATACTGGATGAAGCGCAAATATCAAGGATATTCCACTAATTTCATGGAGTATAGAAGTCAAAATTTTAACCAAGTGAGTATAATAAAGAATGGGATAACAAAAGAAATTACCATGCATGCGATAGACCGCACAAGCAGGTTATTCCAACAGAATAATAAATAACGGAACCAGGTCCGGCGTAAAACGCACAGACAGGATATTCCAACAGAATAATAAAGAATGGAACCAGATCCGACGTAAAACACACAGACAGGATATTCCAACAGAATAATAAAGAATGGAACCAGGTCCGGCGTAAAACACACAGACATGATGTTCCAACAGAATAATAATAAAGACGGAACCAGGTCCGGTGTAAAACACACAGACAGGATGTTCCAACAGAATAATAGAAGAATGTCAGCAAGTATAGGGTAAACCGCGTATACAGGTTATTCCAACAGAATAATAAGCAATGGAATAACAACAGTTCTCTTCATTAATAATAAAGAATAACACCCCTTACATTAGTAGAAGATTGAATACTGCAGTAGTGTAGTAACAGAATACTCTTCTTCTTTCTCTCTTATTCTCTCTATACTTTCTCTCTCTATAGCTTGAATGAATTCGTAAAAAATAATGAAGCACTAGGCCTCTATTTATAGAAAATTTCTAGCTTAGCACTTGCCATGTGAAAAGGTAAGTGGCTTGACGACTGGTGATATGAAAAGAAAAGTGGTTTGACGCCTGTAATATGAAACGACAAGTGGTTCGACGCCTGTAATATGAAACGACAAGTGGTTCGACGCCTGTAATATGAAACGACAATTGGTTTGACGTCTGGTAAAGGTAATTACTATTTACGAAGGTAATTACTATTGACGAAGGTAATTACTATTGACGAAAATAATTACTATTGACGAAAATAATTACTATTGACGGAGGTAATTACTATTAACGAAAATAATTACTATTGACGAATGAGACTCTTAGATGATGACATATAGGCCCCCCATAAAATAACCAAACTTACCACAAATATCTCATAACAGACTCTTTATATACATCAAGGATTGAATAAATATTACCATAAATTAATTTATTGTTAATTAACACATAATTAATCTTTCAATAATTATTAGTCATTTATAACTTGTCGTCTCAATTATTAATTTAATAATATAACATATTATACAGATGATACTGTGACAATAATTGAATCAATAATATAAGAGATATGATGCAGCAATTACTGTAGCAATAATTGAGTATAGCTGAATGACTTCTCACGTAAGCATCAATAATCAATACCGTGTGCTACTATGCAACCACGCGTATTACTGTACTTTTACTACCGAGTAGTTCAACAGTTTTAACGGTAACACCTCTGCCGTTATTTTTATAGAAAGATAATTTTGTCGTTTTCTAACTACGACAATACTTCCGTTGTGGGGTCCACCAATGATTGTGCCGTCGTACGAATATTCCCCGACAAAAAGAATATTCCCCGACCAAACGAATATTTTATAACAACTTGCGTACTTTGCAAAATTTATAAATATTACCCACAACTATAACATTATATCAAATTTATTCCATAATATTCAAAAATAATAATTATAGAAAATTCATCTTTATTTATAAAAACTGGGGTCTTACATAGTCCCTTAACATTGTTATCTTATTTTAAATTATATGTATTTTGTAAGACTTACAAACTATATATGTTGTACTAATTATTTTTGATTAAATTTTTTTTATGAAATACTGGTTCTGAACTTTAACGTGAAGAAAAAGAATAGAAAAACTTAAATTTGAACAGAAAAATATTGAAAGCTTATAAGTTTTCTTCATATTTTTATTGAGTTTATAAAGAAAAATGAAAGAAAGCTTGAATTTTACATTTATAATAAACCCTTATATTAGTTTTGTTTTGTTTATAATGCAAATTGCAAAGTGTACAATAGAGATTTTAAAAGATTTATTTATGTTATTTAGTTTTCTGTCTAAATTCGTTCATTCTTTGACAAAATATGTTGACAGAAAAATAACAGATTTGCTTTATGTTATTTACTAATTTTCTTTCCTTATGATCCTATGCTATTTCTTTACATCTGATTGTCTCTTAATAGAATGTTTCTTACTCGCTAAGAGGCATGATGTTGTTTGTTTATTTTTTTGTTACCTCTGAATGCCTCTTAATCGGTAAGACATAAAATGAAATCTTAATAATTAAGAGGTATCTCTTAATGAAATTTTTGTGATAGTTTTTTTTATATAAATATATTCAACAATATTATGCACTCATTTTTATTAAATTGAATATTTAAAATTATTAAATAAAATTTTACTCTTAAAAATGGTAAAATAGTGTCATTAAGAGACCACTTATTTTTTTAGCTATCAAATAATTCTTTAAATTCAGACCTCATAATTATTATCTAATTTATTAAGACATTATAATCATTCAGATCTTAATTATCATTTTTATCAAACACAACTTAAGCTTCGTGCTGACTTGGAAGTCCTTGCCAATTCCAAGTCAAGCGAAATGCGCGAATGATGTGTGCATAGCGTCACTTTAGTTCAACGAATTCATGACGAGCATTGATGTGAGATATCATTCTAGTTGAGACATTTTTAGGGTAATATTAACGTTTGAAAAATGATACTCCACTACAGACAATCAGGCTAACATGTTGACATAGTCCTTGCCGTGTTCGAGCATAGCTTTGCGTGCATTCAGGATCGGTCCAAACTTTTAGGGTTCTTAAGTTAAATCTTAAATTGAAGTCTTATTTTTTTAATCATTTAATATTAAATTAAATTAATATCTATAAATTTTAAAATTATAATTTCATTTTTCTTGCTCTTTTAGATGCAAAATTATTGATCAAACTTTTATAATCAATTTTCTTTAACATATATGGATTATTAAAATTTGAGATCTTAATTTTAAGGGTCTCAAACTATTGCTTAAATAACTTAACATATGGGTCGTCCCTGCATGCATTGGACGTGTGCGAGATTTCAAGTAAGGATGAACAATTTTATGTGCCTCACAAATTCAAATTGGGATCCAACGTTTGAGTCGACACAAGTAATATTTTGTGGCTACCCAAAAATAATAAATGTGATGTGGGAGAGTTCAAGGCGAAAATTTGTTATGACATTTCACTAAATTTCGAATATCCGAATAAACAGAGAAGATAAGATGTAGTGGTGGGAGATTACTTGACTCGGTCTGAATACTCTCCCACCGTCCCTTGTACGTGGTTTTAAATAATTTTATTTATTTGTTGTTTTATATAATTTAGGAGAATTAATTGTAATCTTTTTAAAATTACTCTTCATGAAAAAATATTACAGATAAAAAAAGGGAATATGAGGTAAGTATGATAATTATGGGAATTTAAGAATATTATAGGCAATTGATATTATATCTAGTGCTATACAATTATTTAATTTAATTTTTTTATACAACTCTAAAACGACATATATTAAGGGACGAATGGAATAATATTTTGTGATGACTTAAAAGAAAAGAAGGATGAAGTTTACTGGTGGAACAATTATTTAAGAATTTTTGATCTATTTGGAGTTACAGGATTCATAATATATCAAATCGAATGTAAGATTCTAATTTTTATGAATAAAGATTAATTTTTCTCTAAATATTCTTTTGAATAATAAGTTTTGGATTTGTTATAATGTTATAATGTTATAGTTGTGGATAATATTTATAAATTTTAAATATAAAAATTGGATCGAATATATTTAAATTTTATTTATTTATATTTTAAAATTTAAAATGTAAATAAATAAAATTTAAATACACTCGAATTTAATTTTTATGTTCACACGGAAATTTTGAATTCAATAACAAAAACATCACACGAGTACGAGCACATAAAAGAGTTTGTTTTTTACTCAATATTTTATTACTAGCTGGGTCCTGTGCCTCCGGCACTATATGGATAATATGATTTAACTCAAACTTTGAACGACCAAAATAATTTATTGAGTGAGCGGAAAATTTAAAATCATTTGTATTTTATTAAATTATTAGATAGATAGATGTATTTTATTAGATAGATGTATTAACGGTGGGATTTATCCCAAACTTTGGACGGCCTAGATGATTTATTGAGTGAGCGAGAAATTCAAAATCATTTGTATTTTATTAGATAGATTGTCGCGAAGACGGGGTATGAAACCAAGAAATCTTTATTCTGGCTAACCACAAATGTCACATCAAAAGAATGCACCAGTATGGCAGTATGTAATCTTCTTCTTTGAACTTCGGCTTCAATTTGGTTGACCTAGTCATATTTTATTTTTAAGTTTTGATGATAAATTATTAATGTACTAAATTATTTTATGGCATTTCAGATATATGATGATAAAGAACATTTTCAAGTGGGTGAAGAATTTTTCTTTACTAGGAAAAACCAAATGTAAGGTCAATTACATAATAATTGATTTTTCATTTAAAGGCTCTAGAATATATCATTTACATTTTTGTTATGTCTTAAAATAAAAAATGATTTAACAAGTTTTGAAAAAGATTTTTCTAAATACTTGATATATGTTTTGCATGTATATAAGCTAAATGATATATCTTTGATTGTCTAATATTTTTGGTACACGTGGAAATCATTAAACATGGTTAGTAACAAAATGGTTGACATAGTAAGTGTACGGTATTTCAAGGAGTAATGATAATGATTATCTTAGAACTTTGAAAGCATTGATTATTGATAAAGTTGATTAGTGTCATACGCCACTTTTTATGCAAACCGTCACTTTAGTTGTTGCATGCTACTTTAATACTTGGACAGATAAAACAAAAGCTATTTAGTGGTTTATTATGATTTATCTCAATTGTATACATAACAAAGAGTTTGATGATACACGTTACTTTAGTTGTTCCTTTTATGTAGCCACACGCCACGTTAATGAGTTATATCTTGAAGGAACTTTTGATGTTATCTCAACTGTATAACACTAAAGCGGTTTGAATTTGTGAATTGGATAATTATCAATGATCATCTTCTTTGTTGTTAAAAAGATTTATTTACCGTTGGTTTATTTGAACATATATTTTTAAACGGTATTATTTAAATGACTATTTAAACAGTGCTTTTTCATACATGAAACATACAACTCTCACGAATATATAATTATTGCACTAATTACTGTGATTACGAGCACTCTGGTTTAATCAGTGCAACCTTTGAGAAGCTAAGCAATTAATTTTCTGATATTATTTGAGCTGATATTTGGTAAGAAATTAATTGTTAATTTATTTTGTGCTAATTGATCATTGCATATAGTTGAGCCTTTAATTGTTAGATTGGTTATTCTTGCATTGATCATAGACCTCTATATATGTATTGAATTTTCTGATTTAGAATAAGTGTAGTCTAAAGGTGTTAATCCTAGGGGATTAGAGAAAAAGCTTACAAACAGGTTCAAGGAAGCAAAGATGCTTGAAGACTGTATAGGTGCACAAGGACCAAGAGAGCTCAAGGAAAATTAATTGTTAATTAATTTTAGAATCTATTTTGTAATCTGTATTTATTTATCAAGAAATAAATAAAGTAAGTCTCCAATACTAGTTGGTATTGGACGTGGACTAGGCTATTATTAAAGAGGGTAATAGCTGAACCACATAAAAAATTTTGGTGTTGATTTTATTACTTGCATTACTCACGTAGGCTATTTAATTATCTTGATAATTAAAATCTGAATATTTGCTTTATATTTAGATAATTCTTCAAACACCAAGTATTTAATTTGAATTATAAATTCAGCAGAATATTTTGTCATTTCAGTAGACTATATTAATTCAGCAAACTGAATTAAGAAATATAGTAGCTTAAATTCGATAAGTTGATATTAAGTTTAAAAATTGGTCATAGATTGCTCCCACACTTATTTAACCCCCCTTCTAAGTGTGCCTAGTTAAATTTCATTTGGTATCAAAGCTTGACTCTACTTATCTTGATCTTAAAGGTGACTTGTAGAGAAAGATTCTGACATGTCACAGTTCGGAAACAACAATCAAGAAGGTCAATCAACCAATAGACCTCCTTTGCTGTTTGACACAGAAAATTACAACTTCTGAAAATTTCGAATGAGGATCTATCTTAAAAGAGATCCTTGGGAATGGTGGGTTGTGGAGAACGGACTAGTTGTTCCACGAAGAGATGATGGGACACCAAAGATTCTGCTAGAAATAGATTCCACCGAAATCTACATGGTGCCATATGATTCAAAGGCTATGAACATATTTCTCAGCGGCATGGTACAATCCGAGATAGATAAAGTCTCCTCATGAAACACTGCCAAAGAGATGTGGGATACTTTAGTGGTAAGTCTTGAAGGTACTTCAAAAGTACGAGAAGTCAAGCTAAGCATGCTTATGCACGATAATGAAATGTTCAAGCTCGAAAAAGAAAAAACCATCAAGCTAGCTCAAGCAAGATTTCTAGTCCTTATAAACTCCTTGAAATTGCTGGACAAGACTATTCCTCAAAGTGAGATCAACCGTAAGTTTCTTCGGGCTATGCCCAAAAGGTTTGCTTCTAAAATCACTACTCTTCAAGATTCTGTTACTATTTCTTCCATGGATACTTTAACCTTGTTTGGTGAACTAGAAGAATATGAAAATCAGTTAAAGAGATATGATGATGAGGAGGAAACTCCTCGAAGAAAGGTCTTAGCTCTTACTGCAGATAATGAAGAGGAACTTGATGATAACTCTGATGAAGAAATAGCAATGATGTTAAGGAAACTCAAGGGGTTACTACAAAGGAAAAACAAGAGGAGAAATACCTTCAATTCAAATAAATTCAAAGGAAAGCAAAATAAAGAGACGTGCTTCGAATGTGGATGTCCTGGCCACTTCAAGAAAGACTGTTTTCAACTAAAGAATAAAGGGAAGACCAACTACAAAGACAACAAGAATAACAAAGCCTTTATTACTTGGAGTGATGAAGAATCCGAAGTGGAGATCGATGCTAAAGATGAGATAGCACAAGTATGTTTCGTGGGAATTGAAGGTGAATCGAATCAGGTATTTCCTAATGAACTAAATTCTTTAGAACAAGAAAATAAAAAGTTAAGAGAAAAGAATGCAAGCTTAAAAGGATTAGTTAATACATTAATGGATGAAGTAGATTCCCTAATAGATGAAAAGAAAGAAAATGAAAAGGAATCCACATGTCAAGAAGAAAAGGTTTTGATTGCAAAGATTGATTATTTAGACAACTTTAATAAAATACTTTTCAATAAGGTGAAATTCTTAAATAATGAAGTCCAAAAATTGACTAATGAGTTAAAAACGAGAGATGTGTGTATTGATGCATTTAGTGATAAATCTCCTATTAAAACATGTCCTAATAATGAACTTCAAAAAGAAATAGACTCACTAAAATCATCTCTTGCTAAATTTGTTCAAGGTGAAGAAAATCTAAATATCATATTAGGAAAACAAAGACCTAGTTTTGAAAGACAAGGAATTGGTTTTAATTCGATCCATAAAAAGAGTAATATGAAAATGTTAAAATCAAAATCACGTTTTAGTTTAAATTATTGTTCTCCTTTCACAACTTGTAAACATTGTGGTATTAAAGGTCATTTAGATATAAATTGCTTTAAGAAACGAAATAAGGTTAAAAAGGTATGGATTAAAAAAAGTGATTTAGTTGCTACTAACATAAATGGACCCAAAAAGATATGGGTACCAAAAGGATGAAATATCTTTTCTTGACAGGTATGTTTAAAGGGAAGAGTTCCATCTCAAAAATAGATTCTTGATAACGGATGTTCTCGTCGAATGACAGGTGATAAATCAAAATTCATGGAACTAGACATCAAGAAAAAGAATGGAACGGTCATATTTGGAGATAATGAAACATGCGAAATCATTGGAAAAAGGTAAAATTAGAAATGGCAAGGTAAGTATAAATAATGTACATCTTGTTAATGGACTTGAATTTAATCTTATTAGTATCAGTCAATTAATGGATAGTGGTCATCAAGTTAGTTTTGATAAAGAAAAATGCACTATTTCTCGTGATACTAACAATATCACTCTAGTTGCACAAAGAGAAGGAAATATATATACTACTGACTTTGAGCAACAGGATGAAGAATTATGTTAAGCATTTGTACAAGATGAGGCTAATTTGTTGCACAAGAGGATGGGACATGTTCACATGGACTTAATCAAGAAATTATCCTTAAAGAATCTTGTCAAAGGGTTGCCAAAAATCAAATATGAAAAGAAGGGAATTTGTGTTCCATGTCAACTCGAAAAACAAGTAAGAACATCATTTACGGCAAAGAACATGGTATCAACCTCTTCTCCTTTACAACTACTTCATCTTGATCTATTTGGACCAGAAAGACATTCTAGTATAAATGGTAAGTTTTATGCTTTTGTAATAGTAGATGACTTCTCTAAATATACTTGGGTATTATTCTTGAGAACTAAGGATGAAGTATTTAAAGAGTTTGATAGATTAATAAGAAAACTTGAAACAAAGTATAGTTTCAAACTCATTAGAATTAGAAGTGACCATGGCATTGAGTTTCAAAAAGATTTTATAACATTTTTTGATCAAAGAGGTATTAGTCATGAATTCTATGCATCGAGGACTCCTCAACAAAACGGGGTGGTGGAAAGGAAGAATAGGACTCTACAAGAGACAGCTAGAACTCTATTACAAGGAAGTAAGCTTCCAAAGATATTTTGGGCCGAAGCTGTAAGTACATCGTGTTATGTTTTAAATAGAGTACTCATTCGTCCTATTATTTTGAAAACACCATATGAGCTTTTAAATAATAAAATTCCCAATAATAGTTATTTCAAAATATTTGGTTCTAAATGCTTCATTCTAAATACAAGTGACAACTTGGGAAATTTTGATGCTAAGTCATATGAAGGAATATTTATTGGTTATTCTCAAACTAGTAAGGCTTATCGCATCTTCAATATTAAAAAGTTATGTGTAGAAGAATCTGTTCATATTACTTTCAATGAGACTAACAATGATCTTCCAAAAGAAAGTGAAGAAGATGCAGGAAAATTGGAGAGAATCAACAGTTCAGCAAACCGAAATGAACAGACCGGGAGACCGAATGAAAAAACTCAGCAGCCTAAAATAGATGACCAGCATGAACGTGAACCTGAAGATTTGCAGGATGCTGAAAATGAGTCAAATGATCAGGAGGAAGTTATGCATGATATCCAAATGCCAAGAATAGCTAGATACATCAAGAATCATCCTCCAGAAAATATTGTTGGAGATATCAATAAAGGTATAACCACAAGGAGAGGTTTACAAAATAATTGTGAATTCTCTGTATTTTTATCACAAGTTAAATCAAAGAATGCAAAGGATGCTATAATTGATGAGAACTGGCTATTGGCTATGCAAGAAGAACTTCAACAATTTGAGAGGTGCCAAGTGTGGTAACTTATGTCTCCTCTAAAAGATGTTTCCATCATTAGTACAAAATGGGTCTTCGAGAACAAGCTTGATGAGCACGGAACAATCATTCGTAACAAAGCAAGATTGGTAGCTCAAATATACAATCAACAGGAGGGGATAGACTATGAATAAACTTATGCACCAGTAGCAAGGCTGGAATCAATTAGAATTATGTTAGCTTTTGCTTGCTACAAAAAGTTTAAGCTTCATCAAATGGACGTAGAGAGTGTCTTCCTCAATGGATACATTAATGAAGAGGTATATATAAAGCAGCCTCCTAGATTTGAACACGAAAAGTATCATAATCATGTGTACAAGCTAAAGAAAACTCTTTATTTTCTCAATCTCAATCTAAATCACTAATAATTATTTTGAAATTGGGTTATTCCGTTAATAAAAATAATTGGCATTAATTTTTTATCTACAAAACTAATGAATTACCCACTGTAGTTGGCACGTTTTACTGATTACACCATTGAACTTTTAATTTTTCAGATTACCCCATTAAAGTGATTAAAAATAATTATTTTAAATATTTTTAAAAATTATTATTATTTTCAATAAAAAATATTAGAAACTTTAATTTTTTTTCCATAAAATGAGTAAAGTTTCATAAAATATAGATTTTAAAAAATTAAAGTTTTATGAAACCTTACTGATTTAAAAAAAAAATTGAAAATAAAGTTTATTTTTTTGAATCTATATTTTATAAAATTTTACTCATTTTTTTTTAAAATATGAAGAATTTTCCAATTTTTTTCTTGAAAATAATATTTATTTATAAAAAAATTTATTTTCATTTTTTGAAAAAATTGAATCAATTTTTTTATTAACTTTTACTATTTTTTTATTTTAATTTCTATTTTTAGTTTTTTAAAAAAATTCTAATATTAAGAATGGGTCATTTTGTTAAAAAATTAAGTAGATATTAATTTAATTTAAAATCACTTTAATTTTTGAATCTATATTTTATGAATCTATATTAGTTTCTAACATTTTTTACTTAAAATAATAATAATTTTTAAAAATATTTAAAATAATTATTTTTAATTAGTTTGATGGGGTAATTTAAAAAATAAAAAATGCAATGGTGTAATCAGTAAAATGTGCCAACTACAGTGAGTAATTCATTAGTTTTGTAGATAAAAAATTAACGTACGTTTATTTTTTTTAACAGAATGACCCAATTTCAAAATTATAATTAGTTTAGTGGTGTAATTTAAAAAATTAAAAGTTCAATGATGTAATCAGGAAAACTTACCAACTACAGTGGATATTTCTTTAGTTTTTTTCAATGAAATCTAAATCACAAAACATCATTTAAAATGTCTTCTTGTTGCACTTTTAGATGTAAAATCATCAATTATGTGCACCCCTTGCCCAGGGCCGGCTCTGAAGAAGGCTAAGGATGTGCACCCCAAAATTGTGTTACAGTCTTAGTCGGTCACTTTTGACCGGTTAAGTGAAAAAAGTGTGCTATCTATTACGTTTAATTGAAGTTTGGGGTGTACTTAGACACTTTTTTCAGTTTGGGGTGCAAAGGTCAACGAGGGTGTAAAGTTTAGAGTGCAAATTGTCTTTTAGTCTAAAATAAATGAACAAAATCCAGAAACTTTCAGCAAATCTTTCAGGAAAGTCTACCAAATAAATAAATTATAAAAACAGTTGAACAAGGCAGCGTTTTTTCAAAAATTTCAGATTTTTAATCTTTTCACAAAACAAAATTAAGTAGTTGTAAAACCCATATATACATAATAAAAAAAACCATCTAATGTATAAAATAAAATAATAAATCTTAGTCCCTGAGGCTTGGAATGTAATTTCTTGCAATTTCATGAACTAAACAAAGAAAATTATTGCTTCAATGTTGTTGCTGTTGCTATTGCTTGCTCGTGCTTAGGGGTCCTATTTGCTATTGGAGTAATTAAGTCGTCCACTAGTTAGACTAGTAGACTGATTAGATTATTTTTTAATCATAGCCGTTACTTTAGGTACGGACGATTAGAATATTATTTGCTCATTTTTAATTTATAGTAAATACATACTATGGATCATATATATATATATATATATATATATATATATATGGGGAATGATCCATAGTTTTCGTTATCTATAGACACTATTCCAGCTAACCCATCTCCTGCCGTCCAATAGAAGATCTAAGGGCTGGGTTGGGGCCAGTCGCTACTAAATCTGTAACGGCCAGCCAAATTCTTTTATGTTGGCCGCTATTCCCTCTAGCGGTTAGTCAAAATGATCGCGCTTTGACTAGACGCCAGAGGGAGTAGCGGCCAACATAAAAGAATTTGGCTTAATCTGGAATTTAAAATAGTTATAATTTAAATTTAAAAAATATAGCTAATTAATACTCCACTCCTTAATTGGTTCACAAATATAAAGAATTATAAAACGATTAGTAGACTAATATAAGGAATAGTACTTGATTAGGTAATTTGGGAGTAGTAGTTGAATACGTAATTTGTTTGAGTAGAAATATAATATAAATTCAATCACTATTTCTTATTTATCATTAAAAATTATAAGGCGATAATCAGTAATTATCCTTATACGTACTTATTTTATTAATTAGTATTATTAGTGATTGAGTTTATATTATATTCAGACTCAAATAAGTTTTAAGTCCTTGATTAAGCCAAATCATTGTATTAGTCTACTACTCATTTTATAATTATTTATATTTGTGAACCAATAAATTTGAAGTCTATGACGCCCCCAAAATTAGGTATACATCACTCATCTTAGGTCGTCAGATACATGGTACAGAATTCAAATACAACTTACTAATACAACTGTCGTATACAATACGACAAAACATAAACTGTGAGTTTGAATACAAATATTGTCTACTAGAGATTATACAAACTCAAAATGAGTCCTCATTACAATTATTATCACACTATTTCACAAAATAGTGAGGACTACTAATGTTATCCTCTAGACCATTACTCCGTTCCCCGACTCGTCCCAGCTATATTCTCATTTCCTGAAGAGAACAGTGAAAGAAAGGGTGAGCTCAACTAGCCCAGTAAGAGATATTATGACTAAGATAATGCAGAATAAATTATCATTAGCCTTCAACAGTGTTAAACTGATAAAATATAGTAAACATCACGTTTAACTGCAGCGGAACAAGCAATCCATTAAAAGAGTCATGTAAAAAATAAAATCTACTATCTTTTATGATTTAAAAGGTTTTTCATCACTGTTATAGCTGAGACTCAGCTTAATAAATATTCCACATCATCGAATCACCCATGCACTACTTCCAAGGATATTCTTTAGTATCACGACCACAATTATTCATGCACTACGGGCCAAGAATATTTGTGTATTCATTAATGGTCATGATCATGTCAACAACTGTCCATCAATGCACTATGGGCCAATGAGAACTTTTACCATATTATTTGTAACATTACGGTCATGATTACACCGAATAATTCCTAGTCATAATCATACCAAGTCCATCTATGCACTACAGGCCACAGATGACTTTCAACAAAATATAAACATGAGGATGATGAAAATGATATAAGAATTCAATAAAACAAGTTCAAGAATTATTTTATCCAGGAATTATTAACGTCCAAATTGTCAACATGATACTGCTTTGTAGAGTAAAATTCAAGAATACTTAGAAGAATATTTTTATGAAAGGATATTGGATGAAGCGCAAATATCAAGGATATTCCACTAATTTCATGGAGTATAGAAGTCAAAATTTTAACCAACTGAGTATAATAAAGAATGGGATAACAAAAGAAATCACCATGCATGCGATAGACCGCACAAGCAGGTTATTCCAACAGAATAATAAATAACGGAACCAGGTCCGGCGTAAAACGCACAGACAGGATATTCCAACAGAATAATAAAGAATGGAACCAGGTCCGGCGTAAAACACACAGACAGGATATTCCAACAGAATAATAAAGAATGGAACCAGGTCCGGCGTAAAACACACAGACAGGATGTTCCAACAGAATAATAATAAAGACGGAACCAGGTCCGGTGTAAAACACACAGACATGATGTTCCAACAGAATAATAGAAGAATGTCACCAAGTATAGGGTAAACCGCGTATACAGGTTATTCCAACAGAATAATAAGCAATGGAATAACAACAGTTCTCTTCATGAATAAGAAAGAATAACACCCCTTACATTAGTAGAAGATTGAATACTGCAGTAGTGTAGTAACAGAATACTCTTCTTCTTTCTCTCTTATTCTCTCTATACTTTCTCTCTCTATAGCTTGAATGAATTCGTAAAAAATAATGAAGAACTAGGCCTCTATTTATAGAAAATTTCTAGCTTAGCACTTGCCATGTGAAAAGGTAAGTGGCTTGACGATTGGTGATGTGAAAAGAAAAGTGGTTTGACGCCTGTAATGTGAAACGACAAATGGTTCGACGCTTGTAATATGAAACGACAATTGGTTTGACGTCTGATAAAGGTAATTACTATTTACGAAGGTAATTACTATTGACGAAGGTAATTACTATTGACGGAGGTAATTACTATTGACGAAAATAATTACTATTGACGAAAATAATTACTATTGACGAAGGTAATTACTATTGACGAAGGTAATTACTATTGACGAAAATAATTACTATTGACGAATGAGATTCTTAGATGATGACATATGGGCCCCCCATAAAATAACCAAACTTACCACAAACGTCTCATAACAGACTCTTTATATACATCAAGGATTGAATAAATATTACCATAAATTAATTTATTGTTAATTAACACATAATTAATCTTTCAACAATTATTAGTCATTTATTACTTGTCGTCTCAATTATTGATTTAATAATATAACATATTATACAGATGATACTGTGACAATAATTGAATCAATAATATAAGAGATATGATGCAGCAATTACTGTAGCAATAATTGAGTATAGCTGAATGACTTCTCACGTAAGCATCAATAATCAATACCGTGTGCTACTATGCAACCACGCGTATTACTGTACTTTTACTACCGAGTAGTTCAACAGTTTTAACGGTAACATCTCCGCCGTTATTTTTATAGAAAGATAATTTTGTCGTTTTCTAACTACGACAATACTTCCGTTGTGGGGTCCTCCAATGATTGTGCCGTCGTACGAATATTCTCCGACAAAAAGAATATTCCCCGACCAAAAGAATATTTTATAACAACTTGCGTACTTTGCAAAATTTATAAATATTACCCACAACTATAACATTATATCAAATTTATTCCATAATATTCAAAAATAATAATTATAGAAAATTCATCTTTATTTATAAAAACTGGGGTCTTACAAAGTCACTTAACATTGTTATCTTATTTTAAATTATATGTATTTCGTAAGACTTACAAATTATATATGTTGTACTAATTATTTTTGATTAAATTTTTTTTTATGAAATACTGGTTCTGAACTTTAACGTGAAGAAAAAGAATAGAAAAACTTAAATTTGAACAGAAAAATATTGAAAGCTTATAAGTTTTCTTCATATTTTTATTGAGTTTATAAAGAAAAATGAAAGAAAGCTTGAATTTTACATTTATAATAAACCCTTATATTAGTTTTGTTTTGTTTATAATGCAAATTACAAAGTGTACAATAGAGATTTTAAAAGATTTATTTATGTTATTTAGTTTTCTGTCTAAATTCGTTCATTCTTTGACAAAATATGTTGACAGAAAAATAACAGATTTGCTTTATGTTATTTACTAATTTTCTTTCCTTATGATCCTATGCTATTTCTTTACATCTAATTGTCTCTTAATGGAATGTCTCTTATTCGCTAAGAGGCATGATGTTTGAAATTCAGATATGGCACACTTAGAAGGGGGGGTTGAATAAGTGTGAGAGCAAACTATGACCAATTTTTAAACTTTAAATCAAACTATCGAATACAGCCTACTGAATCCAAGAATACAGCTTGCTGAATGAATGCAGTCTACCGAATTGAATTTTTGTTTAAGAAAATATCTTGGTGAATTTATAAGTCAGCTAAAATACTTGATGTAAAAAATACTATCTCAAGATGAAGCAAAAGTTTATATTTTAAATATTAAGAAAACTAATTATCTTGAGAAATATTAAAGAAAATCAAGCAATAAAATAACACCAAGATTTTTTACGTGGTTCAGCTATTACCCTCTATAATAATAGCCTAGTCCACGTCCAATACCAACTAGTATTGGAGACTCACTTTTATTCCTTTAAAAATGATCCTTGTTACAAAACAGATTCAATCAAATTGAATTACAATAATTCACTTGAGCACACTTGCTCCTTGTGCACCAATGCACCCCTTTAAGCTCTTAAGCTTCCTTGAACCCTGTTTGTAAACAAACCTTAATCCACCTGGATTAAATTCCTTTAGACAACACTTAGTCTAAAAATATAAGATTACAATTTATAGAGGTCTAATGATCAAAGCAAATAAATAATTTAACAATGCAAGGCTTGACTAATGTATGCAATGATCAAATAGTATTAGAAAGATATTACCGATTTTTAGCCCACAGTAATATGCTGAAAAATAATCAGAATTATAATATCACAGCAGCTGGAGTTTTTGCACAGAAAATAAAATTGCTTTTCAAGTATATGAGTGCAATATTGATTCAAGTGTTGTGTGTTTATTTTACTGATATCAGATTTCTTTTATAGCCCCAAATGATATTACCGTTGCTTCATAAAACTGTATACGTTGGATAATAACAATAGCAACGTTCCAAAGATATTCTGTTGAAAATAATCACAACAAATCCAAAAATCTTCGGAAGTGAAACAGCTGTAGGACTATCAAGACTAATCTAGAAAGAGACCAAGTCAGACCTGTAGCAATTATGATTCTACCAAAATTACCGCCACTCAAGTATAAAAGATATCATATTTCTCTTCAAATAGAGTGATAATATAACATCCCATAATTCTCCAGATAATCATTATCTCATATTCCCAAGACTAAGACTTTTAACTCAGCCAACAGATAATGATTACTTCTTTTTCGCCACAAGCTTTTGTGCTTCCAACAAATTACACATGTAATTTAATTAAACTAGAGAATGATTATTATATTAATTTTATGCATAAAAAATCATGTAATAACAATTAGCATGAACGAAACATTAATTATTTAAACAATATAAATTCACACATAATATGTCCTAGAGCCTTGTATTGAAAAATTAAATATTTGCAATGACCTTACACATTTTTTTCTTAGGACTCAAATCTTCAAAGTCTTTCATATCAACGATCTTTCATCAATTTTCTGAAATTTCACAATAGACAAATTAGTCTATAATATTAAGTCATCATCAAAACAAAAAGGTTAGAATATAACAAAACAACAATGTTGTTTGTTTATTTTTTTGTTACCTCTGAATGTCTCTTAATCGGTAAGACAGAAAATGAAATCTTAATAATTAAGAGGTATCTCTTAATGAAATTTTTGTGATAGTTTTTTTTATATAAATATATTCAACAATATTATGCACTCATTTTTATTAAATTGAATATTTAAAATTATTAAATAAAATTTTACTCTTAAAAATGGTAAAATAGTGTCATTAAGAGACCACTTATTTTTTTAGCTATCAAATAATTCTTTAAATTCAGACCTCATAATTATTATCTAATTTATTAAGACATTATAATCATTCAGATCTTAATTATCATTTTTATCAAACACAACTTAAGCTTCGTGCTGACTTGGAAGTCCTTGCCAATTCCAAGTCAAGCGAAATGCGCGAATGATGTGTGCATAGCGTCACTTTAGTTCAACGAATTCATGACGAGCATTGATGTGAGATATCATTCTAGTTGAGACATTTTTAGGGTAATATTAACGTTTGAAAAATGATACTCCACTACAGACAATCAGGCTAACATGTTGACATAGTCCTTGCCGTGTTCGAGCATAGCTTTGCGTGCATTCAGGATCGGTCCAAACTTTTAGGGTTCTTAAGTTAAATCTTAAATTGAAGTCTTATTTTTTTAATCATTTAATATTAAATTAAATTAATATCTATAAATTTTAAAATTATAATTTCATTTTTCTTGCTCTTTTAGATGCAAAATTATTGATCAAACTTTTATAATCAATTTTCTTTAACATATATGGATTATTAAAATTTGAGATCTTAATTTTAAGGGTCTCAAACTATTGCTTAAATAACTTAACATATGGGTCGTCCCTGCATGCATTGGACGTGTGCGAGATTTCAAGTAAGGATGAACAATTTTATGTGCCTCACAAATTCAAATTGGGATCCAACGTTTGAGTCGACACAAGTAATATTTTGTGGCTACCCAAAAATAATAAATGTGATGTGGGAGAGTTCAAGGCGAAAATTTGTTATGACATTTCACTAAATTTCGAATATCCGAATAAACAGAGAAGATAAGATGTAGTGGTGGGAGATTACTTGACTCGGTCTGAATACTCTCCCACCGTCCCTTGTACGTGGTTTTAAATAATTTTATTTATTTGTTGTTTTATATAATTTAGGAGAATTAATTGTAATCTTTTTAAAATTACTCTTCATGAAAAAATATTACAGATAAAAAAAGGGAATATGAGGTAAGTATGATAATTATGGGAATTTAAGAATATTATAGGCAATTGATATTATATCTAGTGCTATACAATTATTTAATTTAATTTTTTTATACAACTCTAAAACGACATATATTAAGGGACGAATGGAATAATATTTTGTGATGACTTAAAAGAAAAGAAGGATGAAGTTTACTGGTGGAACAATTATTTAAGAATTTTTGATCTATTTGGAGTTACAGGATTCATAATATATCAAATCGAATGTAAGATTCTAATTTTTATGAATAAAGATTAATTTTTCTCTAAATATTCTTTTGAATAATAAGTTTTGGATTTGTTATAATGTTATAATGTTATAGTTGTGGATAATATTTATAAATTTTAAATATAAAAATTGGATCGAATATATTTAAATTTTATTTATTTATATTTTAAAATTTAAAATATAAATAAATAAAATTTAAATACACTCGAATTTAATTTTTATGTTCACACGGAAATTTTGAATTCAATAACAAAAACATCACACGAGTACGAGCACATAAAAGAGTTTGTTTTTTACTCAATATTTTATTACTAGCTGGGTCCTGTGCCTCCGGCACTATATGGATAATATGATTTAACTCAAACTTTGAACGACCAAAATAATTTATTGAGTGAGCGGAAAATTTAAAATCATTTGTATTTTATTAAATTATTAGATAGATAGATGTATTTTATTAGATAGATGTATTAACGGTGGGATTTATCCCAAACTTTGGACGGCCTAGATGATTTATTGAGTGAGCGGGAAATTCAAAATCATTTGTATTTTATTAGATAGATTGTCGCGAAGACGGGGTATGAAACCAAGAAATCTTTATTCTGGCTAACAACAAATGTCACATCAAAAGAATGCACCAGTATGGCAGTATGTAATCTCCTTCTTTGAACTTCGGCTTCAATTTGGTTGACCTAGTCATATTTTATTTTTAAGTTTTGATGATAAATTATTAATGTACTAAATTATTTTATGGCATTTCAGATATATGATGATAAAGAACATTTTCAAGTGGGTGAAGAATTTTTCTTTACTAGGAAAAACCAAATGTAAGGTCAATTACATAATAATTGATTTTTCATTTAAAGGCTCTAGAATATATCATTTACATTTTTGTTATGTCTTAAAATAAAAAATGATTTAATAAGTTTTGAAAAAGATTTTTCTAAATACTTGATATATGTTTTGCATGTATATAAGCTAAATGATATATCTTTGATTGTCTAATATTTTTGGTACACGTGGAAATCATTAAACATGGTTAGTAACAAAATGGTTGACATAGTAAGTGTACGGTATTTCAAGGAGTAATGATAATGATTATCTTAAACCTTTGAAAGCATTGATTATTGATAAAGTTGATTAGTGTCATACGCCACTTTTTATGCAAACCGTCACTTTAGTTGTTGCATGCTACTTTAATGCTTGGACAGATAAAACAAAAGCTATTTAGTGGTTTATTATGATTTATCTCAATTGTATACATAACAAAGAGTTTGATGATACACGTTACTTTAGTTGTTCCTTTTATGTAGCCACACGCCACGTTAATGAGTTATATCTTGAAGGAACTTTTGATGTTATCTCAACTGTATAACACTAAAGCGGTTTGAATTTGTGAATTGGATAATTATCAATGATCATCTTCTTTGTTGTTAAAAAGATTTATTTACCGTTGGTTTATTTGAACATATATTTTTAAACGGTATTATTTAAATGACTATTTAAACAGTACTTTTCATACATGAAACATACAACTCTCACGAATATATAATTATTGCACTAATTACTGTGATTACGAGCACTCTGGTTTAATCAGTGCAACCTTTGAGAAGATAAGCAATTAATTTTCTGATATTATTTGAGCTGATATTTGGTAAGAAATTAATTGTTAATTTATTTTGTGCTAATTGATCATTGCATATAGTTGAGCCTTTAATTGTTAGATTGGTTATTCTTGCATTGATCATAGACCTCTATATATGTATTGAATTTTCTGATTTAGAATAAGTGTAGTCTAAAGGTGTTAATCCTAGGGGATTAGAGAAAAAGCTTACAAACAGGTTCAAGGAAGCAAAGATGCTTGAAGACTGTATAGGTGCACAAGGACCAAGAGAGCTCAAGGAAAATTAATTGTTAATTAATTTTAGAATCTATTTTGTAATCTGTATTTATTTATCAAGAAATAAATAAAGTAAGTCTCCAATACTAGTTGGTATTGGACGTGGACTAGGCTATTATTAAAGAGGGTAATAGCTGAACCACATAAAAAATCTTGGTGTTGATTTTATTACTTGCATTACTCACGTAGGCTATTTAATTATCTTGATAATTAAAATCTGAATATTTGCTTTATATTTAGATAATTCTTCAAACACTAAGTATTTAATTTGAATTATAAATTCAGCAGAATATTTTGTCATTTCAGTAGACTATATTAATTCAGCAAACTGAATTAAGAAATATAGTAGCTTAAATTCGATAAGTTGATATAAAGTTTAAAAATTGGTCATAGATTGCTCCCACACTTATTTAACCCCCCTTCTAAGTGTGCCTAGTTAAATTTCATTTGGTATCAAAGCTTGACTCTACTTATCTTGATCTTAAAGGTGACTTGTAGAGAAAGATTCTGACATGTCACAGTTCGGAAACAACAATCAAGAAGGTCAATCAACCAATAGACCTCCTTTGCTGTTTGACACAGAAAATTACAACTTCTGAAAATTTCGAATGAGGATCTATCTTAAAAGAGATCCTTGGGAATGGTGGGTTGTGGAGAACGGACTAGTTGTTCCACGAAGAGATGATGGGACACCAAAGATTCTGCTGGAAATGGATTCCACCGAAATCTGCATGGTGTCATATGATTCAAAGTCTATGAACATATTTCTCAGCGGCATGGTACAATCCGAGATAGATAAAGTCTCCTCATGAAACACTGCCAAAGAGATGTGGGATACTTTAATGGTAAGTCTTGAAGGTACTTCAAAAGTACGAGAAGTCAAGCTAAGCATGCTTATGCACGATAATGAAATGTTCAAGCTCGAAAAAGATGAAACCATCAAGCTAGCTCAAGCAAGATTTCTAGTCCTTATAAACTCCTTGAAATTGCTGGACAAGACTATTCCTCAAAGTGAGATCAACCGTAAGTTTCTTCGGGCTATGCCCAAAAGGTTTACTTCTAAAATCACTACTCTTCAAGATTCTGTTACTATTTCTTCCATGGATACTTTAACCTTGTTTGGTGAACTAGAAGAATATGAAAATCAGTTAAAGAGATATGATGATGAGGAGGAAACTCCTCGAAGAAAGGTCTTAGCTCTTACTGCAGATAATGAAGAGGAACTTGATGATAACTCTGATGAAGAAATATCAATGATGTTAAGGAAACTCAAGGGGTTACTACAAAGGAAAAACAAGAGGAGAAATACCTTCAATTCAAATAAATTCAAAGGAAAGCAAAATAAAGAGACGTGCTTCGAATGTGGATGTCCTGGCCACTTCAAGAAAGACTGTTTTCAACTAAAGAATAAAGGGAAGACCAACTACAAAGACAACAAGAATAACAAAGCCTTTATTACTTGGAGTGATGAAGAATCCGAAGTGGAGATCGATGCTAAAGATGAGATAGCACAAGTATGTTTCGTGGGAATTGAAGGTGAATCGAATCAGGTATTTCCTAATGAACTAAATTCTTTAGAACAAGAAAATAAAAAGTTAAGAGAAAAGAATGCAAGCTTAAAAGGATTAGTTAATACATTAATGGATGAAGTAGATTCCCTAATAGATGAAAAGAAAGAAAATGAAAAGGAATCCACATGTCAAGAAGAAAAGGTTTTGATTGCAAAGATTGATTATTTAGACAACTTTAATAAAATACTTTTCAATAAGGTGAAATTCTTAAATAATGAAGTCCAAAAATTGACTAATGAGTTAAAAACGAGAGATGTGTGTATTGATGCATTTAGTGATAAATCTCCTATTAAAACATGTCCTAATAATGAACTTCAAAAAGAAATAGACTCACTAAAATCATCTCTTGCTAAATTTGTTCAAGGTGAAGAAAATCTAAATATCATATTTGGAAAACAAAGACCTAGTTTTGAAAGACAAGGAATTGGTTTTAATTCGATCCATAAAAAGAGTAATATGAAAATGTTAAAATCAAAATCACGTTTTAGTTTAAATTATTGTTCTCCTTTCACAACTTGTAAACATTGTGGTATTAAAGGTCATTTAGATATAAATTGCTTTAAGAAACGAAATAAGGTTAAAAAGGTATGGATTAAAAAAAGTGATTTAGTTGCTACTAACATAAATGGACCAAAAAAGATATGGGTACCAAAAGGATGAAATATCTTTTCTTGACAGGTATGTTTAAAGGGAAGAGTTCCATCTCAAAAATAGATTCTTGATAGCGGATGTTCTCGTCGCATGACAGGTGATAAATCAAAATTCATGGAACTAGACATCAAGAAAAAGAATGGAACGGTCATATTTGGAGATAATGAAACATGCGAAATCATTGGAAAAAGGTAAAATTAGAAATGGCAAGGTAAGTATAAATAATGTACATCTTGTTAATGGACTTGAATTTAATCTTATTAGTATCAGTCAATTAATGGATAGTGGTCATCAAGTTAGTTTTGATAAAGAAAAATGCACTATTTCTCATGATACTAACAATATCACTCTAGTTGCACAAAGAGAAGGAAATATATATACTACTGACTTTGAGCAACAGGATGAAGAATTATGTTAAGCATCTGTACAAGATGAGGCTAATTTGTTGCACAAGAGGATGGGACATGTTCACATGGACTTAATCAAGAAATTATCCTTAAAGAATCTTGTCAAAGGGTTGCCAAAAATCAAATATGAAAAGAAGGGAATTTGTGTTCCATGTCAACTCGAAAAACAAGTAAGAACATCATTTACGGCAAAGAACATGGTATCAACCTCTTCTCCTTTACAACTACTTCATCTTGATCTATTTGGACCAGAAAGACATTCTAGTATAAATGGTAAGTTTTATGCTTTTGTAATAGTAGATGACTTCTCTAAATATACTTGGGTATTATTCTTGAGAACTAAGGATGAAGTATTTAAAGAGTTTGATAGATTAATAAGAAAACTTGAAACAAAGTATAGTTTCAAACTCATTAGAATTAGAAGTGACCATGGCATTGAGTTTCAAAAAGATTTTATAACATTTTGTGATCAAAGAGGTATTAGTCATGAATTCTATGCATCGAGGACTCCTCAACAAAATGGGGTGGTGGAAAGGAAGAATAGGACTCTACAAGAGACAGCTAGAACTCTATTACAAGGAAGTAAGCTTCCAAAGATATTTTGGGCCGAAGCTGTAAGTACATCGTGTTATGTTTTAAATAGAGTACTCATTCGTCCTATTATTTTGAAAACACCATATGAGCTTTTAAATAATAAAATTCCCAATAATAGTTATTTCAAAATATTTGGTTCTAAATGCTTCATTCTAAATACAAGTGACAACTTGGGAAATTTTGATGCTAAGTCATATGAAGGAATATTTATTGGTTATTCTCAAACTAGTAAGGCTTATCGCATCTTCAATATTAAAAAGTTATGTGTAGAAGAATCTGTTCATATTACTTTCAATGAGACTAACAATGATCTTCCAAAAGAAAGTGAAGAAGATGCAGGAAAATTGGAGAGAATCAACAGTTCAGCAAACCGAAATGAACAGACCGGGAGACCGAATGAAAAAACTCAGCAGCCTAAAATAAATGACCAGCATGAACGTGAACCTGAAGATTTGCAGGATGCTGAAAATGAGTCAAATGATCAGGAGGAAGTTATGCATGATATCCAAATGCCAAGAATAGCTAGATACATCAAGAATCATACTCCAAAAAATATTATTGGAGATATCAATAAAGGTATAACCACAAGGAGAGGTTTACAAAATAATTGTGAATTCTCTGTATTTTTATCACAAGTTGAATCAAAGAATGCAAAGGATGCTATAATTGATGAGAACTGGCTATTGGCTATGCAAGAAGAACTTCAACAATTTGAGAGGTGCCAAGTGTGGGAACTTATGTCTCCTCTAAAAGATGTTTCCATCATTAGTACAAAATGGGTCTTCGAGAACAAGCTTGATGAGCACGGAACAATCATTCGTAACAAAGCAAGATTGGTAGCTCAAGGATACAATCAACAGGAGGGGATAGACTATGAAGAAACTTATGCACCAGTAGCAAGGCTGGAATCAATTAGAATTATGTTAGCTTTTGCTTGCTACAAAAAGTTTAAGCTTCATCAAATGGACGTAAAGAGTGCCTTCCTCAATTGATACATTAATGAAGAGGTATATATAAAGCAGCCTCCTAGATTTGAACACGAAAAGTATCATAATCATGTGTACAAGCTAAAGAAAGCTCTTTATGGCTTGAAACAAGCTCCACGAGCTTGGTACAAAAGATTGAGTAAGTATCTCTTATCAAATGGGTTTGTTAGAGGTAAGATAGATTCTACATTGTTTATAAAGCATAAAAATGTCGATATTATTATTGTTCAAATATATGTAGACAATATAATATTTGCTGTTACTAATGATTTCCTTTGTTAGTGGTTTTCCAAGTGCATGCATAAAGAATTTGCCATGAGCTTAATGGGAGAGCTTAATTACTTCTTGGGACTACAAATCAAGTAAACAAAGGAAGGAATATATATTCATCAAGCCAAATACACAAAAGAACTACTCAAAAGATTTGGCTTTGAAGGATCTAACTCGAAAGGTACACCAATGAGGACATCAATAAAGCTCACCACTGATGAGAAAGGTATTAATGTAGATATAACAAAATATCGAGGTATGATTGGATGCTTGCTATATTTAACTGCTTCTAGACCCGATATAATATATAGTGTTTGTCTATGTGCAAGGTTTCAAGCTAATCCAAAAGAATCTCACTTAAATGATGTTAAGAAGATTTTGAAATATTTAAGTGGTACAATAAATTTAGGATTGTTTTATCCAATTTCCAATCATTTTGAACTAATTGGCTATTCAGATGCTGACTATGCAGGATGTAAAATTGATAGAAAAAGTACGAGTGGTGCTTGTACTTTATTGGGACAAAGTCTCGTATCGTGGCATAGTAAAAAGAAAACCTCAGTGGCTCTTTCAACTACTGAGGGTGAATACCTAGCTGCAGGAAGTTGCTATTCACAAATTTTATGGATGAGACAAACTCTATGCAATTTTGACATACTATGTGATTGTGTGCCTATCTATTGTGATAATTCTAGTGCTATTATAAGACCCCGGATTTTATGAAATAAAAGTATTCAATTTTTTTTATAATTACTATTCAGTTAATGGTTAAATTCATAAAAGTTAAAGTTAAGGGTGATATATGAAATTTTTTCAAAATATGCAAGTGGTTATAAAATACTCATTGCTGTTGATGAGTGAGTTTTATACTCCTAATTGAGTGCGTTTAAACTTAATCTTTTGGATGTTTTTAAGTGTTTATGTCTATTCATACATGTTTTATGTTGTTTTGTAGGAATTGGGACAAAAGTTACTCAGATCGACGTTTGGGGTGGCTAGATGCGCGTTTTTGGCTTGCCATTTACACTGCAGTCAATTATGAGCCAATTTGAGTATTGCTCAGGACCTTATTTCGAAAAACTTAAAGAATAAAAGTTGTAGATCTACTTCTCCTCTTTTTGGATCATCTTGAGTCATCAAAATCGGAGTTCGGACGAAGATGTTATGACCATTTTTCTAAAGGACGTCGGAGCAGAAAATGTCAGAACATGGGACCAGCACCGAGGCGCCCAAAATAGGCCTATGCCCAGCGCCGAGGCGCTGGGGAGCAGTGGTTGAGCATTGAGCCCAGCGCTGGGGCGCTGGGGAAGGGCTTGGTGATGATCTGGATGCGTTTTGGGCGAATTTTGACACCTTTTTGACTTCAAATTGGATTGGGTTTGTTCCTAAGCTAAAAATTAGACTTGTAACCTATAAATACATGATGTAAGGCATAAAATAAAGGGAGATTACATAGCTTAGCTTAGATAAAACACTCCATTAGATTAAAATATAAACCCTAGTTCTTAATTACCCATTGGAGATTGAAGCAACTTGGAGAACACTAAAGATCATGAGCAAGAGCAAGAGGGGAGCATCAGATTTGCTGACAACAGATTCTATTCTCTTCTCTTATTATACTTTTATCTTTTAATTTCTATTCAATTTTGGATTCTTTGTTCTAATTCATTAATTATGAACTAACTCTTTCATTAAGATTTCAATTGAACCTTTCATGTCTATAAATTAGTTATTTGATTTGTTCCAATTATTTGCGTCAAAGTGAATTGTTTATCTTGCCTTGTGCTTATTGACTAATTATTTGATCAGTAATTACCTTGTTACTCTAAAAGGAATTGAAAGAGGAATTATAGGGTTAAAATTGGGCATGGTGACATGTGACTTAGTTATTTGCACAATGAATAATTAGGTTTGTGAATGGAATGAAAATATCTCTTCGCCGCATGTAACACATAAGGAATTGGGATTAAAAAGAATTTAATTCAATTATTTTTCATAGGAATATAACAAAATTAATCTGGGTTAAATAGAAGGCAATTGATCACTTGGAAAAGGACTTTTGACTTTTGAGAATTCATGTTAACAATTCAGTAGGCATAATAATTGGGATAATTGGATAATTGGTTTATAGTTCATAATTGGGGATATTGGAGTCTTAACCTTTATTTATTTGAATTCAGTTATAAAGTAACCTAGTTTTAAGTGTTTAATTTAGTTTTCTTAAATCTAAAAATCACAATTTGCCGTTGTTTAAATAAAATTGATTTGGTTAAGAGTTAGTATTTGATAATTTTTATTAAATAATTCCTCGTGGGAACGATACTCTACTTTCACTTTATTAACCGTGTATACTTGCACGTATTCATTGATTGCAAAATTGATCAACAAGTTTTTGGCGCCATTGCCGGGGAAATAATTTAATAATTATTTACCAATATTAATTTCAATCAAATTAGTCTTAATTTAAATATTTTTATTTTTATTTTTATTTTTCGTTCTCTTCCTATATTTCTCTCTTTTTAGGTACCATGGATGACTTTGCGTATCAATGGCCATACACGAACATGACTCAATCAAGGGGGCGGAGATTGACAGACTCGAGAAACTTTCTGCATTGTTAGCACAGATGGAGACACTTTTGAGGATGTTTGAAGCTTTTGAAGCTCAACGTCGTCAAAGTGTGGCAGTTACTTGTGATTATTGTGCTGGAAATCATATGAGTCATCAATTCTCTATCAGTTTCGAGCCGGTACAGTATAGTGGTGATTACCCCAACAGTTATGTCTATCCCAACAACTATCATCAGGATTGGGGGTATCACCCGAATTTTTCATGGAGTAACAATCAAGATAAATTTTATGCTCCAAGTCCAACATACCCACCGGATTTCTCGTGTCCACCTCCACTACAACAGGAAGAACATTCAAATTGGGAGGAAGCCTTGGAAAAATTTATTAAAGCTTCTGAAAAAAGGAATGAGGAACAAGACAAGAAAATGAATCAAGTAGAGCTGAATTTGCAAAG
This sequence comes from Panax japonicus, assembly GCA_020205505.1. Classification (NCBI taxonomy): domain Eukaryota; kingdom Viridiplantae; phylum Streptophyta; class Magnoliopsida; order Apiales; family Araliaceae; genus Panax; species Panax japonicus. The sequence goes on from CM035091.1 coordinate 82,489,647, forward strand.
CCAAGGGGCGTCGATCAAGAATCTGGAAAATGAATTGGGGCAGAAAGCACATGCGTTGAACGACTGTCCTCAATACACTTGGCTATATGACATGGATGACGAGACTGATGATGAGCTCGAACCTGCAATCGAATGTGCCAAATGATATAGATGTTGAAAGAGAGGAAAGACTTGGAGACCAACAAAAGGAGATCGGCAAAGATCTAACTTTGAGTACCAACGAAGATGAGCCAATTTTGATAGTTTCCCATGTACCTTCTCCACTAAAGTTTAAGAATCCGGGCAGTTTTGCAAAACCATGCCCAATCGGCAGTTATGTGTTCGGCAAAGCTCTTGGTGACGTAAGAGCTAGTACAGTTGTGGAGTCATGGTGGGATAAAAAGGAGAAGATAAAGGAAGATTCCATTATGTTTATTAAGCTTCAATTCCCCAATCTGATCATCGACATAATGGAGGAAACACCTAGTGGTTTGCCATACTTAATGGGGATCCTATCTAAAAAGATCATGCTAGGTGACTTAAACGCAATGGCCATTACAATTGGGAACCTCCCAAAAGAGAAACTGTTACTGATGGATGGAGGGTTCCTCAATTTTCGAAGGGGAATTGGATAGAGAATTGAAGAAGTCGGGCTGAGACTATAAAACAAGCGCTTATTGGGAGGCAACCCAAGTTTAATTTTTATTTTTAGTTTTTATTAAGTTTTATATTAGTAGTTTTGAATTTGCATTTATTTAGAATTTAATAAAAGTGCTTCTATCATGGTTTTACAGGTTATTCAAGTCAAATTCAAGTGTGGTGTCCAATTTGTTCCACGTGCTTAGCCTATTCTCCAAACTTAGTGGACAAGGAGGAAGATTGCAATATTTTCAAGGAAGTCCTCTGCTTTACTTTTTTATATTTCATCCATTGAGGACAATGTCTACTTTTAAGTTTGGGGGCATTTTAGTGTCGTATTGCATATAGTTAGTTATCTGCATAGTAGTCATTTTTTTATGTTTTAGCATTGTGTTTTTTTTAGGTTGCATATAATACATGGTAGTTATTTGCATATTCATATATGTGTTGCATTACTATGTGTTCATGTAGTATAATTGCATTTTATTTTTTATTTTTTATTTTATTTTTTTGCATGAATCTATGTGATAGGTTGGTGTGGTCTTAGCTCGACCTATGATAAGATTGGTATTAAATGTTAACTTGAACAGTGTTGATAATTGATGATGAGTTCTAATTTTGATCATGATGATAATATGAGCTTGTCTTAAACTTATGTAACCGGTCAGCACCTAAAGTTTAACTATTTCAATCCACTTGGTTCAAGGGTTTCATAATTTGTTTCTGGGGGAAAATCTTGGTTAAAATTTAAGGAAATTAGTGAATTGGCGGTAAAGGTTAGAATGACGCAAAAGCTTGAGTTTGGGGGAATCTATGGGATATATATATATATATACAAAATGAAAAAGAAAAAAAGAAATGATGAAAAGAAAAAAAGAAGAAAAAATCCAAAAAAAGAAAAAAAAAAGAGAATAAACACCGTGGCATGCTTGTCTAGTTTTGTGGCCTTTGTTACTTGAGTAAATAAGCCCGAGGGGATTGTCTTTACACCTAGCGCCCTAAGGTCTTAATGGCTTGGGAGTCGTTGGTCGAAAGCTCGTTAAGGTAGAACTGAAAAACCTAAGGGAATAGGACATTGCACAGCCATGAGAAAAAAAATGAATACAATACGAGAAAGAGCAAAAATGTCCTCGTGATTGAATAAGAGTATAAACAAATCTTGTATTTACCTTAAGACTTGGTAATTGCTTAGTTTTAACCGGAGTTGTCATGTTCACAAAAGTAATTGAATTGAAACTGAAATTTTCCTTTTAAGAAGTTTGTTATGTGATTATCTTGAACTGTGGTTGGTTAGAATGGTTAACAAGCACAAACACACAACATGGGTGATGACAGGTTTGGATTGACTAGCGGTTTAGAGTTATGGACTTTGATTTGATCAGAAAAATTATTTGAGTATCATTGGTATCTTTGAGGCATGTTGCTATATATCATATTAATTTATTACTGGGTTCGTAGGTATATTAGGAATTAGATCATGCATATGCATTCATGTAGTTAATTTACGTTGCTTATTTTTAGTTCTTTTGTGTTTTTGTTTGAGGTCAATCAAAGGTTTAAGTTTGGGGGTATTTGATGAGTGAGTTTTATACTCATAATTGAGTGCGTTTGAACTTAATTTTTTGGATGTTTTTAAGTGTTTATGTCTATTCATGCATGTTTTATGTTATTTTGTAGGAATTGGGACAAAAGTTACTCGGATCGACGTTTGGGGTGGCTAGATGCGTTCGGCTTGCCATTTACACTGCAGTCACTTCTAAGCCAATTTGAGTATTGCTCAGGACCTTATTTCGAAAAACTTAAAGAATGAAAGTTGTAGATATACTTCTCCTCTTTCCGGATCATCTTGAATCATTAAAATCGGAGTTAGGAAGAAGAAGTTATGGCCATTTTCCCAAAGGACGTTGGAATAGAAAATGTCAGAACATGGGACCAGCGCCGGGGCGCCCAAAATAGGCCTATGCCCAGTGCCGGGGCACTGGGGAGCAGTGGTTGAGCATTGAGCCCAGCGTTGGGGCGCTGGGGAAGGGCTTAGTGATGGCCTGGACGCGTTTTGGGCAAATTTTGACACCTTTTTGACTCCAAATTGGATTGGGTTTGTTCCTAAGCTAAAAATTGGACTTGTAACCTATAAATACTTGATGTAAGGCATAAAATAGAGGGATATTAAATAGCTTAGCTTAGATAAAATACTCCATTAGATTAAAATATAAACCCTAGTTCTTAATTAGCCATTGGAGATTGAAGCAACTTGGAGAACACTGAAGATCAAGAGTAAGAGCAAGAGCAAGAGCAAGAGGGGAACATCAGATTTCCAGATAACGGATTATATTCTCTTCTTTTATCATACTTTTATCTTTTAATTTCTATTCAATTGTGGATTCTTGGTTTTAATTCATTAATTATGAACTAACTTTTTCATTAAGATTTCAATTGAACCTTTCATGTCTATAAATTAGTTATTTGATTTGTTCCAATTATTTGCGTCAAAGTGAATTGTTTATCTTGCCTTGTGCTTATTGACTAATTATTTGATCAGTAATTACCTTGTTACTCTAGAAGGAATTGACAGAGGAATTCTAGGATTAGAACTGGGCATGATGACATGTGACTTAGTTATTTGCACAGTGAATAATTAGGTTTGTGAATGGAATGGAAATATCTCTTCGCCGCATGTAACACATAAGGAATTGGGATTGAAAAGAATTTAATTCAATTGTTTTGCATAGGAGTATAGCAAAATTAATCTGGGTTAAATAGAAGGCAATTGATCACTTGGAAAAGGACTTTTGACATTTGAAAATTCCTGTTAACAATTCAGTAGGCATAATAATTGGGATAATTGGATAATTAGTTTATAGTTCATAATTGGGGATATTGGAGTCTTAACCGTTATTTATTTAAATTCAGTTATAAAGTAACCTAGTTTTAAGTGTTTAATTTAGTTTTCTTAAATCTAAAAATCACAATTTGTCGTTGTTTAAATAAAATTGATTTGGTTAAGAGTTAGTATTTGGTAATTTATATTAAATAATTTCCTCGTGGGAACGATACTCTACTTTCACTTTATTACTTGTTGACCGTGTATACTTGCACATATTCATTGATTGCGAAATTGATCAACAAGTTTTTGGTTGGTTGATTTCGCAATCAAAGAATACGTGCAAGTATACACGGTCAACAAGTAATAAAGTGATAAAATAGAGTGTCGATCCCACAGAGAATTCTTGATTAATAAATTCCAACTACTAGCACTATATCAACCCAATTTTATTTAAACAATGATAAATGATAATGTTCTGAAATATTAAAACTAAATTAAACAATTAAAGATATTACTCTAAAATAGGCAAATAAATAAACCAATGATTTTAAATGAATGATTTCTGATAAATAAGGATTAAGACTTCAATATCCCTAATTATGAACTATAACTCAATTACCCAATTATCCCAACTATTATGTCTACTGAATTGTTAACAGGAATTCTCAAATGTCAAAAGTCCTTTTCCAAGTAATCAACTGACTTCTATTTAATCCAGACTAATCTTGCTATATTTCTATGCAAAACAAGTGAATTAAACTCTTTCAATTCTAATTCCTTATGTGTTACATGCGGTGAAAAGATATTTCCATTCAATTCACAAGCCTAATTATTCACTGTGCAAATAACTAAGTCACATGTCACCATGCCAGTTCTAACACCTAGAATTCCTCTTTCAATTCCTTCTAGAGTAACAAGGTAATTACTGATCAAATAATTAGTCAATAAACACAAGGCAAGATTAACAATTCACTTTGACACAAATAATTGGAATAAATCAAATAACTAATTTATAGACATGAAAGGTTCAATTGAAATTTTAATGAAAGAGTTAGTTCATAATTAATGAATTAAAACTAAGAATCCACAATTGAATAGACATTAAAAGATAAAAGTTTGATAAGAGAAGAGAATAGAATCTGTTGTCAGTAAATCTGATGCTCACATCTTGCCCTTGCTCTTGATCTTCAGTGTTCTCTAAGTTTCTTCAATCTCCAATGGCTAATTAAGAACTAGGGTTTATATTCTAATCTAATGGAGTGTTTTGTCTAAGCTAAGCTATGTAATCTCCCTTTATTTTATGTCTTACATCATGTATTTATAGGTTACAAGTCAAATTTTTAGCTTAGGAACAAACCCAATCCAATTTGGAGTCAAAAGGTATCAAAATTCGCCCAAAACGCGTCCAGACCATCACCAAGCCCTTCCCCAGCGCCCCAGCGCTGGGCTCAATGCTCAACCACTGCTCCCCAGTGCCTCAGCGCTGGGCATAGGCCTATTTTGGGCGCCCCGGCGCTGGTCCCATGTTCTGACATTTTCTGCTCCGACGTCTTTTAGGAAAATGATCATAACTTCTTCGTCCAAACTCCGATTTCGATGATTCAAGATGATACGGAAAGAGAAGAAATACATCTATAACTTTCATTCTTTAAGTTTTTCGAAATAAGGTCCCTAACAATACTCAAATGGGCTCTGAAGTGACTGCAGTGTAAATGGAAAGCCAAAAACGCGCATCTAGCCACCCCAAACGTCGATCCGAGTAACTTTTGTCCCAATTCCTACAAAATAACATAAAAATGCATGAATAGGCATAAAAAATTAAAAAAAATTCCAAAAGATTTAGTTCAAACGCACTCAATTATGAGTATAAAACTCACTCATCAGCTGTCGGGAAATATTCGTTTGGTCGTGGAATATTCTTTTTGTATGGAATATTCGTACGACACCGCAGTAATTTGTGGGCCCCATAACAGAATATATGTCGAATGAAGAAAATGACAAAAGGGAGTTTTTATAAATAACGGTGTAGTTGTTACCGTTAACACTGTTAGAATACCCGGTGGTTAAAATACAGTAATACGCGTTGTTGTACAGTAGCACACGGTATTGCACTAATTATTGATTCTTACGTAAGAAGGCACTAGTCAATAATTGTTACAGTAATTACTGTTCAGTATTTTATTGATTCAATAATTTCTTCGTTGATATTTTATATTACTGTTGTTTTAATAATTGTCACTACACATTATTTTCCATTATCGAATCAATAATTCATATTATCTGAATAATATTATTAGATAAAATTATTGGCAATGTCTAGAAAGTTCTGTCTAAGGAGAGGTTTGGTCACCTAATTGCGCACCAGTAAGGAGAAATTCTTATTGGAAAGCCCCTCTTTCCTGGGAACTGTCTGGTTATCATTATTGTGATTCTGTAATATTATTTGTGAATAATTAATTATTGATTTATATGATAAGGAAAATATTCATTTTATGTGGATATAGATGGAGAAAAAAAATTTAATGTGATAATTGTTGAAAATTAATATTTTATCTTTTTCTGATAAAATAATTCATTTAAATATATTATTATATTTTAATAATATAATAATGGTGATATTTTTTATAATAAATGTGGTATATATGAGTATATGAGGAGAAAGAGTATTTGTGTTGCAAAAGTTGTTTAAAACATGTTAAACATCTCGGTAGACCCCATTTCTTGACTGAAATTTGATTATAGCCTGTAAAATCGTCCGTATATGGATTTCGGTCAATTTTTGTTTGGAATTTAGAAAAACTTTCTTCTGTAAAGTTGTAGAGAATTGAATTTCCTATAACAAATCGCGAGATTTGAAATTTCTGATAAAGACCTATTTATTATGAATTATTGAAGTTCTGAAGTTCCGAAATAATTATTTTTTAAAAGTTTTAAATTTGTTTTAAAAGAAAAACGTTTTTGTGGTTGGTTGGTGGGCTCATGTGTTGTTAAGTATGCTGAAATCTGAATTCAAAGGTTGGCGTAGACAAATTTTAATAATTATTATATTTTATTAAATTTTCTACTTTGGTGTTCTAAGCATTTTCCTATAAATAGGTGCTTAGGTTAGAATTGAAAATCACACCAGAAACTAAAGATTTCTCTTTTTCTCTCTATATATCGAGCTTATTTTTGTGAGTATTTTAGTACTTCGAGTATTGCTATACGGTGCAAGTTCTTTTAGCACTATATCCAGTATTCCAGACAGAAGTACTATTCTTTCTGAGGTAAGGGAGATTATTTTCTTCATAAATGATATTATGTCTTCAATATCATTATGCCGAAGTATTGGTTTGAACTTTTTATCAAATTTGGAACTTTTTCATGTCAGGGTTACTATTCATGAGTTACTATTCACGAGTTACTATTCATGAGTTACTATTCACGAGTACTATTCATGAAGCATGATGATGTTTTTTGTGAAACTTCTATCTTTTGGTGTCGGAGTTACTATTCACGTATACGGCACTATTCACAAATACGACATTATTCACAGAAAAATTAAGTTTTCTTCTCTGTGTCCAAGATTGTCTGTTATGATTCCTATCTTTGATTGGATCTATGTTTTGGTCTTCATTCTTGAATTTTACTCCACTCTGGCTATTTATGAAGTATTTTTGAACTTGGGTTGTTTAAAGTACGAATCTTTAATATTTGTTCTTTTGTTTCACTGGATTCGTTTTCTTTAAAATATTTTGCATCATCCCCAGTCCTAAATGATGATATAACTGAATATCTTTGGCCTGTAGTGCAAAGATGAATGATTTCTGATGAATATCTTTGGCTCGTAATGCAAAGATGACCTGTTGTTGAATATCTTTGGCATGTAGTGCAAAAATGAATTGTTGATGAATATCTTTGGCCTGTAGTGCAAAGATGATTTGTTGATGAATATCTTTGGCCTGTAGTGGAAAGATGACTTGTTGATGAATATCTTTGGCCTGTAGTGCAAAGATGAATTTATTAGTAGGATTATGAACATGAACTGTGAATTGGTATAACCATGATCTTTGATGTTTCAGGTGATAAAAATTAACTTTGTCCTGGATGAGGAAAGGAATTTAGAACTACAATTACGATTATAAGTTATACACGTGATTGTGGACAGGAATTGTTGATTAATGTTACAAGGATAAAACATTGTTGATGGACTTTTAACATGGAGAAGATAATAGATTTTATGGTCTATTTGACTCTTCTAATGGATTGTTCGTTCCGCTGCAACTATGGTTGAAAAGTTTTATCATCTACCATATGTTCTAAATCTCTGATTTATTACTGTTGAAGGCTATTGATAATTTATTTATCTTTAGTCATGATATTCTTTACTGAGCTATTTGTGCTCAACCTTTTGCTTCACAATTCCTTTCAGGTAATAAAAGTGTAGCTGGGTCAAGCGAGGGATAACAGGGAAATAGAACGGTGGTCATCATTTGATATTTAATTTTGGTGAACCGAATAGGGTGAGGTGAACTCAACTTTGGAAGGGTGTTTTGCCACTATCATGCAAGATGTCTAATGACATACCACCTCGTGTCATCATAAGACAGGGTTGTGCTTATCCACTTGCTGAGTATATTTACGAGCACTACCTATATAATCTTGGTGTTTATTTGGAGTTTAATTCCCAATTAGAGACAGTGGAGATAATGATATGTCAAGAGAAGACTCACCATTGGGAAGAATATGATAGTAATCTTCTCGTTTTTCTTTGGGGTCTATTGGGTCAACCAAGGATAATTATGTGGCCATATGATATCTATCATAACCTATACGCATGGCCTCCCATGTACGAAGGTTTCCTTGAGCACTTCCCAAAGATTCTAATTTCTAAAATAGTTTTCGACTATACCTTTATGTAAGGTGTCATTATGAGGTGATGTCCACGGTTGGGACATGAGTCACAGTTGGTATATATTTGTATTTAAACTCACAGTTTAAGTGTTATCGTATCTTGCACGACAATTGTTGTAATAAAGTTGTAGTTGTTTTCTGTACCATGTATTTGGCGACTCAGAATGTGTTGGATAAAATGGACCTATTTTGGGGTTGTCACAGCTATAGATATATCCAAAAATCCTGTGCTACACTCACGTACAAAACACATTGAAGTGAGACATCATTTTTTACGTGATAATGTGTCAAAAGATTTTATAAAATCAATCTTTATTCCTACTGAAAATCAAATTGCAGATATTTTTACAAAACCATTAAGTGAAGATAGATTTTGCATGTTGCGAAGAGAACTTGGGATTTGTACCATTTAAAAATTTTTTATCGTTATGCATGCATATCTTAAATAAATGCTAAGATTTGGGATAATTAATATTGAGTTTTAGACTGCCCATTAAATGTTTTCGAAATTCGAAAAGAGAAACGTAGGCGTGAAAGGATGTACTCCATACATGTATCTAATATTAAAGTCTTTTACTCATACACGTCATATCTGTCATTTTTTTTGAAAACTGAAAAGACAAAATGGATAAAGGCGTCTCGAGAGTCGTATGTGTTTTTAAAAACCGGAAAGGCTGGACAGACTAAGGGTTTCTTGGGAGACGTATATTTACACGCCCCTCATAATGATTTTGAAAATCAAAAAGACATAATGATTGAGATTTGTTGAAAGACGTAAATGTGTAGGAGTATTCAATGTACTTAAATACTTCCTTTATAAAAACTTTCTGTCTCTTTCTGTCATTATCTTTATATCTCAAATCTGTTTCTGACTTCTGTTTTCTTTTCTGCTCTTAACGTTCATCTTCCTCACTATCAAAACCCACAAGCTATGAGAACCAGAAATCATAAATGATCATTGATCGATTCTGATGACGATCAAACGCCGATTCCTCCCCAATCCACTGTCGGTCCTTCACGTAGGCAACAAAAAATGAAGAAAGTCGTATCTGAGGAAACGGAGTACGTGGACTCTTCATCTTCTGATGAGTCAACCTTCACTCCCTCTCTGCCTAAATCTACAGGACCCTCTCGGCGACATCAGACATCGACTCCATCTTTTAAGCCAGAGGTTACCCCTCCTCCGGTTTTGATAAACCCTAATCTTTCATCTGATCTTCCTGACAACTTCTTTCGAAGTAATGCGTATGAGGTACGTTTTAAAACAGCCATTTTTCCCAAACAATTTGTCTATGAAAAGTCAGTTGATCAGATCTATTTTCAACAATCTCCTTTGAGACCATTGTTTGAGTCTTGTGGTTTTTCGTCCATGCTTTTTCCTCTATCTGTGGCATATCCTAGACTTGTTCAACAATTTTATACAAATCTAGAGTGTCATGGGGATTTTTATACAAGTTTTGTCAGTGGGAAGTCTTTATATTTTTTACAGTCATTGATTTTGGTAGTATTTAAATATCCCATTTTCTGGTGTGTGCCCTTTTACAAAGAAAGGTGTTGTTCATTTTCCTTTTACTCCTCTGGAACAGTTACAAATTGTTATGAACAATTTTGTGTTTGAGTGATGTGTCTACTCCAAAAACTGTTGATGTTTCTCCTATTTCTTGTGTCCTCTATCAACTTGTTAGATACAATTTGTTGCCTCGTTTAGGTGGAGGGGCAGATTTTACCTATCAAGATTTAATAGTTATTGCTATGATTTTAAGAGGTGTGTCTTTTAATTTGTCTCAAATGATGCTTCATCATATGACCACTTGTTTGCAAAAAACAAAGACATGTTTGCCTTACAGTGCTACTCTCACTTCTTTGTTTAAACATTTTAAAATCTCTTTTGAAAATGAAAATTCTATTTCGATTACTGATTCCATCAGTGTTGGGTCCCTGAAAATGTCACGTATCATCTTACTTGATGGTATGTTTGTTCGTGTCACTCCTGAAAATCCTGCTCCTCCGATTTCCATTCCATCATCTCCTGTTCAGCCCCCCACTCAATCCTCTCCTGAAGTTGTTGATTTGTTGAAAGTAATTCTTACTAATCAAGAGAAAATGCAAGTTGATATATCTGCCCTTCATAACCGTATGTCTATTTTGGAAAAAGGTAAGTTGTCATTGGGTGCACCTGAAATCAATAAACTCTATCATACCATTGAAGATTAGTTTATTGATTTACAAGCTGGTTTTGAGGTGCAAACAACTGCCTTGGCTGAGTTGATGCAACGTCGACTTAATAGGAATTCTTGTCAGTTGAGTCAGGAAATTAAATTTGTTAGTAATCAGGTTGGGGAATTGGCTGATTTTATGGCTTTAAGGTTTAATGATGTTGGAACTAAACTACATATGCAGCGTAAGAACTCCACTGTCACAAAGTGGGTGCATTGCAACTGGTTAGCCGAATATCAAGGTGAATTCCTGGACATGCCATTACCCCCTGGAACATTTATTCTTCGTCCTCCTCGCTTTGCTAGTGATTTTACCCTTGCTAAAAGGATTCATCGTGCCCAACATCGTTCTTACTTCACCAAGTGGGATGAACAACGTGCAGCAGTAGTAGAACTCGAGTGATGGCCCTTTTTGCTAGATTGCAAAGGGGGAGAAAATTTGGGTTTTTATTAAGACTGATTTTTAAGACTGAATGTTTTTTTGTGATTTGTGATTCACAGACGATTGTTTAAAGTTTTAAATTTATGTTAGTAGTTTGATATTTGATATATGTTGAACTAACATGATTGCAGGTACATGCCCAGAGAATAGGGGTTTAAAATTTCAGTTTACTGAAATTGTTTTGAATTTCAGTTATTCATTATTAGATTCCTGAAATGATATTGATGCATGAATTAAGGGGGAGCTAATTATATGATATGCATGAACGTAGGGGGAGTGAATGTGTATTAAAAGTTTTTTGGTTGTCATCATCAAAAAGGGGGAGAATGTTGACCTAGTCATATTTTATCCTTAAGTTTTGATGATGAATTATTAGTTTGCTAAACTGTTTTATGGCATTTCAGGTATATGATGATAAGGAACATTTTCAAGTGGGTGAAGAATTTTTCTTTACTAGGAAAAACCAAATGTAAGGTCAATTGCATAATAATTGATTTTTCATTTAACGGCTCTAGGACATATCATTTACATTTTTGTTATATGTCTTAAAATGAAAAATGATTTAACAAGTTTTGAAAAAGGTTTTTCTAAATACTTGATATATGTTTTGCATGTATATAAGCTAAATGATATATCTTTGATTGTCTAATATTTTTGGTACACGTGGAAATCATTAAGCATGGTTAGTAATAAAATGGTTGACATAGTAAGTGCACGGTTTTTCAAGGAGTAGTGATAATGATTATCTTGGAACTTTGAAAGCATTGATTATTGATAAAGTTGATTAGTGTCATATGCAACTTTTTATGCAAACCGTCACTTTAGTTGTTGCATGCTACTTAAATGCTTGGAGAGATAAACCAAAAGTTATTTAGTGGTTTATTATGATTTATCTCAACTATATACATAACAAAGAGTTTGATGATACATGTTACTTTAGTTGTTCCTTTTATGTAGCCACACGCCACGTTAATGAGTTATATCTTGAAGGAACTTTTGATGTTATCTCAACAGTATAACACTAAAGCAGTTTGAATTTGTGAATTGGATAATTATCAATGATCATCTTCTTTGTTGTTAAAAAGATTTATTTACCGTTGGTTTATTGAACATATCTTTTTAAACGATATTATTTGAATGGCTATTTAAACAGTGCTTTTCATACATGAAACATACAACTCTCACGAATATATAATTCTTGCACTAATTACTCTGATTATCGAGCATTCTGGTTTAATCAATGCAACCTTTGAGAAGCTAAGCAATTAATTTTTTGATATTATTTGAGCTGATATTTGGTAAAAAATTAATTATTAATTTATTTTGTGCTAATTGATCATTGCATATAGTTGAGCCTTTAATTGTTAGATTGATTATTCTTGCATTGATCATAGACCTCTATATTTGTATTGAATTTTCTGATTTAGACTAAGTGTAGTCTAAAGGTGTTAATCCTAGGGGATTAAAGAAAAAGCTTACAAACAGGTTCAAGGAAGCAAAGATGCTTGAAGAGTGTATAGGTGCACAAGGAGCAAGAGAGCTCAAGGGAAATTAATTGTTAATTAATTTTAGAATATGTTTTGTAATCTGTATTTATTTATCAAGAAATAAATAAAGTGAGTCTCCAATACTAGTTGGTATTGGACGTGGACTAGGCTATTATTAAAGAGGGTAATAGTTGAACCACGTAAAAAATCTTGGTGTTGATTTTATTACTTGCATTACTCACGTAGGCTATTTAATTATCTTGATAATTAAAATCTGAATATTTGCTTTATATTTAGATAATTCTTCAAACACCAAGTATTTAATTTGACTTATAAATTCAGCAGAATATTTTGTCATTTCAGTAGACTATATTAATTCAGCAAACTAAATTAAGAAATATAGTAGCTTGAATTCGATAAGTTGATATAAAATTTAAAAATTGGTCATAGATTGCTCCCACACTTATTCAACCCCCTTCTAAGTATGTCTAGTTAAATTTCAAATTTGAACTTGAATCTCGACTTATAACAAACGAAAAGTTCTCGTGATAAGATTTTCAACGGATTAAATGTAAAGTCGACTATTGAACTTTTTTGATATTTGGATATTGAGACTTTTTTTTTCATCAACGTAAACTGAGCCCTTTTCTATTCAAAAATTTAGACTTTGAACCCTCAGTCGCCACATGTGCGTTGACCTGCTGACGTGACACACGCGGCAGGTCTGACGTGGTATTTAATATTGTAATTTGACATGTGTTAACTACTGACGTGGCGTCATTTGAATTTTTCCCAAAAAACTGTCTCTCCTCAGAAGGACATTGGGCATGTTACCGCTGGAGCAACATAAATCATTTGTTAATATTTTGTAAGGATTAATATTTATATCAAAACAAAATATTTTCCCCCAAAAATTAAAATACTACACAGAATATCATCTTGCCTAACATTAGGAAACTGTTTGTTTGACCTTTTTCTTACAAATAAATTTGTGACATGAAAATTAAATATAATCATTTTACGATTTTACCAAATTATGAAAGTTAATCCACAATATTACATAATGGGAAAAGGGTCAAAAATGTCCTGATGTTTACCCCGATATCCCACTTGCACCCTAAACTAATTTTTTTTTCAAAAGTACCCTTAACGTTACATTTTTTGGGTCGCCCGTGCCCCTGCCGTTAACAGAAGACAAACGGAGTTAAAATATGATGACGTGGCAGACTTAAATATAAAATATATTCTAAATAAAACAATATATATCATTTAATCAAAATAAAAAATACTAAAATTCAAAATAAAAAAATCATAACATATTTACATCATTTAATCAAAATAATAAAATTCAAATTATTTTTTTAACTAATCAAAAAAACTAATTAAATAAAATATGTAAATAAAAAGATTCCATAAAAAATAGAAAAAGGTAAGTACTATAATTTTTCCCACCCAATTACAGAATTACTGTTTCCATAATAAAAAAAATCTTACTTCCTGCTAAATCCAATTCCTATTTAACTTATTAAATCAACTAAAATGCATTCAATTGATAAAACTATATAATTTTAATGAGAAACAAAATAAAATTTTCAAATCTGCTTATGTGCATACACATGTATTATTTATTATTATTATTATTATTATTATTATTATTATTATTATTATTATTATTATTATTATTATTATTATGCCCTTTTTACGGTAATCCTACTGAGAAAGGAGAGGACGAATACTAAAAATAAATTATAAAAAAAATCTTTGTTCTTCTTAAAGAAAATTAATAAAAAATAATTAAAATAAAATAAAAATAATATTCTTTTTATAGAACGGAAGGCGTAATGTACAATTATTCAAATATAAACACAATTCTAACACAATACACAAACTAAAAAAAACACAATAAAAAGTTTTATGAATTTAAGAAAAACATAATGAAAATCATTTTTTAATTAGTATTTGATGTAAATATGTTATGTTTTGAATTTTAGTATTTTGATTAAATGATATAAATATGTTATACAACTTATTTTATTTAATTAGTTATTTTGATTAGTTAACAAAATAATATGAATTTTATTATTTTGATTAAATGATGTAAATATGTTATGTTTTTTTTATTTTGAATTTTAGTATTTTTTGTTTTGATTAAATGATATATATTATTTTATTTAGAATATATTTTATATTTAAATCTGTCACGTCATCACATTTTAACCCCGTTTATCTTCTGTTAATGGCAGGGGCACGAGCGACCCAAAAAATGTAACGTTAAGGGTACTTTTGGAAGAAAAAAATTAATTTATGGTGCAAGTGGGACATCGGGGTAAATATCAGGGGTATTTTTGACCATTTGCCCTATTAGATAATATATAATATTTTTCTTAAAAATTATCAATAATATATATTTATTCACCTAATTTGACAACAGATAAATATTTTTAGTACTATTATTATAATAATACTAATAATACAAATAATAATAATAATAATAATAATAATAACAATAATAATAATTATAATAATTGTACTAAAGATAATAATAATTAGTATTATAATAGTAATAGTAATAATAATAATAATAATAATAATAATAAATATTATAATAATAATAATAATTTATAATAATAATAGTTATTATAATAATACTCCAATAATAATTAGACATTTCACATTAGTGCAACATCGTTTTAGTTTTTGTTCATTACGCGCCTTTTCATGTATGCCAAGTGCATAGATGTAGAAAATTATTCATTGAGAACTAATTATGATCTATGATACTGTTAGTTCTCAGTAGGCACAATATAAATCTAGAAGGGGGGTTGAATAAATCCTTTTTAATTTCAAATACCTTTTTCTGTTATTTTGTATAGCTAATGATTTAGCATATGACAAACATAAGAATCTTTTCAAGCACAGCGGAATAAGTAAAAGATCCTCTTCATTGAAATATTCATAATCATACATACATTGTTAGTAGAGTTAGTTCAGTGGTAAGCAGTTAAAACATACATAACAGTTATTGCAATTAATATACATAATGTAAATGACATAAGGTAAAAGACACAATGAGTTTTAAGTGGTTCAGAGACTCAATCTCCTAATTCACTCTTCTGCTTTCAACTAGCAGAATTTCCACTAAAGAAGGTCAGCATCCTGAATCACTAAGATTCCTTCAAGGCCAGTAGCATTGAGACTTCAGTTCACTAAGAACTCTTCAAGGCCAGCAGCCTTGGAATTCTCTAGTTCACTAGGAACTCTTCAAGCCTGGCAGGCTTAGAACTTCATTTAGTCCCTCCGGACAAGGACCCTCAGGCCCTGGCTTCTTGTTGTTGAGTTGTTTGTTTATTTGTTGGAGTTGGTGCCGAGCTGCTAAGATGTCTTTAAGCTCGGAACATCTTTGATCTGTACTTAGCAGCTTGGCGTGATCATCCTTGAAGTGTAGTTGAGTGTTGCACGTTGCTCAGCTTCTTCAGTTACTCAACCACTTCTAATGATCCCTTGATGAACTGCCTTGAAGATCATTCTTCTTGATACTTGATGGATGCACATGATGGGTTTCTTAGATGACTGTAAACTCTTCTACTAGGTATTTAGAAACTTTCTCATGCTTGCCACCATGATGGCGTTGGTGATCTTCTTTCTTGATACTTGATGCATTCTCATGATGGACTTGCTAAGATGAGTGTGAGCTCTTCTCTATGGTACTTAGAGTCTTCCCATGATGGACATCAATATGACATTGATGTTCTTCTTTCTCTCGGCAGTTCAGAACACTCTTCTTGTAGTAGAACTCTCACTTCTACATTGTAGAACTCTCACTTCTTCTTCTTTCTTTTTTTGTCTCCAAGTGCTCTTGGTGGATTGTAGAGTGAGCCTTCAGACCTTCATTGGTCACTCACTATTTTCATTGGTTAGATCAGTCCACCAATTCTCCAAACTCAGCAACTACAACTACCTTTGATCTTTGAAGCTCTAACTGATTTATACTCCTTCCCAATCTTCCCGTTGGAAAGTAGTCATTGAAAGCTCTTTGAAATACTTCACAGATCTTGAGTTGCTTGGTGCAGACTGCAGATGTGACACAACATGACTTTCTGACACTGTAGTCTACTGTTTCACCTACCCCATCAGAGATGTCACTTTTATGCTTCGGGCAGGTCAACGACTTTATTTCCCCCTTCTGATTTCTCGATCAGAGGTTGTCCTTTTGCATCGATGCTCTCAATAAGCTTTTGTCTGAGTATCAATCTTCAGATTGAACCGTTGCCAATGCTTCAATCTACAGCTGTTCGAACTCTACGATTTTGATGCATGTCTTCTTGGGCCTGATCGTAATGTCTTGTTGACTAGTAGAGACAACACTACGATCTTGAAGAGTGTTGATTGGATCTTCAATGTAGAACACCTCTTCCTTCTCTTGTGTAGTGCTTCAACACTTCTATTTGCCTCGAAAGTTCTCAGATACTGATGACTTGACTTCTTTGTTCTAGCCCCTTTTGAAATAGCAAGACACTTCAGATTTGTGGCGTGTCCAGCTCGCTTATCACTTTAGCCTTGTTCACTTATCATCAATGGACTGACCTAATGTTTAATCACTTTAGCCTTGTTCTTCAAAAGCTGGCCAGTATCTCTGTGTACACTCCATCAGTTCTTTATTTATTTGGCAAACACTATGATCCTGGTTGCTTCCAAGGTTGTCTTCTGTCTACTTGACAGCTACTGCACTTTCTGACTTTCCTTAGTCAGTTACTGAAGTCTTCTTCTGATCTCCTTGTGGAAGGCTTCATCTCGAATGGCTTCACAACTCAATCTGAATGCTGATTGGGTTGGTGCTTAGATCTTTTGTTAGCTTGCATGTCATTCGTTGAGTGCTCTCTGGTTTCCTTCAGGTGGGATGTATCTTTGCAGCTTAGACCAGAGGCTTTATTCCTTTGGATATCCTGGGAGTGCTCATTTGTTGAGAATCGTGTTTGCTCTACGATTCTTCCTTGGCATTGTGAGCAACTGTTGAAGTCTCAGTTCTACACTCTACGATTCAGCTTCGGTTATGCAGACACTACGACTCCGAGATCAGATCTTGACACTCTATAATTTATGTCGTTGTGCTTGTTGTCTTTATCTGATCTTGCTCCGAGATCTACTATCTTGCAGACTATGATTCTGCCTCGATAGCTCTCGAGTTTTTATTGACTCTCCTGGCAGACTACGATTTCTGGTGCAGTGCTCGACGATCAGATAAGTCTATCTATTACATCATAAGATCAACCTAACATGCTTGATCTTTCTATATTAATAGTCATTGTACATCATTTCTCTTTAAGGACTTTAGAAAGCTGTTTTGCTTATGTAGGATTAACCTAACACCATTCTAAGTTCTTGTACATATGTTTCTATTGTCTATCAATGGACTTTACAATTTTTGTTAATGCAAGCATACTTGCATATTCATTCATATATATATATATATATATATATATATATATATATATATATATATATATATATCATAATCAAATCATATATAAATAGAAATAACATTCACATACATATTTCTGACGGATATTATTCCAAAAAATACAAATTGATATCTGGTGGTACTAATAAAGCAAATACTTGTGTTTTTAAATTCTTGATTCTTGAATTGCAATGTCAAATGTCTGGCCATGTCGGTTTCTAATACTGGCACCCTTTATCATTAACTAATTATCGTGGGTTAATTCATTTTTTGAACTGAGGCACAATTTATATTTGGAATTTTTTTCCACTCAATTAATTGAATATTAATTTTTTTAAAAAAATTTATAAAATCGTCAACCCTGTTAAAATCTTAACGGGAAATCTATGTGGCACCAACATTTTATGTTGACGATGAGAGAAATTGAGTTTGATATTAAATTATATTAAGGTTGTGTTTGATAAATTTGAGAATTAAGATCTGAATGATTATGATGCCATAATAAATTAGATTATCTGAATAGTTATGAGGTCTGAATCTAAAAAATTGTTTGATAACTAAAAAGTAAGTTGTCTCTTAATGACACTATTTTACTATTTAAAAGGGTAAAATTTTATTTAATAATTTTAAATATTCAATTTAATAAAAATGAGTGCATAATATTGTTGAATATATTTATATAAAAAAAATATTATCAAAAAAATTTCATTAAGAGGTACCTCTTAATTATTAAGATTTCATTTTATATCTTACCGATTAAGAAGCATTCAGAGGTAAAAAAAAATAAAACAAACAACATCATGCCTCTTAGCGAATAAGAGACAGGTCATTAAGAGGCAATCAGATGTAAACAAACAGCACCTAAATCAAACCTTTTTCCACAACAAACAACTATATAAAAGATAAATTGAACTAATTAAACATAACAAACAATTTAAATTAATTAATTAAACAGATAATAATTTAAACAAACCCACCATAAACAAATGAACATGTATCCTAATTAATTAATAAACAGAACTAAATTAAACAAATGAATGTGACGTGTGACTCGTAGGCGTCACGTGTGCCACGTCAGCAGGTTAACGCACATGTGGCGTCTGGGAGTTCAAAGTCCAAATTTTTAATTAGAAAGGGGCTCAATTTGCGTTGACCGGAAGAAAGGGGCTCGGTACCCAAATATCAAAAAAGTTCAGTGGTCGACTTTACATTTAACCCGGAAAATAGACTGATCACCTCCTCTCTAATTCAGCAATGTTGTCAACTTGGGTCTGATTGTACTGAACAAGCTCCAAAAATAAGAAGGCAAACGCACTAAGACTAACCTACAACAAAACACCAATCACTAGCCACAATCAAACATAAACAAGTTGTCCCTCCAAATTTTCTCCCCAGTTATAATTAAAACCCCTTATTACATAGGTTATGTCTGTTTGTAAGGATTAATTATAATTTCGGGATTATGATGGATTATAATTCCAAGACTATTAATTTTAGGATTAAATAGTCTTAGTCACGTGTTTATTTTTTATGGGATTATTCATGGGATAACTTAAAACAATTTCATGTTATGTTTGTTTTTTCCATAATTAATTAAAGGATTGGATAAAAATATCGTTTGGACTATTATACCCTTATTAAAAATAGCATATTTTTTGTTTGTTTATACATCTAAATAAACATATAATTATAATGGAGTTGATTTCTAAAAAAAAAATTATTTAAAAAGTCATAGAAATACATTTGAATGCTAATAAAACATTTAACTAGTCTAACAGATTAATAATAATATAACAGATTATTTAATAATAACAGATTATTATGTTATGTTTGTTATTATTATTTAATAATAACATATTATTTGAGACTATTATGTTATGTTTGTTATAATAACAGATTATTATTATTATTATTATAAGTTTAAATATTATAACAGATTATTTGAGATTATTGTGTTATGTTTATTATAATAAGAGATTATTATTAAAATGAAAATCTTATTTTTAGTACGAACTTTAGTCTCAACACTGCTGAGACGTCATTTCCAACAGTCTTACAATGAAAATCTTATTTTGATCACTTTAGTCAAAATTTATTTCTATCAAAAAATATTAAAGAAGAAGATAGTTTGAGAAATTGATAGAATAGGTATTATGGTCATTTTAAAAAAAATTGAGGTTAATTTTGTTTAATAATTTTAGTCTTAAATAGTACTCCCTCCGTCCCAAATTATCTGCTGTTCTAGAGTCTCACACAGATACCAATATGTATAATAAAAATACTAAAATACCCTTTGTGCTGACTTTTTTATTAATTGAAGAGAAAGAAAAAGCAGCTAATTAATTGGAGAGAGAGAGAAACATTGAAAAGAGAGAGAGAAAGCAGCATATTAATTGAAGAGAGAGATAGAGAGAAACAATTATTAATTGAAGAGAGAGAGAGAGGGGCATGAATGTGGATGTTTAAAAAAGAGGAGAGACATTAATGAGAGTAATGATTATCAACAATTAAGATAAAGGGGCAAATTTGGAAAACAAATGGAAAAAATGTATTGAAATCTTAAAAAAACAGATATTGTGGGACAAATTTTTTGGGCTAAAACAGCAGATAATTTGGGACGGAGGGAGTAAGAATTATAATACCTGGTAGAATATGATATTAAATAGTCATTTATATTAAGTCATTTTTAATCCTTGAACTAATAGTCATAAACTCAAATTTAAAAACAAACAAAACACTTGAAATTAATATTCATATATCAAATAAAATTTTTACAAATAAACATAATAAAATTTTTAAACATAAATAATAGATGTAAGTGTGTAGTACTAGTAGTTGTTACCTCTTGTTCACCCCCTGCCAAGGTCTATCGAGGACGTTGGTATATTGCCTCATCTTCCTCAATCCGATCCTCGTCTTTCTTTCTAGAAGAGAGGAAGAAAAGTCGATGAGTGTAAATATCTATTAAATAACGTCGAAATTCATAATTCCACAAACCTTACAAACAAATTGTCAAGAAGTGTATCAGGCTTTATCAGCTTAGGTTTAGTACATAAAAATTACAGATAATATGAAAATTACAAAAATAATACTTATATTGAAAATTGAAGATAATATGGGAATTACAAAAATAATACTTATTCCAATTTATTTTTCCGTCCAAATCAGGCCAATTTTGGACGAAACACTTTGGCAAGAGGAGTGACTAAGTTTTCTATCCATTTCTCTTTTTTTCGTTTATTTAAAAGCTCAAAAACATAGGAATTGAAAAAAAAAAATTAATTTTTTATAGGAATTGAAAAGAAAACTTAAATTTTTCGTCTATTTTTTTTTATTTCTGTCTATTTTAAAACTCAGAAACACAACCTTCCGCTAGTCAAATTTAAAAAAAATAATTAGACAGAAATGCCCCCAGTTAACCTAGTCAATGTGTGATTTTATTGCAATCCGCTAGAAGGATTAGCGGACGAGTACCAATTTCTTGGGGGGATTGCAAAAGCAGAAATTATATTTTCATATGCTGCCACTGTCATGCTTTTGTTCTCGACCATGTTCCACAGCTCCAAAGACTGCACACGTGGTTCAGATATAATATTAGTAAAGATCTGAGATTTCATTCATGTTTACGGAGTAGTAAAACAGCAAAAACACGGCATAGAAAAAGGTCATCATGCCACTACATCTTGGCATTTATTGATTGTACCAAGGGAGCACCAACGCTAAATGCAAGTCATTTCTGACCTTCAAAGATGGCATTACCAATAACAGTGATCCGGTACAGATTCAATAATCACAGCAACTCCATGGGATGTTGTTAGAACTTGGGGGTATAATCGACAATTGATGGCATTACCAATAACAGTGACCCGGTATGTATATATATATATAGACAATGATCTATAACATGTATTTTCTATGGACAAAAATGGGCAAATATCATCCTAATCATCCATAACCAAAAACAACGGCTGTGATTGAAAAATTGAACAATGCGTCCGCTAGAAACAAAAATAACCATCACTGAAATGGGCCAAGCTCACCCTTTTGTTGGAGTCTTCAGGTTCCGAGCCTCATTCTTCCTATAAATACTCATATTCTTTCTTCCGATTTACTCACCAATTTTTCAAGCAATACCTAGATATGGCTTTCCACTACCTACTTGTGCTTCATTTTCTTATTTTATTTCTCCTAATTTCGTCATGTAGAAATGCATTTTCTGCTCTAAGTATTGTCACTGACAAGGAGGCCTTGATCTCATTTAAGTCTCAAATAGCTATGGATCCTCCTAATGTTCTATCTACATGGGACCATAACACGTCGCCCTGCAACTGGACCGGAGTTTCATGCAACAAACTCCGCCAAAGAGTGGTCGGCCTGAATCTTTCAGGCCAGTCGCTAACCGGTTCTCTAAGCCCACATATTGGCAACCTCTCCTTCCTTACATCTCTTCAGCTTCAGAGCAACCAATTCATCGGATCACTTCCACATCAAATAAGTAACCTTCCTCGTCTCCAGTTGCTCAACATTAGCTTCAACAGCATAGGAGGTACTGTCCCGCCAAACATAACCCGGTGCAAAGAGCTAAGAATCCTTGACTTGATGCAAAATGAAATTTTGGGTCGAATTCCTAACGACCTCAACAATCTCACCAAGCTTCAAGTCTTGAACTTGGGACGAAACCACCTTTTTGGTTCAATTCCACCCTCTATAGGTAACGTTTCGTCCCTCGTTACAATAAACTTAGGCACCAACACACTAAATGGCGTGATACCTAATGGATTGTCCCGTCTTCGAAATTTGAAGCACCTTGATCTCACCATAAACAATCTCACTGGCACTGTTCCTTCCTCCATATACAACATGTCTTCGCTAGTTTCTTTAGCCGTGGCCTCTAATAATTTGTGGGGAGATCTTCCCTACAACGTTGGAGTCACGCTTCCTAATCTTCTTGTCTTCAACTTTTGCATAAACAAATTCACCGGTACAATTCCAGGGTCTTTGCACAACCTCACAAATATACAAGTCATTCGTATGGCGCACAATTATTTGCATGGGAAGGTGCCACCAGGACTTGGAAACCTCCCATATCTACAAATGTATAATATCGGGTTTAATAAGATCGTTAGCTCAAAAGACGATGGCCTTAGTTTTCTTACTTCTTTGACAAACAGCACCCGTCTGAATTTCCTTGCCATTGATGGTAATCTTCTAGAGGGTGTAATTCCAGAGTCCATAGGAAATCTTTCGAAGAGTCTAGCAAAACTTTACATGGGGGAGAAATAGATTTTCTGGTAGCATACCCGCCTCAATCGGTCAACTTAGTGGCTTACAGTTGCTTAACTTAAGCTACAACTCGATTTCGGGTGAAATTGCACCAGAAATAGGCCTGTTGGGAGAACTGCAAATGTTGGGATTGGCTGGAAATCGTTTGAATGGCAAAATCCCAAGTTCACTAGGCAATCTCCAAAAGTTGAATAAGCTTGATGTATCCGGAAATGAGTTGGTGGGAACCATTCCCACTACTTTTGGAAACTTTCAGAATCTGCTTGCAATGGACTTGTCTAATAATATGCTTAATGGGAGCATACCAGAAGGAATTCTTAATCTCCCTAGTTTAAGCACTTTTCTGAATCTTTCCAGAAACTTCCTAAGTGGCCCTTTGCCTCAAGAAATAGGATTGCTGCAAAGTGTTGCCACTATCAACCTTTCTGACAATCGTTTCTCGGGCAACATACCCAACTCAATTGGCAATTGTAAGAGCTTAGAGGAGTTGTTCATTGCCCAAAATATGTTATCAGGCGGTATCCCAGAAACTTTAGGAGCAGTTAAAGGTTTGGAAATTCTTGATCTCTCTTCGAACCAACTCTCTGGCTCGGTTCCTCGTGACCTAGAAAAATTGTTAGTCCTACAGTCGTTGAATAT
Source organism: Panax japonicus (assembly GCA_020205505.1). NCBI lineage: Eukaryota > Viridiplantae > Streptophyta > Magnoliopsida > Apiales > Araliaceae > Panax > Panax japonicus. Next base: position 82,513,507 of record CM035091.1, read on the forward strand.
TTCATTCAACAACCTGGAGGGTGAGCTTCCTACCGGTGGAATTTTCACAAATCTCTCTAGAGTTGACATGGAAGGTAACAAAAAGCTCTGTTTTCATTTCCCCTGCAAAAAAACTCGAGGGCTCTCGAGAGGGCGAATAATCTTGATTTGTGTTACAATTACTACAGCTGCAATAGCTGTAGTATGTTTCACAATTGGTTTATTGTTCTTCTCTCGAAAAGAAAAATCAAAGATAATGGAAGGACCAGACTCCTTCAAGGGGGAGCATCAAATGGTCACATACGATGAGCTTCGTCTTGCAACTGGAAATTTTAACCAAGAAAATCTGCTCGGACAGGGGAGTTTTGGAATGGTTTACAAAGGCTTTCTCAGAGAAGGAATGGCGATCGCAGTTAAGGTTCTTGACAATGAGTTTAGTGGATCTTTCAAGAGCTTCTTGGCAGAATGTGCAGCTTTGAGGCAGGTGAGGCACCGAAATATTGTCAAACTAATTACCTCGTGCTCAAGCATCGATTTCAAGAACATGGACTTTTTGGCTTTGGTTTACGAGTTCATGAGCAATGGGAGTTTGGATGATTGGATTAAGGGGAAAAGAAGGAATGCAAATGGAGAGAGGCTGAACATTTTAGATAGGCTGAATGTTGCAATTGATGTTGCATGTGGCATAGACTATTTGCACCATGAGTGCGAGAATCCGGTTGTGCATTGTGATTTGAAGCCTAGTAATGTTCTTTTGGATGAAGAAATGGCTGCAAAGATTGGAGACTTCGGGCTTGCTAGGTTGTTGATTGAGAGAACTGGAGATCAATCTATTAGTTCTACACATGTTCTTAAGGGTTCTATTGGTTACATACCTCCAGGTCAGTGGAATAATTCATCAAGCTCACTTAATTTAGTGCATGCCTAATTATGCTATTTTATTAAAAACTCGTGACATTTGTAATACAAGGTGTTACTAATAATGAAAATATTGCATGTTGTTTGATTTTGAAATAAAAATAATTACACGAGTATTATAAAAGAATTTAGATGAATTTAATTCGGGAAAGAGGGGAGAATTCGGAAACGGGTTGGAGCGGAACTTATGGGATATTATTTTCAAGAGTGAATGGGTAATGGGGAACAAGAAGTTGGCGGTAGGCATGGTGAAGGGTCCCCTGGACCATACCCGCCCCCATTCCCTTATGGAATCAGGGTAAACCTAGCTGTGCTCTCTAAAATATTAGATACCACTCTGAATGCAAATTTCCTCGTGTTTGATATTTAACAATTATTATTATATACGCAGAATATGGCATGGGAATAAAACCATCCACAGCAGGAGATGTGTATAGCTATGGCATAATGTTGCTTGAGCTTTTTACTGGGAAGAATCCAACTCATGGGGGATTTACAGGAGGGTTAAGCCTAAAGAAATGGGTGCAAACCGCTTTCCCTACCGACGTAGAACAAGTGTTGGACCCTGAGTTGCTTCTGCACATGAAAAAAACCAGCCATGATGATGATGAGTTTATAATTAGCCAAGAGGCGCAACTTCATTGCCTGATCACTGTCATTGGTATTGGGTTATCTTGCGCTGATGATTCTCCGGACGGGCGCATAAGCATGAGAGATGCTCTTCGAAAACTCCAAAGTGTTAGGGACTCTGTTTTCAAACCAGAGGTTAATAGGGGGAAAGTCAAGTTTTGAAGATCTGGTTGTATTAAACATTATGCTGGAATAGTTTTACTCGGTTTGTGTTGTTTAAATAAAGTTACTTTATGGAGGGCCAAGGATCATAGTGAAATAAAGTAATCTATATTTGTGAGTGAAAATTAATTGTTCAAAACTAAAACACATCAAAAATGCTGCCATCTTTTTAGTAAATTACATAGTCATGGCCTATTTTCAATTATCTCAATTGGATTTATTTTTTACCCGTTTTCAAGAAATGTATAAGGTTTACTAAAATAGTAAGGTGATGTTTGATAAAATTGAGTGTTAAGACCTGAACAGTTTAGACGTCTGAATAATATAGAATATCTGAATAGAATTGTGTCTGAATGAAAAAAATGTTGTTTGATAATTAATTTTTCCAAAATGTCTGAATAACAGTATTTTACCATTTTAACCCTTTGAACAGTTTAAACAAAACATGTTTGATAATCAGAAGGTCTGAATAGTATTTTAAATACATATTTATAATATTTTGACCACAATATGATAAAATAAAAATGAAAACGTTCAAATTAAATTAACTTCAAACATAGTATCATGCCCCAAAAATATCAACATAGCATAATAATTCAACCATACAAATTAAATTAACTTCAAACAGTTGTTAAGAGTTGAAGTGCAATTTGTTCACGTAGATTAACCATAAATTCTACGCCTTGATCACCCCATTGTGGTTCATCTTGTCCTTCTTCGCTTCCTTCATTTTGCTCCGTTTCATTGTCAAACATGTTATCTCGATCATATTGAGCAAACAATTCATCCTCAATGTTATGCTTTCTTATGAAATTATGGACTGCGAAGTAAGCGAAAACTATATCCCTTTGTACTGTAAAAGGGTAAGGAGTCATTTGTTTCAAAATTGGGAATCTTGCTTTCAACACACCATAAGCACGCTCGATAACATTTCTGAGTTGTGCATGAGCATGGTTGAATTTTTCCTCTTTATTCAAAGCGTGTCTGCGTTGAAAATCAGCTAACCAATACCTTGTATTGCGATATAGAGATAAAAATCCTCGAGTGTTTATGTATGCAGCATCACAAAGATAATATTTATCTGTAATTGAGACAAAAAATAATGATTATTATTAATAACTTGAATGATGAACTTTTATGACAAAAATAAATAATAATTGAAAATGGTAAAAGAAATTGTAATATATACCCGGGGGAGGAAATGGAAAACCAGAAGCTGGATCAAATGCAACTTCTTTTAAAACTCGTGAGTCGTGTGCAATGCCTTCCCATCCGGCCCAAACAAATGTGAATATCATGTTAAAATCACATATTCCTAAAACATTTTGATAACATTCACCCCTTCCTCTTCCTCTGTAACGCGTTTGTTGATCAACAGGAACAACTGCATGTACAAGAGTACCATCTAATGCACCTATTGCACCCTGCATTAAAAAACTTAGAGTTCTCAAAGTATTTTATTGTATGGAATAAAAGTAAAAAACTTAGTTCTCAAACTTAGAGTTCCATTTAATGCACCTATTGTTTTTGAGTTTCACTGACTTGTTCCATACCTAAAGTACATAGATTATAAAAGATGTAAACAATAAAGAACAAATATTTAAATAGTTTACACAATAAAGAACAAATTAGACTTTATAAACTACAATACATATAACATACAACAGATGAATAACATGATAAACTGCATTCTGATTGGGCAGGTGTTAACCTTTTATAATGTTTCCATTTTTTGTCAGGTGTTAATCAATAACATGATAAAATGAACATGTCCATTGTCAATGGACATGCATTGGGCAAAAGCCCATTTGGAAATATGCCACTAGTCTGCGCCCAGCCCTCATTTTTGCTCATACAAGGCTATCCAATAAGTAGCCAACTATACTATTTTGGTCTCAAAATAATAGCAACCACCAAAACAAGTTACAAATTCCAGACTTTTTTTACCTCAAACTGAACTTCTTCAAAGTCCCCCACAAAATGTTATTAACAGATTATGGGATAGGTTTTTTTGTATCCAGAACCCCAAACTAACAATACCCTTACAAATTCAAATAAATATACATGTACTATATGCACTATTGATGCAATTCAATGATAACAAAAATGTTGAACACTAATCTACAAACTAATCTACAGCAAAGGTGTAAACTTTATCTATAAAATCGTAAACTACAGAAGGAAATTGACAATGCTAATGAAATGATTTAAAAAACATCCCAAAAATTATGTAAGATTATCCCTCCAAAAGGAAACCCACCTGAAAATTGATTCATTAATTTCAAAACAGAAGAGATATCAATCTAAAAATTCAGTGCAATGTCAACAAATATAGATTGCTGCTTTATAATTGAAGAGTGGAGAAATATAAAAAACAGTGGGATCGCAAAAGCATAGAGAGAGAAAGGGGAAAAGAATTCGATGATATCTAGTGACATAATCAATACAACCCTTACTAATCATATTCTTGATCAGTATCTCAAGTCAAATTTGAGCAACCAAAGATGTTAGAAATAAAATACAAGGAAACAAGATTTTTGGAAGTTCTTCATTTGAACATTTTAGCAGTTAGCTTGTGGGCATGGTTTAGAACTTCTAATTTCATGGAAGTTTCATGGAGAGTTGATAATAACCACACTCTGTTATACTCTGTTATCAACAGCACTCCCAGTTCACAATGTATTCAAAAAACACACATTAATCACATAGCCAAAGGCAAGAAAATCAAGAAGTAGAACCAATAACAAAAATAAACCAACACAAAAAGCTTTTTTTAATGGGGAAGAGCAAAATATACCACATTAAAAATAAAATCTCAAGCAGCCACAGCAAAAAGATCAACAAAATCACAAAACTCAGAAACAAAGAAATCGCACCAGCAGCGTCAAAGAAATCACAAAACAGAAAATTTTAGATTCAAAGAAATCGCACCTGTAGTTTCCTCAAGAACAAAGATCTAGGATTTGAGCGAATGAGAAGAGCAGCAGACAAAAGCGGCACATCAAAGTGAATGAAACAGGAGAGATAATAGGATTCATATTGTATTGTGGACAAAAGTGGGATTTTATAATATAGCCGAGGTTATTTTTGTCCCAAAAAACGTAAACTCGATAAAAGGAGACTCTGAATGGTATAGAATTGATTTTAAATCTTAGCGATTCAGAGGCATTAAGAGACAATAAATTTTTTACCAAACAAATTTTGCCTCTAACCGAATCAGAAACAAACCTATTAAGAGGTATTAAGACCTAATCAAACACTACCTAAGATGAGTAAAATAATAATAATTGCTTCCCCAAGTATGTGGAAATTCTCGTATTTCTACAATACTTGTACTACAATTTTAACTTCGACAAAAATACACATCTCTTCTTTGCTCATTTAACTTGGCATTGAACCCTTCTCAATAGTATCCCAAAAAAAAAACTCAATATTGCCAGTCATTCTTTTCAAAACTTGCCAGTCATGAAATGCAAGTTTAACTTGCTGAAACGACAATTTGACTTTTTTTTATTTCTTAAATCAACAGAACTGTAAGATTAGATAAACCTTGCATTATAGAAGTAGTTGGATATTGCGCCACTTTTGTGGCGTTGACTTGTACACATGACACGTTGATAACACATTTAAGATAAAAAAATATATTTTCTTTCAAGATTAGAACCTAAAACATCATACTCCCAAAACTAACAAAACATTTGATTACCAAATAAGTTAAGAATATTAATGTTACCTCTTAAAAAATTATTATTAATAGTAATAATATTAATACAACTTATTAGTTATTAGTAATATTATTAATAAGCTGTTACTAATTACTTATTAGTTATTAGTAATTCTCTTTGACATAATTTTGCTTCTTAGCTAAATATAAAATATATTATCTTAATAATATTACTTATTAGATATTAAGATATATTAATGTTATTAATAATATCAATATACTTACAATACTATTGTTATTAATATACATTAATGCTAATGAAAAACAGATAATTTTGACAAAAAGAGGAGATGAATTCAATTTTTCTTTCTTTTTGTCTAGTTTCTCATGTAGAACATGTGAGAAGAGTCAAGCCTGTGAATAAGGGACATCTTAAGATTTTTATTATTTGTTATTCTATTAATTCTACCTCTCCAATTTTGTTACTTATTGCAAAAGATGAAATCTAAAAACTTATTTAAATATATTGAATAAATAAAGTACTTATTATTTTTACAAAATATACAGTCACAAGATTAAATTATTTATTTATTATAACTATTATATTATTGTTATTATCATAAATTATTGTTATTAGCATACATTACTTCAATTTATTTTTGTTATAAAAAAAAGATTTTTTTTTAAACATTAATGTAGACTATAACGGTAATGCTATTAGAGTATTAATGTTACTAATACCATTAATATATACTAATATCTAATAAGTAATGTTATTAAGATAATATATTATAAATATTTATCCAAATAAGTAACATCATGTAAAAGAGAATTATTAATAATTAATAAGTAATTACTAACATATTATTAATAATATTACTAATAAGTAATACATAATTACTAACAACTTATTAATAATATTACTAATAACTAATAAAGTTGTACTAATACTTTTAGTGTTAATAATAATTTTCTAAAAAATAATATTAATTCTTAACTTAGTTGGTAATTAATGTTTTGTTAGGGTTGGAAGTATGATGTGCGAAGTTCAAATCTTGGGAGAATAAATATTTTTAGCCCAAAGATGTTAAATTGACATGTCAGCGTACATATAAGTCAACGTCACATGACAAAAAGGTTCACAATCCAAATTTTCAGATAGTAAATGCTTTGTTTTGCATTGACTAAAAAAAGGGACAGTAAATGGTAAATTTTCAAATAGTAAATGCTTCGTACTACAATTTTAACTTCGACAAAAATACACATCTCTTCTTTGCTCATTTAACTTGGCATTGAAACCTTCACAATAGTATCCCAAAAAAAAAATCAATATTGCCAATCATTCTTTTCAAAACTTGGCAGTCTATGAAATGCAAGTTTAACTTGCAGAAACGACAATTTGATTTTATTTTATTTCTTAAATCAACAAAACTATAACATTAGATAAACCAGCAATTTAAGTAACAAGCCACTTCCGAGCTCATACTATAAATGATTTCTTCAAAATTATTAATTCCAATGTATTCTCAAGTATTACATGAACTTATAAGCCAAACAATTTAAAGTCATACCATGTTATACAGGGGGATCAATTAGACAAACTTACAAGCTATTTGTCAACAAATATAGGGCTCCTGATAAGGTAAACCTTAAATCTATATTTTGAATAAAGCTACTGTAATATTCGTAACCTGTGTCAGTAGTGTGATACCAGTAAGGCTAGTTTCAAAACCAGCAGCTCATGACAATCAAATCAGTCAAACATTCTTCCATCAAGCCAGATAGTCAGTGTAAAAAGCCAATCTTGTGTGTTTCTGAGCTTTATCCACATGGCCTTCCATTGATTTGTAAAGACCATATCCCATATAACTATTCTAACCGACATTCTTTAACATCATCAAAGAAGGAAATTGGTATCTCTGGAGGAGAAGATAATGCTGATACACATTTGAACTGTTCCAAACATCTCATGGGATCAGATAACTATAACTGTACTGTTTATAGAAAATCATCAAAAGTTAAATGCCATGTGTATACCTTATGTTGATTGTATTTATCTCTCACTGCCATCAAAGAGCCTCCTCTCCTACTCAATTGCAAATCAGTGTATGATAAGAACACATTCCTTAAAATCTGCTGGTTTGTATCTAGAGTACTGTTGCAAGGCTGAACTCTGCAAGACATGTTGAACATGTTTAGTTTGATTGATACATGAAGATTAGAACTTTATGAAAGTAGTGTTCCTGATACACAAAGATTAAAACTTTATAGGAGTAGTTAGGTTCGTTACCCAAGGATGCACATTTGGTCTGGTGGTGAATCTTGAAAGAAATGTCACTGATGCAGCTACCAAAGAAGGTAAGAATTTGATGCATCCATAATCCAACAAACTTAGTTCTGCTAGGTAATAACCCAAGAACTCCAACTGCAAATCAGGAGTCTGTAGAAGGCACAAAGCAAAAATAAGTAACTAACAGAAACACCTTATCTTCTACACACACACACACACACACACACACACACACACACACACACACACACACAGAGAAAGGGAGAGAGGGGGGCTCACATTGTGGTTTTCTTGAGCAATTCTGATGTATTTTCTGTAAGCAGAAAAAGCAAATTGATAACAGAAAATTAGACAAATACAGTGCAGACTTCATTTACTAAAGCATTAAAAGATCAATAATGAATAGCAAATATAGTATGCTGATATTGTCCTCACCTGAGAAATGTTTTAACTGTCGGATTCCCCATTTCAAACTTGAGAGATTTGAGTACATCAGCCTCCATTTTCACCACCTCTTCTCTTGTGTATGTGTTATCTGTGATATAACAAAATTCTTCAACATATGGCGGATTGATTTCTTCATATTTTCTAATCATGAACCACAAAAAAATATTTATGAGAAAGGAGCCGAGCAAGATTGCCTAAATATTATTATATTAAAACAAGGTATTAGACGCTTACGAAGCAATTAGCATTGAAGAGACACCAAGAAGCTGAAGCTTTTGCCTATTAACAGCATTCACTGATAAGTATCTATCAATGTAAGAACTTGTTAGATACACAGTGTCTGAAAGAAGCTTGTACTCCTCTGAAACCTCAACCAACCAATCCACCAAAACTGCTCTCATGTTAACACTCACATCCTTCTGGACCTTCTCAATATAATCAGGCAGTGGTCTTCTTTTTGTTTCCATCTGAATAAGAATAACCCAAATTAGTCTAAATTCAAAATCTTCATAGTAATATGCATATACCCAAATAAATCAAAACAACTTAAAATTATCTTTTTAAGGTATCAGCAACCCATTTTTTAAGAAAAACCAGTTGAAGCAAACCTAAAGTTTATCAAAATAACCAACCCTGATTACACATCTATAGAGTATCCCCTGAAAAACATTTAAAACGGAGGTGACGGTAACCCATTTCTTAGTTTTAGAAATGGAACCAGCCCATATAACCTAAAACCCAAAACCCTAATAAAAACAAATCTCAAGATTAATCCCAAATCCCCTCAATCACAAAAGAAGACCCATCAAACCAAATGAATTAATCCTTAAAATTAACAGTAAACCAGTAATTAATTTCTCAAATTAAACCAGCCCGTTTGCAACTAACACAAAAAAATTAACTAAAAACATAAATCTCACTCACCTCCATGTTATGAAGATTTTCATAAATGTCCGAAACATAAGCAGAACACATCTGGGGATCATCAGATTTCGCATCAATATCAATACCATTTGTATCATCTTCCCTTAAAGTCTCCGCCAAAGCTTTCTTCGGTCTCTTATTCGGCCTACATTTGGCTTTTTCCAGCTCAGAACCAAAATTCTGATTCACCTGAAGAACATTAGACAAATTCGAAATCTCACCCAACACCACCCTCTTCTTGGTGGCTGGTTGAGACTCCGGCACGCCCATTGACGCCGCAGCCCTCTTCAACGCCAATCGGGTCACCCGACTGCAGTTCTCCTTACCGGCCATTGTCTTATCACTCTCCCTCCAACAGAGAAACTAGGGCTTACAGTTTAAGGGGAGGGAAAGAGAAAATGAGAGAGGAATGAGAAGCTGGGCAGCGAGCTGGTCTAATAAAACAGAGAGAGATGCCGCCATTTCTAATGTTTCAAAAAGAAATTACAGTTTTCCGCTCAAAACGCAAAACCCTGGTTTTTGAGTTTTTGTTTAGTTTCGTTTTGTGTTTGGTTTCCGCTAAATATTTGAAAATTGAGGGTTTGGCGTTTGATTTCCCACTTCTTCTACCAAGCAAACGTTTTCGAGTTTTGATAGTTTAATTTTGGGATAAATTAACTTTTGATACCTGTACTGAGACACGATTTATAATTTGGTACTCGAAGTGAAAAAAGTTATAAATTGGTGATTGTACTCGAAAAAATGTTACACTCTATTAAATATTAGGGACACGACTTACAATTTGGTACCCGAAGTGAAAAAAGTTACAAACTAGTGATTGTACTCAAAAAAATATTACACTCCGTTAAACAGTAGGGTTTCATCTTTATTCTGTTTGAAAATTAAGGTTTTGTTATTTTGTCCTTCTCTCATTCTTCTTGTCTCGATTCTCTATTGATTACAGGTTCCCATATATTTATTAAAGGGTTTTCAGTGTTTAATTGAAAGGATGAGCTTGTCTTGGAGTGAAATCGTAAATAAAATTGGGGAAGAAAATTGTAGTTAATGCAACAAAAATGAATGGATTATACCAGAGTTCCCAAGTCGGTGCCGCTGTGGAGCAATAGTGCAAATGTGGGAGGCAAAAAAAGATGGAACAAAACATCGAGAACCTTTTTCGCGTCGATTCCGCTTCTCTCTCTGTATGTTTGTCTCTCCCGTTGGATCAATTTTAACGATTATTTAAAAATTGGAAAGTACAAGCACCAGATTACAAAATTTTTTGAGTACAATCACCAGTTTGTAACTTTTTTTACTTCGGATACCAAATTATAAGTCGTGTCCCTAATGTTTAACGGAGTGTAACATTTTTCGAGTACAATCACCAGTTTGTAATTTTTTTCACTTCAAGTACCAAATTGTAAATCGTGTCCTAGTACAGGTACCAAAGTTGATTTATCCCGTTTAATTTTAGAATATTGCTACTTCCAGACACTATTTTACTTTGTCCACCCTTTATGTATATCTACATATTCAAATTACATAATTATCCCATAATCATTTTTTTAATTAGAATCGTCATATTTCCGTATTATATTTTGCTAAAATCCCACTATATTTTTCCTATGATATACTTTTTATATATAGCCACAAAAAAACATATCGCAAAATGATGTAGTCTATAAATTAATATAATACATAAAAATTATGTAATAATCTAACTCGAAATAAAATCGATATATATTTTTTTCTTAATAAAAAAATTACTAGCTACTCTAATTTGTCCATAAAATATGATTTAAGAATAATTTTCACACAAATTAAGATAATCAAATATGAGAGATTTCTTTGTTCCCATTCGCGTTGAACGAAACCTTCGATTGATGTAACCGTAATTTGTCCATAAAATATGATTTAAGAATAATTTTTTTTTATTGCGACTCTCAAAAAATGTATAGTATTTATTTCAACGAGAATTTTTACAAAATATAGTGTTTTAGGTGTAATTTGGATACATATATAAATACAGGATTATACAGGCTTATCGCCCTCGTATGTGTTTGTGTTTGTGTCTCATATGTGTTTGTGTTAAGTGGGCTAGTGGAGGCGGCCTAGCAGCGATAGTCTTACAAGAAAGACAAGCCTCAATAAAGCGTGTTTATCAAGTCCTATTGCTAAGTGTAATGTTGTCTGCAGGGGTACTCTTTTTAATGCTATTAAGACAAGAGGAAGCCCCTTAGGGATAAGATCTGGGTGTAGAGTAGCTCATAGTAAGAGAAAGTCTTACTATTAACGCAAGTAAACAAGTCTGTAAGTAAGAAAACAACAACAGCAAAAGAAGCTCAGTAGCAGCCTCTCCTGGTTTTCCTCCGAAAGGGGCTTCCTATTACATTGAACGTTCACCCAAGGGCTAAATTCAAGATATCAGAAAACCTAAATCCTTTCGTATGGAGCCACCTATCAAGTACCGTTGTTTGTATAACCCTGTATTTGTATATGTATCTAAATTACACCTAAAACACTATATTTTGTAAAAATTCTTGTTGGAATAAATACTATACATTTTTTTAGAGTCACGATAAAAAAAATTGCAACCGGTCCAATAATCCTGTCCGGCTAGACTTATTCCATGGGAAAAGTTATGGGAGTTGGTATATATTGATAGAGGTAACGGTAATACGGATAAGGGTGTAAATAATCAACTTGAATTATTTATATTTCGAGTCGAGTTCGAATCAAACTTTTAGTCAAGCAAATACGAATTATTATAATTGTTAGTTCCCAGTAGGCACAATAGATCTAGAAGGGGGGGTTGAATAGATCCTTTTGTTTCAAATATTTTTCTCTATTATTTTGTATATCTATTAAATTAGCATATGACAAACATAAGAATCTTTTCAAGTACAACGGAATAAGTAAAAGATCCCCTTCATTGATATATTCATAATCATACATACATTGTTCGTAGAATAAGTTTAGTTGTAAGCAGTTAAAACATACATAGTAGTTATAACAATTATAGTAGTTATAGTACATAATGTAAATGACATAATGTAAAAGACACAAGAGGTTTTAAGTGGTTCAGAGACTCAAGCTCCTAATCCACTCTTCTGCTTTCAACTAGCAGGATTTCCACTAAGGAAGGGCAGCACCCTGAATCACTAAGATTCCTTTAAGGCCAACAGCTTTGGGACTTCAGTTCACTAAGAACTCTTCAAGGCCAACAACCTTGGGACTCCTCTAGTTCCCTAGGAACTCTTCAAGCCCAGCAGGCTTAGAACTTTGTTTAGTCCCTCCGGACAAGGACCCTTTTGGCCCTGGCTTCATTTAGTCCCTTCGGACAAGGACCCCTCAGGCCCTGGCTTTGTTGAGTTATTAGTTTGTTGTTGTTGGAGTCGGTGCTGAGCTGCTAAGATGTCTTCATGCTCTGAATATCTTCTATACTCAGCAGCTTGGCTTGATCACCCTTGAAGTGCAGTTGAGTGTTTGCATGATGCTCAGCTTCTTCGATTACTCAACCACTTCGGATGATCCCTTGATGATCTGCCTTGAAGATCATTCCTCTTGGTACTTGATGGCTGCACATGAGAGGCTTCTAAGCTGACTGTAAGTTCTTCTGCTAGGTACTTAGAAGCTTTCTCATGCTTGTCACCAAGATGGCGTTTGTGATCTCCCTTCTTGATACTTGATGCCTTCTCATGATGAACTTGCTAAGATGACTGTAGGCTCTTCTCTGTTGTACTTAGAGTCTTCCCATGATGGACATCAAGATGACATGATGCTCTTCTTTCTCTAGGAAATTCAGAACAATCTTCATGTAGTAAAACTTTCACTTCAACATAGTAGAACTCATACTTCTACTTCTTTCTTTGTCTGACTTCTGAGTGTTCTTGGTGGATCATAGAGTGAGCCTTCGGACTCACTATCTCATATTGTTTAGATCAATCCACCTTCTTTCCAAACTCGAAAACTCCAGCAACCCTCGATCTTTGAATCTCTTCTAGATTTATACTCCTTCCCAATCCTTCTGTTAGAAAGTAGCCGTTGAAGGCTATTCAAATATCTTCACAGATCTCGAGTTGACAAAGGTAGACTGCTGATGTGACATGTCATACTTTATCTGACATTGCAGTTATTGTTTCACCTACCCGTCAGAGTTGTCACTTTAATGTCTTGGGCAGGTTGAAGACTTTATTATCTCCTTCTGATTTCTCGATCAGAGGTTGTCCTTTTGCATCGATGCTCTCAATAAGCTTTTGTCCGAATACCATCCTTCGGATTGAACCGTTGCCAATGCTTCAGTCTTCGGGTGTTTGAACTCTACGATTGTGATGCACTTCTTTGAGGACCTGATCGTAGTGTCTTATTGAGTGTTGCTCATTGACTGGTAGAGTTAACACTACGATCTTAAAGAGTGTTGATTGGATCTCCAATGTAGTACACCTCTTCCTTCTATTGTGCAATGCTTCAATACTTCTGTTTGCTTTGATTGTTCTCAGATACTGATGGCCTAACTCCTTGCTCTGGTTCCCTCTGAATAGCAAGACACTTTAGATTTGTGGCGCGTCCAGCTCGCTTTCTCCTTGTGATCTCCCGTTCACTTATCATCAATGGACTGACCCTACACTTAATCACATCAGCCTTGTTCTTCAGAGGCTACCTAGTATCTCGGTTCACATTCCATCAGTTCTTTCTTTGTTTGGCAAATACTACGATCTCGTTTGCTTCCAAGATCGTTGTCTTCTGTTTACTTGACAGCTACTGCATTTGCTGACTTTCCTTAGTTAGTTACTGAAGTCTTCTTATGATTATCTTGTGGATGACTTCATCTCGAATGGCTTCACAACTCAATCTTGATGCTGATTGGGTTGGTGCTTAGATCTTCTTTTAGCTTGCATGTCATTCGTTGAGTGCTCTCTGGTTCCCTTCAGGTAGGATGTATCTTTGCAGTGCCAACCAGAGGCTTTGTTCCTTTGGATATTCTGGGAGTGCTCATTAGTTGAGAATCGTACTTGCTCTACGATTCTGCCTATGCATTGTGAGCACTTCTGTTGAGGTCGTAGTTCTGCATTCTACGATTCGGCTTCGGCACTATGATCCTGAGATCAGATCTTGACACTACGGTTTCTGCCTTGTGCCTGTTGTCTTCATTTGATCTTGCTCGACTACGATGTCTGCATGTAATCAATAGACTCTACGAACTTAGAGTGTAGTCTACGATCCTTGACATGGCTTCGGCATCGATAGACTCTACGACTCCGAGTGTAGTCTACGTTTCTGTCTTGACAGATGATCGGTCGGCTCGTAGACAGACTGTCTCTACGATTCTGAACATGACTTCCTCAGCATACTACGATCTCAAGGAAGCTCTTCTCGATATACCACGGTCCTTCACCATTTCCCCTGGCAGTCTACGAACTCCGAGATCTACTATCTTGCAGACTACGATTCTGCCTCGATAGCTCTCGAGTTAACCTTGACTCTCCTGGCAGACTACGATCTCTGGTGCAGTACTCGACGATCCGACAAGCCTATCTATTACATCATAAGATCAACCTAACATGCTTGATCTTTCTATATTTACAGTCCTTGTACATCATTTCTTTTTAAGGAATTCACAAAGCTGATTTGCTTATGTAGGATCAACCTAACATACTTGATCAATTCATTCTAAGTCCTTGTACAAAGGTTTATATTCTCTATCAAAGGACTTTACAACTTTTCTTAATGCAAACATACTTGCATATTTTTCATTCACACACACACGCACACACACACATATATATATATATATAAATCATAATCAAATCATATGTAAACAGGAATATCATTCATATGTTTATTCCTGACAATGATGATTTGATTTAAATTAATAATTAAAGTGATATGTTAATTTATTAAATAAAATTATAAAGAAATTATAATTTTGTGGTAATTGGTTAAGTGGAGAATTTATTTAATATGTTGTAATTAGTTTTTTTAACTAAGGTTGGATATGAAAATCCAAATAAATAATATGGGACCATAAACTATAGTATAAAAGATTTATTAAAATAAATTAAAGTAGTTTTAAATGGATTTTACCAAACAAGGCTTAAAGATATTAAGTCTTTATTTTAAAAGTGTTTTTGCCAAACAAAGCCTTATGACTTTGAATTTTGAATTTGAATTATAATATAAATAAAATAAATCAAAATAATAAAAAAATATGTTATAACTATTATACGTTTAAGTTTTTGTAACTTATATAATTAAGTATGTGTATTATGGCTACCAGTTTATATTTTTACTCATAAGTGTTAGTTGGCTTATACTGATACTAAGAAGAAGAGAGAATGGAGTATATAGAGAAGTTAGAGAGAGAGAGTTTAAGAGATGAAGTTCTGTGATTCCAAAATAATTTATGTGTTTTAGCAAGGATTGTTCAAGCAAGAGAATGTATACTTCCATAACCTTAATATTATATATATGTATGTTCTACGTCATGAATTTCAAGTCTTTGTGAATTCAATTTTTTGAATTGTAGTTATACAAACTGAGTTATTGCGTTTTTGTGTAATTGTGATGTAAGAATTCGTATTTAGACAAGAATTAGTGTGCTAATTACATTAAAAAGAAATAAAATTATTTACAGTGCATGTATATATATATAGCTTGTGAAAGTACCAACTTTGGTGGTTAATTTGTAAACTAATCTGTAAATTAAGCCTTGAATATGTTAATTCAGTAAGAAACAAAGAGGATGCAATTTGAATGAGTTAATTTGGTGTATTATTGAGACCTCAGTGTTAATTTTTGTCAAAGATGTCAAAAATAGAGTTTTTGCATAAAACAGGGAATTCAAATGTTTTAAATTTGATGTTTATATTAGTTATATGGGTAAAAACATGCTAGAGACCTTAATTTATGTTTCTGTGAAGTCTATGTAAATTATACTGTTTAATTGGCTGCTAGAAAGTAAGATTTAGGCCATTTTGGCTTTGTTTATGTTCCTCGCGACTGGTTGCCTGGAACTGCACTTCGGCGCCGCAGCGCCAGGTCTCACGTCGTAGCGCCTATTTTATGCATGTGTCTTGCGACGCATCGCCATTCTCAATGCAAACTGGGGCGCTGCAGCGCCGGTTAGCAGTGTTGGCCAGAAAGTTTGTTTTAATTATACAAAATCTGTAATTGTTGATAAGGTTCAATGTTATGACTGTTAAAATGTTATTTTTATACTGTGGTGTTATAGTACCAAGAGTGAGAATATTATAAGCAATTAATGAATTATGTTATTGCATTAAAAGTGTGACTTGACTATATGATTAAAACCAAGCCATACATGAAATAGATACTTAATTGTATATAGAGTACATGTAGTAACTAATTATGTCATAATGACATGTGTATAGGATATTGAGAATCGAGTTATTACGGTTTAGCTTACACGCAAGGCAAGTTTTCTTTACCCTATCTTGTTTACAATTGAGCAAGTTTTCGAACTCTAACTTCTATTTGAGTTTGTTTTATTTACCTTTATATTGAGCAAGCAATTCCTAATACAATTTATACGACTTAATTATATTCATGCAAGCTCTTTAACCTAACTCTTACTTTGAGAAGGTTTCCCACTTTTAACATGTTTCCTAGTATGTGAGTTTCTAAATTCTAATATACTTATGATGATCAAGTTTTTATCGTTCAACTTGCTATTGATTATGTATGTTCAATAATTCAATTCCTTTACTAAACAAAATTCTAGCCTTAACTTAATATTGTTCAAGCAAGGTATGTTATGTTATCCAATGCTTATGCTTTTAGTTTATTTCTAAAGCATGATTTTAATATATAATGTTGATTCATTTATGACTTATTCCATAACATATTATTATTACATTTTTATTCAACTAATCCTTAGTTGATGTTCGTTAAACTCTAAATTACCTTGAAACTTATCCAAACCAAACTTACTTTGGTGCGGACTTGTATTCTAAATACTGAGATGAACAAACCTATTACAAGGGATAATTTATGTAAAGCGTTTAGATGTTTGTCCACAATACATGGTTCAAAGGGTTGATCCCCCTAAGTACGAGAAGTCCCTACAGTCTTATGACTGTTTAGGTTTAAGTTGAAAGAATACTTATAACTTTGGACATAGTTCGTGGTCTTGTGACTCTCAGATATATATTTCAAATTCTGTTCCTGATTATCATTGATAGAGAATATTATTAAGTTCTATTGAGCCTATTCGTTTGACAGTTGTTATGATATTATTATTTATTGTCACTTCAAGTGAGCATTTGTTTGCCCACTCTTGCTTATATAACCATTACAACTAAAGTTTAGAAGGTTGATGAACCTACCACCAGTAAAGGGAAAGGAAAGATGAACACTTGTAAATCTGTTGATTGCTATATTGTCAGACTTTGTTTTAATTGTTGAGATGTAATTATTTAATTTTCCGCACTTGATGTTAGTTTTTAAAGGTTAGATAACCTGGGAGATTTTATTGAACTTATTGATGTAATCCTTTAATGGGAAGGTTTATTGTTAAATTTTTTTATATTTGGGTAGTTAGAAATGAAAGTTTTTATCAAGTGAACACTAAATCTTGTGAGAATGAAGTACCCGGATTTGGGGGTGTCACAAGTTGGTATCAAAGCCTTAGGTTATGAACCTTAGGTGGGGAAAAGCCTTAGGAAGCAACCTTTGAAAAGATAGTGGTGATAAACTCTTATCGAGTTTTAAGAAAGAAATAATAAAACACTTATGTGATGATTAGTAATTAAAATTTAAAATTTTGTTGTCATGATGGCTAATGTAGGAGAATCCAGCCAGACTAGGGAAGAAAGACCCCAGATGCCTAGAGAGGAGGAGCCTCGTGACATTCAGGTGGTTTGGGAACAACTACTGCCACAAGAGTCATCTCCATTGGTTACAGTGGTTGAGTATGAGGGTTTACCTAATGAGAATGATGAGGTAGAGACGGCCGAGCTGCCACAGTCAGATGGGGATGAGGATGACGAGGAAGAAGAGTTTCCACCAAACTTGATTGCAGCCCGTATGTACGACGAAGTATACGACCGCAATGTGGAACTTCAGGATAAAGTCGAGGAGTTGGAAGAGATAGTAGCTGAACAACAGACCTCAATGGCACAGAAAGACGACGAGATTCGGGATCTAGATGGACGTCTGAGTAATGTCGAATGGAAGTTAATTCACACTGAAGGAGAGAACGAGCAAATGACAGAGGAGATCGCGGAGATGAAGAACAAATTAAAAGAAGAATCTGGAAAGAGAGTAAGAGTCGAAGACGCATTTGAGAAAGCTTCTCAGCGTATAGGAGTAGCATAGGGGAAGCACAAACAAAGAAGATCAAGATGGAGGAGATGAATGGCGTATTCAACACCTTGATTAATAGAGCTCAAGATCGAGTTATGTATTATTCGATTCAGTTCGAGACACTGCCACCGTATATGTTATATCATCGAACAATGTTCTGTATTATGGAAGAAGAGCGTCGTAAGGCTACGCAACATTTTAGTAGGTCATCGTAGGGAATGTACTTGATATGTGATTAATAAAATGATAAATAAGATGTAAATCCAAAGTGTTATTTAACCAATGGGATATGATGATGATGTTATTCTGAAACTTTAGTAGTTTAGGAAAGTAATGTAAATAGCAGTGATGCTATTGCTCTTATGTTTTCTAAAAATGATAAATGAATAAAATATTAAATTTTATTTAAGATGTTATGTGTTATGTGATGATCTTTTATGATATGCAAGTTAGGTAGAAAATACTTAAAAGAAATTGAGTAATAATCTAATAAGTGTGTTTTAATCAGAAAATGCCTCCAAGAAGACG
The DNA here is from genome assembly GCA_020205505.1 of Panax japonicus. Taxonomy (NCBI): domain Eukaryota; kingdom Viridiplantae; phylum Streptophyta; class Magnoliopsida; order Apiales; family Araliaceae; genus Panax; species Panax japonicus. The sequence goes on from CM035091.1 coordinate 82,532,352, forward strand.
CCAGCCATGACAACAAACCCCTGAGGGATCAACCAACAATAACAACGCTGAAGCTAACCCAGTTCAGCAGTTGGTGACACTTCTGGCAGGAGCACTGTAGAATCAACCGCAGAATTAGGCTGCAACTTTTAAGGATTTCAAGGCGGTTGGACCACCAGAATTCCGTGGAACCATGAATCTTGTTGACGCACTGACCTAGATCATGGAAATAGAGAAAGTATTTGATATTGCTAGGGTCGGTGAGAACCAGAAGACTGTTTTTGCAACATTCATGTTGACAACAGAGGCCAGTTATTGGTGGTAAGCCAATAAAACTAGAGGAGGTAAGGGAGTGATGACTTGTGAAAGGTTCAAGGAAATATTATTCGAGACCTATTTCCCAGAGAGTTCAAAGAATCAGATGGAAGTGTAGTTTTTAGAGCACAATATTAGTGTCGGAGTATGCAGCAAGGTTCAATGAGTTAGCGAGGTTTGCACCCTATCAAGTGAACACGGATGAGCGCAAGGCGGGGAAGTTTGAATAGGGACTGAAGCCCTGGTTGTATAACAGAGTCTCCATGTTCTAGTTAAAGATGTTTACAACGGTGCTTGAGAAGGAAATTATTGTTGAGGGCGGAGGCGAGGTTGTGACAAAGTAAAATCAAGAACAAAGAAAGAAGAAGAATGAGGGTGAAGGTAAGAATGGTGGTAGTGGTGGTGGAAATGGTAGTAGTAACTTGAAGAAGAAGTGTAATGCGAGTGTTGGTGCTAGAAGCCAACAAGGTAGCCAACAGAAAAAGAAGTTTAAAGCATGTGCTACATGCGAAAAGAATCACATTGACATGTGCTTTAGGGGTAAGCGAGTATGCTTTAATTGTGGCCAGGAGGGTCACATTGCCCCAAATTGCCATCAACCAAAGAAGAATGTTTGCTACACATGTGGGTCAAAGGATCATTTTGCTCGCGAGTGCCCTAAGAAAAAAGCTGGAGAGACAACGGGAAGCAAGGGAGGTAGCAGTGGAGGTACATTAATTGACCATTGATGGACCAACGTCATCAAATAGACCCACATCCAGAACCTTCAACATGACTGCGCATGATGCTGTACAATCAAAAGATGTTGTGTCAGGTATTATCCCAATCAATGATATAGATGCTTATGTATTATTTGATTCGGGTGCTACTTGCTCGTTTATATTTGATGAATTTGCTAAGAGGTTAGGATTGCCTAGTTAAGAATTGAATTTCCCTTTAGACATAGAATTTACGAATAGGGAGGTGATTCCTGTTAGGTTCGTATACAAGAATTGTAAGGTGAATATTAAGGGGAATGTCATGATAGTAGATTTAATCCTGATTAAACTTGGAGAGTTTGATGTTATATTAAGAATGAATTGACTATTCAATTATGGAGCGATAATTGATTGTCAAAAGAAATGTGTAAACCTTATGACTTCGTCAAAGGTAGTCTTGTATGGTAGCAAGTCGCCTAGACAGGCAAGGTGTCTGACGATTATGCAGGCCAAGAAGTTGTTGGGTCAAGGTTGTGTAGGATATTTAGCTTATATAGTCGATACTCAGAGGAAGGGGGTGAAACTGGAAGAGATACCAGTATTTAGGGAGTTTGTAGATATATTTCTAGAGGATTTGCCAAGACTTCCGCCTGATAGAGAGATCGAGTTCGTTATCGATTTGGCGCCAGGAACTGCTCTGATATCGAAGGCCCCGTACAGGATGGCTCCGGTAGAGATGAAGGAACTGATGGTACAGTCGCAAGAGCTGTTAGACAATAAATACATTTAGCCGAGTGTATCACTGTGGGGAACACCAATGTTATTCGTGAAGAAGAAGGATGGGTTAATGCATCTTTGCATTGATTATAGGGAATTAAACAAAGTCACTATTAACAATAAATATCCATTACCAAGAATAGATGACTTGTTTGATCAGCCGAAGGGAGCTAAGTACTTCTCGAAGATAGATTTGAGAAGTGGGTATCATCAATTGAAGGTAAGGAAGGAGGATGTACCTAAAACGGTATTCAGAACTCGGTATGGACATTACGAGTTTTTGGTGATGTCTTTTGGTTTAATAAATGCCCCTGTAGCATTCATGGATTTGATGAACAAGGTGTTTAAACCATTCTTAGATAAATTTGTAGTGGTATTCATTGATGATATTTTGGTGTACTCCAAATCTCAAGAAGAACACGTGGAACATTTACGTTTGATGTTGGAGACGCTAAGAAAGGAAAAGTTGTACGTGAAATTCTCTTAAGTGTGAATTCTGGCTAGAACGTGTACAATTTCTTGGGCATGTGATTGACAAAGACCGGATTTTGGTGGATCTATCAAAAGTCAAAGCCGTAATCAATTTGGAACAACCTGTTAGAGTTTATGTCCTAGAGGCCAATTACTTAATATAATTGCTTAACATTTTGATATTATATTTGATTAAATAAATGAATGATTTTATTATGATTTTATTTACCGTGTTATATAAATGTTAACATAATAAAATTCCTTAGAATAGTGATACAATTTATATAGTTTCAAGTATGTGACTTGAACATGAGATTATATAATTACAATTAGTATCATTGCTCTTAAATGTCCCTAGTCGAGTACCATTGTTGATAGGACAACAATGATGCATTGAGATTAATATGTGGATTGACTGATGACCAAATCTCATTGGTCATAAATATATGAGATATTAAGTCAATACATAGGTATGTGTTAGAGAACGATGTACTGGATAGACCCACCATGAGAATTCTATGTGAGCATCGAAGTGTCATTAGCGATTCTTATAGTGACAATGATGTAATGGTCCTCTAACCTGAAATCACTATATTTCTACACGAGAATTTATGTACTTTGATATCATCAAATGTCACCTTTAATAGGGTGGACTATAAAAGTGATTATTGGGTACATCATGAATCGTGTGAGGAATATGAGTGATCTAGATGGAATTTAACCATCCTATATATTAGGGGTGATATCCATAGGTCTCTTGATTGAGTAGGACTATGAAATGCATGGCCATGCTCAAATATTGATTTGTTTCATATAGTCTACTCATTGATCAAGAAAACTCAGGTTAAATTATGAAGAGTATGACACATTCCATGACTCGAGTTTAATCTAGGATATTAAGGTTAAAAGGATTAAATTACATTGAAACATTGGTCACGAAAAGGTAGCATCGAATCATCGATCTTATTATTACTTGGGTAGCAGTGATGCATTACTAGACGCCGCTCACTGTTTATAATTTTATAATATGATTTTAAAATTATTGTCAACGTAATAATAACCTATAGGGTCACACACAAAGAACGTTATTAAAAGGGAATTAATTTAAATTGTAAGGATTTAAATATATTAATAAGATTGATAGTATTTAAATCACGAATTTAAATTAAAAGGATGCTTTGTATATGTATATATATTAATTAAGTAAGACTTAATTAAGATATAATATATTTATATATAAATTCGGATTTTATTTTAATTAGATTAGGGTTTTTGATTAATTTCGATTTATTACTATATATATGATATATCGGCGTCTTTGGAAAGTTAATCAAAACAAAAAAAAAACCTAGCCACTCTTAGAGAGATACTAGAGAAAACAGTTTCATAAAATCCTCATCCTTGGTGGCTAGTACCGCGATTCCTTCTTCTGCAGATCGTAGGACGATTTGTGGAGCGTTCGTGTGGATACCGTAGAGACGCATTTCGTTCGAATTGCGTTAGAGATTCGACCGCATCGTTTAATCTCTTTCTTAATCGGTATAATTTCTAACCACTGAATTAACTATTTTTCGCATGGATCCTGTTTAGGGTTTCAAAATTGGTTTAAATTATTCTATTTCCGCTGTGCGTTTCTCTGTCGAAACCCTACACAACCAAGGACACCATCGGAGGTGAGGAGTTTCTTGGGACTGGTCGGCTATTATAGACGGTTTATTCAAAACTTTTCCAAGATTGCCACCCCGTTAACAAATTTGACAAGCAAATCTGTAAAATTTGTTTGGACAGAGAAGTGTGAAGAGAGCTTTCAAGACTTGAAAAATAAGTTAAGTGTGGCACCTATGTTGTCATTACCAGATAATAAAGGAAACTTTGTGGTGTATAGTGATGCATCACATAAAGGATTAGGTTATGTCTTTATGAAGAACGACAAAGTCATTGTGTATGCATCAAGGCAACTGAAGGACTATGAGAAAGGATACTCGACTCATGATTTAGAGTTGGCTGCGGTGGTATTTGCTCTGAAAATATGTAGACACTGTCTCTATGGAGAGAAATGTGAAATATATACATGTCATAAGAGTCTGAAGTATATTTTCACTCAGAAGGACTAGAACATACGTCAAAGGAGATGGACGAAGTTAATAAAAGATTACGATTGTGAGATCTTTTATCACCCAGGCAAAGCAAATGTGGTTGCAGATGCTTTGAGCAGGAAAGGTCGGGAAAAGTTAATGTTGTTAACCACCCAGGAGGAGCTTATTTCAGCAATGACAAAGCTAGAGTTGGAAATAAAATTTCCAAAAGAATCCGAAGAACGACTATTCCAGATAGAATCTAGTCCAACTTTGGTGGACAAGGTAAAGAATGCTCAACTACAAGATAAAGAATGTGGGAAAATAAAGGAAAGTATGGTCGAGGGCAGTGAGATGAAGTAAAAGATTGATACTGAAGGAGTGCTAAGATTCGAGGGACGAATTTGGATTCCAGTAATACCGGATATTAAAGAAGAAATCTTGACAAAGACTCATAACTCAAGATATTCGATTATTCCGGGAAGTACGAAAATGTATCAAGATTTGCGGCAACATTTTTGGTGGCTAAACATGAAAAGAGTTGTTGCAGAATCGTGAAATGTTTGACATGTCAAAGAGTCAAAGCCGAGCATCAGAGACCAAGCGAATTACTACAACCGTTGGAAATACCGGAATGGAAGTGGGAACATATCATAATGGATTTTGTGGTAGGTCTTCCAACGACTCAGAAAGGATACGGTGCGATTTGGGTGATAGTGGACAGGCTGACGAAATCAGCATACTTTTTATCAATAAAGATTAGATTTAATCTTAATTAGTTGGCAAAACTGTACGTCAAGGAGATCATTTCATGACATGGAGTTCCAATGTCGATTGTGTCAGATAGAGATCCGCGATTCACGTTAAACTTCTGGAAGAGACTACAAGAATGTATGGAAACATAATTAAGAATGAGTACGGCGTACCATCCGCAAACAGATGGCCAAAGCGAATGAACAATCCAGACGTTGGAAGATATGCTCAGAGCATGCATCATATATTTCAAAAGGAACTAGGATGAACATTTACCATTGACAGAATTTGCTTACAACAATAGTTACCACGCAAGCATCGGCATGTCGCCTTACAAAGTATTGTACGACATAAAGTGCAGAATTCCACTGTGCTGGGATGAAGTCGGTGAACGTCAACTATTAGGACCAAAACTGGTACAACAAACTATTGAGGTTGTCAAACTCATCAGGACAAGATTGGTAGTTGCTCAATACATACAGAAGAATTATGCCGATCAACACAGACAAAATCGTGAGTTTAATGTAAGAAATTTCATGTTCTTAAAAGTTTCTCCTTAGAAGGGGAAGATCCATTTTGGTAAAAAAGGAAAGCTAAGCCCGAGGTTTATTGGACCCTTCGAGGTGTTGCGAAGAGTAGGAGAAGTGGCTTATGAGGTAGCTCTACCTCTAGAGTTTGAACACGTTCACAATGTTTTTCATGTTTCGGTGTTACGGCCGTATAAACCCGATTACAAGCACGTGATCGAGTACGAACCATTATAGTTCGATAAGGACTTGTCTTATGAGGAAATTCCTATCCAGATAGTTGACAAGAAAGAACAAGTGCTCAGGAGTAAAGTAATACCTTCCGTGAAGGTGATATGGAGGAACCACAATGCTGAAGAAGCTACATGGAAACTCGAAGATAAAATGATGAAAGATTACCCTGAGTTATTTGTTTAAACCGTGTCTTCGATTATGGGGACATAATCCTTGTAAGAAGGGAAGAATGTGACGAATGATTTGTTTGAGTTGTAATTCTGGGGACAAAATCTTTGTAAGGAGGGAATGATGTAACAATCTAGAATTTTAAATTGTAATTATAAATATTTATTGAATTATATAAATATTTTAATTGATGTGTTTATTGTTGAATAAATATTTGTTTAACTTGATTTGATTTGATTATTTATTTGTTAAAGAAATAATTTATGAGTTAGGAAAATTAATTATTATGAGATAATATTTTAATTTAATAATTAAATTAGAGAGTTGATAGAGATTAAATAAATTATTATAATGTTTTGATTTAAGTTAATAATTAAAATGATATGTTAATTTATTAAATAAAATTATAATGAAATTATAATTTTGTGGTAATTGGTTAAGTGGAGAATTTATTTAATAAGTTGTAATTAGTTTTTTTAACTAAGGTTGGATATGAAAATCCAAATAAATAATATGGGACCATAAACTATAGTATAAAGAAATTATTGAAATAAATTAAAGTAGTTTTAAATGGATTTTACCAAACAAGGCTTAAAGATATTAAGTTTTTATTTTAAAAGTGTTTTTGCCAAACAAAGCCATATGGCTTTGAATTTTGAATTTGAATTATAATATAAATCAAAATAATAAATAAAATTTATGTTTTAACTGTTATACGTTTAAGTTTTTTTAACTGATATAATAAAGTATGCGTATTATGGCTATCAGTTTATATTTTTTACGCATAAGTGTTAGTTGGCTTATACTGATACTAAGAAGAAGAGAGAAAGGAGTATACAGAGAAGTTAGAGAGAGAGTTTAAGAGAGGAAGTTCTGTGATTCCAAAACAATTTCTATGTTTTAGCAAGGATTGTTCAAGTAAGAGAAAGTATACTTCCATAACCTTAATATTATATATATGTATGTTCTACGTCATGACTTTCAAGTCTCTGTGAATTCAATTTTTTGAATTGTAGTTGTACAAACTGAGTTATTTTGTTTTTGTGTAATTGTGATGTTAGAATTCGTATTTAGACAAGAATTAGTGCGCTAATTACGTTAAAAAGAAAGAAAATTGTTTACAGTGCATGTTTATATATATATAGCTTGTGAAAGTATCAACTTTGGTGGTTAATTTGTAAACTAATCTGTAAATTAAGCAGTGAATATGTTAATTCAGTAAGAAACAAAGAGGATGCAATTTGAATGAGTTAATTTGGTGTATTATTGAGACCTCAGTGTTAATTTTTGTCAAGGATGTCAAAAATGTTGTTTTTGCATAAAACATGGAATTCAAAGATTTTAAATTTGATGTTTATATTGGTTATATGGGTAAAAACATGTTAGAGACCTTAAGTTTTGTTTATGTGAAGTCTATACAAGCCGCCACGGACCAAATATTGATTTATCGCATTTAATGCAATGCGGCTCTACGCATTATTACTACTACTACTATTATTATTATTATTATTATTATTATTATTATTATTATTATTATTATTATTATTATTATTATTATAATGTGGTGTCCATCTCCTATAATGATAAGGGTTAACTACCATAATTAATAATTCAAATTCAAATATCTTAGATCTAACAAATAAAACAAATTCAAATTCAAAAATAATAATTAAAATTCAAATATTCAAAGTTTGGCAACGTCATCTTCCTCCTCCCCTTCACCGGTCATCTTCCTCCTCCCCTTCACCGTCGCTTCAACACCATGGACGCCGGCCATCTTCCTCCGCTTCACCATGGACGCCGCCGCTTCAACACCATAGACGCCGGCCACATCTGTCATTATGACAAAGGTTGATTTAGTCCAAAAATTAAAATGAGAAAAAGATAAATTTTAGTGCAGTTGGTATCCAAATATTTATACAAAGATAACCATTTTAGTTTTTGTGGGTAACCAATAGAAATTTCAGTGCAGTTGGTAACCAAAATTTTCAAAGGTAACAATTTTAGTTTTTGTTGGTTACATTTGTATTAAGGTTTGGCTACCAACTGCACTATGAAAAAAAAATCTATAATAGATTTTTTATAATTAATTGGTAACTCAATAAAACTGAATTGGTTTTGTTTTATTAAGGTTTGTCTACCAACTGCATTATAAAAAAAAATCTACAATAATTTTTTTTTAATTAATTGTTAACCTAATAAAATTGAATTGGTAACATTTGTATAAAGTGTTAGCTATCAACTGCACTATTAAATAAAAAAAATCTATAATAGATTTATTAAAAATAAATTATAAACCTAATAACACTGAATTGGTTACCTTGGTATGAAGGTTTGGTTACCATCATCCAGTATTCATATCCATCGCCTGAATCTCCATACCCACCTCCATTTTGACCCTTCATTTTGAGAAGCTACCGGAGATATACAGTTGATTGACTCATAAATATATATATATATATATATATATATATATATATATATATAAACCTTCATTTTATAGTAGCATGGAGTCTGTTAATGCTCATGATATGATGATGCGGTGAATTCTGTAGTAGCAAGCTATGGTGGGTTGGTTTTTGCGGGGTTGGCGGATGAGACGATGAAAGTGTGGAGGAAGGAATTGGTGGGTAAAGTGACGAGGCATGTTTTGGTGCAAACGTTGTTGAAGCAAAAAAATGTGGTGACAGCCGTGGCGGTGGCGGTGACAGCCGTGCTGGAAGGTTTGGAGAGTATAGAAAGAATATTGAATGAAGAAGAAGGGTGATGACTAACTACAGTTGTTATAGATGAGGAGAGAGAGAAGAAGTAATGGGTATAACTAATCCCTAAATTAAGGAATTCTAATTGAATACTAATTCCCAAAATTAAGGAATCCTAATTGCACTACTATTGTAAATAAATATGGAAGTATATTAGTTGTGTAAAAATTTTATGAGTGCACTATTGTTGTAATTATTTTTAAAAATGTAATAGAATATGTAATTGATCCTAATTATAACCCTCACCTCAGCTATTCAACCCCGGCCCAAAAATAACTAGGCTTAATTTCAATTTATAATAAATCAATTAAATATACTAAAAAATCTATCTTGCAGTTGTTTCCACATTTAGTATTGCAAAAAAATATTAATTGAAAGATAATTTGCTCCTACTTATATTACCAATAAAATAAATGCCAAGTAGACAAAAATTTTTTTGAGGGGATGATCAGAATGGTAGTTTTATATGGCAATTTAGAAAGAGTTTGTTATGCAAATGAGTTTATTATGAGTTTGCTGTAGGGGGAGAGAGAGGCAGTTGGTACTAAAGATTAGGCAATAAGAAGGCACGCATTACATTAGTACTCCTCTTCAGCAGTACTGTAGCATGCCATGCTGCTGCAAATGCTTGATTACATGAAAAGTCATTGGCTTTTTATTTTAATCTTCTTTTTCAGTGTTCATATATAAATGTTTTATATACACTCAAAACTAAAATAATTTTTAATCAAACTGTATTTATACTCGCATGCCTGAGCTGGTGACCATTTCGACTTCTTTTTTTGGCAGAATTTTCCTTTCGGGTCTGCATCAGTTGTTAGAACCACCAAACACAATTTTTTTCAGGAAACTGTCGCTATAGATTGACAATTTTTACCAGCGACACTTTTCATGTGAAAATATCAATTTCCTTTTTTTCATTCAATAAGAATGAGTCATTTCATTCACTTTTATGAAGTTATAATCCCATGATTAACATTAGAAGAAAAATATAGGAATGGTATGTTATGCTTATTATAAAAAAAGAACCCGACAACTGTATAAAATTATACATGCAACAAATTAAGTTATCTGACTGACTGAATCAAACCCAGCAAGCCTAAAACTATGTTAGATCACATTCTGCACAGGTAATCTATATGATCACATAAGTTCAGGCTCTACATCCGAAAATCCAAGACGCAGACTACATTGGTTGCAAAACAAGCTGCAATCTTGTTACCTTCCTTATTCCAACATACTTCAAAGATCCCACCATTTCCGGTGTACGTTTTTACAATCCTCCCTTCCTTTACAGACCAAACGTGCATGCATTTATCCAACGAACCGCTTGCCAAATACTCACCGTTGGGGCTGAATGCAACAGTGTATACAGGATCCCTGGGATTGAAATCAAAGAAACTTCATTAGATTAATAACAAGGACTGCATAACATTGTACGTGTATGTAGCAACCAACACAAAGGAAGTCTAGGAAGCAGGATTCCAACACAAAGGAAGTCTAGGAAGCAGGATTCTTCATTATCTCGACGAACTACCGAGAGACTGCAATTCTCTTTTTTTATAACTTGTGTTTCAAATTATCTACGATTATAACATGTTTGTTGGATGTTTATTGTTTTCCTCTTATAATATCTACGTTGTCACACACACACACACACACACACACACATATATATATATATGGGAAAAATATATATACACAGTTGTGGCGACGGTTTTTTTGGGCTATAGTGACGGTTCACCCGTCGCTATAGCTATTCTGGTCTATGACGACGGGAGTGATGGGTGAACCGTCACTATAACCCAAAAAAACCGTCACCTAGGCAACTGTTTACTACACAACAGTGTATATACATATAGCCCTATATATATATATATATATATATATATATATGAGAATAGTAAAATGTCAAAACAGCCATGAATGAAAATGGTGAAATGCCAAAACTGCCAATAATGAATTCCCTTAAAGTAAAAAAAAACACAAGCTTGTGTGTCCAGGACATTTTCCCATATATTTAATATTAAAATGTGTTGAAACCCCTAAACCCCTCACCAGATCCCCCCATCTTTTAAGATGGCGAATAATCATATCCCTAAATGACGCACCAGTATCTTCACACTCATATATATATATATATATATATATATATATATATATATATATCGCCATCATATCCCTGATTGATCCATAGTTAACGTTGTAAGGATAAAGTTATCGTTACAACAGATCTCAGCCATCCATCGAACTATAAGGAGGAAGCCCCGTCCATAGTTTAATATAGCGGAGCCCGCAATTTAATTCTGCAAATGAAGAAATTGTGCAAAATACCTCGGTCCGCAGAATTAAACTACGGCCGCTATGTATGTCAATGATATTAACACGACAGTGTTTTGCTCATATCACCAGTCCGCAAAACTAAATTGCGCTGAATATATTCCCAATTAATTTTCATTAATACAACGACGTTTTAACTAAATTGCGAACGCTGAGTATATTCTCAATTAATCTTCAAACGACACGTTTTAAGGTTGACCGTCCGCATACTAAACTGCAGACGATAGTCCTTCTATACAAGATACGTTGTTCTTTCTTCCTCATCTGACATCTAAATACTCGAAGCGAATTGAGAGAAAAACAACCAAGGAAAATGAGATCGTTAATCCCTCCTACAAGCTTGCATCTTTGCTAAATCCAACTCATGTAAGTTATAAATTCGTCATATGAATTTAGTAAATATGTAGTGGAGGATCGAAGTGAATTTAGTAAATATTTAGTACATGCACCAATACTTCTATCAACAAAGCATCTAATTGGTTACATACATTTATGTTTGCAAATACTCCAAAACCCCAATCTTGTAATAATTGTTTTTGAGCATCAGTCAAAACCCAAATATCCAAAGAGTGTCCATTCTCATTTGTTCTCGGCTGTCCGGAATTAAATTTTATTCTTGTAACTAACACAAACAAAATAAACATATATCAATAAGGCATTGATGCTATTATTATTACATATCAAAAATAACTAAGAAAACCCCTAATTCAAACATTATACTCAAACAGTTTAATTCTAACCGACCAATAATGTTTCTTTGTTGTATACAAAGAAACGTTTGTAGCCAACAAGTCTTTGTATACAACAACTATTGAGTTTGTATACAAAAAAGAATAATAGAAAATATATACATATGACGGATTTATAACTTGCATATGTTGATTTAGGAAAGATGTAAGTTTATAGCAGGGATTTGCCAATCTCCTTTTGTTTGGTTGTTGTTCTCTCAAATTCGCTTTGGATAGATCTTAGATGAGGAAGAAAGACAATGTATCTGGAATAGGACTCATCGTCTGCAGTTTACAGTTTAATTCTGCGGACGGTGATTTACCTTTAAACACCATTGTTTTAAGATTAATTGGGAATATACTCAGCGTACGTAGTTTAGTTCTGCGAACGGGTGATATGAGCAAAACGCCATCGTGTTATTGAAAATTAATTGAGAATATACTTGACGTCCGCAGTTTAGTTATGCGGACGGGTAATATGAGCAAAACGCCGTCGTGTTAATATCATTGGCATACATAACGTTCGCAGTTTAATTCTGCGGACAAGAGAGGGGTATTTTGGACAATTTTCACATCTGCAGAACTAAACTGCGGGGTCCCCATATTAAACTGCGGGGTCCCCATATTAAACTGCAGATGAGGCTTCCTCCTTATCGTTCGATGGACAAATGGACGGTTGAGATTTGTTATAAGGATAATGTTATCCTTGCAACGTTAACGAATTAATTCCCATATATATATATATATATATATATATATATATATATATATATATATATATATATGCAAAACATAAATATATACATATTTAATATTAAAATGTGTCGAATTCCCCCAATCCCCCACCTGATCCCCATCTTTTAAGATTTGGCGAATCATCAAGTCCCTGTATGACACACCAATATCTCCACACCCGTATCCGCGCTTAGGAGGAGGGCGTCTAAAAGCGACACTGAGGTCATAATAGGGTGGCTTATTGCTTATTATGAAAATTGAAGCAAACTGAGGGTCATAATAGGATATTTTCTTGTATAGCAATAATAAGATAACCACCTAAGCTTAAGTGCTTATTATAAAATTAAAGCAAAAGTCAATCTGAAAGAAAACAATGTATCACTAGATGGTAGAAACTGGAAAATAAAATTTCCAAAACTGTCTTGGCAGGTCGATCATAACCAGGTGTTAAAGAGCTCCAATTGGTTTCATAAACGGTGCATTGAAATAACGCTACTTATAAATGTTGTACCTGTGGCCATTTAAGCTGTAGAGAAGGCTCCCTGATTCCACATCCCATAGCTTTATTGTTGAGTCAAATGAGGCACTATTGAGGGGAAATAAAGAAGGAAACATAAATAACAATAGAATGTAGCAACAATTGAAAAGGTTGATATGAACATTGATCTATTACTCGAGGTTAAATAGTTAGAGATGTCATTGTAGAATCTGATGAAGTAAAGGAATTGATGAGTTTTTTATTTATATCTTTTACCCAAAATTCACATCAAGTAATAACTTTATATTAAGTTTCAATAATGAGAAGTGTGAAAACATGATTCCCCTTCTTCATGTGTTATGAATTAGTCTGGGGGATGAAAGAGTGCTTGCAGAGGTATTTTCTTCATTTTAACATTTTAAATTCTTTCAAGTCAACTTTAATTATGCAAGTTATTTTATTAACGGTTTTTTCATCATAGAAAGTTTCACAATACATCCATAGAAATTATGTATGACAGTCTTATTCACAAGACCCCAATCCTCAAGAATCCAAAATTGCATTGATCTTCATTGTCAGATCTGTGTTTTGCTCAGACAATCATTCAAAGATTGATAACCATTCAGTTCCAGTCATATTGATGCTAAATAATAGACGAAGCTTTAAATAGTGTTTTACCGACTACAATGAACTTGAAAATTAGTAACTTTTCTTGAAATAAATAAAAGAATCAAAAACAAAATATAATAAAACCCCATATTTAACGATAAAACAAAATGAGCTTTGGCAGTGGCCGCTCTGACAAGGTTTGGCAATGTTAATTTTTAGTACTGCCTCTGTAAGAAAAACTTGTCACATTGCAAGTACTAGTGTTTCAAATTAGACTTGGCTTGCTAATACAAGCCAAGTTTCATCTAACATGTGTGTGTATGTGTCTAAATACAATATGGCAAACCAAAATATTGGCACAGTAAAGAATTCAGAACCCCATTGAAGCAGGAAACCAGAAGGTTTCCCAATAAAACTGGTAAATGATCAAGCATCCAGTAATAAAATTCAAATTCATAGTGTGTGCATGTGCAGGTTCAGCCAATCTCTGATGATAGTAACCAACCTCAAAGTGATAGATCATGCAACTAGAAACAACTCTTAAATGTATATTTAAAATCAGTCTGACCTGCATCAATTGGTAAGACACTTACCCTACTCAATTATCCTATTCCATCCATCACTATCAGAGTAGCATGTTTACCTTGCCAAAACTAGCGGTTGATTAGGGTTGTTTGTACCAGGCCCTGTAGGACTCCATTTGATGGTGTATATCTCCTACAAGTTTATATAATTATGTCAATGACATATGCAGGTATCAATAACGTACTACTCCCTCCATTCCAAAATATATGGTTAAGTTTGATTTTCAAAGTCAATTTAAGATATTTTCAACTTCGAAATTGATGTGATTCAATTAACTTTTGAAAACAATACATCTTATATCAATTTTGAGTTTGAAAATATCTCTAATTAATTTCAAAAGGTCAATATTGATCCTAGATTTTGGAACAGAGGGAATTATTAAAGATGAAAGGAGGCTCATGGAACAAAGCAGTACCCTGTCATGTTTCTTCAAATCATGCAAACAGGTATCCTGTTTCATGCTCCATATCTGCATCATGGTTTTATATGAGTTGCAACACAATGCCACGTAAAACTTAACTGCTAGAAAACTCACCAAGTAAAAACCCTATAAGAAGATTTTCTAGAAAGAAAATTAAAATTGACGGAAGTACGTAGGAGATATTGTACGAGAAACAATTATGAGAGTGCAATGAATTATCCATAGCATGCAAATGCCAATTGTGACATTAAAAAACACAGAAGTTCTGTGGTTCACCTTTGCAGTGAAATCATCTGAGCATGAAGCCAACAGCGAACCTGAAGGATCCCACTTGATAGCATTAACTTCATCCTAAGTACCAAAAGATTTGGAAAGATCCAATAAATACTCATAGAAACATGATCCAAAGAGACTGAAATTATGTTCAGCTTTTGAATTAGTTAATTGATATGGAGTGATAATTAAACACAGGCTCATAGTTTCGGAAATATAATGAAAGGAACCCAACAACAAGTGCAAAACTGAAATGGAAAAAAACCATACTCAAATATAATGCGAGTGATAATGGAATGACAACAAAAGCTACCATGCAATGACTATGACGGAAAAGCTAGACAGTTCACTGAGTGCGAATAAACTAAAGCCTAGTACAATGTCATGGTCAACACTCATGGAAGCATCTAAGGTAGTGATGGTCATCTCCATATAACTAGTACTTATTTCAACAAATCAGCTCAATTGATCTTACCTTACAACACTCAATTATACTCTGCCAAAACCATTACTAGCTGAAAATTCATAGGTCCAGATACTCAAATACCTACTAATTCCCTAATCCAGCTACAATCTCTAGGGGATTCCAAAACTAACTAGTCACACCTAACCTAAGAATACTCTTGCAACATTCTGCTTGTTAATGAATACTAAATAGTGTCTTCCTATACCTGTCCAACTTGAGAAATAACACAGCTATTAACTAATAAAGAAAAACAAACCTGGTGCCCTGCAAAAGTTTTGATGGGTCTGTTCTCTCCAACTTTACAAACATAGATCATGTTGTCGGTTGAACAAGTTGCGAATGACACATTATTTCTCCAATCAACATCAAGAGTAGGAGCTGAGATAGAGTATATTCATGGCGATTCAATACCCGATGCACATTCAGAACCAAATTTGGCAAAGTATGGAATAGTAATTTTACTAAACCGGATTACACAAGGAAATAAAGCACCTGAATGAAATTCAAATTGCTGTTTCCATTCCGCTGTCTTAACGTCCCATACAATTGCAGTTTTGTCAACACTTCCACTTAGTAGATAATCACCCTTCTTGTTCCATTTTAAAGAGAAGATTGGCCCTTTATGTTTATTCAAAGTGCTTACCAACTCTCCTGAAAAAGATATAACTAATTACTAAACCATAAATTGCAGACTTCCTATATAATTTAAGGAAAAAATTATCAACTAGATACCTAAATTTATTTATTTTGCTGTGAAAATGATAAGCAAACATGAATTATAAATACAAATAAAGACAAATATAACTTCCATCTTAGTGTAGACATAATAACCAAAGTAATACTACATATTCCATTAAGAAAATGCTCTCCCAAAAAAAAGAGTTTTCACTGTGGATTTTAAAAAGGCTAAATACTTAATTGATTTAATTCTTGCTACTTGGTACATTAACTTTTCAAAATAGAAATAGAAAAAGAAAATTGACATGGTTATACTTTCATTACTTATATTTATCCGTTATATTTTACACACAAAAAAAGACATTAAAAGAAAATCTCTAACATAGTGCAAGTCAAAAGGTGCTTAATGCATTCTAATGTAATTTTTCATAACAACAAATAGGGTTATCAAGGAACTCTTAGCTATCGAGGTTCCGTGTAACAGGTACTATCGTTTCAAATCGTGGTACGAGGACTAGATATCTTATGCAATATACCATAAATAGTGTTTCTCATATCCGATTTCGTTTTGTGTACCTAACCGATCAGCATTTCTGGTAACTATGCAACAAACTTTAAAACCCACATCTTTGGATTTGGTTCTCACTCATCTCAACATTCATTTTGCAAATCCATCGACACCTGTGATCCATCCTTAAAATCATTAACCTGCCCATCTTGAAGAGCTAAACCATCCCTTCTTTATATTTCATGGTACAGTACATACGGTATCATAACAGCTAAATTTTGGCCCTTTCTGATATCCCCTGACACCCTAAAAAATATTGGTACTTACTTTTTAATAAAAAGCTAAAAAATAAGCAGTCCCGAAGAACTTTTCTTTCTGATGTTGACTCCGTATAATAGTATATAACTAAAAAAGATAACGTTCCCCAAAGGAAAAATTTAGATAATACTTTAATTAGATGGGGTCTTTAACCCTTTTTTGGGTCTCCGTTTGTATAGTTGGTGCATCATTCTTGAATGATGATCCCACTATGTTTACCCCATGCCCCTTAGCTCTTGTATTTTTCCTCTTTGCAATATAATTTAAATTTAGCAACAAAAAAAAAGAAGATAATGTTCCCCAATCCATGCCATTTGTTCAATTCCCAATTCCTCAACATGTCTAAAGAACCGGTCATCAAAACTCTTCAATAGAATAAGATAACTAAAACAATGGTTTTGCTTCCTTGTATTAGGATTCCGTTCTGGAAAATATTTTCTTACTAGATACTAATTACCTCAGATAAACTGAATTTATAGGTCATACATAATTCTGAACCAATTTTCCATATGGAACATTTTGTTGAATTGGCATATTATTTTATAAACGCTTACTAACAACTAACAAGTATTAGAGAACCAAGTAGAAAGGCTCTACCAGGTAAGCAAACCCTAATGCTGCGTTTGTGAGTTTGGAGAGATAGGATGGGAAGAGAAAGTATAAAAGGGAAGGGATGGGACAGGATTATAATATTCTTTTGTCATGTTTGTGAGTATTAAAAAGGAAGGGAAGGGATGGTATTTTAATTATATTTTTCCTTATTTGTGAGTTTAGAAGTAGGGAAGGGAAGTGAAAGAATTTTATTTTTAAACTAGACTATTACTATACTCCTCTTACATATAAATAATATCATTTAACAATGTCTAGCTACTATATTTATTTCGCTCACTTTTTTTTATGCTTTGCTAGCTGCGCTCAAACACACTATATATACCCACAACTTATTCTCCCTATAGATGCTTTTTCTCATTCTCCCATAATAATATACACTTGTTGGGCGATTTTTTCCTACACGTGGTGCTATAGTGGTGAGTCTAGTGACGTGGATTACATTATTACAGGTTACTCTCGTTCGAGTATAAAATTAATATTAAATTTGAAATACTGTAAAACTTAAATTTGAGATTGACATTACTCATTTCGGTTTTGAATAAACCTATTTAATACTATTTTTAAAATTTAATAATATTCATAATTGTAATAACTAAAATCGTATGAATTCAATAATTTTTTAATTAAAAATATTGGAAGTAGACATGAATATTACATGGGATCTACATTTATGAGTAAAGATGTGAAATTATTAAAATTTCCTTGTAAAAATAAGATTTCTTGAATATAATAATCCATGATTATGTTCTCAAATGTTAGTTTAATGTATTTATATTAAATTCAATTAATTATCTTAATAATTTAATCAAAAAATCTTCACGCCACATTTTACTGGGAAGGATTGAACCATGGGAACGAATCTACATGGCTAACACATGTAGCTTGGGTTTCACACAAGTGGGTGGACTTGTCTTTTTCAAAAGTCCAACCTTTTAAAAAATTAATACGTTTTAATTTGACTTTTGAGATCAACGTGCAAGATTTTAAAATTTCAAAATTAACACGATTTAGTTTTAGTACAAATAAATATATTATTGTATACTAGTTAAAAATTAAAAATACTAGTAGTTATAATTATGTTATTTGTAAAATTTAAATAAAATTGTATACTTTTTTTATTTTAAAATTTTAGAAACTAATGTTAAAAAAATCAAAAATGTATCTTTAATTTTAATTTTAAATTAAAGTAAAAGAATTTAAAATATACTTATTTTTAAGGTATTCAAATCATATATAAACACATTCAATTTGAAGCAGCTGTTTGCTTTTGTATTTAAGTGAGAAAGAAACACATGTGGGATAGGTATGTGGCTCCTCCCTATGTACAAGCAGCGGCGTGCAATAGGAGAATAAGTTGGGGGCAAATTTGTAATATACACTTGTCTTAATTTAGTTCAGTTGCTACAGCAAAATTGGTTAGGTTAATAACTGGTCCCACATGAGAAAAAAAGAAAAAAGGCTGTGGAAATATTATTTCCCTTTCAAAAATTAGGAGTTATAAAACTGTCATATTATTTACTTAATAAGGTCATTTTAGGTAATATAAAATATTTAACTTTCCAATTCTTTCTCATACCTCCAAATCCTCCCACTTTTGGGGGGAAAGTTCTGAGCCAAAAATGAAATCAACTTTAATTATTTTCTCTTCTCTTCCTTTCCCCTCAAAAAAAACTTACAAAATGGTGTAAAGGCTCTATCAGGTGTGCAAATCCTACAAGGCTCTATCTGAAAATCCTTCAATCTATCAGGTGCTGCTCTAGAAGTGCACTACCTTTTCAGTTCTTTAGGTGATTTGGAATTGGCACAATGCTCAGATTTTTTGGGACAGCTAACATCTTACCTTCAACCTTGTGCATTTAGTGGCATATTTGTTCTGATCTATGTAGTTATTGGAGAGCCGCACTTCTTAAATGATATATTTTCTTTATAGTACCACTTGCTCTAGAATGAGTGGTCTTATTATTGTTCTCTCTTCTCTCTTCTATTAATAAATTTATTATTTTACCTAACATACAATATATACAAAGTAGCACCAAAGCATTAATCCCTTGAGATAAGTCATAATGACTTTCAATTACTGTTTCAATTCGCTTCAAAAATCAAAACAAAGTGTGACTAGCATAGCCATACATTACAATTTAACTATATCACTCTAGTTGAACTTACCTAAAAATTGCAACATGAACTACCAAATCCTCACACGGTGGTGGGTACACAGAAAAAAAGGAACCAGACCTAAAACCTATGTTACACGGATTCGGATGGAGTGTCCGGTTGGACACTATATCTTGAAGAGTCCAACATAGATACTCATCAATTATGCAAATTTTTTACACTACAATGAAGTGCCAATACTCATACCCTTGTTCGAGTGTCATGTCGGATACATTTACTTTATGAAAAAGTGAAGAGTCCATATAACATAGCCTAAAACTAAGTTTTGGTACAAAATAAAAGACTTGAGTAAAAATCATTAAAGAAACTTGAGTGAAAGTGAAGTAACTTGTATTTATTTTGTTTGCGAGTTTAGAAAAGAAAAGATAGTAACATTCCTTTCTCATGTTTGTGACGGGAGAAAATAAATGAAAAATAAGTTATACAAATTTGCCCTTATTTCACGTGTAAGCAAATTTGATGTCTTTTTCAATAGTAATGCTGAAATTATAGAAATCTTCATTTTAAACTTATTCCACTTTCCACCGAATGAAAAAATCTCTATTTGATACCTATGAATTCATTCTTCTCATTTTGGAAAGGAAAATTTTGGAAAAGAAAATTGAGGTTATTATCTTTTCATATCTCTACCTGGAAAGAAAAAACTCACAAAGAAGTAATTGTGACTTTCTTTTTTAACTATCTCTTCTTTTCCTTTAAAACTCAAAAGTAGAGTGTCAAAGTAGTTAATAAATTTTATTTTTCCAATCAGCTGATACAGTTTCTCATCTTTAGGTTTCAAGCTACTGTTATTTAATTTAGCTACCACTGACCACGATTTCATGATTACTCTTTGATAATATCTTTCAACTGAAATTATAAAGCAAAACCCATTAGAAAAAATAACTTACCATCTCTATTCCATATTCTTGCTTGGCCATCATAAGAACCTGTAGCAAGTAATGTACCCTCTCCCTACAAAGTAGAAAGACATGCACAACAGCATAAATGAATTAACATGCATACTCCCAACATGTAGGCACCTCATGAATGCCAGATGCAAACAATGACAATAATACGTAGAAGGTACATGTGATAATTGATAAATGGCTGAATGACACTTGCCACTCACTTTCAAAGTCGTCCCTAAAGTTCATTTTTCGTCGGGTAGGTCCTTAAAGTGACATTTTTTTGGCGTTTCTGTCCCTTTTATCCGATTTGACTTTAACCTGACCCAACTCGACTTTTACCCGATCGACATTTTTTGCAATTTTGTCCCTCCAAGTTATCTGATTTTATTTTTTTATTTTCAGAAAAAAAAAACTTTATTTCCAAAAAAAGTAGATAATTTTATTTTTGTAAAAAAATGATTAAGTTTCATAAAATATTTATTCAAAAAAATATTTTATTTTCAGAAAAATAGAATTTTTTTTTAAAAGTAACTTTTAAAAAAATATAGATTCAAAAAAATAAAACTTTAATTTTAGAAAAAAATTAGATTTTTTTAAAATGAGTAACGTATCATAAAATATAGATTAAAAAAATAAAAAATTATTTTCTAAAAAAATAGAATTTTTATTTTAAAAAAATGAGTAAAGTTTCAAAAAATATAGATTCAAAAAAATTAAACTATATTTTCAAAAAAATAGAAATTTATATTTTTTTAATAATGAATAAATTTTAAAAAATATAGATCAAAAAAAACTTTTATTTTCAAAAAAAAATAGGATTTTTTTAAAAAATGAGTAAAGTTTCATAAAATATAAATTCAAAAAAAGTAGAAATAAAAAATAAAACTTTATTCTAAGAAAAAAATTGAATTTATTTTTAAAAAACTGAGCAAAGTTTCATAAAATATAGATTCAAAATACTAAACATTATTTTTTTAAAATAGAAATTTTTATTTTTGTAAAAATGAGTAAAGTTTAATAAAATACAGATTAAAGAAATTAAACTTTATTTTCAAAAAAAATAAATAATTTTTTTTTAAAATGAGTAAAGTTTTATAAAATATAGATTCAAAATAAGTTAAACAAAAAAAGAAAATTTTATTTTTAGAAAAAAATAATAGAAATTATAATTTTTTTAAAATGAGTAAATTTTCATAAAATATAGATTTAAAAAAGTATAAATAAATAATATTAAAAATTTATTCCCAGAAAAAATAGAAATTTTTATTTTTTTAAAATGAGTAAAGTTTCATAAAATATAAATTCAAAAAAAGTAAATAGATTTTTTTTATTTTTTAAAAGATGAGTAAATTTATTTTATGCAACTTTACTCATTTACTTTATTTACTTTTTTTACTCTTTTACTTTATTTACTTTAAATTTATTTTAACTTTTTTATTTTAAATTTTTTTAAATCTATCTTTTATGTAACATTACTTTTTTTTAAAAAAATATTCTTTTTTTTGAAAAATTAAGTTTTATTTTTTTAATCTATATTTTATGAAACTTTACTCACTTTTTAAAAAATAAAAAATACTTTTTTAAAAAAAATTAAGTTTTTTTTTTGAATCTATATTTTATAAAACTTTACTCACTTTTTAAAAAATAAAATTTTCTATTTTTTCCTAAGAATAAAATTTTAATTTTTGAATCTATATTTCATGAAAATTTACTCATTTTAAAAAACAAAATCTAAAAATAAAGTTTTATTTTTTTGAATCTATATTTTATGAAATTGTACTCATTTTTTTAATAAAAAATATCAAAAAAAAATTTGGAAAAAAAGTTTTATCTTTTTGAATATATATTTTTTTGAAATTCTCATTTTTTTTAAAAAGGAAATTTTATTTTTTTCTAAAAAATACTCCCTCCGTCCCAAATTGATTGCTCAGTTTTGACTTTTTAAAGTCAAATTGACCATTTTTAAAACTAATCTTTTTACTATTTTTGCTAAAATATAGGTGAAGAAATTATAACCTAAAAGAAAGTATATACAATTTATTACTAATCCTAATTTTTATAATTTTAGAAATATATTTATATATGCTTAATTATTAATTCTAAAAATAGTCAATTTGACTAAAAAAAGTCAAAACTGAGCAGATAATTTGGGACGGAGGGAGTATTTATTATTTTTTTATAAAAATAAATTATTATTATTTTGAAAATAAAATCGGGCAATTTAGAGGGACAAAAGTGCAAAAAATGTTGAATCGGGTAAAAGATAAATGGGTCGGGTTAGGTCGGGCTACAGTCAAATCAGATAAAAGGAACAGAAATATCAAAAAATGTCACTTTAAGGACCTAACTGATAAAAAATGAACTTTAAAGACGACTTTGAAAGTAAGTGACAACTTGAAGGGATAGAAGTACCATTTAATCATTGATAAATGCATGTCCAATAAAGAGATAATATCAAGCATTTCAACCATAACTATGCATAAAAACTCACATTCCAATCTAATGTTGTCACATCCTTGTTTTTCTCGTTTGTTCTACCTTTGAAATGCTTCAAAACTGCAGAATTCAAAGGTACGGTTTGCAAATTGGAGTTGCATGGCCCATCCCCAATGGTCCAAATACGAGCTGTGGAATCTCCAGCTCTAGAAATTATAAAGAAATTAAAAAAAAATTAAGAATTTGGACTGCATGAACCAAAGAGTTAAACATTGATGTATCCCTTTGGTTTTATTTTAGTAGCATCTCAAAAGAATTACTTAATTCCAAAATTGTGTTAAAACATATATGGATGGTTTTTTATAAGACAGGTTCAGGTCATCATTCATTATGACCCAGGTCATAATTATATATGAATAGCACAAATCATGTTATTGTGAAGATCTCAATAATATAGTCCTCTAAATAAAGGGCTACTGTAACATCCCAGTCCCACATCGAAAGATAGGAAAAAAATTTGTCTGCATATAAGGAAATAAGTTACTACCAATAGTACCTTCAAGTCATGACCTTTGTGAGCCTGTAGTGGACTTTAAGATACCCAAGAAGATAATATTGGGTCAATGGTTTGAGGTTTTATTTTGATGGATTTGATTTGATTCGGACTTGGGATTTTACCCGAGATTTGTTCCGGACTCGGAATTTGACCAGGGTTGTTTCATATGGTATCAGAGCCGTCTCTCGAAAACTCGGGTCGGGTCATCCGATCGGGTTGCCGGAGGTGGGAACACGAAGGCCGGCGGTATTATCCCATAATGGAGAGATAGAGGTCCGGAGGTGGGGACACAAAGTCAGTCGGTATTATCCCACAATGGCTAGAGAGGCAAAGATCTTTGGGTCGTGTATGTGATCGGTTCTGACGGAGACGTCGGAAATTTAAGTGGGGTAGTTTGTAACACCCAAGTCCCACATCGAAAGATAGAGAAAGAATTTGTATGCATATAAGAAAACAAGTTACTACCAATAGTACCTTCAAGTCATGACATTTTGGATGAGTATGTAGTGTGCTAAGATGACCCAAGAATATACTATTAGGCCAGTTGTTTGAGGTCTTATTTTGATGGATTGAATTTGATTCGATTCGGACTTGGAATTTGACCCGAGATTTGTTCCGGTCTCGGGATTTGACCCTGGTTGTTTTATATGATATCAGAGCGGACTCTCGAAAGGTCGGGTCGGGTCATCTAATCGGGTTGTCGGTGGTGGGGACACAAAGGCTGGTGGTATTATCCCACAATGGAGAGATGGAGATCCGGATGTGGGGACACGAAGCCAGTCAGTATTATCCCACAATGGTTTGAGATACAATGATCTTTGGACCGTGTGTGATCAGTTTTGACGGGGACGTTAAAAATTTAAGTCGGTCCCACATCGAAAGATAAGAGAAAAATTTGTCTGTATACAAGGAAATAAGTTAATACCAATAGTACCTTCAAGTCATGACATTTTGGGTGAGCATGTGGTAGGCTAAAATGACCCAAAGAAGATACTATTGGGTCAGTGATTTGAAGCCTTATTTTGATGGATTTGATTCGATTCGGACTTGACCCGAGATTTGTTCCGGACTCGGGATTTACCCGGGTTGTTGTGTAGCTACACACTTAAACTGTACATCTCACTTCTCAGCAAGTATATATAGTGTTACCATAAAATTCCTTTTTTATCAATTTTTCTTTTGTAGTTTCTGCTTTTCTTCAGTTCATGATCTGAATTCATTCATAAACACTAATATAGAGATGAATCAGAAGAAGTCATAGACTTGAGAGTAAACATCGAGTTAAATAAATCATAATCACAGATATAGAATTTGTTTAATGTATAAATAACCAAGTCTTTGGAAGGAGACAACAGACAACTCATATAAAGAATATACAAAATAACATATAGTTGACGGGAATGGGTGTTGACGATAGAAAGGGGGAGATTAGATAGCAGTATAACATCAAGACGAACCATATTTTGGTTCCCCCGGATGATGACACACTTTTAATACTCCCTCTCTTATAACATATAGGATAAATTCTGATTTTTTGAAGTCAATTATTGAAATAGTTTCATATTCAAAATTGATATGAATTCATTCAGTTTATTAGACAATACATTTGTGAAAAATGTAAATGATCTAAAAAGTCTTGTTTCAAAAGTTAAATGAAACACATAAATTTTGAATGAAAAAATATTTCAATTGACTTTGAAAAGTCGGATTTGATTTTATATTTTGGAATGGATTGAATAATTTAAAAAATTGCATCGGAATAGTTTCTGAATAAGATGATAGGATAAAGTAAACAGTAAATAATTTCTATCTATATTGTACGTAGACATTTAAAAAGTAGCCATATTTTCTAAAGGCAATACACCTACCCTGATGCAAGAACCTGACCTGATGGACTCCATGCACATACGAAAACCTGTCAGCAATGGAAGCCAAGTTCATGTTAAATAACAATTTATTAGAGGAGAAATTTCTCAGTTAATATGGTCTTCCCCTTCCTTCCCCTCCTCCCCCAAAACACCAAAAACCAATATGAAAATAAATAAATAAGAAATAAAGAATACATCCACTCTCCTGCCATATTGTTTTAAAAAAAGAAGGAAAAATGAATACTTTATTAAATTAAAAGATTTAAATAAAGCAGAGACGCATTCAAACCTCAGAAGCATGACCTTCCAAAATCATCACATCAGAAGTAGGAATTATGCCAGGCAAGGCTGCTGAGCTTATTGAAACTTCATTTACCTCAATTTCCATTGGCTCTGGTCCTATTTTGCATGACCAAAAACAAATAAATGATGAACACTTCAGAAAGTTATATTATATCCAAATAGCCATATTAGTAGCACGGAATGCAGTGGACACAATTATGCTGCCTACTTCCTTTTTCCTTTATTCACTTAAAGAGTGTGTGTGTGTGAAAGCAAAAGCTTGTAAAAGTTAAACAGACTGCAGAGATTTACCAGCTCTGTTTTCCTCAAGTACCATGTTCATCTTATCTCCACCATGTCTTACATCAGTGGCATCATCATGCATCTGTTCTTTGACTTTACCCTTTTCTCTCTCCCTCTCTTTCTCTATCCTCTCTCTATCCTGATCTCGTTCTTTCTCCCTTTGTAGTTTTTCCTTCTCCCTTTCTCGAGCATGTTCTCGTTCATGTTCCTTCTCCTTTTCTCGAGCATGTTCTCTTTCACGTTCTTTCTCTCTTTCTCGAGTGTGCTCCCAGTCATGCTCCTCCCTTTCTTGAGCATGTTCTTGTTCGTGCTCCTTCTCCCTTTCTCGAGTAAGTCCTCTTTCGTGCTCATTATCAAATTCATCATCATCCTTGTCATTTTCTCTCTGTCTAGTTTTTTGGAGATTTTCTTTCTTCTCTTTAATTATCTTCTGTAGTTCACTGATATCCTTTGTGATAAGATCCAGAGGTTGAAGAAATGAGAAATCTTCATCCATGTCTGCATCATTCTGGAGATCTTAAGGGAATTCAGCATGTCAAAATTTCTCAAGCATGTAAATATAATATTCCATATAAAAGAGAGAAATGACGAGCTTACACAACTCACGTTTGCCTCCAGCTCAAGGTATTGAATCCCTTTCTGCACAAATCTAACAAGAGCTCCTGGTGGTACTAAATTGCCATCAATAGTACTCTTATTGATCCCTGCCTCATATCCTAAAGCAAAAGCTGAATGTGTAAAACCTGAAAGTATAAGAATGGATATAAAACAAGTCAATACAATGAGTTGTACAACGGGAAAACAAAATCCTGAAAACTCTGAGGAAAAGAAATAATTTTAGAATGAGCTCCTCCTTTTCCAGTTTTCTACAAATAGACAAAATTTCATATATTCAGCTCCAATCATCAAATCCTTAATAAAACATCTCGAACCATTCAACTGTCACCTTATACATAAATTAAGGAAGACGACAGAGCATGTATGGCTTTCAAAACTAATACCAACTCCGTCCTGTAAAAGATTGTAAACACTTTTTGGGGTGTGGTCGGCACAGATTTGAAGACGGTATGAAAGCACATTTGTAAATTATATGTTCAATTATCTTTAATATAAATATATAGTTTACAGGTATATTAAAGTTTTAAAAATATACTTAAGATATGATGTATAAATATTTTTCTGGTGCATCTTAAACTCTTTGCTAAATACTCCAAAAAATGTGACAATTATGCAAAAATGTTTAGTTAATAAGCTAAATGGACCTGAGAAAGTAATTGTTCTTCCTTCCCGGTTTGAGTATCATGTTTTAAACGATGTATGTGGCACAAAATCTAAATGCCATGGAATTTAAGAGGGGATAGTGGCACACTAAGATATGGAGTAGTGTTGAACATTTTTATTTTTATTTTTTCAAATTCTCACTTTTTGATATTAAAGACCAACTTGAGAATAATGCCTTAAATATTATCTGTTCAAGTGCCTGTCATTTGAACGTCTTAATATAAACACTGAAACACAGTTTACAAGATGACACTCAATTTGGTACGAAGAAAGTTAATTTCATTGAAAAAGTTCATTTTGCAACGCTTCAACTTGCAAAGCATACTAAAGAAATAGAATATAGTTTGAAGGTACAGAGCTTCCTATACATGAGAATTGGTAAATGACGTTGGGTCTTCTTTTATAACTTGAAGAGGTTTTAGTGCAAGTGGTTTCTTCCTTTTGCAGACTTCTTAGGTGATTTTGCATTGACAGGCTAGATATATTTTCTATTCAAATAGAAGTTCTTTCAGTTGCTTTTAGAGTAGAGCATCTTTTCTGGGAATGGTACATATTGGAGTATAGGAAGCTTTACTCCGTATATATTGTGTGTACAGGGTCAGGGTTGTGCTTCCATGGCGCTTTTGTCAATACAATGTCTCTCTTATTAAAACAAGCATGCCTCACTTACAAGGACCTAGGTATGTATAGGCATACGTAACATGATGTACATACAAACATTATTTGCAGCCATGTTGGGAGCTTGCATGAGTATAGTGAGTGTTTCCTTGCGTTTGTTATGAAGGTAAGTGAATGGGTTGGAGCAGTGGATTACATGTGAGAATGTAAAAGGGTAGTTTTCTTGTTTCGTTAGAGGAAAATGGGAGAACAAGTAGAAGTGGAGGAGTGAAGTCTTCCTCCTTCTGAGGGAAAAGAATCGCAGAAGAACTAGCATATCTAGTTTCTACTTTAGTGACATAATTACCTGCTACAATAAACTATGGCAAACACAAAAATTAACCAAGAAAATTAAAGACAATAAAACAAAAAATTACGTGAAAAACTCATAAAAACCCACCAGTGAGTCAGAATGTGAAGAATACAATTAGTGAAAAGATTTCTGACAAACCCAAAACCCCAGAACTACCAAATTGTTTCACTCTCTGGAGGCCGCTACAAAACTCAGAAAAAGAATACTATTGAAACCATAGCTATAATAACATTAATTAGCTGGCTAAAAACATAACAGCCCCAGATAACATAACAAGTCCATATTGTCGGGACTTCAGCCTCAGCCCTCCACAACCACAACAAATCCTCAACATTCTTTTCCTTCAGGTTGTCACAAAATAATATTCGGATAAAGTTAATATGTCGGATGACTCGGATCCCAAACTAGAATTCGAGACACACATAACATTACTTCATATTTTTATCAGTGATAACGTAGTAATGTCTATGCATATAATTGACTTTGAGACACTCTTCACTTTCTATCTCAACAATCTCATCTACGATTTCAGATCAAGTTTTCTTTGATTTGTCGTGCTTTCGCTGAATTTTTGAAGAATCACTTGTATCTTTTAAGTGTGGAAACTATAGACCTTTGAATGTCTTCTAATGCTTCAAAGTAATCAACCACATTCGGTTAGCAACTTAGCACATATTTGTTCTTCTATAAAAAATACAAAGGATAATAATATTGCTTCACTTCTTCATAACAAGGCTTTAAATATGCAAGGTTTCTTTCATCCTCTTCTAGTTTACAACACAATCTCTAGTAACTAAAACCAAAGGGAGGATACACTTTTGAAGTTGCTCACTTTGGATAGAAATCCTACGCTTAAGTTGCACAGTTTGAGTACAAAGGAACTCTGGAGCTTCTATGGAAGATATTTTTTTTCTTACTTTTATATTTTCTTTAGCTGGAATGATATTTTTTTGTTGGACTGGCTTCTTTCTTCTTTTTGTTTTACACGAACTTAACTGGGAAAAAAACAATACAAAACAAGGACAAATCTTAGAAGATCATTTCTTTAATACTCAAAAATCTCAGGCTTTCTCCTAAACCAGACCTCATCATTAAACCTCTAATCCTAAACCCTAGCCCACCCTTCCTTGATTGGAATTTGGAGGACAGCTTTACAGTCCTATTTTTAAGTCTGCCATGTATCAGTAATTCATAAGATCACAAGAAAAACCTCACCATAGTTCCTAGTTAACTTTGAAATTTGAAGCTTAATTAACACCATGTTTTTTTCCATGCACTAATGGTCATGCTAGTAAATTCAATCCAAAAAACACTCACTTATGCTACAGGATTTGCTAGACCCGATCACCTACATTATTCCTGGGTATAAAATGACCTAACAATCCTAAAGTCAGGTCAGGATCTTACACAGGTTAGATTTAAACCACCTTAGCTCATTCGACTTGCTATGCGTACAATACTATTCATAATTTCCTCAGCCTTTAATAATCCCGAGTATTGAATAATAAATTTCAGTATGCACAAGACTGGAAATGCAAGTCACAAAAACTGCAAGAATGAGGAAAACAAAATATCTAAAAAGATTATATCACGCTAATCATTACTAAAAGGCAAAAAACAAATATATATTCCTTCCAAATTAAGCATATATGATCAAGCTCAGGTTTTCAGCCGTAAGCTAGCTTCTAATTTCTAAATTAAACCCATACAATCAAATTATTAGGCATTCAGAGTAATTAAGCTTAGGAATTTGAGCTGGATGGTCAAAAAAATCAAATTCAAAACAAGCACCACCTAATTTTTGACCCAGCAGAAGAAATTCAGGGGAAAATCAAATTGGAAAAACTGATAAATCTTAAGCAATAATTTTCTGGAAAAAAACACATAATTAAAAAAAATAAAAAAATTGAAAGAAAAAAAAATAGCACCTGATTCGTGAAGATAACGAAAGATTAGGTAGTTCAATTCGGTTGAAGTGATGGGGATCATCTTCGCGAATCTCCGGCATACGAAGTTAGGTCCGAAACTTCGACTATGCTGGCTGGGTCCAGTCGGATTTTGGATAATTTGTATCGGTGAAGATGACAGGTATAAATTACTTGAATGCGTACAAGTGTGCTTATTTGTAGTTACGAGACTTCTGTCGCACGTGCAAGTGGATTAGCTCCTAAACACATTTAATGGGAAAATGCAAATAGTATGGGGATCTTTTTCACATGAATAATAAATGTTCATATGAAAATATTATTTTTTTTTCATGTAAAAATATTAATTTTTAAAAGTAAATCTTCATATATTAATAATTTAAAAACGAATTCTCTATTAATAGAGTACAACTAATTAATTGTTTTATTAATAATAATGTTAGGTTGTGAGATCCAAATTTTATGAATAAATATTTAAATTTCTCGAAATATTTTTTTAAATATTATGGTGTGAATTTGATATAATGTTATAGTTGTAGGTAATATTTATAAATTTTGCAAAGTATGCAAGTTTTTGTATAATATTCGATTGGTCGGGGAATATTCTTTTTGTCAGAAAATATCCGTACGACGATACAATCATTGGTGGACCCCACAACGGAATTATTGTCGGATTGAGAAAACGACAAAAATATTTTTATAAAAATAACGGCGGAGGTGTTACCGTTAAAATTATTGAACTACTCTGTAGTAAAAGTACAGTAATACGCGTGGTTGCATAGTAGCACACGGTATTGATTATTGATGCTTACGTGAGAAGTCACTCAGTTATACTCAATTATTGCTACAGTAATTGCTGCATCATATCTCTTATATTATTGATTCAATTATTGTCACAGTATCATCTGTATAATATGTTATATTATTAAATTAATAATTGAGACGACAAGTTATAATATTAAGGATTAATAATTGTTGAAAGATTAAATATGTGTTGATTAAAAATAAAATGATTTGTGGTAATATTTATTCAATCCTTGATGTATATAAAGAGTCTATTATGAGACGTTTGTGGTAAATTTGGTTATTCTATGGGGGCCCATATGTCATCATCTAAGAGTCTCTTTCGCCAATAGTAATTATCTTTTTTAGACGTCAAACCACTTGTCGTTTCATATTACAAGCGTCGAACCAATTGTCGTTTCACATTACAGGCGTCGAACCAATTGTCGTTTCACATTACATGCGTCAAACCACTTGGTGTTTCACATTACAGGCATCAAACCACTTGGTGTTTTACATTACAGGCGTCAAACCACTTGGTGTTTCACATTACAGGCGTCAAACCACTTTTCTTTTCACATCACCAATCGTCAAGCCGCTTGCCTTTTCACATTGCAAGTGCTAAGCTAGAAATCTTCTATAAATAGAGGCCTAGTTCTTCATTATTTTTCACGAATTCATTCAAGTTATAGAGAGAGAAAGTATAGAGAGAATAAGAGAGAAAGAAGAAGAGTATTTTATTACTACACTACTGCAGTATTCAATCTCCTACTAATGTAAGGGGTGTTATTTCTTTTGTATTCATGAAGAGAACTTCTGTTATTCCATTATTTATTATTATGTTGGAATAACCTGTATACGCGGGCTACCCTATACCTGGTTAAATTCTTCTGTTATTCCAGTCTTTATTATTCTGTTGGAATATCCCGTCTGTGCGTTTTATGCCGGACCTGGTTCCAGTCTTTATTATTCTGTTGGAATATCCGGTCTGTGCGTTTTACGCCGGACCTGGTTCCATTCTTTATTATTCTGTTGGAATATTCTGTCTGTGCGTTTTACGCCGGACCTGGTTCCGTTATTTATTATTCTGTTGAAATAACCTGCCTGTGCGGTCTATCGCATGCATGGTGATTTCTTTTGTTATTCCATTCATTATTATACTCAGTTGGTTAAAACTTTGACTTCTATACTCCATGAAATTAGTGGAATATCCTTGATATTTGCGCTTCATCCAGTATTTTTTCATGGAAATATTCTTCTGAGCATTCTTGAATTTATTCTACAAAGCAGTATCATGTTGACAGTTTGGACGTTATTGGTTCCTGGATAAATTAATTCTTGAACTTATTTTATTGAATTCTTATATCATTGTCATCATCCTCATGTTTATATTTTATTGAAAGTCATATGTGGCCTGTAGTGCATAGATGGACTTGGTATGATTATGACCAGGGATTATTCGGTGTAATCATGACCGTAATGTTACAAATAATATGGTAAAAGTCCTCATTGGCTCGTAGTGCATTGATGGACAGTTGTTGGCATGATCGTGACCATTAATGAATACACAAATATTCTTGGCCCGTAGTGCATGGATAATTGTGGTCGTGATACTAAAAAATATCATTGGCCGTAGTACAGGGGTGATTCGATGATATGGATTATTTATTAAGCTAAGTCCCAGCGATAAAAGTGATGAAAAACTTTTTAAATCATAAAAGATAGTAGATTTTATTCTCTACTTGACTCTTTTAATGGATTGCTTGTTCCGCTGCAGTTAAACTTGATGTTTGTTATATTGTATCAGTTTAACACTGTTTAAGGCTAATGATAATTTATTCTGCATTATCTTAGTCATAATATTTCTTACTGGGCTAGTTGAGCTCACCCTTTCTTTCACTATTCTCTTCAGGAAATGAGAATTTATGTGGTATTTAATTTGTCGGTCGGAATAGGGATAATATGTTACATGTCAATTAACCTTTGTTTTGTGGTAGTATCTGAAAATGACATCCGAGAATGTTGAGAATAGCAATGGAGCACAGAAGACCGTTGATTCTCCACAGATCAATAATCAGGACAATGTGCAACAGGATGGCGATAATCCTCCTATAAACAACAACACTGATCAATTGATGAACGACGGTACGTTTAGGACCTTTTTAGAATTCATGCAACATCAGGCGAAGGCGGCTCCTGTTCATAATGCAGGAGGAAACAATGGCAACCCACGGTTGTTCACCGCTAAGCAATTCAAGGAGCTGGTGTGACGCCCCCAAAATAGGTATACAACACCCATTCTGAGTCGCCAAATACATGGTACAGAAAGCAAACTACAACTTCAATAATACAATTGTCGTGCAAAATACGACAACACATACTGTGAGTTTAAATACAAATATTGTCTTCTAGACAATATCCACACTGAAATAAGTCCTCGTTACAATTATTCAAACATTATTTTACAGAAATAGTGAGGACTGCTAAAACATCTTTCTAGAACCATCACTCCGTACCCCGACTAGTTCCTGCTATGTTCTCACCTCCTAAGAAAAATGGAATAAAAAAGAAAAGGGTGAGCTCAACTAGCCTAGTAAATAATATTATGACTAAGATAATATACAACAAATTATCGTTAGTCTTCAACAGGAAAAAATCTGATAAAATATAATAGCCAACAAGTTTTAGATCAACAACTGTAGCGAAAACAACAATCCATTAGAAGAGTCAAGTAGAGAATGAGTTCTACTATCTTCTAAGATTTAAAAGTTCATCATCAATATTTTATCCCTGTAACAACAATCAATATACATCTTTAATCAAATATTCATCTTTACACTACAGGCCGAAGATATTCATTTGTATCACCAGTTGGTCATGTTCATCTCAACACCTGTTCATCTTTGCACTACGGGCCAAAGATATTCATTAGTTAATCATTTATCTTTGCACTACAGGCCGAATATATTTAGTAATATCATCATTTAGGACTGAGGATGATGAAAAATATTTCAAAGAAAACGAATCCAGTGAAACAGAAGGACAAATAGTAGGGATTCGTATAACAGTTTATCAAAGATCAATAATACTCCATAATAACCAATTTTGAATCAAAATTCAAGAAAAAAGATCAAAACATGGATACAATCAAAGATAGTAACCATAATAGACATCTTGGACAAAAGAAGAAAATTTTATTTTTCGGTGAATAGTGCTGTATACGTGAATAGTGTCGTATACGTGAATAGTAACCCCGACACAAAAAGTTTTAAATTTGATAAAAATTCAGATCAATACTTCGGCATAATGATATTGAAGAAATAATATCATATATGAAGAAAATAACATCCTTTACCTCAAAATATTAGTATTTTTGATCGGAATATCGGTATAAGGCTGAAAGAAACTTGCACTGATGAATAGAAACTCACAAAGTATCTAAATACTCATAAAATACACTCAATAATCTAGAGAGCGAAAGAGAGAAAACTTGTTTCTGGTGTTATTTTCAATTCTAACTTAGTTCTCTATTTATAGGAAAACGTTAGCAGACTTGACCTGCAACCTGATGACTTTACCTGCTACTATTCCCACCCACCACATTTGAAATAAATTCAGCACATTTCTTCACCAACCACAAGTGGGGCCCACTCGATTCTAGAATTTTCCACCAAAATTATTTATAAACCTAATTTCTGAATCAGTCACCTCTTAAAATTCATAACAAATAATACGTTTATTTTTAACTGTTCAAAATGTGTGGACATATACTCAACTTATATATGTATAACATATCCAAAAATTACAACGATCCAACGGTCGGATTAAAAATTATAACTCACACAATATATCTCAAAAATACTGGTTTAATTTTTAATACCTTCATTCCAACAAAAATACTGATAAAACACCTCAACATTAACTCCTTTATTTTTTACCACAATAAATATATCCAACATTTATATCCACATAAAATAAATATTTTCTTATCATATGAATCAATAATTAATTATTCACAAATAATATTATAGAATCACATTTATGACAACCAGGCCGTTCCCAAGAAAGAGGGGGCTTTCCAATAAGAATTTCTTCTTATTGGCGCGCAATTAGGTGACCAAACCTCTCCTTGACAGAACTTTCTAGACATTACCAATAATGCTATCTAATAATATTATTCAAATAATATGAATTATTGATCTGATAATGGGAAATACTGTGTAGTGACAATTATTGAAACAACAATAATATAAAATATCAACGCAGCAATTATTGAATCAATAAAATAAAATATTAAACAGTAACTACTGTAACAATTATTGAGTAGTGTCTTCTTACATAAGGATCAATAATTCATCAATACTGTGCATCCACGCGTATTACTGTATTTTAACCACCGGGTATTCCAACAGTGTTAACGGTAACAACTACGCCGTTATTTATAAAAACTCAAACTTGTCGTTTTCTTCATCTGACAGTTATTCTGTTATGGGGCCCACAAATGACTGCGCCGTCGTACGAATATTCCCCGATAACAATGATTATTTTATAACCACTTGTATATTTTGCAAAATTTGCACATTTCACCCATAACCAGAGAATTATATCAAATTAATACCTTATTATTCACAAATATAATTAGAGGAAATTCGATTTTATTTATAATAAGTTGGGGTCTTACAGCTGGTACCACCGGAGTTTTTGGGAAAGCCAGAACCACTTAAGGCGGAGACGTGGTTAAAGCAGATCACCAAGATATTTGATGTCTTGGGATGCTCCTAGGAGCAAAAGGTTCCCTTTGCTGCCTTTATATTGCGAGGAGAGGCAGATTACTGGTGGGAATTAGTAAAGCGTACTCAACCTGCCGCACTGAAAATGTCTTGGGAGAAGTTCCAAGAACTATTTAACGACAAGTACTTTCCTGAAAGTATTCGTCACATGAAGGAGGTGGATTTCATCAAGTTGGAACAGAATAATATGACCGTGTCGCAGTACGAAGCCAAGTTTGCCGAGTTGTCCCAATTTGCATCCCACTTGGTTGATAATGAAGAAGGAATGATGCGGATGTTTTTAAGAGATTTGAAGCCGGAGATACGTTAATATCTTATTTCTCATAAACTGTGTTTGTATTCAGATGTTGTAAATAGGGCTCAGTTAGTGGAACGCGATAACGAGTCAACTGCAACCAAAAGAGAGCAGCCGGCAAAATGATAATACCGGTGATAACAGTCATCAAAACGGTGACAATAAGCATGGAGGGAATTAACATGCTAGAAATGGTAACCACTTCGGTGATAATCATGGTCAAAATAATAAGAATGGATATTTCAAGAAGAGGAGATTCAACAATGATGGAAAGACGTCAGCACCAGCACCCGTTGTTAAGGAAGAAGAACAACCACCTATTATATGCTTCAAATGCGGAAGAGAGGGACACAACAGTCCAAACTGCGCGATGCCGTCCAAAGCATGTTATAATTGTGGAAGAGAATGTCACTTATCCCGATTTTGTCGTTCACCGAAGACAAGTTCAGCTAGGATGGAGGCACCAAAGGTCATCCCAGAAAAGTCAAAGCCGGTAGTTTAAAAGAGAGCGTTTTTTTTTCGTGACAAGGAACCTGAATAAAATTATCACGGATATGTTAGTCATACACTCTTGAGAAGTCTATACCATGTTAGATACCTGTTCTACTTATTCTTTTATTTCACCTAGTTGTGTTCAATGTTTGAAGTTAACTCCGGAGAAGTTAGACTTTAATATATCTATTTAAACTCAGTTGGGAGAAAACTTCGTTACGTCCACTATTTATAAATCTTGTTCAAATCAACACTTTCACGTTACGTGTCGATCTTGTCTCTTTGAAAATACTTGCATTTGATGCGATTTTAGGAATCGATTGGTTAACTACTCATCATGTTTTTCGTAAGGTTGTTAACTTTCATATTCCTAACCAACCTGTTATGCGAATTCAAGTAACCAACCCACTAAATTCAATCATTCTCATATCAAGCCATAAGTAAAGAGCCCTTATCCTGTCGTTGTTGACTTCCTTGTGTGGAATGCACCGAAGCCAAACTTTCCGTAGGAGACGTTATGAATGAAGATGGCAAGTTTATAAGTATCAATGTGACGTACTATCCAAGTCTTGGATGAGATTCACAGTTTTGAATGATATTTCTATTTTTAATAAATTTCCTTACGTATTCTTAAAGACTTCTTAGCCTACCCTAGAGTGTGAAATCGAATTTTGTATTAACCCCAGTACAAAACCCATTTCTAAAACCCTCAAATATTTATTTACTTAAAACGAACGTAACATGTGCCAAAGACGTTGGCTCGATGTAAGACCCCAAATTTTATGAAATAAAAGTATTCATTTTTTCTTATAATTACTATTCAGTAAATAGTTAAATTGATAAAAGTTAAAGTTAAGGGTGATATATGAAATTTTTTTCAAAATACACAAGTGTTTATAAAATATTCATTGTTATCGGGGAATATTCGTTTGATCGTGGAATATTCTTTCTGTCGGGGAATATTCGTACGACGGCGCATCCATTTGTGGGCCCCATAACAGAATAACTGTCGGATGAAGAAAACGACAAAATTAAGTTTTTATAAATAACGACGTAATCGTTACCGTTAACACTGTTGTAATACCCGGTTAGGTAAAATAAAGTAATACGCTATGTTGCACAGTAGCACACAGTATTACACAGTATTTTTGAATTATTGATTCTTACGTAAGAAGGCACTACTCAATAATTGTTACAGTAATTACTGTTCAATATTTTATTTTATTGATTCAATAGTTGCTGCGTTTATATTTTATATTATTGTTGTTTCAATAATTATCACTACACAATATTTCTCATTATCAGATCAATAATTCATATTATTTGAATAATATTATTAGATAACATTATTGGCAATGTCTAGAAAGTTCTGTCAATGAAAGGTTTGGTCACCTAATTGCGCGCCAGTAAGGAGAAATTCTTATTGGAAAGCCCCCTCTTTTCTGGGAACGGTCTGGTTGTCATAATTGTCATTCTGTAATATTATTTATGAATAATTAATTATTGATTTATATGATAAGGAAATATTTATTTGATGTGGATATAAATGATGGATTTATTTATGTGGTTATAAATGAAGGAATTAATGTTGAGGTATTTTATCAGTATTTTTGTCGGAATGAAGGTATTAAAAATTAAACCAGTGTTTTTGAGATATATTGCGTGAGTTATAATTTTTAATCCGACCGTTGGATCGTTGTAATTTTTAGATATGTTATACATATATAAGTTGAGTATATGTCCACAAATTTTGAACCGTTATAAATAAACGTATGATTTGTTATGAATTTTAAGAGGTGAATGGTTCAGAAATTGTTGAAGTATCCGAATTTAGCATTTTAGTAGAAAATTCTAGAATTGAGTGGGCCCCACTTGTGGTTGGTGAAGAAATGTGCTGAATTTTATTTCAAATGTGGTGGGTGAGAATAGTAGCAGGTAAAGCCATCAGGTTGCAGGTCAAGTCTGCTAAAATTTTCCTATAAATAGAGGGCTAAGTTAGAATTGAAAATCACACCAGAAACAAGTTTTCTCTCTTTCTCTCTCTAGATTATTGAGTGTATTTTATGAGTATTTAAATACTTGATGAGTTGATATTCATCAGTGCAAGTTTTCTTCAGCGTTATATCCGATATCCAGTCAGAAGTGCTGCTCTTTTGAGGTAAAGGATAGTAAGGGATAGTAAGGGATTTTAAGAGTTATTATGTTTTTCAGTTCGTACTTCTTCTGACCTTTAGAAAATTCTAGAAAAATTTGAAATGATATGTTGATGAGTTTTATTGATTGTGTCCAAAAATGGTGATTTTTGGATGTATAGATTAAGAGTTATGAATTTTATGAGAAAAAACTATTTTAAAAGTAACGCCTTATAACTCCTTATGGTTAACTCCAAAATTGATGAAATTTTTATTATGAGTACATCTATATAATATCAGTGTACTATGTGAATTTTGGAATTTTTGGATAAAAGTACAATTTATGATAAATGTCTAAATATTCGGCTGTTTTAGCCATATGAAAAATAGTAAATGAATTTTAAAAATTCTAAGAAAAATATATGTTCAATATGGGACTATATTCTGCTAAATCCCAGAAAAGAAATAGTTTTGGAACTGATTTGGTATTTTTCATAAAAATGAACTAGTTATGAATAAATGAGTTAAATATGTTATGTGAAGGAAAAAAATTGGAAAATATGATTTTATGGCTTGAGAATCATATATGTGGTATATGCAGATTTTTGATGAGAGTTTTGGTTATTGGTGATGAAACCTTATAAGTTTGGCATTTTATGATGATTAAATGCATTATTTAGTAAAGTATAAACAGTTAAAATAAATTGTTTATAAGTTTAAGAAATGTTATTCTTTCAATATTATTATACCGAAATATTGGTATGGATTTTATTGTGGAATTTCTACCTTTTTATGTCAAAGTTACTATTCATGAATTACTATTCACGAGTTACTATTCACGGGTACTATTCACTACAAAATTGGTTTCTTTTTCTAACCAAATTATAGTTGATTTATGAATATTACTCTGGAGATTAAAACTATATATTGATTATATAGATTTTATTATCATATATAATATTTTTATAACCCTGATGTTGAAATTCTCTTTCACTGGAGTGTAAAGATGAGTAGATTATTGGTATGATCATGACTAGGGTTCTCTTTGGCCAGTAGTGAAAATTTGAATTGTAACTGGTATGATCATGACCATTGAATTTATTATTGAATATCTTTAGCTTAAGTGCAAAGGTTAATTGATCAACATGATTATAATTATTGTTTATATAAATTCTGAAATGATTATATATTTCTTTGAGATATTAATATCTTTGGCCTGTAGTGCAAAGATGAATTGTTGATGAATATTTTTGGCCAGTAGTGCAAAGATGAACTGTTAATGAATATCTTTGGTCAGTAGTGCAAAGATGAACTGTTAATGAATATCTTTGGCCCGTAGTGCAAAGATGACCTGTTGTTGAATATCTTTGGTCAGTGGTGCGAAGATGAACTGTGGATGAATATCTTTGGCCCGTAGTGCAAAGATGAATTTATTAGTATGATTATGAACATGAACTGTGAGTTGGTATAACCATGATCTTTGATGTTTCAGGTAAAGACATGTGATGAAAATTATATTCGTCCTGGGTACGAAGAGGAATTTAGAATCACAATTATGATCATGAGATATTCATATAATTATGGAAAGGAACTGTTGATTGATGTTACAGGGATAAAACATTGTTGGTGGACTTTTAACATGGAGAAGATAATAGACTGTATTGTCTATTTGACTCTTCTAATGGATTGCTCATTCCGTTGCAACTATGGTTGAAATTTTTATCATCTACCATATGTTCTAAATCTCTGATTTGTTATTGATGAAGGCTATTGATAATTTAATTATCTTTAGTCATGATATTCTTTACTGAGCTAGTTGTGCTCACCCTTTTGCTTCACAATTCCTTTCAGGTAATAAAAGTGTAGCTGGGTCGAGCGGGGGTAATAAGGGAATAAAATTGTGGTCTCTAGCTGTGGAGTTCTCCCTAAACAGTATAGAAAAGTGTGTTGTATACATCTTTTAGTAGTTAGGGAGAGGCGAACCCAACGTTGGAAGGGTGTTTTGCCACTATCATACAAAATGTCTAATGACGTACAACCTCGTGTCATCATAGGACAGGGTTGTACTCATCCACTTGCTGAGTATATTTACGAGCACTACCTATATAATCTTGGTGTTTGTTTGAAGTATAATTCTAAATTTGAGACAGTGGAGATAATGATAAGTCAAGAGAAGACTCACCATTGGGAAGAATATGATAGTAATCTTCTCGTTTTTCTTTGGGGTCTATTGGGTCAACCAAGGATAATTATGTGGCCATATGATATCTATCATAACCTAGAAGCATGGCCTCCCATGTACGAAGGTTTCCTTGAGCACTTCCCAAAAATTCTAATTTCTAAAACAGTTTTTGACTATACCTTTATGTAAGGTGTCATTGTGACGTGCTATCCATGATTGGGACATGAGTCACAGTTGGTATATATTTGTATCCAAACTCATAGCATATGTGTTGTTGTATTTTGTACGACAATTGTTGTAATAAAGTTGTAGTTATTTTCTGTAACATGTATTTGGCGACTCATAATGGGTTGGATGGAATGAACCTATTTTGGGGTCGTCACACTCGAGCTGTTGAAGATTACGATCGTACCATGCAATATCATTGTAAAAGTGCAAACGTGGTAGCTGACGTGTTGAGTAGAAGATCGTATGCGGTTACAAGTGCGAATATATGAACACACGTGAAGATAACAAATATACGATTAGAATTGACTTTAATCGATAAATTTAAAGCCACTCAAGCTACATACTCAGAGCTGATGAATGTGAAGAAGAAGGTTCAAGAGGGCGTTATTCTAAAAGCAAGAATCGATGAAGAGAGGAAATCTCAACCCTCGATTTAATTGGCCCATTTGAAATTCTCGATGAAGTAGGAACTGTGGCCTATAGACTCGTTTTACCTCCAAGTATGTTGCGTGTTCAGAACATTTTTTTTCGTATCGATGTTACGTAAATATGTGGACGACCCGAACCATCTTATTAATTTAGAACCGGACGAGAAAGCAGAAGATTTAACGTATGGGGAGATACGTGTTAACATCTTGGATAAGAAGGATCATATTCGACGCTCAAAGGTTATACCTCAAGAGTTAGAATTTGAAGTGAAGTCAAGGTATCCTCACTTGTTCGGCATACCAGGTACGTACGCAAATTTTGAGGGCAAAATTTTATAAGGAGGGGAGATTGTGAGACCTCAAATTTTATGAATAAAGATTTAAATTTCTCGAAATATTTTTTTAAATATTATGGTGTGGATTTGATATAATGTTATAGTTGTAGGTAATATTTATAAATTTTGCAAAGTATGCAAGTTGTTGTATAATATTCGATTGGTCAGGGAATATTCTTTTTGTCGGGGAATATCTGTACGACGGTACAATCATTGGTGGACCCCACAACGAAATTATTGTCGAATTGAGAAAACGACAAAAATATTTTTATAAAAAAAACGGCAGAGGTGTTACCGTTAAAATTGTTGAACTACTCGGTAGTAAAAGTACAGTAATACGCGTGGTTGCATAGTAGCACACGATATTGATTATTGATGCTTACGTGAGAAGTCACTCAGTTATACTCAATTATTGCTACAGTAATTGCTGCATCATATCTCTTATATTATTGATTCAATTATTGTCACAGTATCATCCGTATAATATGTTATATTATTAAATCAATAATTGAGACGAAAATTTATATTATTAAGGATTAATAATTGTTGAAAGATTAAATATGTGTTGATTAAAAATAAAATGATTTGTGGTAATAATTATTCAATCCTTGATGTATATAAAGAGTCTATTATGAGACGTTTGTAGTAAATTTGGTTATTCTATGGGGGTCCATATGTCATCATCTAAGAGTTTCTTTCGCCAATAGTAATTACCTTTACCAAACGTCAAACCACTTGCCGTTTCATATTACAGGCGTCGAACCAATTGTCGTTTCATTTTACAGGCGTCGAACTAATTGTCGTTTCACATTACAGGCGTCAAACCACTTGGTGTTTCACATTACAGGCATCAAACCACTTTTCTTTTCACATCACCAGTCGTCAAGCTGTTTGCCTTTTCACATTGCAAGTGCTAAGCTAGAAATCTTCTATAAATATAGGCCTAGTTCTTCATTATTTTTCACGAATTCAATCAAGCTATAGAGAGAGAAAGTATAGAGAGAATAAGAGAGAAAGAAGAAGAGTATTCTATTACTACACTACTGCAGCATTCAATCTCCTACTAATGTAAGGGGTGTTATTTCTTTTGTATTCATGAAGAGAACTTCCGTTATTCCATTATTTATTATTCTATTGGAATAACCTGTATACGCGGGCTACCCTATACTTGGTGAAATTCTTCTGTTATTCCAGTCTTTATCATTTTGTTGGAATATCCTGTCTGTGCGTTTTACGCCGGACCTGGTTCCAGTCTTTATTATTCTGTTGGAATATCCTGTCTATACGTTTTACACCAGATCTGGTT
This sequence comes from Panax japonicus, assembly GCA_020205505.1. NCBI lineage: Eukaryota > Viridiplantae > Streptophyta > Magnoliopsida > Apiales > Araliaceae > Panax > Panax japonicus. The sequence continues at coordinate 82,575,519 of CM035091.1, forward strand.
CCATTATTTATTATTCTGTTGGAATATCATGTCTGTGCGTTTTACGCCGGACCTGGTTCCGTTATTTATTATTCTGTTGGAATAACCTGCCTGTGCGGTCTATCGCATGCATGATGATTTCTTTTTTTATTCCATTCTTTATTATACTCAGTTGGTTAAAACTTTGACTTCTATACTCCATGAAATTGGTGGAATATCATTGATATTTGCGCTTCATCCAGTATCTTTTCATGAAAATATTCTTCTGAGCATTCTTGAATTTTACTCTACAAAGTAGTATCATGTTGACAATTTGGACGTTATTGGTTCCTGGATAAATTAATTCTTGAACTTGTTTTATTGAATTCTTATATCATTGTCATCATCCTCATGTTTATATTTTATTGAAAGTCATCTGTGGCCTGTAGTGCATAGATGGACTTGGTATGATTATGACTAGGGATTATTCGGTGTAATTATGACCGTAATATTACAAATGATATGGTAAAAGTCCTCATTGGCCCGTAGTGCATTGATGGACAGTTGTTGGCATGATCGTGACCATTAATGAATACACAAATATTCTTGGCCCGTAGTGGATGGATAATTATGGTCGTTATACTAAAGAATATCATTGGCCGTAGTGCAAGGGTGATTCGTTGATCTGGATTATTTATTAAGCTAAGTCCCTGCGATAAAAGTGATGAAAAACTTTTTAAATCATAAAAGATAGTAGATTTTATTCTCTACTTGACTCTTTTAATGGATTGCTTGTTTCGCTGCAGTTAAACTTGATGTTTGTTATATTGTATCAGTTTAACACTGTTTAAGGCTAATGATAATTTATTCTGCATTATCTTAGTCATAATATTTCTTACTGGGCTAGTTGAGCTCACCCTTTCTTTCACTATTCTCTTCAGGAAATGAGAATATAGCCGGGACGAGTCGGGGAACGGAGTTATGGTCCTAGATGGTGCATTAGTAGTTCTCACTATTCTGTGATATAGTGTGATAATAATTGTAATGAGGACTCCTTTTGAGTTTGTATACTCTCTAGTAGACAATATTTGTATTCAAACTTACAGTTTATATTTTGTCGTATTGTACACGACAATTGTATTATTAAGTTGTATTTGAATTATGTATCATGTATCTGGCGACTCAAGATGGGTGATGTATACCTAATTTTGGGGGCGTCACATAGGTGATTAATTTTGATGTGAAATTTTATTACTACCCATTAGTCATCTCTCTATCTGTGTCAATTACTTCATCCGTTCTTTAATATAAGTCGTTTTAAAGTTGTGCGCAAGTATTAAGAAAATATTTGTATAACATTAAATCTAATATCAATTGTCTATATTGTCCTTGTATTGGAAGAAGAGTGTTATTTATTTGGCAAAAAATAGTGAGAGAATCAAAATTATAACTTGGGGTAATATTAGAAACTAAGCAATTAATACTTACTTGAAATTCTCAAAAGACTTAGGTGACGTTTGATAAAACTGAGTAATTAAAATTTGAATAGTTAATACATCTTAATAAATTAGATCATCTGAATGAAATAACATCTGAATCTAAAAAACTGTTTGATAGCTAAAAAGTTTAAAACATCTTAATGATACTATTTTATCATTTTAACCATGTGAGTTATTTAAAAATTTTATTTGAATGATCTTAAAATTTGAAATTGAATTAGTACAATATTTATTGTGGCTATTTTTGTCCATAAATTTTAAATAAACTATTAAGAGGCAACTCTTAATAGTAAATAATTGAGTTTCTGTCTTAACGATTAAGAGATATGACGAGACAAAAAAATTTATAAAATAAGATTTGTCTCTGACCGAATTAGAGGCATGTGAATTAAGAGGCATTTAGACAAAAACAAACACCACCTTATATTAAGCAATAAAAACTACTTTTCTAAAACTACTTATATTTAGGGACGGAGGAAGTACTGGTCTATTCCATTTTGTGAAACCCAACAAATCTTCAATTCCCTTCCCTTTTTCTCCATTATTATCTCATTAATTATCTATCCTCTTATTATTGGTAAAGTTTGAAAGGGGGTAGATTTTTTTTATTAGAGATATGCAACATGTGATCTTCTAGAATGACCTATGAAATGAAAATAAGGAAATAACTCTAGTTACTTTGATAAAATATCTAGTTACATATCTTTCACTTATTGTGAGTTTGTTTATAAGTTTTTAGTATGTAAAGATTTAATCAAATGGTAAATGTGTGACGCCCCCAAATTAGGTATACAACACCCATTCTGAGTCGCCAAATACATGGTATAAAAAGCAAATTACAACTTCAATAATATAATTGTCGTGCAAAATACGACAACACATACTGTGAGTTTAAATACAAATATTGTCTTCTAGACAATATCCACACTCAAATAAGTCCTCATTATAATTATTCATACACTATTTTACAAAAATAGTGAGAACTGCTAAAATATCTTTCTAGAATCATCACTCCATACCCGACTAGATCCTGCTATGTTCTCACCTCTTGAGAAGAAAAATGGAACAAAAAGGAAAAGGGTGAGCTCAACTAGCCCAGTAAATAATATTATGACTAAGATAATATACAACAAATTATCATTAGTTTTCAATAGGGGATAATCTGATAAAATATAATAGACAACAAGTTTTAGATCAACAACTGTACCGGAAACATCAATTCATTAGAAGAGTCAAATAGAGAATGAGTTCTATTATCTTCTAAGATTTAAAAGTCCATCATCAATATTTTATCCCTGTAACATCAATCAATATACATCTTTAATCAAATATTCATCCTTACACTACAAGCCAACGATATTCATTTGTATCACCAGTCGGTCAAGTTCATCTCAACATCTGTTCATATTTGCACTACGGGCCAAAGATATTCATCAGTTAATCATTCATCTTTGCACTACAAGCCAAAAATATTAAGTAATATGTTGAAAAATATTTTAAATAAACGAATCCAGTGAGACAGAAGGACAAATAGTAGGGATTCGTGTAACAGTTTATCCAAGATCAATAATACTTCATAATAACCAATTGTGAAGCAGAATTCAAAAATAAAGATCAAAACATGGATACAATCAAATATAGTAACCATAATAGACATCTTGGACAAAAAGAAAAAAAATTATTTTTTGATGAATAGTGCCGTATTCGTGAATAGTTTCGTAAACGTGAATAGTAACCCCGACACAAAAAGTTCCAAATTTGATAAAAAGTTCAGACCAATATTTTGGCATAATGATATTGAAAAAATAATATCATTTGCGAAGAAAATAACATCCTTTACCTCAAAATAATGGTACTTCTGTTCGGAATATCGGATATAGTATTGACAGAAACTTGCACTGAATAGCAACTCTCAAAGTATCAAAATATTCACAAAAATATGCTCGATAATCTAGAGAGAAAGAAAACTTGTTTCTGGTGTGATTTTCAATTCTAACCTAAGCGTCTATTTATAGGAAAATGCTAGAACGCCATAGGAGACTAAAATAATAAATTAATATTATTTCTCATTCTTTCTTCTACGCATGCATCAATTGAACAAGCTAGCCACCAATTCTGAAAATTTTCAGCAGCCCATGTGCATTCAACACCAACCAAAAAGTGGGTCCCACCCATAATTTAATAAAAATTATTTTATTTTTTGAAACTTTAGTAATTCATAGAAAATAGCCCGTTTATTAGAAAAATACAAATTTTATGTCCATTCCACACGAAATAAAATTCTCTGCAACTTTGCATAAGAAAATTTTTCCAAATTCCAAACAGAAAATATCTGAAATCCATAAACGGGTGCTTTTTAATACATCCACTTCGATAAAATACTGATAAAACACTTCAACATTAATTTCTTCATTTATAACCACATAAATAAATCCATCATTTATATCCATATCAAATAAATATTTTCTTATCATATAAATCAATAATTAATTATTCATAAATAATATTACAGAATCACAATAATGGCAACCAGGCCATTCCCAGGAAAGAGGGGGATTTCAAATAAAGATTTCTCCTTACTGGGGCGCAATTAGGTGACCAAACCTCTCCTTGACAGAACTTTCTAGACATTGCCAATAATGCTATCTAATTATATTATTCAAATAATATGAATTATTGATTTGATAATGGGAAATACTGTGCTGTGACAATTATTAAAATAACAATAATAAAAATATTAACGCAGCAATTATTGAATCAATAAAATAAAATATTGAACAGTAATTACTATAACAATTATTGAGTAGTGCCTTCTTACGTAAGAATCAATAATTCAACAATATTGTGTAATACCATGTGCTACTGTACAACCACGCGTATTACTGTATTTTAACCACCAGGTAATCTGACAGTGTTAACGGTAACAATTACGCCGTTATTTATAAAAACTCAAACTTGTCATTTTCTTCATCCGACAATTATTCTGTTATGGGGCCCACAAATGATTGCGTCGTCGTATAAATATTCCTCGACAACAAGAATATTCCACGACCAAACTAATATTCCCCGACAACAATGATTATTTTATAATCACTTGCTTGTTTTGCAAAATTTGAACATTTCACCCATACCAGAGCATTATATCAAATTAATTCCTTATTATTTCAAGATAATAAATAGAGGAAATTCGATTTTATTCATAATAAGTTGGGGTCTTACAACCTCTTCTCCTTATGAAATTTCGTCCTCGAAATTAACGTACATACCTGGTGTTTCGAAAAGGCGAGGTTACCTCGCTTTCATTTCCGATTCCAACTCCCAAGTCATTTCCTCAGTAGAATGGTTCCTCCACAAAACCTTAACTTGTGGTATAACCTTGGTGCATAGGACATGCTCTTTCCTATCCAAGATCTTAACAGGTACCTCTTCGTACGTTAAATCTTCGGCTATCTCTTCTGGTTCTAATACAATAATATGGTTCGGGTCTTTCACATATTTACGAAGCATAGATATGTGAAAAACATTATAAATACGAGACATACTTGGAGGTAATGCGAGTCTATAGGCCATATTTCCTATTTGGTCAAGAATCTCAAATGGACCAACAAATCGTGGATTGAGCTTTCCTCTCTTCCCTAATCTTGTAACTCCCTTCCATGGAAAATTACATAACAGTACATGATCTCCAATATTAAATTCCACATCCTTTCGATGAAGATCATCATAACCCTTTTATCGATCTTGTGAGGTTTGAATACGTTGTCGAATCATTTGGTTCTTTTCTGTAGTTATGTGTACTAATTCTGGTCCCAACAACGTTGCTTCTCCCACCTCGTCCCAACATACTGGAGAATGACACTTTCGTCCATACAACGCCTCAAATGGAGCCATGCCTATACTTGCTTGATAACTGTTGTTGTAGGAGAATTCTACCAATGACAAGTACTTATCCCAACTCCCTTTAAAATTTAGGACACAAAGTCTTAATAGATCTTCAAGAGTTTGAATAGTCCTTTCAGATTGCCCGTCCGTTTGAGGATGGTATGCCGAGCTGAATCATAAATCCGTGCCCATAGCTTTCTGCAAGCTAACCCAAAATTGTGAAGTGAATCTTGGGTCACGATCCGAAACTATGGATACTGGCATGCCATGCAACCGCACAATCTCATTCATGTACATACGAGCAAGACGTTCAAGGGAATAAGTCTCACGTATCGGTAAGAAATGGGCAGACTTGGTTAATCTATCAACAATAACCCAAATCGCATCTATGCCTTGAGAAACTTTGGGAAGACCTGTAAAGAAATCCGTGGTAATGTGTTTCGACTTCAATTCCGGAATCTCAAGTGGTTGCAATGGACCCTTTGGCACTTGATGCACCGCCTTTACACGTTGACAGGTTAAACACCTCGAGATAAACTCCGCGATCTCTCTCTTCATATTATTCCACCAAAATGTATGTCGAATATCATGATACATTTTGGTACTCCCAAGATGGATTGCAAACGGGGTGTTGTGTGCCTCCATCATGATTCTATGCTTCAAGTCAGAATCATTAGGAACACAAAGTCTGGAGTTGAATCTAAGTATTCCTTCTTCATCGATTCTCACTTCTGGAATAGCTCCTTCTTGCACTTTCTTCTTTATACGTATCAGCCCCAGGTCCGTAGCTTGAGCAGCTTTAAATTTATCAATTAAAGTTAGTTCTACTCGTATATTCGCCATCATCATGTGGGTACTTGGAGCCTTTAACTCTATCTCCATCCTTTGCAAGTCATAAAAAATGGGCATTTGTGTTAACAACATTGCACTCGTACTCGCATATGATCTTCTACTCAATGCGTCAGCTACCACGTTTACTTTTCCAGGATGATATTGGATGGTATGGTCGTAATCTTTTAACAGCTTGAGCCAACGTCGTTGCCGCATATTAAGCTCCTTTTGGGTGAAGAAATATTTGAGGCTTTTATGATCCGTATAGATCTCCACTTTCTCCCCATACAAGTAGTGTCTCCAAATTTTAAAAGCGAAAATGACTGCTGCCAACTCTAAATCATTAGTAGAATTATTCCTCTCATATTCTTTGAGTTGTCGTGAGGCATAGGCTATGACTTTCCCATGTTGCATGAGAACACATCCTAACCCTTTGCCTGAAGAATCGCTGTATATAACAAATCCATCCGTACCAGATGGTATTGCCAGAACAGGTGCCGAAATGAGTCTCCTCTTAAGCTCTTGGAAACTCTTCTCGCATCCCTCGCTCCATACATATTTTGTATCCTTCTGAGTCACTGAGTTAACGGAGTAGCGATTCGACAAAATCCTTCCACGAATCTCCGATAATAACCAGCTAAGCCCAGAAAGCTATGCACTTCGGTCACCGACTTCGGTTGCTCCCAACTTTGTATTGCTTCAAGCTTCGTCGGGTCAACAGACACTCCATGTTTTGACACCACGTGCCCAAGGAATGCTACTTCCTGAAGCCAGAACTCGCATTTCTTCAGCTTGGAATATAGCTTGTTTTCATCAAGCCTTTCAAGTATCAGCTTCAAATGGTGCTCATGATCTTCACGGCTTTTGGAATATATGAGGATGTCATCAATAAAGACAACAACGAACTGATCCAAATATTCCTTGAATACACGATTTATTATATCCATGAAAGCAGCAGGAGCATTAGTCAATCCAAAAGACATGACTAAGAATTCATAATGCCCATACCGAGTTCTGAAGGCAGTCTTTGGAATATCCTCAGTTTTAATCTTCAGCTGATGATATCCAGAACGAAGGTCGATCTTTGAAAAGAATTGTGCTCCTTGCAACTGGTCGAACAAATCATCAATTCGAGGTAGCGGATACCTATTCTTGATGGTGACATGGTTTAATTCTCGATAGTCAATACAAAGTCACATACTCCCGTCTTTCTTCTTTACGAATAAAACAGGAGCACCCCAAGGAGATGTACTAGGACGAATGAAACCGATGTCTAACAATTCCTGTAGTTGGACTTTTAACTCCTGAAGTTCAATAGGAGTCATTCGATATGGGGTTTTAGAAATGGGTTTTGTACCCGGTTCAAGGTCAATAAAGAATTCAACATCACGTTCTGGGGGTAGACCGGGAAGTTCTTCAAGAAATACATCAGGAAATTCTCTAACAACAGAAATATTATTCAAATCTGACTTGTCTTTATTTAAATCCATAACATGGGCTAAGAAAGATTGACATCCGTTTTTCAATAAACGAATAGCTTTATGGCTTGATATGACAGTGACTAATTTTAGTGGTTTAGTTGTTTGAATTCGTATGATAGGTTGGTTAAGAATATGAAAACTAACAACCTTACAAAAACAATCAATTTTGGCATGATGAGTAGTTAACCAATCAATTCCTAAAATTACATCTAAAGCAAGTATCTTTAAAGAGATAAGATCCACAGGTAATGTGATGGTGCCAACTTGGATTAAGCAAGATTTATAAACAGTGGACGTAACGAAAGTTTCTCCTAACGGAGTCTCCACTGATAAATCAAAGTCTAATTTCCCCGGAGTCAAGTTTAAACATTGAGCACAAGCAGGAGAGATAAAAGAATGGGTTGAACTGGTATCTAGTAAGGTATAAACTTCGCAAGAGTTTATGATAAGCTTACCCGTGATCACCTCGTTCGGGTTTCTCGCGTTTTGGCCAGTCACGACAAACGCTCTTCCAGGAACCGCTGATTTTGACTTATCCGGGACAGCCTTTGGAGTTACCATCCCTGCTGAACTTGGTTTTGCTACAGAACAGTCTCGAGCTATATGGCCCTCCTTTCCACAGTTATAGCATACCTTGGATTATTGTGGGCAGTTTGGACTGATATGTCCCTCTTTCCTGCATTTGTAACAAACGAACGGTGCTCGTTCTCCTCCCCTAGAAACAGTTGATGTTTGTGCTGACGTCTTCATGTTATCATTGTTGTACCTTTTCTTTTTGAAATCTCCTCCCGACTAGCTCCTTCTATTATCACGACCACGATTACCACCAGAGTGGTTATCGCTTTTGTCCGAATATTTTCCTCCCTGCTGGTTTTCATTGCTCCGATGACCGCTGCCACCGGTATGACCCTGGTTGTGTTCCCTTGGTTGAACATACTTACTATCTCATTCTAATAATTGAGCCCTGTTGAAAACATCTGAATACAGAGAAAATTTATGAGAGATAAGGTATTGACGAATCTCGGGTTTTAGACCTCTCAGAAACATTCTTGTCATTCGTTCCTCATTCTCTACCAAATGAGGTGCAAACCTCGATAACTTAGCAAACTTTGCCTCGTACTGGGACACCGTCATGTTGTTTTGTTCCAGTCTGATAAACTCTACCTCCTTCATATGACGAATACTTTCAGGAAAGTACTTGTCACTAAAAAGTTTTTGAAACGTTTCCCAAGACATGTTGAGTGCGACAGGCTGGGTACGTTTTACAGACTCCCACCAGTAGTCTGCCTCACTGCGAAACATAAAGGTGGAAAATGGAACCTTCTGTTCCTCCGTGCATCCCAAGACATCGAATATCTTTGTAATTTTCTTGACCCACATTTCCGCCTTGATCAGATCCGAATTTCCAATAAATTCTAGTGGTCCCAACTTCTTGAACTGCTTAGCTGTGACAAACCGCGCATTGCTATCACTTCCACCCGTATTTTGTACACGAGTCTCCCTCGTCTAATTTTGCATGAACTGCAAAAAGCTCCTAAACATTACATCATTCATCGTTTGCACGGTAATGTTGTTTACATGAGGAATATTGCCTTCCTGTTGTAAGTTCTCCTGGTTTGTGACTAAATATTGTTTCACAGTCTCATACACTCCATTGTTAACGTTCTCAGCAGCCATTCTTAAATACTACCATAAAACAAGGTTTAATTAAACAAATTAAAATATCACATAATATCCCTATATTATGACCGACCAACAAATAAGCTAGATATGACACACTAGCGAAGGATTTACTCATCTCTCCCCTTCTAGTTCTATTCTCCGATCTCCGCCAGAGACCATATCCCTAAGCTTTGATATCAACTGTGATGCCCCCAAAATAGGTATACAACACCCCTTATGAGTCGCCAAATACATGGTACAAAAATCAAACTAAAACTTCAATAATATAATTGTCGTGCAAAATATGACAACACATACTGTGAGTTTAAATACAAATATTGTCTTCTAGAAAATATCCACACTCAAATAAGTCCTCATTACAATTATTCATACACTATTTTACAGAAATAGTGAGGATTGCTAAAACATATTTCTAGAACCATCACTCCATACCCCGATTAGATCTTGCTATGTTCTCACCTCCTGATAGAGGTGCACAACAGGCCGGCCCGGCCTGGCCTGGCCTGGGCCTGCCAGGCCTTGGGCTTTGACCAGGCCAGGCCAGGCCGTTGACTTTTGGCCTTCAGGCCAGGCCAGGCCAGGCCTTGGTCTCTGGGCTGTGGCCTGGCTAGGCCTGTAGGCCAGGCCAGGCCAGGCCCAGACCAGGCCAGGCCAGACCAGGCCCAAGACCTTGGCTGATCTGGTCCTTTTTTTTAATGTTACATATTAAATATTAAAAATATAAATAATAAAATATAAATTAATAAATTTTGTAAAAATGATGCAAGATTTTTGAGATTTATTTTATTTTAACATTCTACTACACACCAATATAAATTGAATGATTAGAAAAAAAAATAAATATATTCATCTTAAATTACAAAAAAAATGCAATTTAGATGTAACTTGAATATAAAACAAATTGATTTCTTGAATATATGTCTAATTGTCTACTATGCACTTCGTAGAAAATATTGTAGATTACTTAAATACTGTAGATTACACTTTTATTTTTTGAATATAAAGTTAGTTTTGATTTTATTTTCTTATAGTACGTACTAGGATCGGTTGGACATATATTTTGTAAAGTTTAAACACACATATATCTTTTCATTTATGATCATTAAACTCTTACATGGTTATATCTCAAGAATTAATTCCAGTTAGTTTTCAAATTACTTTATGAAATTTTTATTTAAATTAGTACAACAGAATACCTAAAACATAACCAAAATCATAAATCCCCCCAAGAATTTAGCATATCCAAATTAATGAAGAACTTGAGTATTTACAAGAAACAACCTTATTATTAATATTTAATATTAAAAATTAGTTTATTGATGTATTAATTAATGTTAATATTTAACATTAAAGTAACAAAGAATATTACTAAAATTTTATTGTTAAATATTAGTACTTTAGTATTTACAATAAATTAACTTATTATTAATATTTAATCAACTAAGTAACTAACTTATTATTAATATTAAATATACTAACTAGTTATATTCATTGAATATGTATAGTAATTAAATGTATCAACAAGAAATCAAGAATAAATAATTAAAATTTTAAATTTTATTGATGTATTAATTAAAACTAATGTATTATACTTATAAATTACAACAATGAATAAGTAAAAATTTATACTTTATTGATGAATAATTATAAATTTAAAGTTCAAAAATTACAAATAATTAGATAAAAAATCTTGTAAGGTCTCAGGCCAGGCCAGGCCTCATGCCAGGCCAGGCCAGGCCAGGCCAGGCCTTGCCAGGCCAGGCCAGACCCCAGGCCAGGCCCAAGGCCAGGCCAGGCCAGACTTTTTTGCAGGCCAGGCCAGGCCAGATTTTTATAAAAAAAAAGTGGCCTTTTCAAGCCTTCCAGGCCAGGCCTGACCGGGCCAGGCCTTGACCAGACCGGGCTTTGACCAGACCGGGCCCAGGCCGGACCTAGGCCAGGCCGCGGGCCTCAGGCCTTTTGTGCACCTCTACCTCCTGAGAATAAAAATGGAACAAAAAGGAAAAGGGAGAGCTCAACTAGCCCAGTAAATAATATTATGACTAAGATAATATACAACAGATTATCATTAGTTTTCAACAGGAAAAAATCTGATAAAATATAATAGACAACAAGTTTTAGATCAACAACTCAGCGGAAACAACAATCCATTAGAAGAGTCAAGTAGAGAATGAGTTCTACTATCTTCTAAGATTTAAAAGTCCATCATCAATATTTTATCCCTGTAACATCAATTAATATACATCTTTAATCAAATATTCATCTTTGTACTACAGGCCAAAGATATTCATTTGTATCACCAGTCGGTCAAGTTCATCTCAACACCTGTTCATCTTTGCACTACGTGCCAAAGATATTCATCAGTTAATCATTCATCTTTGCATTACAGGCCAAAGATATTCAGTAATATCATCATTTAGGACTGAGGATGATGAAAAATATTTTAAAGAAAACGAATCTAGTGAGACAGAAGGACAAATAGTAGGGATTCGTATAACAGTTTATCCAAGATCAATAATACTTCATAATAACCAATTGTGAAGCAGAATTCAAAAATAAAAATCAAAACATGGATACAATCAAAGATATTAACCATAATAGACATCTTGGACAAAAATATATTTTTTTATTTTTTGATGAATAATGTCATATTCTTGAATAGTGCCGTATATGTGAATAGTGACCCCGACACAAAAAGTTCTAAATTTGATAAAAAGTTCAGACCAATATTTCGACATAATGATATTGAAAGAAATAATATCATTTACGAAGAAAATAACATCCCTTACCTCAGAATAACGGTACTTCTATTCGGAATATCGGATTTACTGCTGACAGAAACTTGCACTGAATAGCAACTCTCAAAGTATCAAAATACTCACAAAAATACGCTCGATAATTTAGAGAGAAAGAAAACTTATTTCTGGTGTAATTTTCAATTCTAACATAAACGTCTATTTATAGGAAAATGCTAGAATGCCAAAGGAGACTAAAATAATAAATTAATATTATTTCTCATTCTTTCTTCTACGCAAGCATCAATTGAACAAGCTAGCCACCAATTCTAAATTTTTTAGCAGTCCATGTGAATTCAACACCAACCAAAAAGTGGGTCCCACCCATAATTTAATAAAAATTATTTTTTTTTCGAAACTTCAGTAATTCATAGAAAATAGTCCGTTTATCAGAAAAATACTAACTTTATCTCCATTCCACACAAAATCAAATTCTCTACAACTTTCTAGAAGAAAGTTTTTCTAAATTCTAAACAGAAAATATCCAAAATCCATAAACGGGTGATTTTTAATACCTCCAGTACTCCGACAAAATACTGATAAAATATCTCAGCATTAATTCCTTCATTTATAGCCATATAAATAAATCCACCATTTATAACCACGTCAAATAAATATTTCCTTATCATATAAATCAATAATTAATTATTCACAAATAATATTACAGAATTACAATAATGGTAACCAAGCCGTTCCCAGGAAAAAAGGGGTTTTTGAATAAAGATTTCTCCTTACTGGGGCGCAATTAGGTGACCAAACCTCTCCTTGACAGAACTTTCTAGACATTGCCAATAATGCTATCTAATAATATTATTCAAATAATATGAATTATTGATCTGATAATGGGAAATAATGTGCAGTGACAATTATTAAAACAATAATAATATAAAATATCACGCAGCAATTATTGAATCAATAAAATAAAATATTGAACAGTAATTATTGTAACAATTATTGAGTAGTGCCTTCTTACGTAAGAATCAATAATTCAACAATATTGTGCAATACCACGTGCTACTGTACAACCACGCGTATTATTGTATTTTAACCACCAGGTAATCCAAAAGTGTTAACAGTAACAATTACTCCGTTATTTATAAAAACTCAAACTTGTCGTTTTCTTCATCCGTTAGCTATTCTGTTATGGGGCCACAAATGACTACGCCGTCGTACGAATATTCTCCGACAACAAGAATATTCCACGACTAAACGAATATTCCCCGACAACAATGATTATTTTATAACCACTTGCTTATTTTGCAAAATTTGCACAGTTCACCCATAACCAGAGCATTATATCAAATTAATTCCTTATTATTTCAAGATAATAAATAGAGGAAATTCGATTTTATTCATAATAAGTTGGGGTCTTACAAAATGCGTCAATGAGATTGAGGCTATTTGAATTTTAAGTCTTAGGGATTGTTTGATAAAATTAAATGCAACGGTTATGAATACTTAAGTAAATTGAATGGAGCTAAATATTGAATGAAAAAAATTGTTTGATAATTAATATGTCTGAAACATCTGAATAATAATATTTTATTATTTTACCCCTCTGAACTATACTGAACAAATATATAATTATGTTTGAACGCGCTAAAAATAAATTAAATACAATATTCATTATACAATAAATAAAATTAAATAATCCAAACATAATTACCAACAAAGTATTGAATAATTCAAACAATTTTATACCAAACTTAATAGAAAATATAATAAGTTAAACAAATGTGTAAACATAATAATAAAAGTACTAAAATTACATTAACTTCAATGAATCACTTATAGTTCACGAGCAATTTGGTCACGTAGATTGTTCATATATTGTACGTCTTGGAGGCCCCATTGCACCATCTTACTCTCCCGCTTGATTCTCTTCATATTGTTCATCTTCCTCGTTAAATGTTGTAGCTTGGTCATACTGAGCAAATAATTCATCCTCAATATTCTGTTTTCTTATAAAATTGTGAGCACCAAAGCAAGCGAAAAATATATCTTATTGCACTGAAAAAGGTTTAGGAGTCATTTGCCTCAAAATTGGGAATCTTGCTTTTAATACACCATAGGCACGCTCAATAACATTTTTGAGTTGAGCATAAGCATGATTAAACTTTTCTTCTTTGTTTAATGCACGCCGATGTCAAAAATCTGTTAGCCAGTACCTTTTGTTGCGATATATATAGAGATAAAAAGTCTCGAAACATCACAAGAGAAAATATTTATCTACAATTGTAAAAAAAAAAGTTACTAACATAAAAAAAATATGATAAACAAATAGAAAATTGTAATACATATTTTGAGAGGGGGAATGGAAAGCTGGAACTAGAATCGAAGTGTTATAAAATTATACATAGTATGTGGATGTCTAGATACATTCATACCCCTCTTTATTGTAATGACCTTTGAGCTTTGAAACTCTCATATCCTTTAAGCTTTGAAACTCTTATGACCTATGAGTTTTGAAACTTTCAAGTATTTATGTACATGTGCTTATAAAAAGAAGTATTGTCAAGAGAATGGAAGAGATATATGTAAGACCCCAACTTATTATAAATAAAATTGAATTTTCCTTTATTCATTATTCTAAATTAATAAGGGTTAATTTGATATAATGCTTTGGTTATGGGTGAAATGTGAAAATTTTACAAAATAAACAAGTGGTTACAAAATATTCTTTTTGTCGGGGAATATTCGTTTGGTCGTGGAATATTCTTATTGTCGGGAATCTCCGTACGACGGCGCAGTCAATTGTGGGCCCCATAACGGAAAACGGTTGGATGAAAGAAAACGACAAAGATTGAGTTTTATAAATAACGGCGTAAATTGTTACCTTTAACACTGTTGGGTTACCTGGTGGTTAAAATACATACGCGTGGTTGCACAGTAGCACACAGTATTGCACAATATTGTTGAATTATTGATTCGTACGTAAGAAGGCACTACCCAATAATTATTACAGTAGTTACTATTCAATATTTTATTGATTCAATAATTGTTGCGTTGTTAGTTTATATTAATATTGTTTCAATAATTGTCACTGCACAATATTTTCCATTATCAGATCAATAATTCATATTATTTGAATAATATTATTAGATAACATTATTGGCAATGTCTAGAAAGTTCTGTCAAGGAGAGGTTAGGTCATCTAATTGCGCGTCAGTAAGGAAAAATCCTTATTGGAAAGCCCCCTCTTTCCTGGGAACGGTCTGGTTGTCATAATTATGATTCTGTAATATTATTTGTAAATAATTAATTATTGATTTATATGATAATGAAATATTTATTTGATATAAATGATGGATTTATTTATTTTATGTGGTTGTTAATGAAGGAATTAATGTGGAGGTGTTTTATCAGTATATTGTCAGACCGGAAGTATTAAAAATCATCCGTTTATAGATTTCAGATGTTTTTTGTTGGGAATTTGGAAAAACTTTCTTTTACAAAGTTGTAGAGAATTCAATTTCAGGCAGAATGGATATAAAATTCGTATTTTTCTGATAAACGGTCTATTTTTTATGAATTGTTGAAGTTTTGAAAAATAAAATGATTTTTATTAATTTATGGGTGGGACCCACTTTTGTTTGAACATGTGGGCTGCTGATTTTTGGGGTGGCTGGTCTTTGTTGGCAACTTAGGTTGCGTAGGAAGAAAATAAGAATATTATTATTATATTTATTTAGTCTCCTTTGGCGTTCTAGCATTTTCCTATAAATAGACGGCTAAGTTAGAATTGAAAATCACATCTGAAACAAGTTTTCTTTCTTTCTCTCTCTATATTATCGAGCGTATTATTGTGAGTATACTTTGAGTGTTGCTATACGGTGCGAGTTTCTGTCAGCACTATACCGAAATTCAGTTAGAAGTACGGTTATTTTGAGGTATATTATTTTCTTCAATATCATTATGCCAAAATATTGGTTGAACTTTTTAATCAAATTTTGAACTTGTTGTGTTGGGGTTACTATTCACGTATACGACACTTTTCACGTATACGGACACTATTCACCGAAAAATGAAAATTCTCCTTTTTGTCCAAAATGTCTATTATGGTTACTAGCTTTGATTGTATCCATGTTTTGATCTTCATTCTTAAAGTTTGGCTCATAATTGTTTATTATGGAGTATTTTTGAATTTGAACAAACTAAAGTACGAATCCTTAATCCTTAATCCTTGTCATTTTGTTTCACTGGATTCGTTTCCTTAAAAAATATTTTTCATCATCCTCAGTCCTAAATGATGATACTATTGAATATCTTTGGCCTGTAGTGCGAAGATAAATGATTACTGATGAATATCTTTGGCCCGTAGTGCAAAGATGAACAGGTGTTGAGATGAACATGACCAACCGGTGATATAAATGAATATCTTTGGCCTGTAGTGCAAAGATGATTAAAGATGTATATTGATTGTTGTTACAGGGATAAAATATTGATGATGGACTCTTAAATATTAGAAGATAGTAGAATTCATCCTCTACGTGACTCTTCTAATAGATTGCTGTTTCCGCTGTATTTGTTGATCTAAAACTTGTTGTCGATTATATTTTATCAGATTTTTTTCCCTGTTGAAGACTAACGATAATTTATTGTATATTATCTTAGTCATAATGTTCTTTACTGGGCTAGTTGAGCTCACCTTTTTCCTTTTTGTTCCATTTTTGTTCTCAGGAGGTGAGAACATAGCAGGATCGAGTCGGGGTATGGAGTGAGATTTCTTGAAAGGTGTTTTAGCAGTCCTCACTATTTATATAAAATAGTGTTTAAATAATTGTAATGAGGACTTATTTGCGTGTGGATATTGTCTAGAAGACAATATTTGTATTTAAACTCACAGTATGTATTGTCGTATTTCAAACGACATTTGTATTATTGAAGTTGTAGTTTGCTTTATGTACCATGTATTTGGCGACTCAGAATGGGTGTTGTATACCTATTTTTGGGGCGTCACAATATACAAATACAATGAGAATGCTCTCTCTTTTCCACTAATCATCATTATTAATATTTAGTATAATCTTTTATATCACGTTATCAACATGATTCTCTACCCAATTTTGGGAAGAAAAAAAAAGGTTCTCTCAACTCATTGTAAGTATTGTTTCATTACAATTAAATTTGATATATATTTAAACATTTTGTTTAACAAAAGACGCGTGAGAGAATAATGATAATAGACAACTTTGAAGTTTTTAAGAATACAAATTATGTAAGTACACTACTTTTGTGATGTAGTAGTATTAGTATAAACAAATAATCATTCCACCTTCTAATTCTCCCACTTTGAAAGTGACTAGAGAAGGGTAAATATTTTTATTGTCTTCTTATAAATTTATACTTAGTTATTTAATTTCTTACGTATTTATATATTTATATAGATGTCAAATTTTATGAATTTGAATTTGTTGTCCTTGATATATATCGAGAAAGAATTACTTGTCATGGACTCTTGATACTGATATTCATATAAAGACAACTTTGGAGATATAATTAAGATTGATAAACATGCATCCCTGCAGGATCATGCAAAATCAATTATTTTTATTTGTCATCATCTCCATGAAAAAAAATATTGATAAAAACATGTTAGAAAAAAATATTTAATATATTTCATGCCTCAAATATGCTCCTGAAGTAGCAAAATTGTGAGTGTAAGTTCATAATATATTCCTTAAAGCGATAAAAAAATTATATTCCTATAAGTGATATCATTTCTTCTAGTGGCTGAACAAATAATGAGTTTTTGCTGAAAAATTACCTATCTCATCCGACCGGTTCTACTCCATTCCCTGAAGTGAATGGAACCTCGTTTGATAAACTTAGAGGAAATTAAGGTTGTGGTCGTGGTCATGGGCGTGAAAGGAACAATCAATATAGAAAAGAGAATGTACATGTTGTACTGCTAAACATTTGGTAGATTTGTACCAAGACTCCATGAAAGAAATGAAAATGGAATTGAAATAAACTTTATTTATCATAATGATCCTGAAGATCCCAAGAATTATTTTGACTTTTCAAATGGAGTGGATATAACAAATTTTAATATCTATGATTTCCTTGATGATATTGATAGAAATGTTCATACCAATTAATTATTTTTATTTCATTGCATAATGACATTATAATAAGTATTTTTGTTATATGTTATATTTATGTTTCAGGTAATAAAGTTAAATTTATGTTTTTGCATATATAAGGATGTATGGGCCAAAAGTTCATCAAACTTAATTAAAGGCTCTAGAAGAGCGATTATTGATCAAACTTAATTAAAAGCTCTGGAAGAGCGATTATAATTATGTCAAAGGGCACAAAACTTTGTATTGATGATTCTTTATATTCTTATGAGACAATCAAAAATTTGCTCAGTTTTAAGGATATACATTATAATGGTTATTATATTGAAACCAATAACGATGACAGTGAATAATTTCTTTATATTATTTCAATAGTATCATGCCAGAAGCTCATATTAGAAAATATCTATTTTCTCTTCAAGGTTATATTATACTAAAATGAGAACAATTGAAACAAATGTTACAATACACCATAAGTGTTTAGATCCAAAGGTTTTTATTATTTAGCATGATCATATTGATCATCCAGGATCAATAATGATGAGTCGAATTATTGAAAACTCCCATGAACATCCCTTAAAGAACTAGAAGATTCTTTTACCTGTTAATTATAGCAAAGTAAATTAATTACCAAACCATCACATTTAAAGATTTATTATTAAGTGTTCATATTTCTTAGAAAGAATTCAAGGTGATCTATTTGAACCAATACACCCACCACGTGTGGTTCATTCAAGTATTTTATGATTTTAATTGATCCACTAACCAGATGATCACATGTATGTTTATTTTTAGCAAAAAATATGGCATTTCCTATACTTCTTGCTTAAATAATTAGGTTCCGAGTACAATTTCCTGATTATATAACTAGGAAATTTTATTTAGATAATGCTGGTAAAATTTACATCTCAAGTTTTTGATGAATATTTCATGTTAATTGGAATTTATGTTAAACATCATGTTGCACATACACATACTCAAAATGGTATAGTTGAATCAATTTTTAAGAGATTTTAAATTATTGCTTGACCTGTAATTATGAGATCAAAATTACCTGTTTATACTTGGGGTCATGCTATTTTACATGTTGCATCATAACCTTAACATGTATTGTTTTTTTTAAAAGCACATTTCGAGGATTGTCCTTGTTAATGAAACATTCTTCCCACCATTAGGGGGAGAAAAGTCGTTGCCTGAAGCACGGCGTGAGATCGTTGACTTAAGCATGACATGAGATTAATTGGAATGTTTCAACGTTATTTAATCTTGATCCTTATACAAATCTATATGAACTAGAAGTTCAAAGGATTATTTGTAACGACCCCAAAATAGGTCCATTCCATCCAACTCATTCTGAGTCGCCAAATACATGGTACAGAAAACAACTACAACTTTATTACAATAATTGTCGTGCAAAATACAACAACACATATGTTGTGAGTTTGTATACAAATATATATCAACTGTGACTCATGTCCCAACCGTGGACATCACCTCATAATGACACCTTACATAAAGGTATAGTCGAAAACTATTTTAGAAATTAGAATATTTGGGAAGTGCTCAAGGAAACCTTCGTACATGGGAGACCATGCGTCTAGGTTATTATAGATATCATATGGCCACAGAATTATCCTTGGTTGACCCAATAGACCCCAAAGAAAAACAAGAAGATTACTATCATATTCTTCCCAATGGCAAGTCTTCTCCTGACATATCATTATCTCAACTGTCTCTAATTGAGAGTTATATTTCAAATAGACTCCAAGATCATATAGATAGTGCTGGTAGATATACTCAGCAAGTGGATGAGCACATCCATGTCTTATGATGACATGAGGTGGTATGCCATTAGACATCTTGTATGACAGTGGCAAAACACCTTTCCAACGTTGGGTTCGCTTCACCCTAGTTGATTCGCCAAATATAACTACTAAATGATGACCATCATTCAATTCCCCTGTTATCCCCCGCTCGACCCAGCTACACTCGTATTACCTGAAAGGAATTGTGAAGCAAAAGGGTGAACACAACTAGCTCAGTAAAGAATGTCATAACTAAAGATAAATAAATTATCAATAGCCTTCAACAGTAATAAATCAGAGATTTAGAACATATGGTATATGATAAAAAATTTCAACCATAGTTGCAGCGGAATGAGCAATCCATTAGAAGAGTCAAATAGACTATAAAGTCTATTATCTTCTCCATGTTAAAAGTCCACCAACAATGTTTTATCCCTATAACATCAATCAACAATTCCTATCCACAATCACATATATAACTCATAATCGTAATTGTTGTTCTAAATTTCTTTTCTCATCCAGGATAAAGATAATTTTTATCACCTGAAACATCAAAGATCATGATTATACCAAATCATAATTCATGTTCATAATCATACTAATAAATTCATCTTTGCATTACGGCCAAAGATATACATCAATAAGTCATATTTGCACTACAGGCCAAAGATATTCATCAACAAGTCATCTTTGCACTGCAGGCCAAAGATATACATCAACAAGTTATCTTTGCACTACAGGCCAAAGATATTCATCAGTTGGTCATGTTCATCTAAACACATGTTCATCTTTGCACTACGGGCCAAAGATATTCATCAGAAATCATTCATCTTTGCACTACAGGCCAATAATATTCAATTATATCATCATTTAGGACTGAGGATGATGAAAAAATATTTTTAAAGAAACGAATCCAGTGAAACAAAATGACAAGGATTAAAAATTAAGGATTCGTACTTTATTTTATCCATGTCCAAAAATACCTCAAAATAATCATAGTGGTGTAAAATTCAAGAATGATCAAAACATGGATACAATCAAAGCTAGTATCCACAATAGATATTTTAGACAAAAAGAAGAAATTTATTTTTCGATGAATAGTGCCGTATTCGTGAATAGTGTCGTATACGTGAATAGTAACTCCGACACCAAAAGATAGAAATTTTACAAAAAAAATCTTCACGCTTCTTGAATAGTACTCGTGAATAATAACTCGTAAATAGTAACTCGTGAATAGTAATTCGTGAATAGTAACTCATGAATAGTAATTCGTGAATAGTAACTCATGAATAGTAACCCCGACGTGAAAAAGTTCTAAATTTGATAAAAAGTTTCAACCAATATTTCAGCATAATGATATTGAAGAAATAATATCATTTTAGAAGAAAATAACCTCCTTTATTATCCCTTACCTCGAAAAGACAGTACTTCTAGTTGAAACACCGGATATAGGCTATGACTTGAACTTGCACCGTATAGCAATACTCAAAGTATACTCAAAATACTCACAAGAATACGCTCGATATTATAGAGAGAGAAAACTTCAGTTTCTGGTGTGATTTTCAATTCTAACATAAGCACCCTATTTATAGGAAAATGCTTAGAACACCAAAACAGAAAATTTAATAAATTAATATTATTAATTTTCCAAATTATCATACGCATTCCATCAGCTGAAATCAGCCACTAACACATGTTAAATGAGGGAAACAAAATGTAAAAAACGTTTTTGTAAATAAAAATAATTAAAACTTTCAAAAATTAATTATTTCAGAGCTTCGGAACTTCAATAATTCATAATAAATAGCTCTTTTGTCAGAAAAATTCGAAACTCGCGACTTTCCATAGAAAATTCAATTCTCTACAACTTTTCAGAAGGAAGTTTTTCCAAATTCCAAACATAAATTGACCGAAATCTATAAACGGACGATTTTACAGGCTATAATCAAATTTCAATCAAGAAATGGGGTCCACCGACACATAAAACATGCTTTAAATATTTTTGGTAACAAAAATACTCCTCCTCCACATATACTCATATATCCCACATTTATCGTAAAAATATCATCATTATTATATTATTAAAATATAATAATATATTTAAATGAATTATTTTATCAAAATAAAATAAAATATTAATTTTTAACAATTGTCACATTAAAAATTTTCTCCATCTATATCCACATAAAATCAATATTTTCCTCATCATATGAATCAATAATTAATTATTCACAAATAATATTATAGAATCACAGTACTGGCAACCAGGTCGTTCCCAGGAAAGATGAGGCTTTCTAATAAGAATTTCTCCTTACTGTGCGCAATTAGGTGACCAAACCTCTCCTTAGACAGAACTTTCTAGACATTGCCAATAATGTTATCTAATAATATTATTCAGATAATATGAATTATTGCTTCAATAATGAAAATACTATGTAATGACAATTATTGAAACAACAACAATATAAAATATCAATGCAGCAATTATTGAATCAATAAAATAAAATACTGAATAGTAATTACTGTAAAAATTATTGAGTAGAGTCTTCTTACGTAAGAATCAATAATTCAAAAATACTGTGCAATACCGTGTGCTACTGTGCAACAACGCGTATTACTTTACTTTACCCACCGGGTAATCCAATAGTGTTAACAGTAACGATTACGCCGTTATTTATAAAAATTTTAATTTGTCGTTTTTTTCATCCGACATTTATTCTGTTACGGGGCCCACAAAAGGCCGTCGTACGAATATTCCCCGACAGAAAGAATATTCCACGACCAAACGAATATTCCCCGACAACAATAAGTATTTTATAACCACTTACTTATTTTGAAAAAAAAATCATATATCACCCTTAACTTTAACCTTTTATCAATTTAACCATTTACTGAATTGTAATTATAAGAAAAATTGAATACTTTTATTTCATAAAATTCGGGGTCTTACATTATTCATTTGCACTGAATTGCAAATCAATTACCAGAATTATTCACCGATAATAAGAAAATAGTGATATCTCAAATTCTAGCTGCTAATACTCTAGCAGGGATTGAAGTCCCTATAGGACAATCAATTAATGCAGCAACAAATTGAATCAAAGTCACACCTGATATGTGAAAGAATGATTGGTGTTAAAGATAAAATTCCCCAGAAGAAGAAAGTATAAGAAAAACAAGTTGCAGTCTATAAAGACGCTATACCCATGAAACATGATAAAAAAATATTGATCTATCCAGAACTTATGAACAAAAATCTCCTATAAATAAAACTCTTGAAGAGTTTTCCCTTGAAGAGGATGAGTTATATCCTGAAAAGGATCAGGTACCTAAAAATAACGAGATCTCGATACTTTATGTATATACAGGAGACGGATATATTGGATAAAAATAAAATTGTTGTTGACAACATATTTTCATATAAAGTTGTTCTTGATATTAACAGAAGTAATGATCATGAATATGAACCACAAATCGTTGATGAATGTAGAAATATTTGGCCAATGCGGAAAGAGGCGATTTAAGTAGAATTAAATTCACCAAGTAAATGTGAAGTTTTTGGACCTTTAGTCCGAACACCTAAAGGCGTAATGCCTATTGGATATAAATTGGTATTTGTACGTAAACGAAATGAGAAAAAATAAAATTATAAGGTACAAAGCGCGACTTTGTAGCACAAGGTTTCTCGCAGAGACCTACTATTGATTATGAAAAAAAAATATGCTCCTATAAGGGATGCAATTACATTCAGATTTTTAATTAGCTTGGTAGTAAGAGAAATTAATGGATGTTGTAACATCATATCTGTATAAATCATTAGATAATTATATCTATATGAAAATCCCTGAAAGATATAAAATGCCTGAAGCATAAATTTTATATCTCGAAGTATGTATTCTATCAAGTTACAAAGATTCTTATATGAGTTAAAGCAATCCAGATGCATATTGTGGTATAATCGCCTGAGTAGAAATCTTTTGAAAGAAGGATTTGAGAATAATCCAATTTGTGCATCCATTTTTACCAAAAGATCATAATCTGGATTTGCTATTATTATTATATTAATTGATGAAAGATCTTGGTCCAGAAGAGTATATAAAAACAAAAAATTTGTGATGAAAGATATTGTAAGACAATTTTTGTCTTGGCATACAAATTGAACTATGGAATTCTTGTTCATCAATCAACATACACAAAAAAAGTCTTGAAGTAACTTTACATGGATAATGTTAATCCTTTGCGTACTCCAATGATAGGTTGGTCACTTGATATCAAGAAAGATCCGTTTCGACCACAAGAAAATAATGAAGAAACTCTTGGTCCTGAAGTACCATATATTAGGTCCAGAAGTATCATATCTTAGTGAAATTGATGTTTTGATGTATATTGCAAATTTGATAAGACCTAATATAACATTTGTAGTTAACTTACTAGAAATATATAGTTATGCACCAATTCGAAGACATTGTATTGAAATTAAACATATTTTACGTTATCTTTGTGAGACTATTAATTTGGGATTATTTTATCCAAAGGGTGATAGAACCAAACATATTGCATCAAAATTATTTTATACACATGAGCCCCAAAAGAATGGCGATATTGATATCAAGCAGATATGATCATGTGATAATTTGGTTGATAGATTTATTAAGCCATTACCAACTGCGACTTTTAAGAAGATGGTGCACAATATTAACATGCTTCGACTTAATGATATTTTTACCATGAACAATGGAAATTCTATGTATTTATGAAGGGGAGTAAAAAAAAGATATGTGCTGATTGTACTCTTTTTCCTTCGCTAAGGTTTTTTTCCACTTGGTTTTCCTTTGCAAGGTTTTAATGAGGCAATCCCATGACACTAGAAGTTATACAAGAATATTGTACTCTTTTCATTCGCCAAAATTTTTCCCACTGGATTTTTATTTAGTAAGGTTTTTAATGAGGCATATTCTTAGAAAATTGTTACAAAAAAATTCCATCCATTTTGTACGAAGATAATGCTGCATGTATAGCTCAATTAAAGGGATGATACATCAAAGGAGATAAAAAAACACATATCACCGAACTACAACATTTGAAAGATTGCGTCGCAATATTGGAATGTGACAACTGAAGAACTTAAGGATAAATTCATGAGGGGTTGCTAATACGCACTGCACTCTTTTTTCCTTAACCAAGGTTTTTTTTCCCATTGGGTTTTTCCTGGTAAGGTTTTTAATGAGACAACTTTCAATGCGTATGACTATACAATAGACATCCAAGGGGGAGTGTTATAAAATTATATATAGTGTGTGGATGTCGAGATACATTCCTACGCCTTTTTATTGTAATGACCTTTGAGCTTTGAAACTCTCATATCCTTTAAGCTTTGAAACTCCTATGACCTATGAGTTTTGAAACTTCCAAGTATTTATGTACATGCGCTTATAAATAGAAGCATTGTCAAGAGAATGGAAGAGATATACAAATACAATGAGAATGCTCTCTCTTTTCCTCTAATCATCATTGTTCTTAATATTTAGTATAATCTTTTATAACAACTTATGTTAATACTCTTGAATATGTATTATTCTTTTCCATCCAGCCCAAACAAATGTGAATATCATATTGAAGTCATAAATTTCTAATATATTTTAGTAGCATTCACCCTTTTCTTGTCCTCTATAACGAGTTTGTTGATTGACATGAATAACTGCATGTACAAGTGTGTCATCTAGTGCACCAACCACTCCCTACAATGAACTAGTATATTTATGTTATCAACATATTCTCAAATTTGTTGTGCCAATTGTATTTGCCAAATTTAAAAATACGTACTGAAAATATTTTTCGTAATACTTTATGGTTCTCCATAGAATTTTGAAAGTCTAATAATAATCTAGAAGGGGTGTTGAATAGATTATTACAGATTAAAAATTATATTAGGCCTTTTTGAATTTTTTGAATGATTAATTTGCAGTGCTAGAAATTAGTATGCAAGACAGTAAAAAATTTAATCACACAATGCACAGAGATTTATTTGGTTCACAACATACACCCCTAGTATGTTGCTACGCCCAGTCTCAAGTTCCTACTTGGAACTTGAGATCTTATTACTATCAGTAAGAAATACTCCATCAACAGGCGGAGAAGCATTTACAAAATTTTATAGACAAACTTCTAATTGTTCACAACTAATCTATCTTGGACAACAAGCTCCCAGCTCCCTCCTCAAGCTTAGTTGAACTTTCTTTTGAGTTTAGTTTTATTCTATGATCTAGTCTTGAAACAATAACCTCTTCCTCACCTCACAAGTTCACTAGAGACCCAACTCCCAGCTGACCTCTCTACGACTATGGTCTTGGTTGAAGAATTGCTTATCTTTCTCACAGGTACATAAAATAAACTACCTCTACCATTTTCTTTTTACAGAGAATTTACAACAATTTGCTTCTATAATAAGCAGATAAGATTTAGTACATATCGATGCTTCTCAATTAAGCAGATATCAATTAAAGAGCAAATATATGTATAAAAGTTAAAAGACTTTAATACTTGAGAAAATATGCTTCTTTGTAAGCATATAGTATTTTATGCTTAGATCAAATAATGTTTATATGTAAGCAAATATATAAATTTATGTACTGTTATAAAATTTTAAAAAAAACATTTATATTTTGTGTAAAATTTTCTTCTTGAATAAGCAAGTAAGATTTAGCTTATGCTTAAAAGATGCTTCTGTATAAGCAGATAAATGATTTTAATGCAATTTTATAATGAATTATTTATTCTTTGTAATAAAGAGTGTTTTCTATGGATTAAAAGGATTTATTTCTCAGATATTTTTTAACAAGTATTATATGAAAAACTTTGTGTTCAAATACATGTATTTAAAAGAATAAATCAATGTAAGCAATTATTATCAAGTATAACAATTTAATTAGTTAAACACAACTTGATATAACAAATATACTTGTGTAACTCAGGTAATATATAATAATATTTTATTTATTATGTGATTTATAAATAAAGTCACTTAGTACTATAAGGAATTGTACGTTTCGATTCCCTCACTTAAGAGGAATATCTTCGTAGCCTTGATGCGTCTAAGTATGACAGAATTTATATTCTCACAATTGATATTTATATAAATACTTTCAATAGCTCACTTTGTTCCCATCACTGTCAACAAGCTCTTTATATTTTGGAATAGGCTGAGTTTGATCAAAAGTCACATTCATTGATTCTTCCACAACTAGACTTCTTTTGTTAAAAACTCTGTATGCTTTACTATTAAGAGAGTATCCAAGAAATATTCCTTCATCAGATTTGGGATAAAATTTCAATAAATGTCATTTGGTATTTAGAATAAAACATTTGCTCCTAAAAACACAAAAATAGTTTATTTTTGGAGTTCTTTTATAATAAAGCTCATAAGGAGTTTTGAGCAAAATATGTCTTAATAAAACTCTGTTTAAGATATAACATGATGTTTCCACAGCTTCAACCCATAAATATTTTGGAAGACGATATTCATTTAACATGGTATTATCCATTTCTTGCAGAGATCGATTTTTTCTTTCAACTACACCATTTGACTGTGGTGTATAAGGAGCAGAGAAGTTATGACTTGTACTGTTCTCATCACAGAACATAATAAAATCATAATTGTCAAATTCTCTTCCGTGATCAGATCGAATATAAACAATAGAACTTCCATGTTGATTCTGAATCTTTTTACACAAGGCAGAAAAGGAGTTAGTAGCCTAATATTTTCAAATTTAAGAAAATCAACCCATGTAAATCGTGAATAATTATCAACCAAAACTAGAATGTATACAACACCACCCATGCTATGTTTAGGGACAGGTCTGACAAGGTCCATATGTAACAGTTCTAAGGGTTTAAAAGTTAACACAGTAAGTTTAGGTTTATGTGATGCATGAATTTGTTTTTCCAGTTCACAAGCTTCACATATGTGATCTTTTAAGAATTTCAATTTTGGGAGACCAAAGGCGTGTTCTTTAAAAGAAATGTTATTTATAAGTTTCATGCTGATGTGTCCTAGTCTACGATGTCACAACCAAGGATCCTCATTTGCAGATATAAGAAAAATGTTATCTAGATGAGAATATGCATCTAAGTCACAAGTATACACATTTTGATATGTAGGACAAACTAAAATTAATTTACCAGGTTGATCAAATATAGAGCAATTATGTGTACTAAAGGATATTTTAAAACCACTATCACATAGTTAATTGATAGATAGAAGATTATACATGAGTCCAGTGACTAACTGAACGTTAGAGATAGTTATGTGGTTATTATCAACACTTCAAACTCCAATTATTTTATCTTTATTGTTATCTCCAAAAGTTACCTCACTAAAGTCTGTAACTTGCAGATTTTTTAATTTTGATTTGTCACCAGTCATATGTCTTGAGCAACTGCTATCAAGATACCATTTGCTTTTATTCAGATCAGCTGCAAGACATACCTGTAATATATATACTAATATTACAAATTGGTACCCTTTAATAAGAAGGGTCCTTTAGGTGAGTTTTCCATTTTGTATAAGGAACATTTGAAGTTTCATTTACAAAACTTGGCATAGGTTAATCAGTTTTAGTAGAAATAAGCATTCTATGAGTAACTGGATTATGAGAAGTATGATAATATTGTCTATGAAATTCTTTTCTTGTGATAGTTGGTGCAGTGTATGTCCCTTTGGAAACCCAAATCATTTTTCCTTTATAGTTTCTATTTCTAGCATTACACATATAAAATGAATGACCATTTATATTATAGTAAGAACGTTTGGTGAAAAGGGATATATGAATTTCTTCTTTGATTTTAATATGATATAATCCTTTATCTTTTGATTTACTTGTTTCTCTAGTATATCCCAAACCTTCTTTATTAAAACTACATTTTGTTGATTTAACATGACATTAAGATTTTCTTTTCCTTTTGTAAATTTATAAATTATAGTATTTAAATCTTCACATTCTTTAATTAAATTTTTAATTAAGGAATTATGTTTTTTTAATTCTAATTCTAAATGTGAATTCTCACTTTTGAGGTTTCTAATTTCTACAGTTACCGCTTGATCTTGTACTTGAGTACCATCTTCTTTGATTACTACAAATGTTGAATTTTCAATTTCAATATTTTCAATTGAGATGATAAGTGTTGAGTTTTCTATTTCAAGATTTTTATTTTTTCTTTTAAATTGTTCTAATTCTTCTTTTAATGATTCATTTTCTAAGTTTACTTCTTTTAAACTTTCATTGGTGATAATTAAATTAGCATTTTCAATTTCAAGACTTTTGTTTATTTTTCTAATTCTTCTTTTATTAATTCATTATTTTCATATAAGTGACTGTAAGGCTCTTGTAATTCATCATGATCTTCATTAATATTTTCTAAAGTATATACAGAAAATAATGTGTTAGGCAATTGGTGTTCATAATTTACCTCAGATCTTGGTGATGAGTCGTTGTCTGCCATCAAACAGAGATTTATAATTTCTTCGATTTGTTCAGCAATTTCTTCCCCGTCACTTAGATCGCATCCTTCCTTAGCTGCTAGAACTTTGTTGTTGACTAGTTTTGGACAATCCTTTTTGAAGTATCCAGGCTGCTTGCATTCAAAGCACGTGTTTGAATTTTCATTTGAGTTGGTATTTTTGAAGTTAATGTTATTTAATTTGAAATTCCCTCATTGCGTCTTTGGCTTGAATATTTGTTTGCTCTTGAAGCTGTTGAAGTTGTTGTTTGTCTTCATAAAGCCTTTGCCATATTTTCTTGCCTTGCTTTGAATCACTCTCCTAAGTTGTCTGGACAGTAGATTCATTGTTGTCTAGACTTAGTAATTCTTCATTTAGTTTTTCATCGTCGCTTTCTTGGTCTACTAGAAGGTCTTTGAAAGTGATTCATTTCTTTTTGAGATCTGTGTCTGATCCGACTTTTTCAACTAGCATGTTGACTTCATGGGCGCGAAGGTTTCCAATGAGATTATCCATAGGATATGTTGTTCAATCTTGTATTTCCTTGATTGCTGTAACCTTCATTTTCCAAATGGATGGAAGGGCTTTGAGAATTCTTCTATTTTTCTCATTTGTAGTGTACGCTTTTCCCAATTGCTCTAGCTCATCAATGATTCTGAAAAAACGTGTTTCCATATCAATGATCTTTTCTCATTCTTCAAGATTAAAGCTTTCATATTCTTGGATTAGGGCATCTTTTATGGTTTCTTTGATATGATTGGTACCTTCCTAGGTTACAATCATTTTTTTTCCAAATTTCTTTTGCATTTTTACAGTTGCTAACTCTTTTGTACTCTTTTTCAATCAATGAACTTGTTAACACTTATTCAGGTCGAGATGCTATATTCACAGTCTCTTCTTCTTCAGTAGTGAATTCATAGATATCTTTCTCGACAGTCTTTTCTCCTTGATTTTTTGTTGGAACTTTTACACCTCATTCTATGACACACCAAATTTTGATTCCTTGAGATTTGACATAGATTTTGAATATGTTTTTCTAGGTAGCAAAGTTGGAACCATCAAATAGTGGAGGTCTGGACATTGATAGTCCTTCTCCGCAACCAGTAACATTTTAGGCCATATATCTACTCTTAGGTATGTCTATATTTACTCAATAAACAAGTTAAAGAGCACCGCTCTGATACTAATTGAAAGTCCAATAATAATCTAGAAGGGGGGTTGAATAGATTATTACAGTTTAAAAAATTATATTAGGCCTTTTTGAATGATTAATTTGCAGTGTTAGAAATTAGTATGCAAGACAGTAAAAAATTCAATCACATAATGCACATAGATTTATCTAGTTCACAGCATACACTCCTGGTATGTTGCTACGTCCAGTCTCAAGTTCCTACTTGGAACTTGAGATCCTATTACTATCAGTAATAAATACTCCTTCCACAGGCGCGAAAACCTTTACAAAGTTTTATAGACAAACTTCCAACTGTTCTCAACTAATCTATCTTGGACAGCAAGCTCACAGCTCCCTCCTCAAGCTTAGTTGAACTTTCTTTTGAGTTTATTTATATTCTATAATCTGGTCTTGAAACAATAACCTCTTCCTCACCTCACAAGTTCACTAGAGACCCAACTCCAAGATGACCTCTCTACGACTCTGGTCTTTGTCGAAGAATTGCTTATCTTTCTTACAAGTACATAAAATAAACTACCTTTACCCTTTTCTTTTTACAGAGAATTTGCAACAATTTGCTTCTATAATAAGCAGATAAGATTTAGTACAGATTGATATTTCTCAAGTAAGCAAATATCAATTAAAGAGCAAATATATGTATAAAAGTTCAAAGACTTTTATACTTGAGAAAATATGTTTCTTTGTAAGTAGATAGTAATTTATTCTTAGATCAAATAATGTTTCTATGTAAGCAAATATGTAAATTTATGCACTATTATAAAAGTTTAAATAACATTTATATTTTGTGTAAAATGTGCTTCTTGAATAAGCAAGTAAGATTTAGCTTATGCTCAAAAGATGCTTCTGTATAAGCAGTAAATGATTTTAATATAATTTTATAAAGAATTATTTATTCTTTGTAATAAAGAGTGTTTTTCTATGGATTAAAAGGATTTGTTTCTCAGATATTCTCTAACAAGTATTTTATGAAAAACTTTGTGTTCAAATACTTGTAACTAAAAAGAATAATTCAATTTAAGCAATGATTATCAAGTATAACAATTTAATTAGTTAAACACAACTTGATATAACAAATATACTTTTTTAACTCAGATAATATATAATAATATTTTATTTATTATGTGATTTATAAATAAAGTCATTTAGTACTATAAGGAATCGTACGGTTCAATTCCCTCACTTAATAGGAATATCTTTGTAGCCTTGCGGCGTCTAAGTATGACACAATTTATATTCTCACAATTGATATTTATATAAATACTTTCAATAGATCACTTTGATTTTTAAATTCGGTTCGGATGATTCACTCTTTTTGGAGGAATATCTCAGTGTCGTTTTGAACTATCAAGTGTATTATCTATTTTACAATATTTATATAAATATTATCAATAAAAAGTTACTTAGTACGATAAGGAATCGTACGGTTCGATTTTCTCTCTGTAGAAGAATATCTCCGTAGCCTTGCGGCGTCTAAGTATAACTTTTTATTTGATAAATAGATGAAATATAGATATATAAAATTGTGTATAACAATTTATATTCGTATATCTATAAATTTAAAGCAAGTAAGAAATAATTCAATTAAGTTAACTCAAATGACTTATCTCAATTACTTGGACCAATTTTCTATTCTCAAATAATCAAAACTTTTGTAAGAAGAAATATAAAGCTTTAGTGAGAGTATGTAGGCAATGAGAGTAAACTTTTTTTTTACTTGAATTGACAAAAATCAAATGAATGAAAGACTCTCTATTTATAGAATTTTTGAGATCGGGGGCAAAATGGAAATTTTGAAATTTATTTTGGAATGAATGGCTAGGATTGCTTATTTTTGAAATCAATAGTGGATGAAAAATTTTCTCTTTTGAAACACACGGATTGCCAAATGGACAAGCTGATGATTAGCCCATCAAAAAAATTATTAATCTTAGTTTATTTAATGCTTTGACCACTGGTTCAAAACCTTCCAGCAAGCACACGATTTTAAGTCCAAAAAAGAAAGTAATATTCTTAAACCACCAGCATATGTATATATGTAATACTTTTACTTTATAGCATATACATACACACGGTTTATATATATAAATAATATAAGACTTATAATATATATATATATATATATATATATATTATAATATATAATACTTATATATATAAAACAATTTTTGCCCGAATTTAGTTTCGAAAGAAAATAGGATCTCCTTGTCTTGGAAATATTTATGTGAATCAATTTATTTAATACTTTATATTTAAATTATCAAGGTCAATAAAAATTAATTCAAAATAAAATTATAAAATAGTTTAGAAAAAATAATTAATAAAATCTAAAGAAAATTGTAATTACTTCATAATCATCAAAATATACTTTAAAAAATGAGACCTATCACATTTGGATTTGGATCAAAAGATGTGGACACTATGATTTCCTTTGCAAATTCTATCAATCCATTCAATATCTCTTGAAAATTTTTATGAACAATTTGTGTAGTGTTGAAATATTCGTTTCACTACTCTAAATCATTCGTTATGACCTATTATAGTCAAGAACATAACAATCTTTTCCCCAATAGTTACGTACCTACTGTTTTTGTCTAAAATGATTGCATAAATGTACATTTGCAACCCGTGAAAGACGCATTAATTCTTGATATTTCGTACTTGATCCAGATAACAACTCTAATGTATAAACATGTCCACTCAAGACCGAAGTGTTATATCTAATTCTTGGTATGTTTCTTGAACGAATTCGTTTCAAGTAACAATAGATAATGATTAAGCATAAAAGTTGATCTTTAATATTCACGTTTGACCTATTTTCAAAAAGTGACAATTCATTCTTTAAAAAGTACAAAAATACACATTTTAAAAAATATTCCTACATTAAAAAGTAAACAAACATATTAAAACGTTTATGTAACTTGGAGATTCAAAATAGCCCGACAAATGTTAATCTTCTTTAAAGTATTAATCACATGTTTTTAATAGTTTTTGTTATATAATATACAAAATAACTTGACAAATGTTAATCTTCATCATATACTTTTCATGGTTTCTATTCCTCATCCATAAAGTTGAACGTGTTAGTTGTTGGATCATAACGATTTCCAGTCTTGTTTTTGAGTTGGCACCACGCAGTGTATTTTCCTTTTACATATAATCATAATAATTTTTCATTTGCTTATAATTCACAATAAAATTGCGAGTGTTTTTAAGTTTTTCTCCCACTTTTTGCCATGAATACGGCTTGAGACTACCGCCTTCCCTACCATTTTACATAACCTCACCAATACATGCTTCAAGAAAAGTTTTCATCACACTATCATTTCTCCAACCCACTCTCGATTTCTTTTGATTTTGAATTTCACCAGATTATTTCATGCTTAATACAAATAGAAGGATGAATTTAAAAATTCACTCCAACAGAAAAGCCCATTGTTACACTAACAATTTTTCTTCCAAGTTTCAGTGTTTTATTTAATATGATGATCAAATAATTTCTTTATTTAAAAATCAGGCCAATATATCAATCAATAGTCAACAAATTCTAAATTTTATTTCTTATAGAGAGGCATCCGTATTGCATGAATATAGTATGAAAAATTGGAATATATTATGCTAAGATATGGGAGCACTGATGTTATAGGATTACTTTGGAAAAGCAACGACATATATCTCTCTCTCTTTATAGTCATTGTGACCAACATCAGTCATGACAGAACCTTTTTTTATCCATATACTAAACAAATGATAAACGAAAGTTATATGTGTAAATTAAAACTAAATTTAGGAAGAAAGAAAACCCTAACTTTAGTACATAGATTTATGTATCAAAAATAGAATATAAATTAAAGGGAGAAAAAGAAAGATGACCGTATGATTTATATATATTAGGTGTTGAAATATAGATGGATTAGGAGCTTAATAAATAAATTAGGGCTTAATTTCAAAATCTTTTGTGGCTGTAAATATGTAGTTCGTCCATGTTGGGTCATGATATTTCTCTTATATTGGGCCGGGTACATTGGGCTCACTTATTAATTAAGTCATTGGGCTCATTGGGCCCAATCATCATGTTGACCTCATTTAACCTTATAAAAACCGGACTGGATCAATGGATCAACCCATTGGGTCATATAATATCTATTACTTTGACTTGTAATGATGATATAGTATGACAGTTGACCAAGATACCCGCCACACATTAATGTGGATGGGATTATAGTCGGCCGGCGGGGTGAACAGCAGAAAAAAAGCATTGTACAGGCTTCATGCAGCCGGCACAACCCATCAGATCATGGGGATATGTCAGGCGGTAGTAGGTGGCACAATATTCCACGCAAAGATATTATTTCCTATCGAGTAAGTCTTCACAAAAGAGGTATGTATTTCATATATCCACACACAACCACAGATTATCGATTCATACTCACATTACACTAGACTTTATCCTCTTGAGTTAACCTTGTGAACAGACATACTTACTCTCACGCCTGAGCTATCCCCCGGCGGTCCGGCCGTCAAGCTTGTGGTGTTTGTCGTGTTTACTGTGCAGGATCAGGACGTCTTTCGTGATTGGGACGTGAAGAAAGATCTTGGCGTTAACATTGGCGCTAGAAGGAGGGCTGAGTTCTAGTGTCTTGAGTATTTTCCAATCACTCATCTTGTTTTATTCTATCCAGTTTTCATGGGGAAGAGTAGAACATCTACACCCGAAGGACAGCCGATGGCTGTCAGTGATTCAGTACCGCGAATATCTGCCAAGGATCGTTTGGGACCAACTATAAGTGTCCATGCTAGCACAACATCCAAACGTTCGCCCGAAGATTCTCGACCGAAGGCGGTAGGCAAAGCAAAGCGCAAACTAATATTCCCCGCGGAGAAAGAACCTGGCCATGGTCGGAAACGAGTAGAAGGCACCTCGCCTAGAACTCGAAACCGAGATGACCAAGACGCAAAAGCCTCTCAGTTGGCAAAGATGGCAGATGAAGCGGATAAGGCCATGGAAGCACTTATGAAACAACGTCAGGACATAGCCAAGCAAATGGCTCGTGTGGCAGAATTACGAGATGAGGAGCTCAGTTATGTCCAATCCGAAGAGCAAGGGCATCGGAGTGGAAAAGAACCTGCTCACTCAGTGCGAGAGTCTCTAGGTCGAACTAGGGAAAGAAGAAGGTCTCGGAGCCCTACTCCTCAGAGATCGAAGAGGGTATATCTCCCTGTCGAGTCCGGGGAACAGGGACGAAGTCCACGAAGAGGTCGATCCAGGGACCACAATCCGGAGCATGCAAAGAGAGCACTTGTCATTGCACATTCTCGTCATAGTGCCCGAATTCAGAGACGAAGTATATCCAGAGGACATACTCCTGAGAGTCTACTGAGGGTATCCCGCCCTGTAGATACTCGTCATAGGAGAAGCCCCTCTAGGATGGAAGGTTCTGTTGAAAAGATCCGATCTGCTTATAGGAAGAAGGAATTGCCAGAGAAGGAGGCATCATCTCAACCAGAAGGCGTGGAATATCTGGTTAAAGAATTGAAGGAGCTTCAGAAGCAACTTGCCGAAGTGCAGAAAACCAAAGATACTCCGGGAAAGAAGGCATCTCCTTTTTCCGCGGAGATTCTTAGTGAAAAAGCTGATCCCACCAAGAAGTTGCCCCATATCGAGAGTTATGATGGATCGGGGGACCCTTACGACCATAGTCAGGCATTCGACCGACTTATGGACTATTATGACTTTAGCGATGCAGCTAAATGCCATACTTTTGTCATAACACTCAGAAAAGATGCCCGGCAGTGGATGGGGACCTTACCCTCGGATTCTATCTCGTCCTGGGAAGATATGTGCAGCAAGTTTCATGCTCGTTTTGGGAGCAACAGAAGAAGAGGAAAGCCAACTGGTTCATTGGCTCAAATTCGACAGTCCTCTAATGAGTCTTTGGGCCAGTATGTAAAACGGTTCCGTGAAGCAGTCGGCCAAGTGGCAGATCTGAATGATCTACAGGCTGTAGGACTGTTTCAGAATGGGTTAGATCTGGTCAAATCGGAAAAGTTGGTGAAAAAACTTATGTTTAACCACCTGAAGAGTCTCGCCGAAGCCTTTGACAAAGACGAAGGTTATATCGTGGTAGAAGAAGCCATGAACAGTCTCAAACGTCCTTCAGATCGGTTCAAAGAGACAGATGGGGATAAGACCGATGCGGACCAGAAGAGAAATGAGGGGAGTAAAGACCGCCATGATGGCGGGTCAAAGAGATACAACAATTGGAGACAAGGTGGAGGACGTTCATCCGCTCCACCTCAAAGAGTGAATAGAGTTTACACGGCACTCAATGCGGATAGGGCTGTTATCTTGAATCAAATCAAAAACCAACCTATCTTCGAACCGCCTCGAGATAACATCAAGCCCGGAAAAGGTAATCCTCGCAAGTATTGTGATTATCATCAAGCCTCGGGTCACGATACGAACGACTGTGCCAGTTTGAAAGATTTTATCGAAAGAAAGATACAGGGTGGATCTTTAGTTCAGTACATAGCTGCCAGAAATAATCAACAGCAAGATCAGACACCCGTTCCGGCAGCTCAACCAGTTCAGCAGGCGTTACCAGCTACGGGGCAACCTGCCAGGCATGTGATCGATGTCATCACCGGAGGTACTTCTGGAAAGCTAGTTGGGAGGAAGCGCCGAAGTCATTTGGATTCGGTAATGTCGGTGGCGGGTACCTTCCCGAAGACCGATAGACCTTATCCGAATACGGTAATCTCTTTTACTGATGAGGATTACCCTTCGGAAGTCATCGAACCGCACGAAGGATCATTGGTACTGACTGCACAGGTGGGTTCGGTGGATATGAAAAGGATGATGGTGGATAATGGGTCTTCTGTGGATATCCTGTATGCCCACGCTTATCAAAGGATGAATCTGGAAGGGCAAAAGATGGAAATAGGGCAGGAGGCTCCTCTGTATGGTTTCAGCAATGATCCGGTTAAGGTGGCAGGAACCATTGAGTTACCAGTCATATTTGGAACGGCCCCCCAACAGGTAGAAATTATTTGCAAGTTTTATGTTGTGCATGTGGATTCTGCTTATAATGCTATTTTGGGGAGGCCCACTTTAATTATTTTGCAAGCTATAACGTCAATACCTCATTTCAAAATCAAATTTCCTACTGCTCATGGGGTCGGTGAGGTGAAAGGAGATCTGGACCTGGCCAGAAGGTGTTATAGAAATGCCGTTATTACTTCGGGAGTGGGGGTATCGAAGCAGCAGCAAACCATGGCGATTGAGATCGAACCCTTCACCGAAAGCAGTTCCGAACCGTTGGTCACACCAGCTGAGGAGATGGAGGAGATAGAGCTCATTCTGGGCAAAGAGGATAAAACGGTGAAAATAGGTTCGGGCTTGCCGGAACCTCTCCGGACGAACCTCATAGAGCTTCTGAGGTGTTTTGTTGATATTTTCGCATGGGAACCTCAGGATATGCCTGGAGTAAGCAGAGATATTGCGGAGCATCGATTAGAGATGGACCCGTCAAAGAAGCCGGTTCGACAGAAGAGAAGGATCTTTGCACCAGAGCGTCAGCGAATCATAGATGACGAAATTGCAAAACTGTTATCAGCAGATTTTATCTTTGAAATAGACTACCCACAATGGATAGCTAATGTGGTTCTGGTCCAGAAGCATAATGGCAAATGGCGAGTCTGCATCGACTACAGTGATCTGAACAAGGCCTGTCCGAAGGATTTCTACCCGCTGCCCCACATTGATCAACTCATTGATGCCACTTCGGGGTATGCTCTATTAAGTTTTATGGACGCATTTTCTGGGTATCATCAGATCTCCATGTGTAAAGAGGATATACCGAAGACGGCGTTCATTACGCATCGTTCGGTATATGCCTATAAGAAAATGACTTTCGGCCTCATTAATGCCGGAGCCACTTACCAGAGGATGATGAACCATATCTTCAGATATCAGTTGGGCAGGAATATTGAGGTATATGTAGATGACATGATTGTTAAGAGCATGTTGGTGCATAAGCATTTGGATGATTTAGAAGAATGCTTTCAGACCATTCGTCAGCACAACTTGAGGCTGAACCCCATTAAGTGCACTTTCGGTCTGGGTGCTGGCAAATTTCTGGGCTATCTCATCAGTCGAAGAGGAATTGAAGCCAATCCGGAGAAGATTCAAGCGATCCTGGACATGAAGACTCCTCAGTAATTTAAAGATGTTCAACGTCTGACTGGAAGGATTGCGGCTTTGCGGAGGTTTATGTCCAAGTCAGCAGAAAGGTGTTTACCGTTCTTCAACACATTGAAGGGGCCGAAGAATTCAAAAACTTTCCAATGGACTTCAGAATGTGAAGACGCCTTTCAAGGCATCAAGTCCTATTTATCTTCGGCACCTTTGTTGGTGAAGCCCGTTCCTGCCGAGCCTCTGTATTTGTACCTCGCAGCTAGTCCGATGGCAATAGGAGCTGTTTTGGTGCGTGAAGTTGGAGGCAAGCAACACCCAGTTTATTATGTGAGCCATGTCCTTCGGGATGCTGAAACCAGGTACCCAAACATTGAAAAGTTTGCTTTCGCTTTAATAACTGCTAGTCGAAAGCTTAGGCAATACTTCCAGGGTAGACTGGTAATAGTATACACGGATCAACCTTTAAAGAAGATTATGGGCAGACCAGAGGTATCAGGGAGATTGGCTGCGTGGACGATGGAATTGTCTCAATTCTTCATTGAGTATCATCCCCGAACCGCCATCAAGGGGCAAGCTTTAGCTGATTTTATGATCGAATGCTCATTTTCCGAAGCTGATGGAGTCGTGGTCGAAGCTGGAGCATCTGACAGAGCATTTGTCGTCCTTCAGCAGAAGGAGAGTTCGTGGACGCTGTTTGCAGATGGGTCTTCTACTTCAGATGTCAGTGGAGCAGGGATTATTTTGACAAGTCCGGAGGGATTCAAAGTGCAGCAGGCTATCCGTTTTCAGTTTAAAGCGACGAATAATGAAGCGGAGTACGAGGCAGTGTTGGCCGGTTTACGACTGGCGAAGAGTCTTGAAGTACAGAGAATAATCATTTTCAGTGATTCTCAGTTAGTCGTTAAACAGTTTACTGGGGAATACGAAGCTCGAGGTCCAAGAATGATCAAGTATTTGAAAGAATTAAAGGATCGGCTTCAATATTTCTCATCTTATGAGTTTCAAGGGGTCGAACGTAGCAACAATTCCATTGCTGATGCACTTGCCAAACTAGCTACTACGGATGTCAATGTATTTGAAGGATCAGTATACCTGGAAATTCTACAACATCCTAGTGTTCATCATGAAATGGTAACGTGCATTGACCGAACCAATTGCTGGTTGACTCCCTACATAGAATATTTGGCTGATGGCGTCTTACCTTCGGACCGGATGCTCGCTAAGAAAATCAAATATAAAAGTGCTAATTTTGTTCTAATCGATGGGGATCTCTTCCGAAGGGCCTTCTCGTCTCCGTTATTGAAATGTTTGACTCCAACAGAAGCTGAATACGCTCTCCGAGAAGTGCATGAAGGCATTTGTGGCGACCATATGGCTGCCAAGTCATTAGCATATAAAGTACTTCGTCAGGGGTACTACTGGCCTACAATCTTCAAGGAAGCTACCGAATATGTAAAGAAGTGCGAGAAATGCCAGCTCAACAGTCCAATACCGCATCAGCCACCTGAAGAGCTATACTCGATCTTATCTCCTATACCCTTCGCTGTCTGGGGGGTTGATATATTGGGTCCTTTACCAAAAGCAAAAGGTCAGGTCAGTTTTGTTATAGTTGTCATAGACTATATGACCAAATGGGTAGAAGCAAAGCCACTTAGGTCAATAACGGAACAGGAATGTTTGAAATTCATGAAAGAATCAGTTGTATTCCGTTTTGGAATTCCTAAGGTGGTAATATCAGATAATGGACGTCAGTTTGTTGGATCAAAGTTTGAAGCCTTTTTAGCAGAATTGGGGATCCAGCACAGAAAGACCTCGGTGGCTCATCCTCAATCAAACGGACAAGTCGAAGTGACCAACAGAACGCTATTGAATGGGATCAAGCGTAGATTGGATGAAGCTAAAGGCAGATGACCAGAAGAGCTGTTAAGTGTATTATGGGCCTATCGAACTAC
This sequence comes from Panax japonicus, assembly GCA_020205505.1. NCBI lineage: Eukaryota > Viridiplantae > Streptophyta > Magnoliopsida > Apiales > Araliaceae > Panax > Panax japonicus. The sequence continues at coordinate 82,616,370 of CM035091.1, forward strand.
ACCGAGGACTACAACGGGGGATTCACCTTTCATATTGGCCTATGGTACTGATGCCTTAGTTCCAATTGAAATTGGATCTCCAAGTCTTCGAGTCAGTCAATTCAATGAGATCTACAACGAGGAAGGACTGAAGACCAATCTTGATCTGCTGGAAGAAGTCAGGGAAATAGCCTTAATCAGATTGGCGGCGTATCAACGAAGAGTGGCTAAACATTATAATAAGGGGGTAAAGCTTCGCAGATTTGAAGTAGGGGATTTTGTTCTCAGAGAAGTCGAAGCATCTACACCTCAGAATTTGGGAAAGCTGATGCCAAATTGGGAAGGACCCTATGAAGTCACAGAGGTTCCGAAGCCAGGGACTTATCGTTTGAAAGCATTAGATGGCTCAGTAATCAAAAACACTTGGCACGCTGGCAGGCTTAGAAATTACTTCCAGTAGATTTATAGTCAGTACGTCTGAAGTCTGTAAATATCCACATCATCATCAATAAAAGATCATCTTTTACCTCAAACAAGTTTTGTCTTTGTTGCTGCTCAATTCATGGGTGATAGGAGGTTCGGGAGGACTTGCTGACCATTCGATGGTAGCCTCTTCGGCAGGTGGTCACTATTTGGCATTGTCAGGCCCTTCGGGGTAGGCAATTGTCGCCACTATTTGGCATTGTCAGGCCCTTCGGGGTAGGCAATTGTCGCCACTATTTGGCATTGTCAGGCCCTTCGGGGTAGGCAATTGTCGCCACTATTTGGCATTGTCAGGCCCTTCGGGGTAGGCAATTGTCGCCACTATTTGGCATTGTCAAGCCCTTCGGGGTAGGCAATTGTCGACACTATTTGGCATTGTCAGGCCCTTCGGGGTAGGCAATTGTCGCCACTTAGACCTTGTCAGGCCCTTCGTGGTAGGCAAGTGTCATCTTTTGGTTTTGTTAGGCCTCTTGGGTAAACAAATTTCCAATAAAGCAGACCTATCTCACACTTCGGTAACTGAATAAGTATCCCTTTACTTTATCACCTGAATTTTCTCTAAGTGTTAAGTTCAGAATGCATTGTTATATAACCTCATTTTATCTGTTATATGATTTGCCCAGCTGTTAATTAACAATTTGAGTTAAATCCTCGAAGGAGTTTTTTACACATTTGTCCGTATTAATTCATATTGAAATATTGACAGAAAGAAAGTACACTGAAGTCATAAGGAAGAAGATCACTTTTCATTGATATTCGACTTATTTACAAAAATAGGAGAATTACAAAGGATGTTATCTCAAGTAGCCCCCTCATCATCCGAAGAGTGGAGCAAGTGTGGATCTAAGTTGGCTTTGAACAACTTATCCTTGCCACGACTTCGGCAGAGCGAGTAGCTTTCCGTAAAAATCCTCATTATCTCTCCACTTATTTCGTCCGAATTCCGATACTCTTCACAGATTTCTTTGCGAAGAGCATCAGTCAAAGGAGGCCCGAGGTCCCGAAGAGCCTTAAGTTCTCGGATCTCCTGTTCGAGCTGCTGCCGAATAGTTATTTGGCGTTTTTCTTCTCGCTCCAGATCATGGATCGTCTTGGTTAAGATCTTAGCATCGGCTTTCAGCTCACTGATCTCGTTCATCCTTATTTCGCTCCTCAGAACCAAGTCTACGTTCATCTGGACGATCTCGGCGTGTTGAATCTTAGTTGACTTCAGTTCTTCATTGGAAATTTTCAAATCTTCCTTGGCTTGGGCCAAGTCTTTATGAAGACCTTCGTTCGTATGAAGGATACCTTCACGTTGAGTCCTTTCCCGAGCCAAGGTTGATTTTAAAATGGCATTCTCCTTCCTCAGCCTTTCCTCTTCAGATTCGGCCTCAAGAGATCGTGGACGCAGACGCCCGAACATAGCACTTGCCTACACATGTTCAGTGTTATTCAATCAGTTCTAGATACACGAATACAAACGTAAGTATGAAAGAGAAGAAAAGAGTCATTCACCTTCGCCAAATAACTCATGCCTTCATTAAGCAAATCCCCATTCGAGCTGTTACCGAATCGATAGTCGTCGGTCTCGCGAACAAAGGCCTCGAACAGTTGGAAGGGGAAGTTGGCGTTGAATTGGGGCCACATAGTTGGCGAACCCATGGCATCATGCTGGAATTCGGTGGTCGTTTGTCTTTGAGGAGAAGGCGCGGGCTGACTGCGAACCGGAGAAGGATTCGCAGGTGCTTCTTCTGGGGGAGGAGGTCGGACAGTTGTAGGTTCGGGGGTCGAGGAAGGGGCAGAAGAGGCTTCAGGTGTTTGAATTATGGTTGGAGGGTTAGTTGATGTTGAAGGAGGAGGGACGCGGAGTTCTTCGGCAGTAAGGGGAATTATTTTTGTCCTTATCTTCTTGGCACGAAGAACATTTGCCCTGTCTTGGGGAGGTATGCCAAGTAAACTCCTCTTTTTCGGGTTTGGTTTGGAAGGTGCGGTAATGGGCTCGGTTGGAGGAGTAGGTTGTGGAATTGTTTCAGGAGGGTTAGTTTGCGGATCTGCCTCGGGAAGAATCTCTTCATCACTTTCTGGATCTATCTCGTGATGGACAGTCCTGACCTTTTTAGCCATCTTCTTCCTTCGGCGGGGTCGAAGAACATCTTCGGGAATGATAGGTTCTTCGGCTTCGGGTTCATCATTTTGAGGGGAAATGGTTGGTGGGTCGGAGATTGGGGGGTTCGATTGGGAAGGCTCTTCAACAGGAAGCTCTTCAGTGACCTCCGAAGTCTTTCCCGTCAGAAAGTCTTCCAGATCTCTCACTTCCGAAGAAGTTGGTTTGATCAGAGACACTGCAAAATGATCATATATTAAAATTCATGCCATTCAAATATATTAAAAAGTTATCTTACAGAATCATTTGAAACTTACGTTTATGATCATACAGCCAGGCCTGTTTGGTCAGCAAAGTGAAACTCCACTCTTGTAGAGGGATCTTCTTCAGAAACTCGGCCATCTCCCTCACTCGTTCTTCGGGAATGTCACCGAAGTCAGCAGAGATCCGGTCCGAGACTGTCCATTCGGGAAGACAAGAAATTTCTGGTCCATTGATAAAGAACCATTTCTCGTGCCAGCCTTTGTTGCTCTAGGGAGTGCTCATCAGGGGCCTCTTCTCGAATCTAGAATTTGGACGAGGGGATTGTTTACTCAACATCTTAAACCCTTTTTCTCGAGATCTACCAGCTGAGAAAAGGGTGAAGAACAGGTCAACAGAGGGGGTAACCCCTAACTCATGGCAGAAGGCGATGAATGCTAGAATGTGAATGTAGGAGTTGGGCACGAGTTGTGCGAAGCCCACTCCTATGAACCCTAGGAGGGTGATGATGAAGGCGTGAAGGGGTAAGCGAACCCCCTTTTCTAGAAATGTAACCGGCATGGCGACCCAACCGTCCGGTTGCTGGTACATACGCTCTTCAGGAGCAGGAGCCCTTACAGCATACGTGTCCGGAATCCTATAACGAGTCCGAAGGAAACATATTTCCGATTCGGAGATGTTGGAGGAGATGTTGGCATGAGGGAACTGTTCCCCATCCTTGAAAAAATCAGTGGGTGATGGTAGGTTTGCGCTCGAACCCTCTTGATTAGGGTTTGAGCGAGAGGAGCTCGAAGGTGTCTGGTTTGGATTCACCATTGTTGAGATCTAAAAAGCTAGAGAGAAAGTTTCTGAGAAGCAGGAGAAAGCTCAAAGGTTCGAATTTCAAATCAGCATGTAAAACCGTCAAATTGGTAAAGTTTGCTTTCTTATACTGACGGTTGCACAGTAAACAAGGCCATTGCATTAATTATCAGTAATGATGAGGATTTGAATGAGGCGTGTTTGGGTGACCTTTGGCTATCTTGCCGATTTGGGCCTATCTATTGAGTTTCTAATTAGTGACCCATCCTCTTCAAATTAAAATCCTTTATCAGAATGGGCCTATTGCTCTGGGCATCCTGTCATCTCCTATCCTATTTCACACATCAAAGTGGGTATGCTTCAATTATTTCTCATTTTTGAGCCTTTATTAAATTTTGATATCATGGACCATTTATAGTTTTCTATTAAACATCCTGTTTAATTAAAAAACTAGGGGGTAATGTTGGGTCATGATATTTCTCTTATATTGGGCCGGGTACATTAGGCTCACTTATTAATTAAGTCATTGGGCTCATTGGGCCCAATCATCATGTTGACCTCATTTAACCTTATAAAAACCGGACTGGATCAATGGATCAACCCATTGGGTCATATAATATCTATTACTTTGACTTGTAATGATGATATAGTATGACAGTTGACCAAGATACCTGCCACACATTAATGTGGATGGGATTATAGTCGGCCGGCGGGGTGAACAACAGAAAAAAAGCATTGTACAGGCTTCATGCAGCCGGCACAGCCCATCAGATCATGGGGATATGTCAGGCGGTAGTAGGTGGCACAATATTCCACGCAAAGATATTATTTCCTATCGAGTAAGTCTTCACAAAAGAGGTATGTATTTCATATATCCACACACAACCACAGATTATCGATTCATACTCACATTACACTAGACTTTATCCTCTTGAGTTAACCTTGTGAACATACATACTTACTCTCACGCCTGAGCTATCCCCCGGCGGTCCGGCCGTCAAGCTTGTGGTGTTTGTCGTGTTTACTGTGCAGGATCAGGACGTCTTTCGTGATTGAGACGTGAAGAAAGATCTTGGCGTTAACAGTCCATATTGTGTATTCAAAGTTTAGCAGGTTAAAAAGAAGTTAAGGAAGAAAATTATAGAAGAAATTTGGAGAAGTAGAAGATGAAAGATTTGAGATTAGCTGAAGTTTGGAGTAATGAATGAGAACCAAACGGTGAAGGAGAAGCCAATCGATAGTTTGGAGCAATATTGGTATTTGCGTAAAAAAAATTTACTTACGGATTCAACCAGAATATTCTGAAAAATTGTTTAATCAATGAATTGAATGAAATAGAATTTTGAATATTGAATATTAATAAAAAAAAATTGTTTAATAATTGATATGTATAAAATATTTGAATAATATGTTTTTACTACTTTACTCATAAAGTATATTTTATTTCTTTAGATATAATTTTAAAATTCATGGCAATCCCATTCCCATTCCCAAAAATCTCACTCTCTCTTCTCCACTCCCAATCTCGTTCCCAGAACCATAACCAGACTTTACCCCTCTCTATTTTCTCTCTCTCTCCTCCTCCTCTGGTCTCTCTCTCCCCTAGTCTTAGATTCTCTCTATAAAATCTGGATCTATCCTTCTACTAATTCATCATTCTCACTCCTCCCCACCGACTTCAACAAAACAAAACAAAAGATTCAGATTCCAAACCCCAATTAATCTGAAATCTCCCACTAATTCGACTTCCGGAATTCAATTTTTTTTGAATGGGATTTTCTTCTCATACTTTTAGTAGTTTAATTTCCATTTTCTAGACACCCATTTGTAAATCTCAAATCTTTATCTTCAAAAGTTTCAATTTTTTTATCTCTTCAAAAGAGGGGCATATAAGTAAAAAATCCATTCAGTTGGCTTAGGAATGATTCAATAAAAAATAGTAGCTTATTCGGTCAGTCCTATTGGGTTTACTGATTCAACCATTAAGATCATTTTTATTCAAAACAAACGGACTGAATGACTGACTGATTCAGACTACAAGCTATTCAGATGTATTAAGTCCTAAACAACAGCCCCTAAGATGATTTTAGACCAATTTAGAATTTAAAAAATTATAAACAAACCATTTAAATCAGGGGTGAGCATGGTGCTGTTTGGTGCGATTAAAAGCTCAAACCGCACACGAAACCGCTTAGGTGCGGTTTGACAAATTCAAAATCGCACATGAAATCATTTGTGATTGGTGCGGTGCAATTTTTAACCGTATGATTTGGTTTCATTTGGTGCGGTTTCTGTTCCAAAACCAATTAAAATAGCAAACCCGTAAAATAGTTAGCTAAACCATCCACGTAAACGTATTACGTAGTGAACACAATCATGGAGCTAATTTAGCAAAATAGTTCCAGACATAAAATATTATATGGTTTGATTAATTACTATGTTATCATATTTGATTTAAGAAATACCAAGCCACCACTAGTACAAAGTACCTAATAGACAACGCTTAATAGACAACGTTTTTTATAAAAACGTTGTGGGTTTTTTTTTACAATGTTTTTAGAAAAAACGTTGTAGATATATATGCAAAAACGTTATCTATTTATAAGGACATTATTTTTATTTTAATTAGATAACGTTTTTTTAAAAAAACGTTATCTATTAAGAAAAATACGGAGCATCAAATATTGAACTTAAAATTAAAACACGTCTTTTTCTCTCTCTTGCTCTGCGATGTTGGTTTTATGCAGATGAGTTCCTCTCTCCTTTTCCCTTCCATTTCTCCTCAAGATCTCGCCATTTTTGAAGTTTCAGAATCGTTGAGGAGCTTTAATTCGATTTGTTTCACGGGTTTGAAGCATGGAATTCGAGGTTTTGGTTTGAGAAATTTGGATAAATCTAGGGCTTTTATGATCATCATCAGCCGAATTGGACAAAGTTAGGGCTTCTCACATACTCGTAAAGCACCAAGGTTCTCGACGTAAGGCTTCCTGGAAGGATGCAGAAGGTCGAGTTATATAGCAACACCACTAGAGAAACTGCCGTCTCTCAGCTCAAATCCCTTCATGAAGACATCGTTTCTGGCAAGGCTAAGTTCAAGGACGTCGCATCTCGTTACTCCGATTGCAGCTCCGCCAAGCGCGACGGTGATCTCGGTCAGTATATTTACCTCCAGTTAGGGTTTCATTGATCTGTATTTGGCTTATTTTTTTAATATGAATGCTTGCGTGAGGTTGTTACCAATTAATTTCGTATGTAAACTCACTCTCTCTGGATTATTCATTCAACTTTGTTCATTGTTAGATATTGTTGCTTTTCTGTTTTTATTCTGCTTGTTTCACTTCCTTAACTATATATTACTAATGAGTGGCCCAGTTGGATCCTGAATAGAGTTCCACCATCTGATGCTCCATCGGGGATTTCGGATTTATCTAGTAGTGATTCCACCATCTCAGAGTTAGTGGCAGAGATGAAACCCAGGTACATGATGATTAATTGTCAGAGGCAATAATTATACATGACAATTTTCTTCATTGTTGTTAAAATTAGGCTTCCAGATCTGATTCAGTTGCGAATAGTATTGGAAGATCTAAACTGATTCAGTTGCGAATATTGTTTATATGGTGCAGATATATTCCATTTCTTATTTGAAGTAAATAGGCGATCTCTTTTTTCCCCATATTTTGCAGTGGAAATGTTAGACTGTTTTTTTGTAAGAATTTGGCTCTTATTTATCTGAAGTGTATTTTATGTGTTCAATAATTAATGTTTTTATGGGTAATTGGTCTTTGTAAAGAAACACTGAATGTTATCAAATATCAGGATCTTGTATACTTATTTATTTTCTTGTTTTGTTTTGATATATTTCAAGTGTGACTAGTTTATGTGCTCTATTATGGATGGGTTTGGTGTGCGAAATTTAATTTACTTCTCAGCAATTTGTTGTTGAGGGAGTGGAAAATAAAGATCTTTATTTAATCTTGTCTTCTATTTGATTTGCAGATGATGGAACTTATGCAATGAAAAAAGTTCTCATTCAAAGTAGTGAGCAATTAGAGTTGGTGAGGGAGGAGATCCGTGTTTCATCTCTTTTTAGCCACTTCAACCTGCTTCCTCTCCTTGATCATGCTATCATCAAAGTGAAGGTAACGGGTGAAACTCAGCATATATGTTATCTTTAAGCATGATTATGTACATGTAGTTCAAAATTACTGTTTTCATTTGTTGTTAACTGTTCTCTACTTCTTTTGTGAGCCGGTATTGTATGGTCACTTTGTCAACTGTTATTATGTTGGGGTTGAATTTTATCCGATGGAAATGTATGTGGTCTTCAACCGCAATGGTATGCTGTAAAAATGAAAAGTTTGGTAGCAGCATTGCACAATTATACAGTTATCAGCTTCATACTCCTTCCTGCTATTGGTTTTGCTGAATGGTCCATCTTGGATCGATATCTGATGTAAATTTGCACTTGCACGGTCTGTATGCTATGATATCTGATGGTCACCTGAGGAAGACGTGCTCTTATGTGAGGTAAAATGATGATGCTATGTTATTATTACATTTTTTTCTTCAACTAATAATGCTTTACCTTCCACTTATATGATTCGCTAGCCAGAAAAACAAACCTTATTTATTGTTAGTTGAGTGTGACCTGATTCTTAGAAATGTTATGCACGGCTCACAAGATATTTGGCAACAGATGGACTGAAATAGCAAAACTGGTTTCATATGAATTGCTTCAATCTTTTTATATGAATTGGTACGTGTATATGAATGGACTCTATTAGTGTACCAGTTTTACTAAGTGATCCTATAATGAGTTTATTTTTGAAGAATTATTGATTATTCTTTGAAGAACAACGCTAAATCCAAACTTAATTTCAGGCCCGAAATCAATATAAAGCCATGGGGGTCTTTGTTGAAGGACCTAAAGGAAGGAAACACCGGGACTCAATGGATGGACAGGGAACCATATGCTTACTGGAAGGGAAACCCTATTGTTGCTAAAACTAGGATGGATCTCCTTAAATGTAATGTCTCTAACAAGCAGGACTGGAATGCTGCTATTGTTCTTCTAAAGGAGCGGAACTGCACAGTTTACTGAAGTTGTTTCTTTGTTAGCCACCGAGTTCTGACACCTATCTAAAGCCCATGTTATATATTATTTATTTTTAGTGCACTAATATTTCCTCTTGATTTTGGTTGTTGAGCATGGTCAAGTTTTGACTGAATACTTGATGCAGCTGCTTGTATGACATGGGAATTAGCGGATTCGGGCAATGAATTCATTACATCTGTTATAAATGGAGCTGATTTAGTCCCTACATTCTCAGTTGCTTCTGTGGATGACTTGCGTGCTGAGGTTCAAATCCTGGACTGTTAGTTGGATGACTTGCGTGTTGAGGTTCTAAACTGGACTGGTGCAATATTGCGTCCAGTTTCCAGTGGCACTCAGGTATATTTCCTTTACTGGGATATGAAGCTACGTGTACATGTGTTAATCATATATGTATGTGCCAACAATTTTTTATATTTTGATGGATCAAGTTAGTACCATTATGCTTTATGAGCTTTAGTTACTTTGCGACACCGTGATCCACGTCCTCCATCTATTTGTAATAGCTTTGTCGTATGCAAATTGCAAATTAACTTTTTTCTGTATTCTACTATTCTTTTTGTTAATATCTAATATCTGAAGTTTGGAAATTTTGGGTTTGCTCCCCAGTTTAGGTTATTCTGAGGTGCTACAAGCATTGTTGCCATAGAGAGTCAGATTAAGGAAAGAGCATTGGCAAGGAAAAACAAAGATTTTTCTAGAGGAGATAAAATCAGGAGTCACTTGGCTGCCAAAGGTATTGCTCTAATGGATGTTGGCACTGAAACAGGTTGGAGGTCATGCGTGCCAGTTCAACAAGAATAGCCATCTGGGCCGGAACATGCAAAATCATGTGTGGAAACTGAGAAAGAATAACACAGGCTCAAATTTGTAGACATGTTTCACAACTTTCAAAACTTACTACCCTTGTTGGGTTGTGACCTTGTTTGTTGCTGTAAGTTTTAGATTCACCCCTTTTTCATTTGTAGTAATTTGAAAATGTAAACGTATGGTATTATTGGGATTACAAGCAGCTGCATCACTATTGTTTCCCCACTTTTTCAGCTATAAATTAACAGGATTACTATTGTTTATCTCAAAAGTGAATTTGATGTATGGATAGTTTGGCATTATTGAGATGTAAATGTATTGTATGGTATTAATATTCTTTGTAATTGGTATTACAAAGAATTATTGGGATGTAAACATTTTGTATGGTATTAATATTCTTTGTAATTTTAGCTATATATCATGGCATTAGCATATTGCAGGTGCATTAGTAATATAGGTGAATCACAATTTTTTTAATCTACAACATTTTTAAAACGCTGTGTAAATGTGTCTAAACATTGTGTAAATGTGTCTAAACGTTGTCTAATATACTAAACAACAACGTTTTTATCCAAAAAACGTTGTAGAATCATACCTTCTACAACGTTTTTAAGTATTTGCTAATTTTTGAAAAACAAATCTACAACGTTTTTTTGCTAAAAAACGTTATGTATTGTGCTTAACTACAACGTTTTAAAAACGTTGTGTAAGGGTGTCAAATAGACAACACCCTTAACCACGACGTTTTTCTGACTGAAACCACAACATTTTTTCCGTGTTGTCTATTTACTGTTTTGTAGTAGTGCACTCTTGATTTGTAAATAAAATTGATACTATTTATTTTCCATTCAACCATACAATACCTGTCTTGTAAAATAAAATGAGAAGAATATTTTATAGTAGAGAAATTATTTATACTTGTAGCAAATTTGAGAAAACATGATGATTATTTGGTGTGGTTTCAATTTTATGTGTTCAATTTTGATTAGTAACCAAACCAAAACCGTAAATTTAGTTTTTCAACCGACCTAAAACCGCCACATACACCTGAATCGTTGGTGTGGTTTTAATTGGTGCGGTTTGTGCAGTTTTTGGTGCGATTTCGATTCTAATTTGATTTCTTACTCAGCCCTAGTTTGAATGACTTATTATTCGTTCAAATCTTGGATTATTTAGACCAATTTAAATGTAAATAAATATCCCCTTAGGTCTATTATGTGTGAGGGGTCGTCTTGATTGATTATGTTGAACTCCTCATATGGGGATTCAAAAAAAAGAGTAATGCAAATTGCACACTTTGTAGAGTCAACTACAACGATATCCCCTTCATTTTACAAATAAAAAAAAATATACTATTTATAAATAATTTTAAATAATTTTGTTTTTGTTTTTAGTTATTGAATTTTCAGTTTAGTATGAATGGTATGATCATAGCATTATTATGGTAAAATTAAAAATATCTTGTTACCTTATATTATCATCAAAAGGCATGGAACTAATTATTTTGAAACCAAAAGAAAATTTGGGAACATAAGTCTTTTTGAAGAACTTATTAGGGAGTACATTTTTAGGCATTCATTAAAACCCTGATTCTTAAACGTTTCTATAAAATTTCAAACTCATGATGAAACAACCCGGGTCAAATCCCGAGTCCGGAATAAATCTTGGGTCAAATCCCAAGTCCAAATTGAATCAAATTCATCAAAATAAGGCCTCAAACTACTGGCCCAATAGTATCTTCTTGGGTCATTTTAGCTCACCATAGGCTCCCAAAAGGTTATGACTTGAAGGTACTATTGGTAGTAACTTATTTCCTTATATGCAGACAAATTTTCCCTATCTTTCGATGTGGGACAGGGGTGTTACAAACTCCCCCACTTAAATTTTTGACGTCCCCGTCAGAACCGATCACACACACGGGCTCAAAGATCTTTTCCTCTCTAGCCATTGTGGGATAATACCGGCTAGCTTCGTGTCCCCACCTCCGGACCTCCATCTCTCCATTGTGGGATAATACCACCAGCCTTCGTGTCCCCACCTCCGGCAACCCGACCGGATGACCCAACCTGAGATTTCGAGAGTCGGCTCTGATACCATATGAAACAACACGGGTCAAATCCCGAGTCCGAAACAAATCTTGGGTCAAATCCCAAGTCCGAATCGAATCAAATCCATCAAAATAAGGCCTCAAACTACTGGCCCAATAGTATCTTCTTGGGTCATCTTTGCCCACCACAGGCTTCCAAAAGGTCATGACTTAAAAGTACTATTGGTAGTAACTTATTTCCTTATATGCAGACAAATTTTCCCCTATCTTTTGATGTGGGACTAGGGTGTTACAAATAACCTATACGCTTATAGACTCTTTATTTTGATTTTAATTTAGTAATAATGATATTGTAATGAAATTATGATGTTAAATTTGAAAATATAGTCTTATTTTATATTACTCTCAATAAAAAACAACTTTTTATAAAATAATTTTTTTAAAAATGAAGCATTTAACTATTGCATATTATTCACAACAAGTACTTGTGAATAGAACTCACTCTCCTACTCATGATCTAGAGTTGGCAGCTGTTGTCTTTGCACTTAAAATTTAGAGGCATTACTTGTATGGGGAGAAAGTGGAGATCTTTACGGATCATAAAAGCCTCAAATATTTCTTCATCCAAAAGGAACTAAACATGCGACAACGAAGTTGGCTTGAACTATTGAAAGATTATGATCATACCATCTAATACCATCCTGGAAAAGTAAACGTGGTAGCTGACGCACTGAGTAGAAGATCATATGCGGGTACGAGTGCAATATTGTCAACGCAAAGACCCATTTTGTATGACTTGTAAAGGATGGAAATAAAAATAAAGACTCCAGGGACCCATGTGATGATGACGAATATATGAGTAGAACCGACTTTAATCGATAAAGTTAAAGCTGCTCAGGCTACTGACCTGGAGCTGATGCGTATAAGGAAGAAAGTGAAAGAAGGTGCTATGCCGGAAGCAAGAATTGATGAAGAAGGAATATTTCGAGTCAACTCCAATCTTTGTGTTCCTAACAACCCTGATTTAAAGTATAAAATCATGATGGAGGCGCACAACACACCGTTTGCAATCCATCTTGGGAGTACCAAAATGTTTCGTGATCTTCGTCATACATTTTGGTGGAGCAATATGAAGAGAGAGATAGCAGAATTTATCTCAAGGTGTTTAACTTGTCAACGAGTCAAGGCGGAACATCAAGTTCCAAAAGGTCCATTGAGACCACTTGAAATTCCAGAATGGAAGTGGGAACACATTACCATGGATTTCGTTACTGGTCTTCCCAAGGTTTCTCAAGGCATAGATGCAATTTGGGTTATTGTTGATAGATTGACCAAGTCTGCTCAGTTCTTACTAATACGAGAAACTTATACACTTGAACGTCTTGCTCGTATGTACATAAACGAGATTGTAAGACTGCATGGTATGCCAGTATCCATAGTTTCTGATCGAGACCCAAGATTCACTTCACGATTTTGGGTTTGTTTGTAAAAATCTATGGACACGGATTTACGATTTAGTTCGCCATATCATCCTCAGACGGAAGGACAATCAGAGAGGACTATTCAAACTCTTGAAGATTTATTAAGACTCTGTGTCCTTGACTTCAATGTGAAGTTGGGACAAGTTCTTACCATTGGTGGAGTTTTCTTACAACAACAGCTATCAAGCAAGTATAGGCATGGCTCCATTCGAAGCGTTGTACGGAAGAAAGTGTCGTTCTCCAGTATGCTGGGATGAGGTGGGTGAAGCAACGTTGTTGGGACCGGAGTTGGTACGTATGACTACGGAAAAGATTCAAACGATCCGGCAACGTATAAAAATCTCACAAGATCGACAAAAGAGTTATGTTGATCTTCATCAAAAGGGCGTGGAATTCGATATTGGAGACCATGTGTTGTTACGTGTTGCTCCATGGAAAGGAGTTACGAGATTTGGAAAGAGAGGAAAGCTCAATTCTCAATTCATTGGCCCAATTTTAATCCTCGACCGAGTAGGAACAGTGGCGTATAGACTCGCTTTACCGCCAAGTATGTCTTGTGTTCATAACGTTTTTTACATATCCATGTTACGTAAATATGTGGAAGACCCGAACCACATTATTGAGTTAGAACCGGACGAAATAGCGGAAGATTTGACGTATGAAGAGGTTCCTGTTCAAATCTTGGATAAGAAGGAACATATTCTACGCTCCAAGGTTATAACTCAAGTCAAAATTTTGTGGAGAAACCACGATGTTGAGGAAATGACCTGGGAGTTAGAATCTGAAATGAAATCAAGGTATCCTTACCTCTTCGACATACCAGGTACGTACCCTAATTTCGAGGGTGAAATTTCATAAGAAAGGGATGTTGTAAGACTCTAACTTTTTTTAATAAAGATGATTTTTCTATAAATATCATTTTTGAATATTATGGAATGAATTTGATACAATGTTATTGTTGTGAGTGATATTTATAAATTTTGCAAAGTACGCAAGTTGTTATATAATATTCGATTGGTCGGGGAATATTCGTTTTAACAGAGAATATTCGTACAAGGACACAATCATTGGTGTAAGATGGTGTGTTTGACTAATTATGCTTGTTGTTCAACATATGTTGTGCCAAGATGGCAAATTACTGGATTGGCGACTACAAAAGCAACATTGGAAAACACATTCCAATGTTAATATAGTTCTGACATTGGTTGTGCTGTTAGTTACCATGTGAACCACGTGTTATAGTATGACAACTTCCATTGTATCTCACCCACGTGTTAATTTAACAAGTGCACTTGTTTCTATTACTTCGGTGAATTAGAAATCTTGAATTATGTGTTATTTATATGTTCCTGCAGTCCCTGCTTAATGTTATGATTTAGAACACAGTATTACAAGATAGGAATTGAGAACATGATGCCTTCATTAGATAAAAGAATGTCATTTTTTAGTTTTGCTAATGTGCCACTGTTTTCAATATGTAGTCCGATATCTGTTCATATGCTGAAGGAAACTTCAGTTGAATAACTAATGTGGCTGTTGCATTCTGGATACAACGGCTGCTGTTATTGGCCTGCTTTGGTAAGTATATGTTGTTATTGGGTGTTGCGTTTTATCTGTTTTGCAGTGTGCTCTGGCTGCCATTGTAGTCTCTGCTGTAATTGGGCTGGTGAGTACATTATGATTCTTGACCTGTTAGTTCATTTGCTTGCTTTGGTTGCCATAAATGTCATATTCTATAATTCAGAAGGTGCAAATTTATAAACACCGAAAATATTGGCAACTTTATTCAGAAACATTGTGAGAGTATTTCTTCCTCACTATCAATCCTCAGCAAAATAGGGCTCCTTTAGTTGTATAAGCAAGTTAGGTGATGCTCTATTTAAGAACATGGCTCAAAACTTATTTTGTTGTGCTTGGGTCTGGTTTCGATTTTGAGAACTCTGATCTTTATGTCATGTATACTCATTTTCTGCATAAGAGTTCTGTCTTTCATGGATATTTTGGTTATACTTCTGATGCAGTGCCTTCTTTCGGAGAAAGTGCCAACAACATTTATCTCTTGGCCAAGAGGATTGTACTTGAAAGGCAGAGACCTATGTCAGGTGCCAAGAGTAGCTGTCATCTTTGACCCAGGCTAATATAAGGTACGTGTGTAATACTGTATATTTTGAGTTGCAAATTACAATATTGAATTAACTTTCTCTCTTTTGCATTGATTCAACTCAGTTCATTTATTTTTCTGGTTTTTCCCTAGTTTACCTTTTATAACAGCTACTGCAGATGGTCCTAAACACAGAGAATGGTGTTCTTTAAAAGTAAACGAACAAATTGCACTCTTTTAGCTGTACAATTTTTCGTTGAGTAACACTAATAAGAAGTCACAATGATAAACAGGTACAGAGAATGGTGATGGAGTTGTGCGAGGGATGAGAATTGTTTGAAGTTTATGTTCAGTTTATATTGCATCAATTTGAATCTAATGTGATTTTATAATGGTAGCATGAACTATTGAGCATATTGAGCTTTTGCAGTATGAAGAAACTCTACTTCATATGGCAGCTAAGAATGGCAGCAATGAGGCTGCCCAAATGCTTCTTGTTATGGTCTTTTATGTCTCTCATCTTGGTTATATAGATCGAGTAATCCTTATATGGAGTTTGGGATAATACATGGCGGCCAAGTGATTCTTCGATTATGATGATCTAATCATATAATTAAATACCAATGCGGTCTCACACACCTTATTCGTCCTCTAACCCCGTTAGGCACTTGTCAGGATAGCAATCCTTTAACTCTCTTTAGTGATTGTTGTTACATTTGTGAATTTGGAATTTGGAATTTGGATGTATACTTTATGGGCTCTTGCTATTATTTGGTTGGGTCTTTTATGATTTATGAATACATATTCTGCATTGATAGAGTGACTGATCATTATTATGCTGACATTTAAGACAAATTCTGCAAAATTCTTATCAGTAAACAGTATGTGTTGCCTTGTGGAAAGTAGAGTCTTCAGTGTTATTTTAATACTCAATTTAGGTACTGTATCCATTCTGAAATACTTACTTCGATTTTACTTTTGTTCAGCTTGTCAAACAGGACTCTGAAGGACATTGCAACTCAGAATGCAAAACAATTGAAAGGGCTTGTCAAGAGGTGACATTTTACTTGAGTCCTTATTATACTTTTGGTGTTAAATTGCTCTGCTATATTTAGAATATGTTGCCATATGATTTCTAGGTTGTACGCACAACATGGTTTATAAGGATAGTAGGGAATATTCAACTTTGTTGCAAGCATTTTCTTTGAAATTCTTAACCAGTTTGGTCAACCTCAACCTGATGTGAGTTTCTGATCACATTATTATTTCCTAATTGATGGCTATTTATCATTTTTATATGGATTTAGCATCCTTCATCTTCTGGTTTAAGAATATATAGATTCATTTAATAATGTTGGGTTGGTTCTGATTTTGAATTTCTCTTTTACAGGTTGAGCAGAAACAGAAATATGCAGCTTGGAAAGCTTCTACAGTGCTATGTAACATGTTCATTTATATTTATATTGAAAAGTGAATTTGAGATGCATATATGGATAATTTGGTATATATTTTGTGGATGTAGTAATTTGAAACTGTAAAAGAATTGTATTATTGGGATGTATTTTGAATAGTTGATACATTTTGGCTTTAAATTTAAATGAGAATTTAGACCTTTTAGCTATATATCATGGCATTAGCATATTGCAGGTGCATTGGTAATGTAGGTGAACCACAACTTTTTTTTTCTTTTTTTTATCTACAACATTTTAAAAATGTTGTGGAATCATACTTTTTACAATATTTTTAGCCAGAAAACGTTGTGGAATCATACTTTCTATAACGTTTTCAAGCATCTGCTAATTTATAGAAAACAAATCTACAACGTTTTTTTCCTAAAAAACGTTGTGTAATGTTTCTAACTACAACGTTTTAAAAACGTTGTGTAAGAATGTCAAATAGATGATACCCTTAACCACGACGTTTTTCTGATTGAAACCATAACGTTTTTTTTCGCGTTATCTATTTACTGTTTGTAGTAGTGTATGCTTTTTGAATCTGTTTTCATTTGTTAAAATTTTTTCCTTTATGGATAACCATAAGAAGACTTCATGTTTTTGGGGAATTTTTCTTTGCCATAATCACTTCCAATTTTCTTGAACACTATCACTTCCTCGAACTCTTTGTATATGAGAATATGCAGCATTCGCTGAAAGGATACCATCCGAGGATTCACCCCAAATGAGCTTATCCTCTCCAACATATATTGTAGGAATAGGCACGCCAAGGATGGCAAATCTCACTGCTTCATTCAACCGGGTTTTAATTTTCCCCAAGTCCCATTTTCCCTCATGCCGACAATGTCACTCACTTTCAAAGGAACCTAATCTTCTTCAATATCCTCATTAATTAGCTCACTTAACGACGTATTCCCTGCCCACACATCAAACCACAAGGAAAAACTCATCCCATACTCTATTTTCCCTTTAAACCCCTTCTTGACCAATTTAACAACACATTTCCAAGTTGAGGAAGCATTAGCAATCGGACTATCAAACACATTCTTTTTACGAAGATATTTATCTTTCCAAACATTCGCCCATAACCTTGTTCCACTCCTATCACCTTCCAGCCATTCTTGGCCAGCATGGCTACATTGTATCCCTAGCCTTGTGAATACCCAGACCTCCCTCAAGTTTGGTTTTAGTAACTTCCTCCCAATTAACTAGGTGAATTTCTTTTTAGCCACTCGAGTTCGACCACAAGAATCTCCTATTAATTCTATCAAGAGCCTCACAGATGTTAGCAGGAATCCATGCGGTGCATGGTGTAAGCAGAAAGTGCAATGTAATAACTTGAATGAGAGTAGCCCGACCAGCGAGACTGAGACAATGGCTCTATAACCTAGAATGGTTTTGAATGTTAGGGTTTACGAATCCGAGATCGTAGGAAAAAATAAATTATTTTGAGAAAAAGATGTAAAAGCACTATTCACCCGAAAACGCTTCTGCGTATTTTTCGATTTTTCGAAGAACGCGTAAAAGTTAGAATGATAAGGGAAGACGGACTGTCAAATAAAATTTGAGAACAAGAAACGCAATTTTTGGACTGTGTAATTAGTTTCAGAGAATGAAAGAAAAGAAGACAAGTATAATACCAATTATTATATGAGAAGAATAAGAGTATAATACGAAAATTAATACAACATATAATACGAAAATTATACGAAGTATAATGCGCGTGTAATATGAACAATATACGGTAGGAATACGAGAAGTTAAAGTCAACCAAAGTCAAGGCCTAAATGAATGTAAACTCAAGTCCAAAAAATGGTCCAAATTAAATATCGAACCAAGACTAAACCAAGATCCAACAAAGATGGGTCAATCAATGGGTCATGGGTGGGTTAAGTGGGTTGGGGCAACCCATGTGGGGCCCCATAGGGACCAAAAATGCGGCCTTCCCAAGCTTCCTTAGGAAGCTTGGCCAAATATCTTAGATGAGGAGGTGCCATTTAATGATTAGATGACACAAAAGTCTTGGTTAAGTTAGTTGACTCAACTATGGTTAATTGATGATGGTTAAGGAGGAGATGGTTAGTAAGTTATGTAAACTTAAGGGCGTTGAACATTCAAGACAAGTAAAGTGAACAATTCATAAGGGTTAGCAAAGTTATCTTAAAGACCATAATACCCCAACTATTGTTTTTTCTATATAAGAAAGCTTAATTTCTCTCATGTGACTACCAAATCATCCAACACATTCAAAGTTTCATATATTTGAGGGAGAAGTAAGATCAATTCAAGTAATCAAGGAGAAAGAAGTGTTAGTTTAAATCAATTAACCAACCAAGCAATCAAGAGGTAATAACTAGAACCTTAATCTCCATCTTTTTCAAGTTGTAAATTTGTTAGGAAGTGCTTTGTTTATGATTTTTGAATGATTCATTGGAATCATAATATGTTCCATTGAGCAGGTTAATAAGATTGTTAACGGATTCAGAAAATTATTCTATCCGGGGGAAGTTGTAGTATGTAGTGGTAATAAGAATTTGGCTCAGGAACGAATTCATTCCGAGTAGGTATGATGAAGTTACGAGTTAGCGTTTCAACTATGTTGAACACTTAGAAAATTTTTCAAAGAAATAGGTCTGGCGCCACAGCGCCGGCCAAGGAATAAAACTGGGCGCCGTAGCACCGGTTCGGAGATAAACTACTGTAATTAGCGCCGTAGCGCCGACTTTAACATTGGATCCGGGCGCCGCAGAGCCTGTGCAGGGCAAGACACAGTGAAGAGCTTTTAACTGCTCAACACTTGGGGAAAGTTTAAGGAATAATTACAAACTTAAATGTCACCTAATGTAATACTTTAAGAAGTGATTAAACCTTAAGTTAATGATTTGACATTGATTAAAAGGTTAAAAATTGTAAACATAAAATACTTAAACGATATAAGTGTTAAGTATTTGCATTGAACGAGCGTTCTTAGCATACATATTATTGTATGACTTAGACGTTAAAGTATTGATATTTAAGACTGACATGTAAATGTAAGAAAGCCGTAACGAACAATAATTACGGTAATGAATGTTCCGAGTTAAATGAATCAGATCAAGTACGTTCGAAAGAGTAGTTAACGTAAAACACTTAATTCAATCAGTGAGTGTTATGAAAGGTTATGGAATCATGCTAAGCATATATATGCAAAGGTATATGGCTTGGGCGTTCACGAAGGCTAGGATGGGCGTACGATGATAGAGCAGCGAAACGCTATAACGAGTAATAATAAACTTGAGAAGTTCTCCGAGTCTAATGACACGAACATGAAAAGTAATAAACAAAGTTAACATAAAACAAACTTGGTGTCATTATGTGCCTAATTGGTGTGTTGCGATTAATGTAAATGTTTAGGTGGATGAATATCGTCAAGATTTTAAATAACGCTAAAGGCATGTTTCTAATTTTGTATAAGTTTTACCTGTGATAAGTTTCTAACTCTTGTAAAACATGTTATGTAAGTTTCTGTGTCAAGTATAACTTATGTGTTATGCAAGTTTTCTAACTCTTGTTTATACTCTATGTTAGGCAAGATGTTGCTTCATTTAATTTTGTTGATATAAAGATGTATGATATGATAAAGAAAGTATACACAATTCTTTCATGAATATATGTGTATTCCAAACTTATAAAAATCTTTTAGTAGTTGTACAAGTGTTTAAGGCATGATATGCCATAAAATGTTTAAGAAAGTGTCGATGTCATTTGATTCGGCTAGACGAATGTTAAAATGTTTTGTTGATGTACTTATAAGTCTTTCTGATGCGGTTGAAGAACATGAGTGTCAGTTTATGGGAAGATTTGATAGATTTGATCCAGTTTATGGAAATATTTGATAAATTATGGAAAGATTTGATCTAGTGGTAATTTAGTATTTTTGTCAAGTTTGGAGTGTCGGATTTTGGCATTTTCGGAGCCTAATTTCATTGGAAACGGGTCAATAATCAAAATTCACGAGCAAATCGCTCGTGAATTGCAGGGTTTTTTGGTCAAATTCCATCGTTTAGGCTTTCAAAATTACACTTTATTATTTTTTGGTTATTTTTGTAATTTTCTTTATTAGTTTTCCTTTTTCGTTTTGGATTCCGCTTTTAGGGTTTTGTTATTTAAGCGTTTGTTATAATGGGATCAAGCAGTTTTTGATGAATAATAGACTTTTCTTATTTTTCAAAATTCTCTGAATTAGAATTTTGTTGCCTATTTCTTGGTATTCGTAGAATTAACAGGATATAGAAAGTTATCATTGGCTAATCGTGCGCGATTCAACAGTGATAACGTTTTTTGTGTGCTTTCGCTACGTCATTTGGTATTAAAGCCTAATCCATATTCACCATGCCACCCCGTAGAGAGCGACGCGTGGACGATATTTATGGGCGTGAGGATCTGCAGCGCCTTGAACAGCGATTCGAGCAGCGAATCGAACAACTGATGGAATAAGGAATGAACACTATGATGGATCGACTGACACTACGGATGGGCGAGTTGCTGGCGAACCAAAATAGGACAGATCCTAATCCTGGGAGGACTCCTACTTATGATGATCGGAGGAATCCTTTCACAGTAGAGGATGATGACAGAGATGACTTTGATGATGACTATGATGAGGCACCTCGTGGCCTTCGTCGACCATATGCAATTGAGGATGATATGAGACGTTGGGAGACTGGTATAAGAACTGATATTCCTGAATTTCGTGGTACCCTCCAACGAGAAGAATTTATTGACTGACTAGTCACGGTAGAAGAGATCCTGGAATTTAAGGGTGTCCCTGATGATAAACGAGTACCTTTATTTGCTACTCGACTCAAAGATAGGGTGATGGCCTGGTGGCAGCAACTCAAGCAAACGAGGGTCATATTGGGGAAGTCAAAAATTATGAACTGGGACAAGATAAAGAAACAGTTGCGGGCGACATTCCTACCTTAAAATTTTCAGCGATTAATGTACCAGAGGTTACAGAATTTAAGGCAATGAGGTCGTACAGTTGATGAATACACAACTGAATTTTATCAGCTGATTGCTCGGAACGAGGTGCATGAGACATAAGATCAGTTGGTAGCCTGATATATTGGGGGTTTATGAAAACAAATTAAAGAGACAATCAACATGTTTGATTCGATGTCTGTTTCTGCGGTGCATCAGCGGGCTGTGCAGATTGAGAAGAGGCGACCTGGTGGTCTTGGACTGTAAGACCCCAACTTTTATGAATAAAGATGAATTTTCTATAAATATCATTTTTGAATATTATGGAATGAATTTGATATAATGTTATAGTTGTGGGTAATATTTATAAATTTTGCAAAGTATGCAAGTTGTTATATAATATTAGATTGGTCGGGGAATATTCGTTTTAATAGGGAATATTCGTACAACGGCACAATCATTGGTGGACCCCACAACAGAATTATTGTCGGATTGAGAAAACGACAAAAATACTTTATGAAAATAACGGCGGAAGTTTTACTGTTAACTGTTGAAACAATCGGTATTAAAAGTACAGTAATACGCGTAGTTGCACAGTAGCACACGGTATTGATTATTGATGCTTACGTGAGAAGTCACTCAGTTTTGTTCAATTATTGTTACAGTAATTGTTGCATATTATCTCACGTTATTTGATTCAATTATTGTCAATATTTTATAATCAATAATTGAGATGACAAAGTTATTAATATTATTATTTACAATATTAACGATGTCTAGAAGTTCTGTCAAAGAGAGGTTTGGTTACCTAATTGCGCGCCAATGAGGAGAAATCCTTATTGGAAAGCCCACTCTTTCCTGGGAACGACATGGTCGATTAATATTGTGAATTATAATATTGATGATGAGTTTTGTTTTATTAGTATTATTAATGTAATAAAACAGAAAAAGCTTTTTATATAAAACATAATACTTTTATAAAGTTATTCGTTTTATTAGACTAATAGTAAAATCTTTTTATATAAAACAGAATACTTTTATAAAGTTATGTGTTTTCTTAGACAATAATTAGAATATATTATATTTTATTATGCATAGTGTTTTCATAGTGCCTGCATAGTGTTTGCATAGTAAAATCTTTTTATATAAAACAGAATACTTTTATAAAGTTATTCGTTTTATTAGATTATAAATAGAATATATTATATTTTATTGTAAACCAATCTGGACAGTCCGTTTAAAGTAAATCAATCTGGACTGTTCATGAATTAGTTACTATGCAGTCCATTCTTCTATAAATAGAAAATCATTCCTTCATTATTTCTTACGAATTCACTGAAACTCTAGAGAGAGAAACTATAGAGAGAGTTCTTCTTCTATAATCTTGAGTGTATTTCTTTAGAGTTTAAGAAAGCTTTGAGCGTAGTGCAAGTTTTCTTTGAGTATATCCTCGCCCTACTAGTCAAAATACTCTTCTTTTACGGTAAGGGATATTATTTGTTGTACTCGTTAGGGGTATTCCTTCTTTCTTATTAGTGAAATTCTTTTGTTATTCTATTCTTTATTATTCTGTTGGAATAACCTGTATACGTGGGATACCCTATACTTGGTGAAATTCTCTGTTATTCCATTATTTATTATTCTGTTGGAACATCATGTCTGTGCGTTTACGCATGACCTGGTTCCGTTGTTTATTATTCTGTTGGAACATCCTGTCTGTGCGTTTACGCATGACCTGGTTCCATTATTTATTATCCTGTTGGAATATCTTGTCGGTGCGTTTACGCATGACCTGGTTCCATTATTTATTATTCTGTTGGAATAACCTGTCTGTGCAGTCTATCGCATGTTTGGTGATTTCTTTTGTTATTCCATTCTTTATTATACTCAGTTGGTTAAAGTTTTGAATTCTATACTCCATGAAATTAGTGGAATATCCTTGATATTTGTGCTTCATCCAGTATCTTTTCATGGAAATATTCTTCTGAGCATTCTTGAGTGTTACTCTACAAAGAAGTATCATCTTGACAATTTGGACATTATTAGTTCTTGGATAAATTAATTCTTGAACTTGTTTTATAGAATTCTTATATCATTGTCATCATCCTTATGTTTATATTATGTTGAAAGTCATCTGTGGCCTGTAGTGCATAGATGGACTTGGTATGATTATGACGATGAATTATTTCGTGTATTCATGACCGTAATGTTACAAATGATGTGGAAAAAGTCCTCATTGACCCGTAGTGCATTGATGGACAGTTGTTGGCATGATCATGACCATTGATGAATACACGAATATCCTTGGCTGTGGTGCATGGATAATTTGTGGTTGTGATACTAATGAATATCCTTAGGCCGTAGTGCATGGATGATGTGGATTATTTATTAAGCCGAGTCTCAGCGATAAAAGTCATGAAAACCTTTTAAATTATAGAAGATTGTAGATTTTATTCTTTACTTGACTCTTCTAATGTATTTCTTGTTCCGCTGCAGTTAAACTTGATGTTTGTTATATTTTATCAGTTTAACACTGTTGAAGGCTAATGATAATTTATTCTGAATTATCTTAGTAATAATATTTCTTACTGGGCTAGTTGAGCTCACCCTTTTGCTTTCATTGTTCTCTTCAGGAAATGAGAACGTAGCAGGGACTAGTCGGGGAACAGAGTGATGGTCCAGATAATAACATTAGTACTCCTCACTATTCTATGAAATAGTGTGATAATAAATGTAATGAAGACCCCATTGAGTTTTCTATATTGTCTAGATAACAATATTTGTATTAAAACTCACATCATATGTGTAGTCGTATTTTACACGACTCTTATATAATTAATTTGTATCTGAATTTTGTACCATATATTTGACGAATCAGAATAGGTGATGTATACCGATTTTGGGGGCGTCACATGGACAATCTTCTAGCTTTGGATATTCAGGATGAGGTGTCAATATCGTCCGTTCAGGCGAGGTTGCATCCGCGGGGGCAATAGCCAAAACGGGAGAAGTAACAAATAATAACAGGAGGATGGGTCCAGTAAGTGGCATCAAGTGTTTTGCTTGTGGTGAAGTGGGGCACATGCAGGCTGATTGCAAGGAGACTAGAAAGGGGAGATGTTTCCTGAAATAGATGAGGGTGATACTATCGAGGATGAAGCATTGCTGACTGGTGAATCGATCTTTGATTCAGAAGGCGTGGATGAGGAGGTGGTGACTGGTGATGTTAGGACTACGTTGGTGGTGAGGAGGTCATGCCTTACACCTAGGGCTGTTGATGATGATTGGCTACGAAACAACATCTTTCAGTCAACCTGTATGGTTAAAGAGAAGGTGTGTAATTTTATGATTGACGTGAGCAGTTGTGAGAACATAATTTCAGCAGAGGTAGTCCGAAAGTTGGAACTAACAACTAAAAAGCACCCAAAGGCATATAAGTTAGCCTATTTGAAACAAGGGGGCAAAGTGTATAAGATGCGACGCCCCCAAAATAGGTATACATCTCCCATTCTGAGTTGCCAAATACATGGTATAGAACTTAAATACAAACTTAAATATACAACATAAGCTGTGAGTTTTAATATAAATATTGTCTTCTAGACAGTATTCAAACTCAAAATAAGTCCTCATTACAATTATTATCACACTATTTCACAGAATAATGAGGACTACTAATGCAACCATCCGGGCCGTCAATCCATTTCCCGACTAGTCTCAGCTATATTCTAATTTCCTGAAGAGAATAGTGAAAGAAAGGGTGAGCTCAACTATCCTAGTAAGAAATATTATGACTAAGATAATGCAGAATAAATTATCCTTATCTTTCAACAGTATAACAACTGATAGAATATAATAGACAACAAGTTTTAGATCAACAATTGCAGCGGAATAATCAATCCATTAGAAGAGTTAAGTAGAGCATAAAACCTACTATCTTCTATGATTTAAAAGATTTATCATCAATTTTATCGTCGAGACTCAGCTTAATAAATAATCCACATCATCGAATCATCCCTACACTACGGGACAAAGATATTCTTTAGTATCACGACCACGAATTATCCATGCACTACGGGCCAAAGATAATCGTGTTTTCATCAACGGTCATGATCATGTCATAAAATAATTCATCTTTGCACCCTTGGCTGAAGAGAATCTATGACCATAATCATACCAAAAACTATCCATCAATGTACTAAGGGCCAATGAGGACTTTTACCATATCATTTGTAACATTACGGTCATGATTATACCGAATAATCCCTGGTCATAATCATACCAAGTCCATCTATGCACTACAAGCCACATATGACTTTCAACAGAATATAAACATGAGGATGATGACAATGATATAAGAATTTAATAAAACAAGTTCAAGGATAAAATTTTAAAGATTTATAATTTAATTTATCCAGAAATCAATAACGTCCAAATTATCAATATGATACTGCTTTGTGGAGTAAAATTCAAGAATAATATTGTATCAAAAATGATTTGGAGCGAAAAGTAATCAATTTTTGTCATGAATAGTACCCCGGTTAAATAATACTCGAGTGAATAGTACCCCGTGAATAGTACTTCGGGAATAGTAACCCCGTGAATAGTACTCCGACATGAAAAAGTTAAAACTTATCAAGAATGCTCAGAATAATATTTCCATGAAAAGATACTAGATGAAGCTGCAAATATCAAGGATATTCTACTCATTTCATGGAGTATGGAAGCCAAAATTTTAACAAAACAAGTATAGAATAAAGATCAAAACATGGATACAATCAATGATAGTAACCATAATAGACATCTGGGATGAAAAAGAGAACATTTCATTTTTCGGTGAATAGTGTCGTATTCGTGAATAGTGCCGTATACGTGAATAGTAATTCCGACACAAAAAGGTAGAAATTCCATAATAAAACTCATATCAATAATTCGGCATAATGATATTAAAGAAAATAATATCATTTACGAAGAAAATAACATCCCTTATCTCAAACTAACAGTAGTTCTAATCGGAATATCGGATGTAAAGCCGAAGGAAACTTGCACTGAATAACAACTATCAATGTATCTAAATACTCACAAAAATACGCTCGATAATATAGAGAGAAAGAAAACTTGTTTCTGGTGTGATTTTCAATTCTAACTTAAGCGCCTATTTATAGGAAAATGCTAGAACGCCAAAGGAGACTAAATTAATAAAATATTAATTTACTTTTCTTCTTCTACGTACCTCCTTTGTTGAAAATCTAAGCAAGCCATCTTTGAAAAAATTCAGCCCACATGTTTTGAACAACAAAAGAGGGTCCCACCCATAATTTTAATAAAAATATTTTAATTTTTGAAACTTCAATAATTCATAATAAATAACCCTTTTATCAAAAAAATATGAATTTTATATCCATTCCACACGAAATCGAATTCTCTACAACTTTGCAGAAGAAAGTTTTTCCAAATTCTAAACAGAAAATATTCGAAATCCACAAATGGGCGATTTTCAATACCTCATAAAATTCATAACAAATCATACGTTAATTTTTAACGGCTCAAAATTTGTGGACATAAATATATGTATAATATATCCAAAAATCTCAATGTTCCAACAGTCGGATTAAAATTATAACTCACGCAATAGAACTTTAAAAACACCGATTTGATTTTTTAATACCTCTAATCCGACAAAATACTGATAAAACACCTCAACATTAATTTCTTCATTTATATTCATATAAAAAATATATATTTCCTTATCATATAAATTAATAATTAATTATTCACAAATAATATTACAGAATCACAATAATGACAACAAGGCTGTTCTCAAGAAAGAGAGGGCTTTCCGATAAGGATTTCTCCTTACTGGCGCGCAATTAAGTGACCAAACCTCTCATTGACAGAATTTTCTAGACATTGCCAATAATGCTATCTAATAATATTATTCAAATAATATGAATTATTGATTTTATAATAGGAAATACTGTGTAGTGACAATCATTGAAACAACAATAATATAAAATATCAACGTAGCAATTATTGAACCAATAAAATAAAATATTGAACAATAATTACTGTAACAATTATTGAGTAAAACTGAGTGACTTCTCACGTAAGCACCAATAATCAATACCTTGTGCTACTATGCAATCACGCTTATTACTGTACTTTTACTACCGGGTAGTTCAACAGTTAATGGTAAAACTTCCGCCGTTATTTTCATAAAAAAGATATTTCTGTCGTTTTTTTCATTCCGACAATAATTCCGATGTGGGGTCCACCAATGATTGTGCCGTCGTACGGATATTCCCCGACCAATCGAATATTTTATAACCATTTGCTTACTTTACAAAATTTATAAATAATACCCACAATTATAATATTATATCAAATCCAAACCATAATACTTAAAAAAAATTGAGAAAATTAAATCTTTATTCATAAATTTTGGGGTCTTACATAAGACCCCAACTTTTTATAAATAAAATTGAATTTCCTCTAATTATTATTTTGAATAATAAGGTGTTAATTTGATATAATATTTTGGTTATGGGTGAAATATGCAAATTTTACAAAATAAGCAAGTGGTTATAAAATATTCATTATTGTCGGGGAATATTCGTTTGGTCGTGGAATATTCATTGTTGTCGGGGAATATTCGTTTGGTCGTGGAATATTCTTGATGTTGGGGAATATTCGTACGATGACGGAGCCATTTGTGGGCCCCATAACGGAAAACTGTCGGATGAATAAAACGACAAGTATGAGTTTTTATAAATAACGACGTAGTTGTTACCATTAACACTGTTGGAATACCTGGTGGTTAAAGTACAATAATACACGTGGTTGCATAGTAGCACTACGGTATTACACAATATTTTTGGATTATTGATTCTTACGTAAGAAGACACTACTCAATAATTGTTACAGTAATTACTGTTCAATATTTTATTATATTGATTCAATAATTGCTACGTTGATATTTTATATTACTGTTGTTTCAATAATTGTTACTGCACAGTATTTATCATTATCAGATCAATAATTCATATTATTTGAATAATATTATTAGATAACATTATTGGCAATGTTTAAGGAAGTTCTATCAAGGAAAGGGGTTTGGTCACCTAATTGCGCGCCAGTAAGGAGAAATCCTTATCGGAAAGCCCCCTCTTTCATGTGAACGACCTGATTGTTATTATTGTGATTCTGTAATATTATTTGTGAATAATTAATTATTAATTTATATGATAAGAAAATATTTATTTTATGTGGATATAAATGAAGGAATTAATGCCGAGGAGTTTTATCAGTATTTTATCGGAATGGAGGTATTAAAAATATTCTGTATATGGATTTTGGTCGTTTTCTATTTGGAATTTAGAAAAACTTTCATCTACAAATTTGCTACAAATTTGTAGAGGATTAAATTTCCTATGAAAATGACATAAAATTCGTATTTTTCTGATAAAATGGCTATTTATTATGAATTATTGAAGTTTCAGAAATATATATTTTTATTAAAAATATGGGTGGGCCCCACTTTTGGTTGTTGTGGAATTTTTTGAATTTGGTGGGCCCCACATGTGGTGTGTTGAGTTTGGTCAAATGGTGTGCGTGAAATTTTTTATTAAAATATTATTTTATTAAATTTTAATCTGTTTTGGCGTTCTGGCATTTTCCTATAAATAGGATGCTTAGTTAAAATTGAAAATCACACCAGAACTATAAGTTTTCTCTCTCTATAATATCAAGCGTATTTTTGTGAGTATTTAGATACTTTGAGAGTTGTTATTCAGTGCAAGTTTCTTTCAACATTATATTCGATATTCGAGTCAGAAGTACTATTCTTTTGAGGTAAGAGATGTTATTTTCTTCGTAAATGATGTTATTTCGTCCAATATCATTAATATGCCGAAATATTGGTATAAATTTTATTATGAAAATTTTACCTTTTTATGTCAAGGTTACTATTCACGTATACGATACTATTCACGAAGTATAATTTTCTTATGAAATTATTATCTTTTGTGTCGGGGTTACTATTCACGTATACGACACTATTCACAGAAAAATTAAATTTTCTTTTCTTTGTCCAAGTTGTCTATTATGGTTACTATCTTTGATTGTGTTCATGTTTTGATCTTTATTCTTGAATTTTTCTTCATAATTGATTATTATGGAGTATTTTTGAACTTGGATAAACCAAAGTACGAATCCCTAATCTTTGTCCTTTAATCTCACTGGATTCATTTTTTAAAGATATTTTTCATCATCCTCAGTCTTAAATTGTGATACTTGATGAATATATTTGGCCTGTAGTGCAAAGATAAATGATTACCTGATAAATATCTTTGGCCCGTAGTGCAAAGATGGACAGATGTTGAGATGAACATGACCAACTGATGATACAAATGAATATCTTTGGCCTGTAGTGCAAAGATGAATATTTGGTTCAAGATGTATATTGATTGATGTTACATGGATAAAATATTGATGATGGACTTTTAAATCATAGAAGATAGTATATTTCATTCTCTACTTAACTCTTCTAATAAATTGTAATTTCGCTGCGAATATTGATCTAAATCCTTTTTGCCCATTATATTTTATCTGATTTGTTGAAGGCTAACGATAATTTGTTGTTCATTATCTTAGTCATAATATTCTTTACTGAGCTAGTTGAGCTCACCCTTTTTTTTTGTTCCATTTTTCTTCTAAGGAGGCGAGAATATAGCGGGAACTAGTCGGGGTATGGAATGATAGTTCTAGACAGTTGTTTTAGCAGTCCTCACTATTTTGTAAAATAGTGTATCAATAATTGTAATGAGGACTTATTTGAGTTTTGATATTGTCTAGAAGACAATATTTGTATTTAAGCTCACAGCATATGTGTTGTCGTATTTTGCACGACAATTGTAATAATGAAGTTGTAGTTATTTTCTGTACCATGTATTTGGCGACTAAGAATGGGTTGTGTGGACCTATTTTGGGGGCATCACAAAGTTACTGTCTCAAAACGTGCACTGGTATCCTTCTCTGTAGGGACAAAATACAAGGGTGAGGTTTGGTGTGATGTAGTAGCTATGGATGCATGCCATTTACTGCTGGGACGACCTTGGCAATTTGATAGTCAGGTGGTTCATAACGGTAAAACGAATACTTACAGCTTTGTGTTTGAGGGGGTAAAGATTGTGTTAGTGCCCATGCGGGAAGAAAATAAAGGCAATGCTAGTTTGCTGACTCTAACACAGTTTGAGGAGGTGGTGCAGGAGACGAAAATAGTGTATGCCTTAATCAGGAGGATGGTAGACAAGGAAAGTAAAGGTTCCTGATGTAGTCAAACCACTCCTAGAAGAGTTCAGTGATGTATTTCCAGAGGAACTGCCCGAAGGATTACCCCAATGCGTGATATCCAACATCAGATTGATCTGGAACCCGAGGCAGCCTTACCCAATCGACCTCATTACAGAATGAGTCCCGGAGAGCATGAAGAATTAAGGAGATAAGTGGAAGAGTTACTGGCCAAAGGGTACATTTGGGAAAGTTTGAGTCCTTGTGCGGTACCAGCCCTTCTGACTCCAAAAAAGATGGTACTTGGCGGATGTGTATCGACAGTAGAGCCATCAACAAAATAACGATCAGGTTAGTGGGGGTTCTATTTTTACTAAGTTAGATTTGAAGAGTGGGTACCATCAACTCCGTATTCGGGCTGACAATGAATGGAAGACAACTTTTAAGACGAGGGAGGGATTGTACGAGTGGATAGTCATGTCGTTTGGGTTGTCTAATGCACCTAACACATTTATGCGTGTTATGAACCAGGTTTTGAGGCCCTTCATTGGTAAGTGTGTTGTCGTGTATCTATCTTTCGATGTGGAACTGTGGTGTTACAATGCATGCATAGAATGGGGTAAGTACTGATCATGTTATTAATATTTCCACAAGTATATTCAATATTTTTTAAAAAAATGATATTATGGTTCAGCATATGGATTTTTTGTTTTTTTTTGTTGGGGTTGGGGGAGGGGGGGGGGTGTGGGGGGGGGGGGAAAATTAAGGGTTTATTTAATTGTTAACGTTTATAGTTTATTTGGTGCGTTTTGACTTTTAAATATATCAGATTCATCGTATCATTTGTAATGCAGTGCGTCCAAATACTACATTTTTAATTAAAATAAATTGTTCCTAGACAAATAAATTTTTAAGGTGCATTTGATTTTCTAATCGCAACAAATACACTAAACAAACAAACACAAAATGTACCCAAAAAAAAAATTAAAAACTGAAGCAAATGTCACATGGGAATTATCATCTCCTGAAGCATAGATTCACTCTAGCTCTATCAAGGTGTAAAGCATTGACAGGATTTTGTCACATCAGAAGGAGGCAGCTACTAAAAAATTGAAAATTTGAGTAGCTTCCAAAGAAGACAAACACAATCCAGAAAAGAATAAATGCAAAGAGCCAAGAATTTCATTCATACTACCTTAAACTTGGACATGGAGTTGCCTTATTTTAAACTAAAAATGTTACTACTACATTACAAAAATGGGATCTGATTAATATGAAGTTAATTTCATAATAACTTGGTCAATTAATTAATACAGTGCTGACACGCAGATAGAGAGATCACCTCCCGGCATGCGTGTCGACACTGTATTGGTCAATTGACCAAAGTTAACTTCATGCTAACCACTCCCGCAAAAATATTACTCCCTCCATTCCTATATGTAGGTCATTTTAGACTTTTTTTTTTATTTCATGCCCCTTATTACTCCACCTAATATTTTGATCCATATTTATGAGATAAGTGAGGTGAATGATATTATAGACAATTGATACTATAGTTAATGATTTTCAATCATTTCTTTAATCCTTGTACACATGTCTAAAACGACCAGTATTAAGGAACGGAGGGAGTATTGCAAAGCAAAAATATTGTTATCAAATCAATCAATCACTTAAAGTTTTAAGTGTCACTGAAATAATTACAAAAATATAAATGTATTTGCTTTGAGAATATTAACCGCGTAAACATAAAGAAGTCCCCCGCGTGAGAAGTGTTGCAGGATATGTACACAATAACACTAACCCTCACGTAATTACATTTTCACTTCTCTTGATCCCTTTCTTCCTTATTCCCCACTCCCTTTAATTTCCCTATTTTCTTTCTCTCTCCAAAAATGCAGTTGGGTTTGTTGCAGAAGGTAATGGTCTTGGTTTTTCTCTCGGTCTTGGTCTCGGCTGAAACCAATCAGCTGCCATTGTCCCAAAAGAGTGCCATTTCTCTCGTTGGCATGAACAAGAAGGCAGTATCAGATATGAAACAGAGGATGCAGCAGCATCGTGTGACACGTAATTGGCGCGAGTTCTTCTCCAGCAAAAGAAGAGTTCCAAATGCTTCAGACCCACTTCACAATCGTTGAAGATGATTATGGTGGATTGCACAAAAAGAAATAAGAGAATTATGGATTATGGTGAAGCTCACTTAGGGTTTGCTTGGTTAACGTCGTTTGCGGTGCATTTGTTTCCGATACAAATACACCAAACTCACCCTGCTATTTTTGGTACGGTTCGATTGAGTCCCAAGTTAAATAAGTTGGGTTTAAAATAAGCTGTTTGTAAACAGATAAAATTTGGGAGTGACTTTGAACTTTCAAAACACACCAAACATCCTCTAACCAAGCAAGCACAACTGATTGTTTGCTGTTCAAAGATGATGAAGGTAGGCATGCGAGTATAGAGAAATTTGAAAAACATTGTCTTTTGCCCATGATAAATGAAGCTTGTGGAGTGGTGAAATATCCTCGAGAATTGCACCCTTTATTTCATTTCTCAACTCTTGTATATATTTTCTTTAGACTTTGTAATTTGTATAGTAATATTATAGAATATATGTATATTCAAAACTTGTACTTTTAGAAATCTCTAGAATTTTTTGCAAGTTTTCCTTCTTGTGGCTCCACAATGTTATTTCTTTCTTGTTGAGTGTTACGTTGTCTTTTCTTTTGTCTCCCTTCTTATCTAGTCTTTATTGTCCGTAATTTCAGGTAAATCCAATAGCAAAGTATCCCATTAGACTCCTTGGATAAATGCATCCCTATAATTAAATTTTAATTATAACATTAGAAGTTCTTAAACAAAAAAAAAACTTACTCCACTAGGCTTCCTTTTATTTTGGAATTTGGTTTCATCTAAACACGGATTAAGGGTATCTAATTAAAAATGGTCATATTATATTGTTTATGTTTGGTAGAAGATATGTGATTACCAGTAAGAGCTCTTCTAGGTGGACATGAAAATTGGACATGATTGTATTTGAATTTCACTTATTTATATTTTTACCCACCATTGAGGGTCAAAATAAAAATAAGTGAAATTCAAATACACGCATGTCAATTTCTATGTCCACAGAGTTTCTGTTACCAATAATTATTATTGTGAGTGTTTGGCATGAATTAAAGATTACAGGGTATATTTTTTCTTATATTGATCTTTTACTAAAATATCATTGTACTAATTTTAGTTGAATGATTCACCCATATGGTTATTGTCAAATGTAATCAACAGCCATAAAACTACTATCGAACTAATTAATTACATTGTTAATCGTATTAAATTTTTAATATGTTTATAAAATAACAATTCATGATTTATTCAATTATTAAGCACAAAATTTTCAAGTATGTTGTTGCAAATAAATTAAACTTATAATAATAACTAACAAACAACACCACATACTTTGTAATATGGACAATGAATTATTTTAGTTAAACTAAACATGGCAACAAACAAAAAAAACAAAAATAAATTATGTGACTAATAAGGATATTTTTGTCTCGATAATTAAATGTAGGGCTAAATACTCTTATATTACACCAAGTTCCACCTCCACATAATTTAGCCCCTAAACTAATTGGGGTCATAATTTCGCTCCTAAACTATCTAATTTCACACAATGTCCCCCCCCCCCCCCCCCCCAACCCCCCAAATTCAATTTTTGGAAAATTGTGTATTTGTCGGTCAGTGTGATGCCGGAATACGGTCTTACCGTATATTTCTAATTAAATATTAATAACTCACCATAATTTATACATTTTGTCCATTAAAAACATAAAAAAAAATAAGTATAGCAATAAATGATAAAATATAAAAACAAAAAAGATATATTAAAATATAAAAAATAATTACAAGAATAAAATTAAAAAAAACTTATTGCACACTTGAAATCTAAATTATAAAAAATTAGAGATGAACTTATTGCTCACTTGAAATCTAAATTACTAAAAATTCTCCAAAATTTTCTCCTTTGCTCTAAACACAAATTAGAGAGCGAAACCCTTTTTTTCTTATAAACTTGAATCATCAAATACAAAATACGATCTCATTCTTACCGTTCCTTATCTCATCTGTGGTGTGGTGTCGGAATTGGAATAATATAGAGAGAAAATGAGAGAAATAAGTTGAATCAAATAGACTTGTGAGATTTGTATATTATTGCTTGCATCATTTACAAAGAGAGGTGTCATATATATATATATATATATATATATATATATATATATATATATATATATAGAATCACCACCTATGCTAGAATTAAGGGATATATATAATCACTAAAGCTAGTATCAAGTGATTTACAAAATCATCTAGGCTAAAATCAAAGGATTACATAATCAAAGAGTCCCAAGAGATAATTATGGTAATTCAAAAATAATATCCTAACTACTTGATAAATATAAAACTATCCTAAATAACAATATTGTGTTATTTCTCTAATACACCCCCGCAAGTGAAACGTAGGTAACCGAAGGTTGAACGTGAAAGAACACCTGTGTAAATGTAGAAGCAACAAAATAACAAAACCTCCAACAGTTAACATCACGAGCAATCTCAACGCCACATTAAAAAAGAGCATAGACACATTAGCAAGGACATTTGAATGAGAATGTGAACTATCACGTAGACACGAGTAAAAAGATTCTAATAATTGGGATTTGAGAATAGTGCAACTTTTTGGCACCGCTAAGCAAGAAGTCTCATCAAAAGAAGTATTTGGTGGACTTGTTGTAACATGTATAATGCTAGATGGTGTCATGTCCACAAAAGAAGAAAGAAGCTCTGAATTTGGAATACCAGAATGGTGGAC
This sequence comes from Panax japonicus, assembly GCA_020205505.1. Classification (NCBI taxonomy): domain Eukaryota; kingdom Viridiplantae; phylum Streptophyta; class Magnoliopsida; order Apiales; family Araliaceae; genus Panax; species Panax japonicus. The sequence goes on from CM035091.1 coordinate 82,652,097, forward strand.
TTTTGAGGTCTCAACAACAGCTATGAGCCCAATAGAATTTAAGATTTTAGAGGAAGAAATACCAATGTCGGTGGTTTCCAATACTTGATCAACATCCAAAGTGTTAGATATATCAATATCAACAATAGAAGAGTACCTCAGGATGTGTAACCACAGACACATGAATATCATTAGGCTCAATTTGTAGTATATCAACGTATGGGTTTGAAGTGAGTTGTTGTGGCAATTTTTCATGTTCGAATAGAAGAGTGGACAAATCATTTAATGAAGGATTCGTCAAATAATAATAAACATGAACTATTTTAAAAGGAGTATCATCAAGGCCTTAAACTAAAAAATTGGTAAACTCTTACGGACTAAGAGAATCGCCCGCGCTTTCAAATGTATAAAGAAGTGATGTCGCTTCGGCAAGATAACTTTTGACATACTGAGTAGATAGCTTTTGTAAGCAAGAAAGTTGATCAAAAAGATCATCTGCATACCAATTTGATGTTGCATCAACTAGGAATTCGCAGTCATCATTTTCATGGACCAAAGAGTCGTCAAAATTTTTAAATGGACCGTATATTTGATCGGCCATGGAGGCAGGGCTAATTTCCTGGAACGATTCTGGGTTAAGCCACCTTTCCAAGTCATAGGAAGAAGAATGAAAATTAGGAGCCAAGGAAGCCATTGATAGAAGAAGGATAATTTGAGAATCAGAAGAAAAATAGATTGTGTCGATCAGAAGAATAATAGAAAGAGGATTATAAGAAGAAGAAGAAGAAGAAATCAGGGACAATTGCTGGAATGCAGACATGTGAGGAGACTATCTGGATTAGTAGGTTGAAGGTGTGATAACATAAGATGTGCAGCGGACAGATTGGGGTTGAGACTGTCTGAATTAGTAGGCAAAAGACAGAAGATGTGCAGGGGAAGATGAAAAATGGATCATAAGCCTTTTTGGCATTATAACTCTGATACCAAGTTAAATCATATCATATAGAATTCTGAGATTTGTATATTATTGCTTGTATCATTTACAAAGAGAGGTGTCCTATATATATACATATAGGATCACCACTTATGCTAGAATTAAGAGATATATATATATATATATATATAATCACTAAAGTTAGTATAAAGTGATTTACAAAATCACCTAGACTAAAATCAAGAGATTACATAATCAAAGAGTCCCAAAAGATAATTATGGTAATTTAAAAATAATATCATAACTACTTGATAAATATAAAACTATCTTAAATAACAATATTAGGTTTTTTGTCTAATAAAATGGAGGAGAAGTATGAGAAGGTAGGGGAAGGAGCGTACGGGAAGATGTACAAGGCCAAGGACAAGGCCATAGAGATAACAAGAACAAGAAGAAGCCCAACCTTTACCTGATATTCAAGTACCTGGACATCGACCTCAAGAAGTATATCGACTCCTACCACAAGGGCACAAACCCTAACCCTCTTTCGCCTTCGCTAGTCTGAAGCTTCATCTTCCCAGCTATGCAAAGTTGTAGCTCAATGCCACTCCCATGGTGTTCTTCACCAGTCGATTATCCACCTGCTTTTTTTTCTTAAAGTAATTACTGATTATACCCCTTCCCTCGCTATCACCAAAAATTTTGATTTTTCTTTCTTCCAATCTTTTTCTTATTCATTTCTAGTGGATCTGATTTGAGATGGTGGGCTGGTTTCATGATCTGAGTTTGGAGTTTGATGGTCTTGAGGTTTGATTTTTCTATGAGTTTTGAGGTAAGATGATGGAGAGCCATGGATCTTAGTTTTGATGGGTTTTGCGAATTTGGTTTCTAAATTTGTTTTAGTAATTAGAAATCCATGGTTCTAAGTTTGGGATAATATTTTGTATTTCTATCATTTTTCTTATACTTTTTATTTTATTTTTATACTATCATTTATTATGTTTTAGTATTTTAATCCTGTCAATGCATATTTTTCTACAGTAAAATCGTATAAACCCATTAATTAGGCTCCAATTGAGTTGTCGTTTTGGTTGGATTTTTCAACCAATGTAAGTCGAAAATTGAATTTAGGGAGGACAATAATTATGTAAAATTAGGTAGTTTAGGGGATAAATTATGAGTCCAATTAATTAGTTTAGAGGCTAAATTATGAGATGAGTGGAACTTGATGTAACATGTACAAGTGTATCTAACCCTTAAATATAAATAATATTTTTGTCTAAAAAAATTTCAAGATGACCACCATGTGGTAATCTCAAATTATCACATATTTTTTGGTCATCTGATTACCGGAAATATAAGATTATCATTGTAACAAAAACGATCTATAAAGATGACTAACTCACATTATCAAATATTTAATATGATCCCATTTAAATGGAATGTAACAAAATTATTAAAATATTTTTTAAGAGTATTGAAGAATGTTACATTTACATAGATGGGCTTAACAATTTTAAATTTTACCAATTTGGATCCCATTATTTTGTGAGTGCTTACATATATAATATACGGTCTATATTTCTTTCTATAAAGAGTTGATATAATTATCAGATCAAATCATTATAAGAAAATTTCTCTGGAGTAAATTCCTTCAAAAATAATGTTAATTTAGACGAACTATTTCGTCGATCTTAACTCCCTCGTAATTGTAGTAACCTCGACAAAATTCCGTCGGAGATACTAGTTGTCCATTAACGCCAATGTCTGCTAGCACCGACCTTATGCTTGACGGAATGACATGATATTTCGAAAAAAATTCTGTCGAAAATAACTTTTAAAACCTAATATGTCATCTTCTTTCTCCCATCCACCGCTTTTTCAAAAATTTCTCTCTCATCAGTCTCATCTCTCATCTCCCCATCTCTCTTATTATTCCCCCCCACCACCGTTGCCTCCCTCTCACTCCCCCACCACCGTACTACCGCTCGTTGATAAACCTCATGTTATTTGCCAAAGGCACAATTGAGACATAGAAGGGGGGTGAATAGATCTTTAAAACTTCTTCAATTACTTATTTGAGTATTATCAAATAATTAATTAATCAAGATTATCTATGCACATCAGAATATAAGTTTAAAAATTCTTCTTGAAGATTTACTAAGAAACCCCAGTTCTAAAATAAGTTCTTTTGATACTACAAGAAAAACACTTAAGCTAGATGGAATTTTATTCGATGAACCCGTTTCCGTCGAAAATAACATAAGATCGACGGACTAGTTTCGTCAGACATAAGTCCTTCGTAAATGGGTTAAGTACGATAGAATTCCGTTGGAAGTAACGTCTCACCATTGGCTCCAATATTCCTGTCAGCGCCAACACAAATGTCAACGGAATAATGTCAATACATCTTTTTTATAGATTTATTTTAAATATGAGGAGGTCATATCTATAGCAGTCGGCGATAATGTTATTACTGCATATGTCGCGAAGAACTACGTCGGTTGGTTGTATAAGATGAGATAGCGGGCCGCCCAGGCAGTTGGCATGCAGCCCGGGACTACGATTGTGACGACCCAAAAATAGGTCCAATCCACCCAACCCATTCTGAGTCGCCAAATACATGGTATTGAAAATATATAACTACAACTTTATTAATATAATTGTCGTGCAAAATACAACAACACATATGTTGTGAGTTTTGATACAAATATATACCAACTGTGATTCTTATCCCAACATTTGATAGCACGTCACAATATCACCTTACATAAAGGTACAGTCAATAACTGTTTTAGAAATTAAAATCTTCAGAAAATGCTCAAAGAAACCTTCATACATGGGAGGCCATGCATTTAAGTTATAATAGATATCATAAGACTGGAGAATTATCCTTGGTTGACCCAATAGACCCCAAAGAAAAACGAGAAGATTGCTATCATATTCTTTCCAATGGTGAGTTTCTCTTGACATATAATTATCTCCATTATCTCTAATTGAGAATTATATTTCATCTAAACTCCAAGATTATATAGGTAGTGCTCGTAGATATACTCAGCAAGTGGATGTGCACAACTCTGTCTTATGATAACACGAAGTCGCATGTCATTAGACATCTTGTATGATAGTGGAAAAACACCCTTCCAACGTTGGGTTCGCCTCACCCTATTTGATTCACCAAATATAACTACTAAATGATGTATAAAATACAACACATTATTTTAAAGTTCTCAATAAAATTATTTCTATACTGTTTAGGAAGAACCTCCACAGCTAGAGACCACCATTCTATTCACCTGTTACTCCCGCTAGACCCAGCTACACTCTTATTACCTGAAAGAAATTGTAAAGCAAAAGGGTGAGCACAACTAGCCCAGTAAAAAATATCATGACTAAAGATAATTAAATTATCAATAGCCTTCGTCAGTAATGAATTAAAGATTTAGAACATATGGTAGATGATAAAACTTTTTAACCATAGTTGCAGCGGAACGAGCAATCCTTTAGAAAAATCAAATACACCATAAAGTCTATTATCTTCTCCATGTTAAAATTCCTACCAACAATGTTTTATCCCTGTAACATCAATCAATGGTTCTGGTCCACAATCATATGAATAACTCATAATCATAATTAGTGGTTCTAAATTCATCTTCTCATTCAGGACGAAGATAATTTTCATCACATGTCTTTACCTGAAACATCAAAGATCATGGTTATACCAAATCACAGTTCATGTTCATAATCATATAAATAAATTCATCTTTGCTCTACGGGCCAAAGATATTCGTCAACAGTTCATCTTTGCACTACATGCCAAAGATATTCAACAACAGATCATCTTTACATTACAGACCAAAGATATTCAACAATAGGTCATCTTTGCACTAATGCCAAAGATATTCAACAACAGATCATTTTTGCACTATAGGCCAAAGATATTAATATCTCAAAGAAATATATAATCATTTCAGAACAATAATTATAACCATGTTGATCAATTCACCTTTACATTTAAGCTAAAGATATTCAATTATAAATTCAATGATCATGATCATCCCAGTCAACAATTTTTTTTACACTACTAGCCAAAGGGAACCCATAATCATGATCATACCAATAATCTACCCATCTTTACACTGAAGTCAAAGAGAAATTTCATCACCGGGATTTTAAAAATGTTATATATGATAATAATATATAATAATATGATCAACAACTGCATTTAATTTCAAAAGTAAGATTCATAAATCAACAATAATTTGGTCAAAAAAAGAAACCAATTTTGTCGTGAATAGTACCCGTGAATAGTAACTCATAAATAGTAACCCGTATTCGTACATAGTATACCGTATACGTAAATAATATCATATACATAAATAGTGTCATACACATGAATAGTGTCGTATACGTGAATAGTAACCCCGGCACGAAAAGGTAAAAATTTCACAATAAAATTCATATCAATATTTCAGCATAATGACATTGAAGAAAATAATATCATTTACGAAGAAAATAACATCCCTTACTATCTCTTACCTCAAAAGAATAGTACTTATGGCTAGAATTTCAGATGTAATGCCGAAGGAAATCTATACTGAATAGCAACTCTCAAAGTATCTAAATACTCACAAAAATACGCTCGATAATATAGAGAGAGAAAACTTCAGTTTCTGGTGTGATTTTCAATTCTAACCTAAGCACCCTATTTATAAAAAAAAAAACTTAGAACACCAAAACAGAAAATTTAATAAAATATTAATATATTAAAAAAAATTCACTCCCACCTTAGAAAATCTGAATTCAGCATGTTTACCACTCATGTGGGGCCTACCCAATTGCAAAAAATGTTTTTCTTAAAATAAATATTTTAAACTCCAAAAATCAATTATTCCGAAACTTCAATAATTCATAATAAATAGCCCTTTATCAAAAAATTCAAATCTTATGTCCATTCCATAGGAAATTCAATTCTCTACAACTTTGTAAGTTTAAAATTTTCCAAATTCCAAACAGAAATTGACCGAAATTCATATACGAACAATTTTACAGGCTATAATCAAATTTCAGTCAAAAATGGGGCCCACCAACATGTTTAACATGTTTTTAGCATTTATTGCAACAAAAATACTATTCCTCCTCATTTATTCATATATTACACATTCATTGTAAAAATATCACCATTGTTATATTATTATAATATAATAATATATTTAAATAAATTATTTTATCAGAAAAGATAAAATATCAATTTTCAACAATTGTCACTTTTCTAAAAATTCCTCCATTTATATCCACATAAATAAATATTTTTTGTATCATATAAATCAATAATTAATTATTCACAAATAATATTACAGAATCACAATAATGACAACCAGGTCGTTCCTAGGAAAGAGGGGGCTTTCCGATAAGAATTTTTCCTTACCAGCGCGCAATTAGGTGACCAAACCTCTCCTTAGACAGAACTTCCTTAGACATTTCCAATAATATTATCTAATGATATTATTCAAATAATATAAATTATTGATCTAATAATGGTAAATAATGTGCAGTGACAATTATTGAAACAATAATAATATAAAATATTAACGTAGCAATTATTGAATCAATAAAATAAAATACTGAGCAATAATTACTGTAACAATAATTGAGTAGTGTCTTCTTACGTAAGAATCAATAATCCAAAAAATATTGTGCAATACCGTGTGCTACTGTGCTACAACGCGTATTACTTTACTTTACTCACCGGGTATTTCAATAGTTTTAACGGTAACAACTACGCCGTTATTTATAAAAAAAATTCTTACTTGTCGTTTTCTTCATCCGACAGTTATTCTGTTATGGGGCCCACAAATGGTTGCGTCATCGTACGAATATTCTCTGACAGTAAAAATATTCCACGACCAAACAAATATTCCCTGACAACAATGAGTATTTTATAACCACTTGCTTATTTATAATATTTACATATATCACTCTTAACTTTAACCTTTTATCAATTTAACCATTTACTGAATAGTAATTATAAGAAAAATTGAATACTTTTATTTCATAAAATTCGGGGTCTTACAACGATCAGAGATCATCAGCCCCACATAGTCTCCGATCTAGCTTGGGAGGGTATGTGTCAGCACTAGGATGATGAGGTGTTTAAGAAGAAGTTGAAGCAAGCAAAGAAAAATTGTAGCCAATTTTGAGTCGTACACACAGCTGGCTCACAGTCTTTTGAGGAGATGAAGTCGGTAAGTATTGTGTATTTTGCTATTTAGTTAGTCATTTTTCATTGGCATACTTAATAAAGATTTGAATGTCTTTATAATCATACCATGTTCGAGAGCTTGTGCCGGCTACCATAACCGAGTTTTGTGATAGAGCCCACTGATAAATGGATTTTATATCACAATTTTAGTACTTCTGGCTTGATGAAATTGGGTGTTTTTGAGTATTTTATGTTCCTTTTTATGTGTTTTTATGCTTTGTGTATGAAAATAAAAAAAATATGAAAATGGAAGTAAATTGGATGAATCTGTATCAAAATGGAGCAAAAACAAGCGTCAACGTACAACGAGTTGGCACGACGTAGGCACGTTATGGATAAATAATCAAAATGATTTGGAATGGGTCATGGATGGTCTAGGGAGAGTCACAACAAGCTAATGATCACTCACTAAGTTATTTGATGGGAAGAAGCAAGGAAATGCAATTTGGATATCTTTCAGATGAAAATATACAAGCAAATGCAAGAAGGGAAGATGCTAAGAGTGTTAATACCAAGTTTGATGCATGTTCTTAGCTTGGAGCTTGGATTTTAATGTAGATCTCATCGGGAGCTTTAATTTGATAGATGGCATGTTCCGTGGCTCTTCTCGAATCAAAAGTTATGGCCTTGATATCAAAAGAGATCGAAGTTTGGAGTTTTTATGTTTAAACTTTCATAGCAGCCACTTGAATCCCAATTTTGACCTTGATCCATCCATAATCTCTCAATTCTTAAAGAACGAAAGCTATAGATCTACTTCTTAGCTTTTTGGAACATCTTGAATCGTCTTAATCAGAGTTCGGAAGAGAGTTATAACTATTTTACCAAAAGATGTCAGAGTAGAAAATTATAGAAAAGTACCCAGCACTGGGGTGCCCATTCGTAGTACATATCTAGAGTCGGGGAGCCCAAAGTCAGAAAATCAGCGTCGTGATAAGCGCTGCAGAGCCCGGGTCGCGACCAGACTTATTTTGACGTATTTTACATGTTTTTGACTCCAAATTGGATTGTTTTTCCTCATAAGTTAGGGATTGGACTTGTAACCTATATATACATATTAAAGGGCTATTAGAATAACTAATTATCTTATCGCGGCGGCTAGAATTTAGAGATAAGCTTTGGTGCAACAAAACTTTTAACACCAATGGAGGCAGGGAATTAAAGGAAACTTGATGATGGAAATCTTCATAAGAGTTTTTCTTCTCTAATCTTTTGCTTTACTTGTATTATCCTTGGATGTTAATTAATATTTGGAAAGTTTAAATCAAATTGGCTTGATATGAAATTGACGTATGAAAAATTATTATTAAATAAATCTTTGTGGGTTTAACACTCTCTTATCATTATATATTACTCGTGGACTGCGTATTGATGATTGGATAATATATCCATGAATCGGATATACTTGAGCTTAGAATTGTGTATTCTCGAGTTGTTTAGTAGCATATTTACTGTGTTTATGTTTTGATTTGTAGGTTTGGGAGCTGTTGGAATACTTGGGGGAAAATGAGCTAAAATTGGGCATAAGAGTCACCTTTTGCTCCCTAGCGCCGGGGCGCTCTATCCCAGCGCCGCGACGATGAGGCGCGTTATTGGTTGACCAGGGACGCCTTTGACCGTCCGTTTGATTTGGTTGGCACATGGAATTCAAAGTTGTTTTGGATGAGGATTGTGGGAAGCTATAAAAAGAAGTTAAGTGCTGAAATTAGGGATCTTATTCTACACAATTGGAGGCTGAGCAAGGAGTCAAGAGGAGCTTTGAAGATTTTCACTTAGAGTTTTCTTCTTCTTCATTCTTTCAATTGTTGTAATTCTTTAAGGATGATTTGCAAAAAATTATTGGTTTTTATTTTCGTTATGAACTAATTCTTTAATTAAGATTTCAATTGAATTTTTTATGGCTATAAATTAGTTATTCTATTTATTCCAATTATTTATGTTGAAGTGAGTTGTTTATCTTGCCTTACATCTATTGATTAATTATTTGGCCAATAATTACCTTGTTACTCTAGAAGGAATTGAAAGAGGAATTCTAGGGTTAGAACTAGGCATGATAACATGTGACTTAGTTATTTGCACATTGAATAATTAGGTTTGTGAATTGAATGGAAATATCTGTTCACCGCATATAACACATAAGGAATTGGAATTGAAGGAGTTTAATTCACTTGTTTTGCATAGGAATATAGCAAGATTAATCTGGATTAAATAGAAGTCAATTGAGTACTTGGAAAATGGCTTTTGACATTTGAGAATTCCTGTTAACAATTCAGTAGACATAATAATTGAGATAATTGGATAATTGATTTATAGTTCATAATTGGGGATATTGAGGTCTTAATCCTTATTTATCTGAAGTTATTCATTCAAATCTTAGTTTATTTATTTGCCTATTTTAGAGTAATATCTTTAATTATTTAATTTAGTTTTATTATTTAGAAAAATCACACTTTATGGTTGTTTAAATAAAATTGGATTGATATAGTGCTAGTAGTTGGAATTTATTGATTAGAATTCTTTGTGGGTTCGACACTCTATCTTATCATTTTATTACTTGTTGACTGTGTATACCTGCACGTATTCATTGATTGTGAAATCAACTAACAAGTTTTTTGGTGCTGTTGCCGGAGAATTTTTATTAATATTAATTTCATATTATTTATAATCAATTCGATCTTAATTTAAACGTTACTTATTTTTCTTCTAGAATTGGCAGGAATTCTTGTGAGTGTATGCACACTAGATCAAAAGCTAAAAAGGAACTTTTTCCGTATACAGACGACATCGAAAGGAAGTTCCGAAAATTGCAGTTGAATAGTGAGGTTATACATTTGGAAGAAGAACTGGCTGACCATGAAATACCCGTGAAATGGCAGGGAACGAACAGAAATCACTTAGGGATTACGCCATGCCGAATGTCACGGATATACAGTCGAGTATTAGAAGGCCGATGATCAATGCGAACAGTTTCGAGATAAAACCAAGGAGAATTCAGATGCTACAGAATACATGTCAGTTTGGGGGTAACTCGATAGACGATCCTAATTAACATATCTTGAGTTTCTTGGAAGTTTGCGACACCTTCAAATTTAACAATGTATCGGAAGATGCTACAAGGTTGAGGATGTTCCCGTTTACCTTGAAAGATAAAGCGCGAAGTTGGTTACACTCTTTGCCTCCTGACTCAATCACCACTTGGGACGACTTAGCTCAAAATTCTTTAGCTAAGTTCTTCCCACCAGCGAAGTCGGCAAAACTACGGAACAATATTCACACTTTCGTACAATTTGATTCAAAATCGTTATATGAGGCTTGGGAAAGGTTTAAGGATATGCTCCGTAAGTGCCCTCATCATGGAATTCTGTAGTGGATGAAATTAGGGATATTTTGTGATAGTTTGCACGCGTCCACGAGGGCTAGTATTGATGCAGCATCAGGGGGAGAGATCATGTCTAAGAGTTTTAATGAGGCATATCAGTTGTTAGAGACAATGGCCACCAACAACTATCCGTGGCCCATGACTAGGTCTAATCACCCAAAAACATCGAAAAAGTTTGAAGTGGATACGATGACAGCATTAACAGCACAAGTGGTTGCAATGGCTAAGCAAATGGAAATATGGCATCCACAATCCACACAGCAGGTAGCGATGGTTTGTGAATTATGTGCTGGGGGTCATGCCACAGATCAATGTGCCATAAATTCTGAATCAGCTCAGTTCGTAGGGAGCTATAATTGATCAACTCAACCATACTCGACTCAAAATGAATATAATCCAGGTTGGAGAAATCATCCGAGGTTTTAATGGAGTAACAATCAATCAGCAGCCCAAGCACCTAGACAACAAAACACATCCGGATTTCAAAATCAGACTCAACAACAACCAGAGAGGAAATAGAGTTTGGAAGAAGCCTTGGAAAAATTCATTAGACCGTCTGAAAAAAGGAACGAGGAACAAGAAAAAAAATTGAATCAAATAGAGCTAAATATGCAAAGCCAAGGTGCATCGATAAAGAATCTGGAGAATCAAGTGGGGAAAATAGCATATGCATTGAATAACTGTCCACAAGGAACACTCCCGAGTGATACAGAAATAAATCCGGGCAGAAACGAGCATTGCAAGGCTTTAACTTTACGCAGTGGGAAGGATTTGCAAGAAACAGTTAAGGAAAAAGAAAAGGAAAAGGGGGACAACGCAACAGCTGAAAGAGAAGAAGTTGTTGAAACCGGGAAACATAAAGATGAGATCGTAGAGCAGAGTGCACCGGAACAGACTATCATAATGCCGCCCATACTGTATCCGCAGAGGTTTTAGAAATCCAAGTTAGATAAGCAGTTTTCAAGATTTTTGGATATTTTCAAAAAACTACATATCAACATCCCATTTGTCGAAGCTTTAGAACAAATACCGAGCTACGCTAAGTTCATGAAGGATGTGTTGTCAAAGAAAAGGAAATTGGGGGATTTTGAAACAGTAGTGCTAACCAAAGAATGCAGCGCAATTATCCAGAACAAGTTGCCTTCAAAGTTAAAAGATCCAGGTAGTTTTACTATTCTGTGCGACATTGGTAATCATTTTTCGGGGAGAGCATTGTGTGATATGGGGGCCAGTATAAATTTGATGCCATTATCAGTCTACAGTCAGTTTGGACTCAAGGCACCAAAACTGACAAATATCAGTTTATTGTTGGCGGACCGATCAGTTACATATCCACGAGGTATTGTTGAAGACGTATTAGTAAGGGTGGATGAATTCATCTTCTTAGCAGATTTCGTTATCTTGGACTATGAAGAAGATAAGGAAATTCCCATCATTCTCGGGTGACCATTTTTAGCAACAGGGAGAACATTGATTGATGTACAGAAAGGAGAATTGGAAATATGAGTTGAAGATCAATAGGTCACCTTTAATGTATTTAAGTCGATGTCTTATCCGAAGGAAAAAGGTGAGTGTTTACGGGTGGATATAATGGATGAATTAGTTAATCACAAGTTCTGCGAAAACCACTCAGAGGACCAGATAGAATCCATGTTGTTCGGAATAGACGACTACAGTATTGAAGAGGACATTGAGCATATCAAATGGTTTGATTCAGTATCGTTCTTCAGGAAAAACAATAAACCATTCGACACCCTTGGTAAGTTCAAAACGGAAGGTAAAAAGTGAAAACCTTTAATAGAAGAGCCACCAAAGTTGGAATTAAATCCACTACCGTCTCATCTTGAGTATGCTTATTTGGGAAAAGATGCGACTCTACCAGTTATTGTTTCGACGGAGTTAAGTGATACGCAAAAGGAGAAACTGCTACGGATCTTGCGAGAGTTCAAAACATCGATTGGGTGGACTATAGCGGATATTTAAGGTATTAGCCCATCTTTCTGTATGCATAAGATTTTAATGGAAGAGGGGTCAAAACCAACCATTGAGATGCAAAGAAGGCTAAATCCCATTATGAAAGATGTGGTGAAAAAGGAAATTATAAAATGGTTGGATGCCGGTATTATTTACCCAATCTCAAACAGTTCATGGGTAAGCCCTGTACAGTGCGTACCAAAGAAAGGGGGTATGACAGTAGTGAAGAATGAAGCTAATGAGCTCATCCCTACTAGAACCGTTACAGGCTGGAGAGTATGTATGGATTATCACAAGATAAATAAAGTCACACGCAAGGATCACTTTCCCTTGTCGTTCATTGATCAGATGTTGGACAGGTTAGCGGGACATCAATTCTACTGTCTGCTGGATGGATATTCTGGGTATAATCAAATTGCAATAGCCCCGGAGGATCAAGAAAAGACCACGTTCACATGTTCATACGGTACGTTTGCATTCCGACGTATGTCTTTTGGTTTATTTAATGCGCCGACAACCTTTCAACGGTGCATGATGGCGATTTTCTACGACAAGGTTGAACAAAATTTGGAGGTATTCATGGATGACTTTTCTGTGTTCGGGGATAGCTTTGATTTATGTTTGAAAAATCTGATTTTAGTGTTAAAGCGATGCGTGGAGACTAACTTGGTGCTTAACTGGGAAAAATGCCACTTTATGGTACAAGAAGGGATTATTTTAGGGAATAAGGTTTCTGCATCAGGATTAGAGGTAGATAGATCAAAAATTGAGAAAATTGAGAAACTGCCTCCTCCATCATCTGTGAAGGGAATACGAAGCTTCTTGGGACATGCGGGTTTCTACAAACGCTTCATTAAAGATTTTTCAAAAATCTCGAAACCCCTATGTTCATTCTTAGAGAAAGATGTGCCGTTCAAGATGGATCAGTCATGTATCGAGGCATTTGGGGTATTAAAGAAGAAATTGGTCTCTGCTCCAATTATTGTGGTGTCCGATTGGTCTTTACCGTTCGAATTAATATGCGACGCCAGTGACTATGCAGTGGGAGCAGTGTTGGGACAACGTCACGAGAAGATTTTTCACACTATCTACTTTTCTAGTAGGACGTTGACGGATGCCTATTTGAACTACACAACCACCGAAAAAGAGTTACTGCAGTGGTGTTTGCCTTCGACAAATTCAGAGCTTATCTTATTGGGACCAAGGTAATTGTCTACACTGATCATTCTGCCATTAAATATCTGATTAAGAAGAAAGATGCCAAACTGCGATTAATACGGTGGGTACTATTGTTGCAAGAATATGATCTGGAGATCTGGGATAGAAAAGGTACCGAAAATCAAGTGGCGGATCATCTTTCTCAGTTGGAAAATACAGAGGTACAGAAGGAAGACAACATATTGATTAATGAACAATTTTCGAATGAACAAATTTTTCGAGTAACCACAATATTTCTTTGGTATGCCGATTACGTGAATTACGCGGTTGCAAAGGTGTTACCACCGGATTTGACTTCACAGCAACGTAAGAAGTTCCTCCATGATGTGAAGCATTATTATTGGGACAAACCATTTCTGTTTAAGGCCTGTGCAGATCAAATGATAAGACGTTGTGTGCCTCATGAAGAAATGGACAACATATTAGGCCATTGCCACTCCTCAGATTACGGAGGTCATTATTCCAGCGATCGAACAACAGCAAAAGTGCTACAATTGGGATTTTTCTGGCCTTTTTCTGTTCAAAGATTCCTACCTTTATGTGCTGAAATGTGATCGGTGCCAACGCGTAGGTAATATCTCCAAGTGCAATGAAATGCCACTCAATTCAATTTTGGAGGTAGAACTGTTCGACGTATGGGGAATTGATTTTATGGGACCTTTCCCATCATCCTTCAATAATCAGTACATTTTGTTGGCGGTCGATTATGTTTTCAAATGGGTAGAAGCCGCAGCGTTACCCACGAATGATGCCAACGTTGTCCTCCGATTTTTAAAGAAAAACATCTTCACACGATTTGGGACGCCGAGGGCGATAATAAGTGATGAGGTAACTCACTTATGTAACAAGCAGTTCACAAAACTGCTTGTAAAGTAGGGCTGTAAACGGTAACAGGAAAATTCGTATTCGTCCGCATCCGTATTCGAAAAAAAACGGATATTATTCGTATTCGAAAAAAAACGGATATATCCGTATTCGGTTTAAAGGTATCCGTAAATAAACGGATACGAATACTGATATAGGCGTATTCGTATTCGATTAATATCCGTCTGTAAATATATCCGGCGGATACGGATATCCGGATTCCGATATCTGGAATCCGTATCCGAATAACTTATATATATATATATATATATACACACACACACACACACACACACTTAATATTTACATAAATTAAGTTATTAATTAATGTAAATTATTAATTAATAATTTACCTATATAAGTTGTTAATAATTTAATATATATAATATATGTATTTATTAATAACTTACATTCATTGATTAATCACTTACATTTATTTATATAAGTTATTAATATATACGTGTATATATATATATATATATTAATAAATCATAACTTAGATTTATTAATTAATCACTTTAACTTATATTCATTAATTAATAACTTACATATACATTTATATATATAAGTTATTATATATATACACATATATATATTAATAACTTGCATTAATTAATTAATAACTTACATATATATATATATATATATATATATATATATATATATATATATATATATATACAATATACACACACATATATATATTAATAATTTACATTCATTAATTAATCACTTACATTCATTTATATAAGCTATTAATATATATTTTTATATATACACACACGTTTAAGGACAACGGTTGAGAGGCGGGAGCAATGGACAATATAATTTTATTGTTAAAATGTGTTAGGTCTGAATTAATTTAAAATTAATCTAGAAGGGAGAGTTAAATAAATTAATTCACGTTTATGAATTTTTGGGTGGAGAGAGTATTTATCACTTTCATTTGCCTAATTATTTAGAAACTAGAAGTCCAAATATGTAAAATAAGTTCAATGTCAATTTTGAATCAAGTTAGATTAATTAGTTGTCACACATACATTATAACTCGCACTCTCCATAAATATAATGAAATCGAATAATTTCTTATAACCATGTAATTTATTTATTGAGGATAAATAATAAATAAATCTCCCATAAATATTACTATTCATTTATTAAATATTAATTTATTTCTCTTTTTTATTATTTAATAAAATTTGAAAGAATAATATTGAGATTTTAATTTCAATTTGATCCATCAAACAAAGTATTGGTTACATTATTGAATCTTTTTATTTTCACCCAAAACGTCAATTTACATGTTCCTCCCTTTATGATTAGGATGTTTAATTAATATGTATGGTTTAAATATTAAATTGTGTTTAATTAATATATATGATTTAAACTTTAATTTTTTTTTTTTCGTAAATATTTTGAATGAATTTTATATTAGGTTACTGATAAACGAATTCGGATATTTGGATATCCGAATAATTTGTCTATTCGGATAAAATAAACGGTAACGGATATTATCCGTATTCGAATATTTTTCCGAATACCGGATACGGATAATATTTTTAAAATCCGCCGGATACCGGATACGGATAGCGAATTAGTTTTCCGGATACGGATACGGATATTCCTGTATCCGTATCCGTTTAATACCGTTTACAGCCCTATTGTAAAGTATGGGCTTCGTCATAAAATTGTTGCTGCATATCATCCCCAAGCCAACGGTCAAGCGGAGGTCTCGAATAGGGAGGTCAAGCAAATTCTAGAAAAGGTGGTCAATCCGTCCTGAAAAGATTGATCATTGCGTCTTGACGATGCTCTATGGACATATCGAACAGCGTACAAGAATCCGATCGACATGTCACCTTATAGAATGGTATATGGAAAAGCATTTCACCTCCCGGTTGAGCTAGAACACAGTGCACACTGGGCCATCCAAAACATAACTTCGATCTGCAAGCAGCCGGTGAGAAAAGGTGACTTCAGCTGAATGAAATGGACGAATTCTGGTTCAATGCGTATGAAAAACACAAAAATCTACAAGGAGAAAGTCAAAGCCTGGCACGATAAGAAAATTCTCGATCGAACATTTGAACAGGGTCAACAAGTATTACTGTTTAATTCATTCTTGTGTTTATTTCCTGGGAAATTGAAATCCCGGTGGTCCGGGCCATTTGTGATTATATCTGTCGCTCCACACAGAAACATTGAGGTCGAAGAACCGAATTCAAAATGAAAATCTAAGGTTAACGGTCAACGACTTAAACATTACTAGAGTGGACCCGTCAAACGTCAAGCTACGACCATGTACGTATCCGACCCAGCGGTCAACTGAGCAGCACCGACAAGTCGGGCTGACGACTAAAAACCAAGCGTTCTGGGGAGGCAACCCCATTTATTTTATTTTATTTTATTTTTATTTTTTTATAACAAGTGCGGGACTTACAGTCTATGGTATACTACAATACACTAATATCTTTCGTACTCTTTTTGTCTAGGTCAGTGCTTACTCTTGCATAAGGGGCAAAATAGGCCACAAGGTTAGTTGTCACTAAGTCCACAGAGCCCCAGCGCTGGACTCCAGAAGACTCTGCCGAAACACAGCGCCCCGGTGCCCAAAACAACACATTACACAGCGCCCCAGCGCTGCCATCCAGGACTTTTAGTGCTAGTTGCCTGCACAAAATCAGCGCCCCGGCGCTAGCACTCGGCAACAATCTCTGTCCACCAGCGCCCCGGCTTTGAATGAAAGCCTTACCACAGCGCCCCGGCGCTGAAGCGTGAATTAGAGTCCTAAGTTCTGGACACAACCGATCGGTTCAATTCTCCTCCTTTCAACTTTTCCCCCACGTTTCCACCACTTCACACACACTATGTGCAGATGGTAACTGTCCATTAGGTTTTTTTATATACTACTCGTTCCTATCTAATGTTGGTCTACATCTCCAATTTCGATCTTCAACTTGTAAAGAACTTGTAGTCTTCTGTCTCTAATTCAAAGGTATGTATCACATTGTATTCAATTTTGTGTGGATCCACATTGCGAGAATGGTATCAATCTTCATCTTAAATCACTTTCTCTTACATCCATGGTGCAAATTTTGATTATGATCTAGAATGTCGCATATGGCATGTATTTGAATCACGTTCGATGGTGTTCCACTTTGGATTGAGATATCATGCCTATATGAGAAGTGCATGCTAAAGGTTTTGAATTGATAGAAACTTAGTGGTGAACCAAATCAATTTATCAATTGCCCATGAGGTGTTTGATAATTTGCCTGAGTCAATAATTATGGCCCAATTCACACATAACCCCCTGCTCACACATATGCCTGAGTCACATATAAATATCACTATTGTGGGGGGTGAAAACGATTTTGATGTGTCAGACTGCTTTACATAACGTCTTTCTTGGGTGTAACTTGTGTGGCTTTACTCAATGTTGTTCATCAAATGGAGAATACATATGCTTGATCACTCTTGCACTACCCATAAACTATGTGTTTCTCCAAACTCCAATTAATAACACATAAGGTTCGATCATTTCGACGTTTGGTGGAAGTGTTATGGACATATATTTCCCAATTTGCTGTACAATCAATTCTAATTCCTCTATATGCAATTTTTGCAGAATTTTCATTTATGTCTTCAAAACGACAACGTGGAGAAGGTTCGGGGTCAGCCTCAACCCAACCCAGATTTGATAGTCGCCGGTTTGTGAGTCCGCCGCCCAAGATCGCTATAATAAGATGGCAACCCGCTCTCTCGTCCCCGAACGTGGTTTACGGCCCGATCAATCTAAAGATGGGGAAATAGCGGTAATGATTGCTGAACGAAATTGGTTCTCCCTAACCGAACATCCTGACCCGACAGTGATTGCAGTCGTGAAAGAATTCTATGCCAACGTTTCAGAACACGATCACTATGAAGTGTTTGTGAGGGGAAAGACAGTGGAAATCGGAGAAGAGGACATCAATGGGGTGCTATCAAATGGATTTGGAGGATCTTAACGATGAGTATGCCGGTCTTCTAAGTCGAGGTCTAGACTATTAGAAAATAATACGTGAGCTTTGCCAACCGGGCACCACATGGACAGTGCATGAACGAGGCAGCATGACCTTCCCAAATTCTAACCTCAGTCTATATGGGAAAATGTGGTATGCCTTTATCTGTGCCAAACTTATGCCATCCACACTTGTGAGTCATGTCACCAAAGAGAGGGCGGTACTGCTATATTCCATTATTCAAGGTTGCAAATAGATGTCGGTCACGTCATTCAGCAGTCTATTCTCCTAGCATCCCGAGGAGGGACCACAGGAGGGTTACCACATTCGTCTCTCATCTGCGTTTTGTGTGCTAAGTTCGGAGTCAAATGGAAATCTGATGAGATGATTCAAAAGCCTATGCCCGTGTTGGACCACAAATTGATCAGCGGGTATAAAGTGTGGACAGGTGGGGCAAATCACCCTAGGGGATTGAGTTTCATAATTCCCCAAGTTGAAGCTTCTCAAGCTCCACCACCGCAGGCTCCACCTACTTATGGTCCTTCGTCAGCAGCTTATCGTGGTGTGGTTCCAGAAGCGGTCCAGCGCGAAATAAACGGATGGTTTTACAATCTGGAAGCCCAAAATGTCCGATTGTCTGAACGTTAAGATGTGATCTATAAATATTTGGTCGACCAATTTGCAGCTCAGAATGCCATGAACGCCCATTTGTATTCGGGCGTTAATCTCAGTTAGTTCCCCTCTGCCCCAGTCCTACCAGTCTTTCCCCTTCAGATTTAGAGATGAGCGAGGATGATGATGCTCCACCAGAGGCATAAGCTCGTCAGGGAAGTCCTCTGTTTTATATTATTTTATCTTTTGCATGAGGACATTGCTCTAGATAAGTTTATGGGTAGTTTATTTTTATTTGCATTCGTAGATTGTGATTGTTAACAGTTTGTGGATGCTTTGATTGTTATTAATATTTCATGTTAATTCCAGCGCTTGATAGCACGTATGTTTGGGGCCGATGATGAAATTAGAATTGCATGAACAAGTCTAGTAAGGATTGTTGAGTCAGTGATATGATTTTCTTGACATGATTTAAATCTTCATTTGTTTGAAACTGATATTATAAGGATAACACATTTTGAAAAATGACCATGTTGGCTATGATAGTTTAAATGGATAGATAATAGAGTTCTAAAGGATGAATGCTAGTGAAATAAAGGATCAATTTGAATAGCTAGTGAAGACTGAATTTAGATATGAACTCAAGTTTGGGGGAAAAATATTTGGAGTATATAAGCTTTGAAAAAAAAAATGAAAAGAGAGAATAAATACCGTGGCATGCTTGTCTAGTTTTGTGGCCTTTGTTACTTGAGTAAGTAAGCCCGAGGCGATTGTCTCTACACCTAGCGCCCTAAGGTCTTAATTTCTTGGGAGTCGTTGGTCGAAAGCTCGTTAAGGTAGTACTGAAAAGCCTAAGGGAATAAGACAATATATAGTCATGAGAAGGAAAAAAAATAAATACAAATAAAGCGAGAAAAGTACAAAAATCCCCCATTATAAAAAAGAGAAAAAGAAAAGCATAAGTATTCCATTTTGACTCTTGAATTTGGGTAATTGTTTGAGTTCAATTGAAGCAAGTTTATTTGATGAGTTCTCAAGTTTACACTGTATGGTGTCTACTAAGAAATTTATTATCTTTCATATTTCTGCCTTTCATTGGTTAGCATGGTTGTTGAACAAACACTCACGGTATCCGTAATAACAGATTTGGATTCATAGATTATTGGGATATTATTGATCTGCTTTAACATGATGTATTAACATGTTTTTGTGATTTTTTTGAGGCCTATGGATATACGTGAGCTATTGAGTTGCTGACATTAAGAACATATAGATTGTTTGCATTTGCACGGTGTTTAGTTTTTCATGTTGTTTGTGTTTTGTTGCTTGATGACACGCAATGATTTAAGTTTGGGGGTATTTGATGATTGGATAATATATCCATGAATTGGATATACTTGAGCTTAGAATTGTGTATTCTCGAGTCGTTTAGTAGCATTTTTATTGCGTTTATGTTTTGATTTATAGGTTTGGAAGCTGTTGGAACACTTGGGGGCAAATGAGCTAAAATTGGGCATAAGAGTCACCTTCTGCTCCGTAGCTCCGGGGTGCTTTATCCCTTGTTAATCCCAGCGCTGGGGCGCTGAGGCACGTTATTAGTTGACCAGGGACGCCTTTGACCGTCCGTTTGACTTGGTTTGGCACATGGAATTCAAAGTTGTTTTGGATGAGAATTGTGGGAAGCTATAAAAAGAAGTTAAGTGCTGAAATTAGGGGTCTTATTCTACACAATTGGACGTTGAGCAAGGAGTCAAGAGGAACTTTAAAGATTTTCACTTAGAGTTTTCTTCTTCTTCATTCTTTCAATTTGTGTATTCTTTAAGGATGATTTGCAAAAGATTATTGGTTTTTATTTTCGTTATGAACTAATTCTTTAATTAAGATTTCAATTGAACTTTTTATGGCTATAAATTAGTTATTCAATTTATTCCAATTATTTATGTTGAAGTGAGTTGTTTATCTTGCCTTGCATCTATTGATTAATTATTTGGCCAATAATTACCTTATTACTCTAGAAGGAATTGAAAGAGGAATTCTAGGGTTAGAACTGGGCATGATAACATGTGACTTAGTTATTTGCACAGTGAATAATTAGATTTGTGAATTGAATGGAAATATCTGTTCACCTCATGTAACACATAAGGAATTGGAATTGAAGGAGTTTAATTCACTTTTTTTGCATAGGAATATAGCGAGATTAATCTGGATTAAATAGAAGTCAATTGATTACTTGAAAAGGGGCTTTTGACATTTGAGAATTCATGTTAACAATTCAGTAGAAATAATAATTGGTATAATTGATCTATTGTTCATAATTGGGGATATTGAGGTCTTAATCCTTATTTATCTGAAGTTATTCATTCAAATCTTAGTTTATTTATTTGCCTATTTTAGAGTAATATCTTTAATTGTTTAATTTAGTTTTATTATTTAGAAAAATCACACTTTATGGTTGTTTAAATAAAATTGGATTGATATAGTGCTAGTAGTTGGAATTTATTGATTAGAATTCTCTGTGGGTTTGACACTCTATCTTATCATTTTATTACTTGTTGACCATGTATACTTGCACGTATTCATTGATTGTGAAATCAACTAACACGTATACTTGCGTATTTTGCTAGTATAGAATTAGGCAAACACCCACACCCCTAAGGACTCTCCTATGTCTCCCGCAACAGTAGTTATATGGGTAAGACTAATCTTAATTTTCAGGTATTATTAATAGTAGGTAGTTAAAAAAATAATATAATTAACTCACATATACAAAATAAATTACGGAACTGATTTCAAACGCTTCGGGACGCCCATGTAGCTAAGTTGTGGGCTACTAGGAGAGATTCTGAGCCATTAGATTCAACCACTCCTCTGCCCGAGATTGAGTTATCTCGAGATGAAAAGCTGAGACTATGGGTCGTGTTTCAGGATCCCCTTACTAGAAGTACCAGCAGGTATCACGTGTTGGGTCTTCCGATGATATATACCCGCGTATACCCTACCTGGAGGTAATAATATATATTTCTTATGTTTCTAATTATATCTTAATTTATAAAAATATACTTAAATTAAAATATACTACGTAATAACTTAATTTCTTATGTTTCAAGTATATATATATATATATATATATATATATATATATATATATATATATATATATATAGGGATTCCATCCACAGCAACCAGTTGTTGGGAAGCAACCTCTTTTGGCCCAGCCGCTACAACTTGTACCGGCCTTAGACAAATTTTTTTTATAAGCCGCTACAGGTTGTAGCGGCTGGGCCAAAAGGGTTTTCTCCCAACAACCGGTTGCTGTGGATGGATACCCATATATATATATATATATATATATATATATATATATATATATATATATATATATATATATTTATCGTAAGCTGATTGTTTTGCATGTTATTTTATTTTCTCTTAAATGTCTCTTTAATTCTTTCATATAGACTAATGAGTTATATTTTTAATTTTATCAACAGGGTGGCGATGTTGATGTTGCTGGTGATAGAAAGCATGCTGGTGATGCAGATCTTCAGCGGAGGGGATGATTACGAGAATTTTCAGACGCCAGAGCAGCGACGTCGATCCACGCCCGATGATTCTCCTCTTACTAGTGGTATTACTATATTATGTTGATATTTTGTATAACATTAGTTTATATATGTTTTATAAAATATTTGTAAATTATTGTAGTTTAGCTTATTTCTTTGTAAATAAATGTATTTTACTTTAGTTTTGTAAATAATTGAATTTACTATTCCATCCGTTCCAGGATAAAAGTGCTGATGAATTTTTCACTCATATTAAGATGAAGAATGGAATGACAAAATTGCCCATAATAATGTCATTAATTATTTTCAATATATGTGAGAGAATGACTTTCTAGCTATTCAATTCAAAATATTCTCTCTCCATACCTATTAAATATGGAGAGAGAATTAGAATAAGAAAAGTATGAGATATTTAATGCTACGGGCATAATAGAAAAAAATGTGTAAAAGTTTAGTTATTAAAAGAAAGTGGACATTTAACATAGGACTACCCAAAATAGTAATAAGGATTTTTATCATGGGACGGAGGAAGTATTATTCTTTGTAGTTTATAATTTATATAATTGTAGTTTAACGTTATATGTTGTTAGAAAAGTAGTAATATATTCACGTTAAAATGTGTTTATATATTGTTCTTCTAAGTAGTTACGTTGTGTTGATTACGATATAAGTTATTGGATGTAGTTATTGGTTAATTACTGCATGTAGCTGGGATAAAGCAAGTTACATGTACAAAAAAGGGGTTTAAAAATCTTTAATCCATAAAAACGAAAATTTTATTTAAAAAAAACGATATTTTCGACGGAATAAGGTAAACCCGACAAAAATTCCGTTGGATATAAGGTTCATAATTTATTTTAAAAGCCTCTTATTTCTGACGGAATAGTCCTTAATTAATACTGACGGACATTCCATTGAAATTAGGCCTTACCAGATCAAATAGAGAGCTTACATGTGTCCCACTTATTCTGGATGGACTAAATCCGACGGAACTAATCCGTCGACCATAACCAATCTCCCTCAACGGAATTGTCGACAGACTTATCTCTGACGGGGTTTAATTCGACGAAATTGCCGACAAACACTCCAAGAAAAATGCCTAACAGCGACCACTAATATCAGCAACCGCATCTCCGGTCTCTGATAATACTAATAGTGACCGACATCTGCGACCTTCATTTAATATAGTCGCTATTTAATATCAGCGACCACATGCGGTCGCTGAGAGGCCGCTAGCACAAATTTGCCTCATAAAATTTGGCACGAAATGTTGGCGCCAAGGTTTTGTGCGACCACTTAATATCTAATTACTTATTTTTGTAAGTAGAGATTTTCTCCGGTCGCTAGTAGTGGTCGCTGATGTGCATCCCAGCGAACTGATTTTGTGTGACGACTATCAACGACCGCGTACGGTCACTAATAGACGGTCGCTGATAAACCTTTTTCTTGTAGTGAATGTTAACATCATAATTGTGTGTGGGCGAAAATCGTGAGGTCTCACAATTAGCCTTCTTAATCTATTTATCGGCATGTTTCCTCATGATAGGTGGAATTAAATAAAATAAAGGGAATAAAATGAAGGGACCTATGGGGGGTGTTTGTTTACAGCTGAATGGAGCTGAATTTGAATGGCTGAATCGGTCAGTGCGTTTGTTTTGGTCTGAATGGTTGAATCGGTAAGATGGACGAGCTGAATGGTTAAGTCAGATTTTTTTAGCTGAATGGCTGAATGAGAAGCTGAATGAAGTAAAAAATATTAACTATTATATTAAGTAATATTATATAAATTTACAACAATTTTGAATTTTTCCAGATGGGTAAAATAATAAAGTTTTTTCATTCAGATGCTTTAGATATGTCAATTATCAACCAACTTTTTTTATTCATATTCAGATTCAAATTTATTCAGTTTTTATCAAACACGCCCTAGAATTACTAGAATTTGGTTCGACCTATTAATGAGAATTGAAGTCTTTGCGTGGGCGTCCACTAGTGGCTTATGTTGTGGTCGACATTCCTACGTTCTCCTCTTTGTCCCCCCCCCCCCCCCCCTTCTTAAGTAATTAAATATCTGATGAAGTAGAACCAACTCTATTAAGATGATAGATTCATTCAATGTACTATCAATCAACATGCATGACGGGTTCCTACTTGGTATGGAAATCGGATTTCACCGTCCCCTCTTTCTGATCCAGGAGTTGAGTTCATCCTTTGAAGTGGAGTTACTCTCCTACGTACCCAATGAAACTTCGATTTTTGTCACCTCTCTCTTTAGCTTCAGTGGAGTTAGCTTTTACTTCGACAGCAATACTTTTTATTTTTGGGTAATTTTAAGTAAATGTTATTATACTGTCACAACATTAAGGGGAGTGTGATTGAATCCGTAATCACATGCATGCATGGAAAGGGTGACGGTACACCAACTGAGCCACAAGTTAGTGGTAGTTAATACCTCTCACTGGGTCTTAAATTGTCAGTGACGGAATCAAAACATATTTTAAAGGGAGGCAAAATACATTAATAAAAAATTTATTTATTGACGTTTGAAGAGTTTCTTTCGGTTGTACGAGTGAGAGCATGCAACTGTATTATTCATCAATTATTTAAAAAAACAGAAATTAAACAAATTATAGCTAATTTACTTGGATTTTCCTCAAGAGTCCCATACTGCTTTTTTGTCTTTTTAGTTATAAGCAATGAAAGAGAATGCTCATAGCCAAAATCAGCACTTGGGATAATATGGTCCAATTTAATTTTAATGGGTGAGATCAACACTTTAAGCAAGACTTTCTTAATTTAAGGTATTAAACCATCTTAATTTTTATAATTAAAAATAAAATCAATTATTCCTAAATTAACAGAAAATCAATTAAAAATAAAATCAATTTTATTCTTTTTCTTATATCCCTAAATTTATTTGTAATCATCAAAATTACATAAAAAGTGGAGACCTAATTAACAGAAAACATTAATAGTATGCATATTTAGGCTAAATTAAAATTAATAGTACCAAATTTGAAAGACATTTAGGCTAAATTAAAATTAAAAATTACTTAAATTACTTACCAAAGTCCAAAGCAGAGTAGCACTGTAGCAAACAAGCAGTGGTTAAGTGGAGGCGTGGAGCAGATCAGCAGATAGCGGCGGGCAGCGGCGGCAGCAGTGGCGGGCGCAATGGAGCTGTGGAGGCGAGGCGAGGCGAGGCGAAGAGGGAAGAGATGAAGTCTTGAAGAGAGGCCGAGAGGCGAGAGGGAAGTGATCTGTAAAGTGTTAAGACTATTATACATTTAGACTAAAGAGGCAAGACCCAAGACCTAATAATAATAAAAAAATAACTTTTTAATGAAACGACGTCGTTTCATGTTAGTTTAATAACAAAATTGAAGAAGAGTCTCGGTCCTCTCGGAGAAGAACTACTCGTCGGTCAGTTGCTGTCGCTGCTTGTCGGGCTGCCGGCTGCCCCCCCCCCCCCCCCCCCCGGCCTAGTTACGCCTCTGTAAATAATACTCTCTCCGCCCCAGGATAAAAATTCTGGTGGACTTTTCACGTATATTAAGAAGAGGAATGAAATGACAAAATTGCCCATAATAATGTCATTAAATATGGAGAGAGAATTAGAATAAGAAAAATAAGAGATATTTAATGTTACGGTTATAATAGAAAAATATGTGTAAAAGTTTGATTGTTAAAAGAAAATGGACATTTAACATGAAATTATCCAAAATAATAATAAAGACTTTTATCATGACGGGGGGAGTAAGATGGTTACTATAAGTATACCATGATATCTTTAGGTATCGGGTTTGATTATTACTTTTGTGTTAATCTCTCCTCTCTCTCTGAAACTTATTTTTTAGTTTATGTGAGGAATATTTCCTCTTTTATGCAAGCCATATTCCTCTTTTATACAAGACTTGACTGATTATTTTAAGTTATCCTTTATTTTATTCTCTTGTTCTTTTTTATAGTCAAAAACCCTACTCCAAAACTGATTTAGATCCGGGGATGGTCTCTTTTCTCTTTCAAAAGATTCCCCCTAGATTTTTTTTTGTTATCATTAATTTACTATTTATTTGTTATTTCCTTCTTTTGTAGAGTTTGTATTTTTCTTTTGTAGGGTTTTATTTTCTCTTAATTTGGGGTTAGATTTCTCGTTTTTTCTCCACTATTGTGGGAGCCATTTTTTTACTTTTCGAAACTTGGATACTCTACGTTGAGACTTGGTTTCAGTTACGATATATTATGGGTGATTGCATATATGTCGATCAATTGAGGCATGCCTCCAATAATTGTTTTTTTTATTATTTTATTTTTCTACTTGGATCATGAAATATAATAATTCAAATTTTATTTTCGGACAGGGTAAGCATCCCTTCAATTCAATCATACATTTAATTTAATTTTATTTTATTTTTAATTATTGAATGAATTAATCTTCCTTAGTATTGTTCCTAGGATTTGTCAAAAAATAAAATAAAAGATTATTGTATTTCTCAACGTTATGTAAGTTTATTGATTTGTTGGGAAAAGTACGCCAAAAATAATCTATATCCCAGGAATTACTTTTCCGTCTTTGTACAATTAAATATGAAATCAACAAAATCAATTATTAGAACAAAAATAACAAATAACCATCCACAAGCAAGACACCAAATTTACGTGGAAAACCCTCTAAAATTAAGAGGTAAAAACCACGGGTTAAACTCCGAATATCCACTATATCACTAATAATGGGCTTACAATAATCCTCTCAAGTTTTATGCCTTAAAACTTGAGGTTACACAATAAATTGAGATAATACAAATTTACATTTAATTAAGTTGAGAAACCTAATTAACTTCACCAAAAAACATCCCAAGCAATAAATTCTTCAAGCTTTTAATTGAACAGAGATGATGACGGATACCCACGAACAACAAACAGTAATTCTCTCAATTTATTCTTTTGGTATCTTCTTACTACCAAGCTTCTCTATCTCATATATTAAATAAAACTCTCTCATAGCCTTATTTATAGTACTCTTCCTAATCCATTCATATTATGGATTAGAAACAATTTATTCTCATAATCAAATTATGGATCACATCTCCTTATCTTGGTCACCAACCAATCTAACAATTAAATCTTTTTTCAACTTGGATTTCTTTCATGAAATCTCCAATTCCAATATTGCTTCCATTAACCAAATTTTTAATTGGATTAATATCAAGTAAACCCACTTACTTGCTCACAAAGAAAATCAATTCTTTTATATCTTAGATTCTATCTCATGGGTGAGGACCCACACCTAACAATCTCCCCCTCCGAACCCATGAGAGGAGGGATCACCAACCACAGCTCCTCACTCGGAGTTAATTCCAACGATGTCTTGGCTCAACTCAAGTTTCTTGGAATTTTCAAATATCTTCATGTTCGGCTTTGTCTCATCGGCATGGTTCTTCTCAATGGGAGGATCTAACACAAACTTGACATATTTTTGCTTGCCAAATTCATTCACAACCGCTTTGTACCCTGGCTGCGAGCAATCACTTTCCTTCTTCACTTTTGGTACCCATTTAAAGCGAAGAGCTTTTCTCTCGTGGTTCTCATGCAAGGCTTTTCTCCCATCTCGCACGGCTTTGTACCACACCTTTTTCTGTCTAACTCTCCCATCTTCAACACCTCTCACATGCACCCGCATCGTATAAAGAGTGTCTACCTTCTTACCTCTAGTCACCACTAGAGACCATTTGGTTAGATTCCACCGACCTTCACCAAAGTAACTTTTATAACCATTCTCATCAAGCTTACCAGCAGAGATTAAATTAAAACAAATATCCAGAACATGTCTAACTTCTCTCAGTATCAACCTGCAACCACTGTTAGTTTTCAAGAAAATATTTCAATGCCTATAATCTTGGATGCACTTCCGTTTTCCATGCGCACATGGCCAAAATCACCACTACTGTAGGATGTGAAGATTTCACAACGCGAAGTAGCATGGAACGACGAAGCACCTGAATCAATAATCCAATCATTAACATGGCACTTGGGTTTATCATCACAAACAATAGCTACATCAACGTCGGATAGATACACAATCGAATCTTTATCCTCATCTTTTTCCTTAGACTGCTCCTTTAAAAATTTGCACTCTCGTCTTATGTGATCCGGCTTCTGGCAGTGAAAGAAAATTACTTATTTTCTATATCTTGACCTTCCCCTGAATTTGTCATCTTCAGGAGAGTTTCTCCCTTTGTTTTTGCCCCTACTCTGTGCGACAAAAACTTGTGCCTCGGCGCTAATCACCATAGTATCTCTTCGCAACTGTTCCTCGTTAAAAAAACTATCCTTAACTGTATCCATAGTCAACTTGCCATTAGGAGCGAAGTTACCAAACGATACAATTAGCGTCTCCCAGCTATCAGACAAAGAGCTCAACAACAACAAAGCCTGCATCTCATCGTCAATTACCATCTTCATCGTACTCAACTGATTTATCAAACTCAGAAAATCACTCAAGTGTTCTGCAATGGAGTTTCCATCCTTGAATTTAGAATCACAAGCTTCCTGATCAAAAAAGTTTTATTTTGCGCCGTCTTCTTTTCATACATGGACTCCAATTTCTACCAGAGATCATAGGCTTTAGTTTCCGTGGCAACATGATGAAACACACTTTGATCAATCCACGGTCTGATCAGACCAATAGTCTTCCTGTTCATCTCTTGTTCCACTGCGTGTCACTCTTGTTTGTGGGCTTAACTCCATCGTTCTCAAGTGGCTCGTATAAATCCTTGCAGTAAAGCAAATCATCCATTCTTGGCTTCCAAATTGCATAATTTGTAGCCTTGAAATTAATCATGCAACCTGTTGTCCAATCCTCCATTTAATTCGCACAAGAAAACCACAAAAAATAATGTTGGAAAAAGTACGCCAAAAATAATCTATATCCCAAGAATTACTTTTTCGTCTTTGTGCAATTAAATATGAAATTAACAAAACCAATTATTAGAACAAAAATAACAAATAACCATCCACAAACAAGACACCAAATTTACATGGAAAACCCTCTAAAATTAAGAGGTAAAAACCACAGGTCAAACACCGAATATCCACTATATCACTAATAATGGGCTTACAATAATCCTCTCAAATTTTATGCCTTAAAATTTGAGGTTACACAATAAATTGAGATAATACAAATTTACTTTTAATTAAGTTGAGAAACCTAATTAACTTCACCACCAAAAAACACCCCAAGTAATAAAGTCTTCAAGCTTTTAATTGAACGGAGATAATGGTGGATATCCACGAACAACAAACAGTAATTCTCTCAATTTATTTTTTTGGTATCTTCTTACTACTGAGCTTCTCTATCTCATATATTAAATAAGACTCCCTCATAGCCTTATTTATAGTACTCTTCCTAATCCATTCCTATTATGGATTAGAAATAATTTATTCTCATAATCAAATTAGGGATCACATCTCCTTATCTTGGTCACCAACCAATCTAACAAGTAAATCCTTTTTCAACTTGGATTCCTTTCATGGAATCTCCAATTTCAATATTGCTTCAATTAACCCAATTTCTAATTGGATTAATATCAAGTAAATCCATTTACTTGCTCACAAAAAAATCAATTCTTTTATATCTTGGATTCTATCTCATGGGTGAGGACCCACACCCAACAATATTATAATTGTATAGTAATTGATTATGAGAATCTATTTTATTTATAATGCAACTCTAAATTGGGTTCCAAAAAGAAAAATTCAGCACCTAAAAATAAAATAATACTATCTCAAAATAAGAGGTTTTTTAATATGCCATAGACAAGTAAGAATATGATGGACTTAAAAGAAGGGTGTTGATATTGTCAAAACATAAATTTTACGGTTATAAATATATATTTAACCACACTTTAATAATTATTTTAACAATACTTAGACACTTTAAGCCGCTCGTTATTTTGACAACATCATTTATAATTCAGCAATATCCAACCCCCTAAAATAACTACTCTTTCTTAGGAATTTTAATGTGGGCACACTAAACAAATCCAATAGTTTTTTTAATATAAAATCTTGTCAGTTTAGTTTAAAAATAATGTTTATTTAATTTTGAATGAATGAACTAGTTCTTAATTTTTACCTATCCATGTACGACTCTAGCATGCAAACAAAAAGGTCATGCCAATACTCCCAGAATTCGAGCTAGGGGTGAGCATAGTACGGTTTGAAGTCCAAATCGCACACAAAACTGTTTAGGTACGGTTTGACAAATTCAAAATCGCACATGAAACTGCTTGTGATTGGTGCGGTGCGGTTTTAATTTGTACGGTTTCGGTTCAAAAATCAATTGAAACAACAAAAAGGTTTAAGCCTTCAATAAAATTTAACATAGAACTCACATTAAGCAATTAACTTAGTGACATAGTCGGCAATGTAAATTATATCAAACATAAAATCAAAGTTCCTTCTGTCAAACATGTCAAATTCACCATCAAATCATAGAACAGTGAGACACGTAAAATAGTTTTAGTTTATAATAAAAATGATGTTTTAAAACTAAAACAGACGCTATATAAAACATCGGAGACCATATATTCGATAACAAGTAAGAAGGTTTATCTAATTCCCAAAAAAATAAAAGTATATACTGGAGATAGAATGAAATTCTATCTTATATATTGCAAGGAGGACTCATAGAATATAATCATAACTATACTTAATTTAAAAAATAATCTATTAGATTATTACTACTATAGCATAGACATTATCAAATGCATCGCTTGAACCAACGAATTTAGCTCCTCATAAGCCCCACCAATAACGCATCAAACAAATTCAAAATTTCAAAACCCAAATGCTTAATTTTTGACTTTATAACCTCTAACCATCTTCTTTCAATTGGTGAAAAATGAAAATGCAATACTAGGGTTTTCTTTGAGCGTGTTCAAGTGAAAAAGTAACTTTAGAATTTACTAGAGATAATACATACATACACACACATGGTGCGGTTTCGGTTTTATGTGTGCGGTTTTGACTAGCTAGTAACCAAACCGAACCGTAAATTTGGTTATTCAACCTACCTAAAATCGCCACATACGCTAAAACTGTTGGTGCGATTTTAATTTGTGCGATTTGTACAATTTTTAGTGTGGTTTCGGTTCCAATTTAATTACTTGCTCCAGCTACTTATTAAACAAACAAAAATCGATAATATATATAAATGCAAGGGTTCTAAAGTTAAAGTTATACAAACATTTCTATATGCAAAAAATTCAATTTCAAGTTTTAAATTTCATTATTCCGAATTGAAAGCCTCATTTTTTGAGAAATACATAACCAAACAAACCTCATATTAAAGGAAGAAATAAGAATCGAATTGAAGATCTACATAAAAGTTAGGTACCTCAATCTTAACTACTAAACTAAGGGGTTGTTTGATAAAAATTGAATGAATCTGAATTTGAATGAAAAAAATTATTTGATAATTAACATGTCTAAAACATCTGAATAATAGATTTTTATTATTTTACCTCGATCTCTAAAAAAATTCATAAAATTATAATAAATTTATTTAATATTACTTAATATAATAGTTAATATTGTGAAAAAAAAACCATCCAGCCGCTCATTCAGCCTATTCAGCCAAAAAATGGAACTAAATCATTCAGTCCAAATCGTCTGAATGGCCGACCAATTCAACCATTCAGACGATTTTTAAAAAAAACAAACACACTTAAATGACTGAATCGGTCAACTATTCAGTCATTCAGCAGAAAACAAACAACTCCTAATACCTGGTCGATTCCCTAGTTAGAAATAAACAATTAACATAGTCGTACCATTCCTCCCTTAAGATTCTTTTGTAAGCTAGCCAAGTGACAAAATATAAGGGAATAATTGTATGTATTTTATTTTCAAAAAATAGAATTGGAAACGAGTAAATTTTCTGTTCATTTAATTTGCTGTTTAGAAACTCCACATGCTAATTAGAGGATAAACAACAGTATTAGGTATTTATATTTAACTAACTCATCATCCCGTGCGAAGCACATAACTTATTTTTGTTATAAAATTATTTTATTATTTATATTGTACTATACTAATATATTAACTCTACTAATAATAGATCAATATTGTGTACAATGATTTTTATATATAACAAATGTTTTCTTCTGAAATATCCTATCTAACTAATAATGTATAACTAATTATTGATGAAAAAATAAATAATTAAATTTAAAAATCTACAATAATAATTCTTCTACTTATATAATATAAATGATAGTATTCTTCTTTAAAATGATTTATTTGTTTCTATATTCCTATGTTTATCTATTTATGTAATAATAAAACTTTAATTAAACTAAAAAAATTAAACTTATATAATTTATTAATAAAATATTATTGCCATTAATAATATGAATTTTAAAGAACACTACCTAAATAAAAAATGTTTAAAAATATGAGAGTGGTAAGTAAATAATTATGATAGTAAGAATGTAGATAAATTTTTTTTTGAAATTAAATAAGGGATGAAAAATATAGTTTTTTTTTATACTAAAATTTAGGTTTCTATTACAGCATTGTAGGGTTGTAGGACTATTCCCATGTTTTAGGGGTGAGAGACTATTTTGTGCTATTTATTAGGGCTGAACAACGATTTTTGTCTTATTATATATATATATATATATATATATATATATATATATATATATATATGCATATATATAGCTTTTATTTTTCAAATACTAATTTTTTAATTAATTATATTATCTTGTAGTTTATAATAATCCATCGATCGGTACCATAGAAAGAGATTCATTTACAAAATTTACGTATATCAAAGATGCATTTTTGTTACATGTAAACTCTTATAATAATGAATTGTTAATTTAGTAATGATGACATGATAATAAAATTATAATGACAAATATAGTGTTCTTTTATATTACTGTGACGCCCCCAAAATAGGTATACATCACTCATTCTGAGTCGTCAAATACATGGTACAGAAACAACTACAACTTCATTATTACAATTGTCGTGCAAAATACGACAACACATATACTGTGAGTTTAAATACAAATATTGCCTTCTAGACAGTATTCAAACTCAAATAAGTCCTCATTATAATTATTGATACACTATTTTACAAAATAGTGAGAACTGCTAAACAACTATCTTGATCCATCATTCCATACCCCGACTAGTTCCCGCTATATTCTCTCCTCCTGAGAAGAAAAATGAAACAAAAAGAAAAAGGGTGAGCTCAACTAGACCAGTAAAGAAATATTATGACTAAAATAATATACAACAAATTATCATTAGTGTTCAACAGGAAAAAATCTGATAGAATATAAAAGACAACAAGTTTTAGATCAACAACTGCAGCGGAAACATCAATCCATTAGAAGAGTCAAGTAGAGAATGAATTCTACTGTAAGACCCCAACTTTTTATAAATAAAATCGAATTTTCTCTATTTATTATTGTGAATAATAAAGTGTTAATTTGATATAATACTTTGGTTATGAGTGAAATGTGCAAATTTTGTAAAATAATCAAGTGGTTATAAGTTATTGGAAAACTTTTGTGGTTTGGTTGTAAGAGGATTTTGTCTAGAAAGGTTGTTAGAAAATGTTGGGATATATGGTCTGTAAGATATACGATTCACCTCTTTTATGGGTTTTAGGTATCTTGTAAATATTTTAATTTTTGTTTAGAAAACAAGAAATATTTTTCAATTTGCATTATTATTGCTGTGAAATTAAAAGTTTGGTTGTATGTCGTGTTTCTGTGGAAGCAGCTAAAAGAACAAGACATGTACCACAAGATTGATACATATGCGAGTGACTTCCCTTATTTAAAAAACAACATATCTCCTAAAGAGCGGACCGATCGTCAATAAAAAGTTTCATTCCTTTTTTAGCTTCAACATTCTAAACAAAAGCTCTCAAGACGATATATTGGGATCGCTATTACAATGAGTGTTACACATGAGTGATACCACCAAAGGTGCAAAGTGGCTAAACTTCCCATCTCACAAAGAAATTAAAAGTCATATATTTTTATTATTTAAATATTTAGATATACATTGTCATAATTTTATTTTTGGAGGGTACAAAAGGTAAGAAATATCTCACGTTCTTGTGTGAGATATCACTAAACATGCATTTTTGGCAACGACTTTATAAGTCGTTGCCCGAAAAATCGTTGCCAAATGACCATTTTTTTGTAGTGAGTGTCACTTATCCACTCATTTAATTAGTGACGCACTATTATCTCGTCATATAAAATTGTTATTTGAGATAATAAAATTTGTCATAATTTATTAATTTTTTGTCTTTACAAAATTTGCTTCCAAATAAAATTATGACGATATTAAGTACTTTGATACTAGATATAAGAATTTATGACGAACCATTTTTGTCACTTATACACTCATCTAATTAGTGACGGACTATTATCTCGTTATGTAAAATTGGTATTTATGACAATACAAATTGTCATAAATTATTATTTCTTCGTCTTTAAAAAATTTTCCTCCAAAATTTATCAGATTTTTTTTTGTCTCCAAATAAGATTGTTACGATATTACGTACTTTGTCACTAAATATAAGAATTTATGACAAACCATTTTTGTCACTTATCCACTCATCTAATTAATGACGAACTATTATCTCGTCATATAAAATTGGTATTTACAAATTGTCATAAATTATTATTTTTCTGACTTTAAAAAATTTCCCTCCAAAATTTTTCAGAAATTTTTTGCCTCCAAATAAAATTGTGATGAATTTGTATTTGACATCACTAAATGTGAACATTAGTTACGAAATCACATTGTCACTAAATTTTATAAATAATTAATGACAAACTATTATGTTGTCATCGAAAGAAATATTCCGTGACAATAAATACTGTCATCAATTATTACAAAATGTCACTAAAAGGTTTCCCTTCAAAATTTTGGTACAAAATTCTACCTC
The DNA here is from genome assembly GCA_020205505.1 of Panax japonicus. Taxonomy (NCBI): domain Eukaryota; kingdom Viridiplantae; phylum Streptophyta; class Magnoliopsida; order Apiales; family Araliaceae; genus Panax; species Panax japonicus. Next base: position 82,687,865 of record CM035091.1, read on the forward strand.
CAAAATAACTTGTGATGAAATTTTGTTAATCGTCATCAAATGTGTAAATCAATGACGATATAAATGATTAATAGTAACAAAATTAAAGGTCGTAACAAAAACAAAAGTTTTAGTGACGATAATGAATTTCGTAATTATTAATTAACAAATTGTGACAAAATTTTGTGCGTGGCAAAAAATTCGTTATAAAATGTGTGATTTCTTGTAGTGAAAATATTCATTGTTGTCGGGAAATATTCGTTTGGTCGTGGAATATTCTTTCTGTCGGAAAATATTTGTACGACGGCGTAGCCATTTATGGGCCCCATAACAAAAAATGGTCGGATAAAAAAACGACAAGTTTGAGTTTTTAAAAATAACGGCGTAGTTGTTACTATTAACACTGTTGGAATATCCGGTGGTTAAAATACAGTAATACGCGTGGTTGCACAGTAGCACACTGTATTGCATAATATTTTTTGAATTATTGATTCTTACGTAAGAAGGCACTACTCAATAATATTACAGTAATTAATGTTCAATATTTTATTTATTGATTCAATAATTGTTGCGTTGATATTTAATATTATTGTTGTTCAATAATTGTCATTGCACAGTATCTCCATTATCAGATCAATAATTCATATTATTTGAATACTATTATCAGATAGCATTATTGGCAATGTCTAAAGAAGTTCTGCATGTCTAGGAAAGGGGTTTGGTCACCTAGCTAATTGCACGCCAATAAGGAGATATCCTTATCGGAAAGCCCCCTCTTTCTTGGGAACGACCTGGTTGTCATAATTGTGATTCTGTAATATTATTTGTGAATAATTAATTATTGATTTATATGATAAGGAAATATTTATTTTATGTGGATATAAATGATGGATATATTTATTGTGGTTATAAATGAAGGAATTCATGCTGAGATGTTTTATCAGTATTTTATCGGAATGGAAGTTTTGAAAATCGTTCGTATGTGGATTTCTGTTATTTTTTTCGTTTGGAATTTGAAAAAACTTAAACTTACAAAGTTGTAGAGAATTTTATTTCCTATGGAATAGACACGAGATTCGAATTTGTCTGATAAAAGGGTTATTTGTTATGAATTATTGAAGTTTCAGAAATAAATATTTTTATAAAAAATATGGTGGGCCCCACTTTTGGTTGGTGAGAAATGAAATATGCTGGAATTTATTTTCAAAAGTGGTGGGCTTGAATAGTAGCAGGTAAAGCCATCATGTAGCAGGTTAGTCTGCTATGGCGTTCTAAGCATTTTCCTATAAATAGGATGCTTAGTTAAAATTAAAAATCACACTAGAAACAAGTTTTCTCTCTTTCTCTCTCTATATTATCGAGCGTATTTTGTGAGTATTTAGATACTTTGTGAATTGCTATTCATCAGTGCAAGTTTCCTTCAGCCTTATACCGATATTCCGATCAAAAGTACAGTTATTTTGAGGTAAGGGATGTTATTTTCTTCCTAATGATGTTATTCTTTCAATATCATTATATCGAAATATTGGTATAAATTTTATTGTGGAATTTCTACCTTTTTGTATCGGAGTTACTATTCACGTATACGGCACTATTCATGTATACGACACTATTCACGAATACGACTCTATTCACCGAAAAATAAAATTTTCTTCTTTTTGTCCAAGATGTCTATTATGGTTACTATCTTTGATTGTATCCATGTTTTGATCTTTATTTTTGAATTCTGCTTCACAATTTGTTATTATGGAGTATTTTTGAACTTGGATAAACTAAAATACGAATCCCTAATCTTTGATCTTTTATTTCACTGGATTCGTTTTCTTTAAGATATTTTTCATCATCCTCAGTTCTAAATGATGATATTACTGAATATCTTTTGTGACGCCCCCAAAACAGGTATACATTCTTGGGTCGCCAAATACATGGTACAAAATTCAAATACAACTTAATTATACAACAGTCGTGTAAAATATGATAAAATATAATCTAAGAGTTTTTAATAAGAATATTGTCATCTAGACAATATACAAACTCAATGGAGTCCTCATTACATTTATTGTCACACTATTTAACAGAATAGTGAGGATTACTAATGTTATCATCTGGACTGTCACTCCGTTCCCCAACTAGTCCCGTCTATGTTCTCATTTCCTAAAGAGAACAGTGAAAGAAAGGGTGAGCTCAACTAGCCAGTAAGAAATATTATGACTAAGATAATGCAGAATAATTTATCGTTAGCCTTCAACAATGTTAAACTGATAAAATATAGCAAACATCAAGTTTAACTGCAGCGGAACAAGCAATCCATTAGAAGAGTCAAGTAGAGAATAAAATCTACTATCTTCTATGATTTAAAAGGTTTTTTATCACTTTTATCACTGAGACTCAACTTTATAAATAAACCACATCATCCCTGCACTACGGCCAATGATATTCATTAGTATCACGATCACAAATTATCCATGCACTACGTGCCAAAGATATTTTTGTATTCATCAATTGTCATGATCATGCCAACAAATGTCCATATCAATGCACTACGGGCCAATTAGGACTTTTACCACATCATTTGTAACATTACAGTCATGATTATACCGAATAATCCCTGAACATAATCATACGAAGTCCATCTATGCAGTACAAGCCACAAATGACTTTCAACGTAACATAATATAAACATGAGGATGATGACAATGATATAAGAATTCAATAAAACAAGTTCAAGAATTAATTTATCCAGGAACCAATAACGTCCAAATTGTCAACATGATACATTTTTGAGGAGTAAAATTTAAGAATGTTCAGAAGAATATTTCCATGAAAAAATACTGAATGAAGCGCAAAATGCAAGGATATTCCACTAATTTCATTGAGTATAAAAGCCAAAACTTTAACCAACTGAGTATAATAAATAATTGAATAACAAAAGAATTCACCAGGCATGCGATAGACCGCACAGACCGGTTATTCCAATAAAATAATAAATAATGGAACCAGGTCATGCGTAAACGCACAGACATGATAATCCAACTGAATAATTAAGAATTGAATAACAGAAGAATTCACCATGCATGCGATAGACCGCACAGACAGGTTATTCCAACAAAATAATAAATAATAGAACCAGGTCATGCGTAATACGCACAGACAGGATGTTCCAACAGAATAATAAAGAATGGAATAACAGAAGAATTTCACCATGTATGCGGTACTTCGCATAGACAGGTTATTCCAACAGAATAATAAATAACGGAACCAGGTCATGTGTAATTCGCACAGACAAGATGTTCCAACAGAATAATAAGGGATGTAATAACAATATGATAGGTATAATTTCTTTTATATATTTTGATGATAACAATTATGTTTTAAATAAATATTTAATTATTTATTTTATTTTAAATATTGAATAAATTTATTAATGACCTTGATAATTTATGTCAAGTGTTAAAAAAATTAATTCATAAATTATGCATGGCAAGGAAACCCTATTTCATTTTCTAAAAAGAGGGCAAAAAGTTTTATAAAACATATACCATAATATTATACTTATATGTGTCTAATTAATGTGCATGTGTACCGTGCATGTGTGCTGTGTTATGACCGAGTGTATGTGCGTATGCTTGAGTGACTATCTTTTTGGGACAAACCGTGTATTGGCTGGCAAATTATTTGGTCAAACATAATAAATGCTTAAAAGCTAGAGAAAGGCCTGGGCGGTTTTTTAGCTTCCTACAACGTATCTGTTTGATTAAATCCGGACCCTTCAATTCAAAAATGCTTGATCTAAACCATACGTTCAAAAATTATTTTTCTAAATTACTATTTTGCCCCAACTTCAAAAATTCTATAAATAGGGAGTATTTCATTCATTCGATTTTTACCAATTTTGTGAAAAGAAAATCACACTCTCCTTGCCTACATTCTCTCAAAATTTTATATCTCTTCATACAAAAGTTCTGATTATTTTTGAAGAGAAAAATTGGTCCAAGTATTGAGATAAGTTTAATTTCTGTTGAATTATTTCTTTAGTGATCTTTTATTGATATTATTTATATAAATATTATAAAATAGATACGACACTTGATAGCTCAAAACAACACTAAGATACTGCTCCAAAAAGAGTAGTCATCCGAACCGGATTTGAGAATCATAGTGATCTATTGAAAATATTTATATAAATATCAATTGTGAAAATTATAAATTTAGTCATACTTAGACGTCGCAAGGGTACGGAGATACACCTCTACCAAGAGGAATTCGAACCGTACGATTCCTTAAAGTACTAAGTGACATTATCTATAAAAATTCACATAATAGATAAAATATTCTTATATATTATTTGAGTTAAACAAATAATATTTGGTTTATCAAATTGTGTTTATGTGACATTATGCTTATTATTTGAATTGACTTATTATTAATTTATCTACAATTCATAAATTATTTGATCAAAGATTAATTGAGAAATAATTCTATATTATCCATAGAAAAACACTCTTTATTATAAAGAATTATTAATTCTTCATAAAGAACTTTAATATCATATATCTGCTTAATAAGAAGCATATTTGATTCAAAGCTGAAATAATTTATTTGCTTATTCAAGAAGTATTTTTCACAAAAATATAAAAGTCATTTAAACTTTTATACCAGAGCATAATTTTCATAGTTGCTTACACAGAAGCTTTATTTAATCAAACCATAAATTATTATCTGCTTACTAAGAAGCATAGTTTCTCAAAGCATAATTTTTATCTTTAAATTATATTTGCTTATTTGAGAAGCATCAATCTGTACTAAATTGTTATCTGCTTATTTGAGAAGCACATTGTTGTAAAATCATTTGTAAAAAGAGAAAAGGTCAGAGTTAGTTTATTTTATGTGCCTGTGAGAAAGACGAGTAATTCTTCGACCAAGACCAGAGTCTTAGAGAGGTCAGCGGGAAGTTGGGTCTCTAGTGTACTTGTGAGGTGAGGAAGAGGCTGTTGTTTCAAGACCAGATCATAGAATAGAACTGAACTCAAAAGAAGGTACAACTAAACTTGAGGAGGGAATGGGGAGCTTACTGTCCAAGATAGAATAGTTGGGAATAGTTGGAAGTTTGACTATAAAACTTTGTAAAGGCTTCTCCGCCTATTGAAGGAGTTGATTATTACTGATAATAATAGGATCTTAAGTTCCAAGTAGGAACTTAAGACTGGACGTAGCAACATACCAAGGGGTGTATGTTGTGAACCAGATAAATCTCTGTGCATTGTGTGATTGAATTTTTATTATCTTGCATATTAATTTTTAACACTATAAATTAATTTCAAAAGGCCTAAGATAATTTTAAATCTGTAATAATCTATTCAACCCCCCTTCTAGATTATTATTGGACTTTCACAATAGCTCTCTTAAAGAACACGAAAGTAATAATACCCCTTACCTTAGAAAAACTGGATACTGAAATAGTGAGGTAGCAGACTTCTCTTCTTCTTTCTCTCTATAATTTCTCTCTATAATAATTGCTCTAAAGCTTTTGTGAATTGGTGAGAAATGAAGGAAGAATGAGCTTCTATTTATATGAAAATATAATTTCGATAATTGCACGTTTTGGGGCTCGAAATATTACAGTATAATACCTTCCTATTTTTCTTCATTTTTAATTTAGTCATGCAAGTATTAACAAACTTGCACCACCTCCCCTAATAGTAAATAATGTGAATTAATAGTTCATTCATGTGACTCAATAGTATAATCATGTGAAAAAACTAATTACAGTATAGTACCTTCAACTATACCTCTATTTTTAACTTAGTCATACAAATATTATCAATCTTGCACCAACTCCCCTAATAGTATAAGAATGTGATTCAATAGTACACACATCTGAACAAATAGTTATATAAGCATGTGAATTAGTAGCAATTAATTACTCATTTATCCGATAAATTATCCAATTTATCAACCTCCAAAATAGGTCCATTCCATCCAACCTATTCTGAGCCGCCAAAAACATGGTACAGAAACAACTACAACTTCAGTAATACAATTGTGGTGCAAAATACGACAACACATAAACTGTGAGTTTAAATACAAATACTGTCTAATAGAGAGTATACAAACTCAAAAGGAGTCCTCATTAAAATTATTGATACACTATTTTACAAAATAGTGAGGACTACTAAAACAACTGTCTTGAACCATTACTCCACACCCCGACTAGTTCCCACTATATTCTAGTCTCCTGAGAAGAAAAATGGAACAAAAAGAAAAAAGGGTGAGCTCAACTAGCCTAGTAAAGAATATTATGACTAAGATAATGTAAAACAAATTATCCTTAGTCTTCAACAGGGAAAAATCTAATAGAATACAATAGACAACAAGTTTTAAATCAACAACTGCAGCGGAAACAACAATTCATTAGAAGAGTTAAGTAGAGAATGAAATCTACTATCATCTATGAATTTAAAAGTCCATCATCGATATTTTATCCCTGTAACATCAATCAATATACATCATAAATCAAATATTCATCTTTACACTACAGGCCAAAGATATTCACCAGTTGGTCATGTTCATCTAAACACCTGTTCATCTTTGCACTACGGGCCAAAGGTATTCATTATAAAATCATTTATCTTTACACTACGGGCCAAAGATATTCATCTGTTGATCATGTTCATCTCAACACCTGTTTATCTTTGCACTACGGGCCAAAGATATTCATCAGTTAGTCATGTTCATATAAACACATGTTTATCTTTGCACTACGGGCCAAAGATATTTATCATAAAATTATTCATCTTTGCACTACATGCCAAAGATATTCAGTAATATCATCATTTAGGACTGAGGATGATGAAAAATATTTTAAAGGAAACGAATCCTGTGAAACAAAAGAACAAATATTAAGGATTCGTACTTTAAACAATCAAAGTTCAAAAATACTTCATAAATAATCATAGTGGGGTAAAATTCAATAATGAAGACCAAATCATAGATCCAATCAAAGATAGGAATCATAACAGACAATCTTGGACACAGAAAAGAAAATTTAATTTTTTCTGTGAATAGTGTCGCATTCGTGAATAGTGCCGTATACGTGAATAGTGTCGTATACGTGAATTGTAACTCCGACACTAAAAGATAGAAATTTCACAAAAAATATCATCATGCTTCGTGAATAGTACTCGTAAATATTAACTCGTAAATAGTAACTCATGAATAGTAAATCGTGAATAGTAACTCATGAATAGTAACTCTAACATGAAAAGTTTCAAATTTGATAAAAAAAATTCTAACCAATATTTCGGCATAATGATATTGAAGAAATAATATCATTTTTGAATAAAATAACATCCCTTACCTCGAAAGACAGTGCTTCTAGTTGTAACACCAGATATAAGTTATGACTTGAACTTGCACCGTATAGCAACACTCAAAGTATACTCACAAGAATACGCTCAATATATCGAGAGAGAAAGAGAAAAAAGATTTCAGTTTCTGGTGTGATTTTTAATTCTAACATAAGCTCCCTATTTATAGGAAAATGCTTAGAACACCAAAGCAAAAAATTTAATATAATATTAATATAATTATACAAATTTTCCTTAGCCCACCTTTTGGTTAAAAACACCAGCCACACATGTGCCAAAAGCAACAAAAACATTTTTCTAACAAAAAGTACTTAAAACTCCAAAAATCAATTCACACCCGATATACCAAAACTTCAATAATTCATAATAAATAGCCCTTTAATCAAAAAAATTCGAAACTCACGACTTTCAATAGGAAATATAATTATCTACAACTTTGCAGAAGAAAGTTTTTCCAAATTCCAAACAAAAATTGACCGAAATCCATAAACGGATAATTTTATAGGCTATAATCAAATTTAGGTCAAGAATTGTGGTCCACCGCCACACAAAATATGTGTTAATCATTTAATGTCACAAAAATACTCTTCCTCCTCATATACTCATATATCCCACATTCATTGTAAAAATATCATCATTAATATATTATTAAAATAATATATTTAAATGAATTATTTTATCAAAAAAAGATAAAATATTAATTTTTTAACAATTGTCACTTTAAAAATTTTCTCCATCTATATCCACATAAAATCAATATTTTCCTCATCATATAAATTAATAATTAATTATTCACAAATAATATTACAGAATCACAGTACTGACAACCAGGCCGTTCCCAAGAAAGAGAGGGCTTTCCAATAAGAATTTCTCCTTATTGGCGCGCAATTAGGTGACCAAACCTCTCCTTAGGCAGAACTTTCTAGATATTGCCAATAATGTTTTCTAATAATATTATTCAGATAATATGAATTATTGCTTCGATAATAAAAAATACTGTGTAGTGACAATTATTGAAACAACAGTAATATAAAATATCAACGCAACAATTATTGAATCAATAAAATAAAATACTGAACAGTAATTACTGTAACAATTATTGAGTAGTGCCTTCTTACGTAAGAATCAATAATTGGTGCAATACCGTGTGCTACTGTGCAACAACGCGTATTACTATGTTTTAACCACCGGGTATTCCAACAGTATTAACGGTAACAACTGTGCCTTAATTTATAAACAACTTATACTTGTCTTTTTCTTCATCCAATCACTTTCCATTATGGGGTCCACACAAGGCTGCACCGTCGTACGAATATTCCCCGACAGCAAGAATATTCCACGACCAAACGAATATTCCCCGACAATAATGACTATTTTATAACCACCTACTTATTTTTAAAATATTGGCGCATTTTACCCATAACTAACCACATTAATCAATTCAACCCTTACTATTTAAAAATAAATAGAGGAAATTAAATCTTCATTTATAAAAAATTGGGGCCTTACAACCTCCCCTCCTTATGAAATTTCATCCTCGAAATTGACATGCGTAGGACATGCTCCTTCCCATCCAAGATCTTGACTGGTACCTCCTCGTACGTTAAATCTTCTGCTATCTCGTCTGGTTCTAACTCAATAATGTGGTTTGGGTCGTCCACATATTTACGTAACATCGATACGCGAAAAATGTTATGAACATGCGTCATACTTAGCTGTAAAGCGAGTCTATAGGCCACAGTTCCTATTCGATCGAAGATTTCAAATGGACTAATAAATTGAAGGTTTGAGCTTTCCTCACATCGCTGATTCTCGCTTTTGGAATAACGACTTCTTGCATCTTCTTCTTCATATTCATGAACTCCAGGTCTATAGCTTGAGCATCTTTAAATTTATCGATTAAAGCCGATTCTAATCGTATATTCGTTATCTTCACGCAGGTTCTTGGAATCTTTAACTCTATCTCCATCTTCTGTAAGTCATACGAAATGGGTCTTTGTGTTAACAATATTGCACTCGTAAATGCATACGATCTTTTACTCAACGCGTCAGCTACCACGTTCGTTTTTTTTTCCAGGATGGTATTGAATGGTATGGCCATAATCTTTCAACAGCTCGAGCCAACGTCGTTGCCGTAAGTTGAGTTCTTGGAAGCTCTTTTCATATTCCTCGCTCCATTCGAATTTTGTATCTCTACGAGTCAGCTGAGTTAATGGAGTAGCGATTCGAGAAAATCTTTTCACGAATCTCCGATAATAACCAACTAAGCCTAGAAAGCTACGTATTTTGATTACTGACTTAGGTTGCTCTCAACTATGATTCATATCCCAATCTTGGATAGCACGTCATAATGGTACCTATCAGTTTACTATCACACAAATATGGCATCCCCTACGGAGAGTCTAGCTTTGGTGCATTCCACAAAGGAAGTCACCAGATAAAGGCTCAGGTACAAACTTCTACAGTTGAATTTTTAACTCCTGAAGTTCAATAGGAGCCATGAGATTTTAGAAATGGGTTTTGTACCGGGTTCAAAGTCGATACAAAATTCAATATCACACTTTGGGAGTAAGCCAAGAAATTCTTCAGGAAATACATCAGGAAATTTACTAACAACAGAAATATCATTCAAATCTGACGTATTTTTGTTCAAGTCCATGACATGGCTAAAAAAGCTTGACATCTGTTTTTCAATAAACAAATGACTTTATGGCTTGATATGAAAAAGTTTGACTTCAATGGTTTGGTTGCTTGAATTCGAATAACAGGTTGCTTAGGAATATGAAAACTAACAATTTTACGAAAGCAATCAATTTGGCATGATGAGTAGTTAACCAATCAATCCCTAAAATCACATCAAAAGCAAGTATCTTTAAAGAGATAAGATCAACAGGTAATGTGATGGTGACAACTTTGATCAAACAAGATTTATAAACAGCGGATGTAACGAAAGTTTTTCCTAACGGAGTTTCAACAAATAAGTCAAAGTCTAATTTTCTCCAGAGTCAAGTTTAAACGTTGAATATAAGCAGGAGATTTAATTGAATGGGTAGAACCGGTATCTAATAAGGTATAAAATTCGCAAGAATTTATAATTAACTAACCCGTGCTAACTTCGTTCGGGTTCCTCGCATTCTGACCGGTCACGACAAACGCTCTTCCAGGAATCGTTGACTTTGTCTTTTCCATATCCGCCTTTGGTCCCACCGTTCCAGCTGTACTTGATTTCTCTACAGGACAAAATCGAGCTATGTGACCATCTTTTCCACAACTAAAACATACCTTGGAAGGCTGTGAACAGTTTGGACTTATATGTCCCTCCTCTCTGCATTTTTAGCATCTAACTGGCGGTCGTTCTTTTCCCCTAGAATTTTTTGCTGGTGCTGGTGCTGGTGCTGGTGCCGGTGCCGACGTCTTCCCGTCATCGTTAAATCTTCTCTTCTTAGATCGGACATCTCTTTCCACAATATCAACGCATCGTGCAGCTTTTACCCATGCATCAATCATTCTCACTCATTCAGTTATTTCTTCTTCCAGCTCAAATTCCAGCTTTATCATCTTATACTCTGCCAAAGAGTGCTTCTGTTCAAGCATCACATATTGGGTAACACAAGCTTGAATCGTTGCATCCTTTTGCTCCACGACCGCCTGCCGTTCTTCAACCTGCTCTTCTAACTCATGAATACGATTTTGCAATTCTATATTTTGATCATAAAATACCTCTAATAAATTCTCCTCAGGTACCTCTTCTTCCTCACTCTCAGTTGTTACCTCTGCGACTATCTCGGGTGCAACTATCAATTCTTCACTCACCACATGTATATCTCTAATTCCTTCTTCGCCTGACATCACATTAGCCTGGTTGGTGACTAAAGGTGTCTCCACAATCTCATTCACTCTATTGTTAACGTTCTCAGTTGACATCCCAAATACTGCCATAAAACAAGGGTTAATTAAACAAATTAACAAATCACATAATACCCATATATTATGACCGACCAACAAATAAGCTTAGGTAGGACACACTAGCGAAGGATTTACTCGTCTCTCCCCTCCTAGTTCTATTCCCCGATCTCCGCCAAAGATCATATCCCTAATCTCTGATACCAACTGTGATGCCCCCAAAATAGGTCCATTCCATCCAACCTATTCTGAGTCGCCAAAAACATGGTACAGAAATAACTACAACTTCAGTAGTATAATTGTCGTGCAAAATACGACAACACATAAACTGTGAGTTTAAATACAAATACTGTCTAATAGAGAGTATACAAACTCAAAAGGAGTCCTCATTAAAATTATTGATACACTATTTTACAAAATAGTGAGGACTACTAAAACAACTGTCTTGAACCATTACTCCACACCCCGACTAGTTCCCGCTATATTCTCGTCTCCTGAGAAGAAAAATGGAACAAAAAGGAAAAGGGTGAGCTCAACTAGCCCAGTAAAGAATATTATGACTAAGATAATGTACAACAAATTATCCTTAGTCTTCAACAGGGAAAAATCTGATAAAATACAATAGACAACAAGTTTTAAATCAACAACTGCAGCGGAAACAACAATTCATTAGAAGAGTTAAGTAGAGAATGAAATCTACAATCATCTATGAATTTAAAAGTCCATTATCGATATTTTATCCCTGTAACATCAATCAATATAAATCATAAATCAAATATTCATCTTTGCACTACAGGCCAAAGATATTCACTAGTTGGTTATGTTCATCTAAACACCTGTTTATCTTTGCACTACGGGCCAAATATATTTATCATAAAATCATTCATCTTTACACTACGGGCCAAAGATATTCATCTGTTGGTCATGTTCATCTCAACACCTGTTCATCTTTGCACTATGGGCCAAAGATATTCATCAGTTGGTCATGTTCATCTAAACACCTGTTTATCTTTGCACTACGGGCCAAAGATATTCATCAAAAAATCATTTATCTTTGCACTACATGCCAAAGATATTCAGTAATATTATCATTTAGGACTGAGGATGATAAAAAATATTTTAAAGGAAACGAATCCTGTGAAACAAAAGAACAAATATTAAGGATTCGTACTTTAAACAATCCAAGTTCAAAAATACTTCATAAATAATCAGAATGGAGTAAAATTCAAGAATGAAGACCAAAACATAGATCCAATCAAAGATAGGAATCATAACAGACAATCTTGGACACAGAAAAGAAAATTTAATTTTTCTGTGAATAGTGTCGTATTCGTGAATAGTGCCGTATACGTGAATAGTATCGTATACGTGAATTGTAACTCCAACACCAAAAGATAGAAATTTCATAAAAAACATCATCATGCTTCGTGAATAGTACTCATGAATAGTAACTCGTGAATAGTAACTCATGAATAGTAACTCGTGAATAGTAACTCATGAATAGTAACCCCGACATGAAAAGTTCCAAATTTGATAAAAAATTTCCAACCAATATTTCGGCATAATGATATTGAAGAAATAATATCATTTTCGAATAAAATAACATCCCTTACCTCGAAAGACAGTACTTCTAGTTGTAACATCGGATATAAGCTATGACTTGAACTTGCACCGTATAGCAACACTCAAAGTATACTCACAAGAATACGCTCAATATATCGAGAGAGAAAGAGAGAAAAGATTTCAGTTTCTGGTGTGATTTTCAATTCTAACATAAGCTCCCTATTTATAGGAAAATGCTTAGAACACCAAAGCAGAAAATTTAATATAATATTAATATAATTATACAAATTTTCCTTAGCCCACCTTTTGGTCAAAAACACCAGCCATGCATGTGCCAAAAGCAACAAAAACGTTTTTCTAACAAAAAGTACTTAAAACTCCAAAAATCAATTCAGACCTGATATACCGAAACTTTAATAATTCATAATAAATAGCCCTTTTATCAAAAAAATTTAAAACTCGTGAATTTCCATAGGAAATTCCATTATCTACAACTTTGCAGAAGAAAGTTTTTCCAAATTCCAAACAGAAATTGACCGAAATCCACAAACGGACGATTTTACAGGCTATAATCAAATTTCGATCAAGAATTGTGGTCCACCGACACACAAAACATGTGTTAATCATTTAATGCCACAAAAATACTCTTCCTCCTCATATACTAATATATCTCACATTCATTGTAAAAATATCATCATTAATATATTATTAAAATAATATATTTAAATGAATTATTTTATCAGAAAAAGATAAAATATTAATTTTTTAACAATTGTCATTTTAAAAATTTTCTCCACCTATATCCACATAAAATTAATATTTTCCTCATCATATAAATCAATAATTAATTATTCACAAATAATATTACAGAATCACAGTACTGACAACCAGGCCGTTCCCAGGAAAGAGGGGGCTTTCCAATAAGAATTTCTCCGTACTGGCGCGCAATTAGGTGACCAAATCTCTTCTTAAACAGAACTTTCTAAACATTGCCAATAATGTTTTCTAATAATATTATTCAGATAATATAAATTATTGCTTCGATAATGGAAAATACCGTGTAGTGACAATTATTGAAACAACAGTAATATAAAATATCAACGCAGCAATTATTGAATCAATAAAATAAAATACTGAACAATAATTACTGTAACAATTATTGAGTAGTACCTTCTTACGTAAGAATTAATAATTGGTGCAATACCGTGTGCTACTGTGCAACAACGCGTATTACTGTATTCTAACCACCGGGTATTCCAACAGTATTAACGGTAACAACTGCGCCGTTATTTATAAACAACTTATACTTGTCGTTTTCTTCATCCAGTCGCTTTCCGTTATGGGCCCACACAAGGCTTCTCTGTCGTACGAATATTCATCGACAGCAAGAATATTCCACGACCAAATGAATATTCCCCGACAATAATGAATATTTTATAACCACCTGCTTATTTTTAAAATATTCGCGCATTTTACTCATAACTAACTACATTAATCAATTCAACCCTTACTATTTCAAAATAAATAGAGGAAATTAAATCTTCGCTTATAAAAGTTGGGGCCTTACAAATATAACCCCCAGACATCAATTATCATCAGAATAGATGTCGATTTACACTAACACTAATAATCCCAACACAATGAAACTATCAAATTTATCTTTAATCAACACAACTTATTCATCATTAATATTAAAACTCACAATATTTAACAACCAGGTTGTTCCCAGGAAAGAGGGGGCTTTTCGATAAGGATTTCTCCTTATTGACGCGTAATTAGGTGACCAAACCTCTCCTTGACAGAACTTCGAGACATTGTCAATATTGCAAATAATAATATGAATAACTTTGTCGTCTCAATTACTTATTTAATAATAATAAATATAATACAGATGATATTGTGACAATAATTGAATCAATAATATGAGAGATATGATGCAGCAATTACTGTAGCAATAATTGAGTATAACTGAGTGACTTCTCACGTAAGCATCAATAATCAATACCGTGTGCTACTATACAACCACGCGTATTACTGTACTTTTACTACCGGGTAGTTCAACAGTTATAACGATAACATTTTTGCCGTTATTTTTATAAAAAGATAATTCTGTCGTTTTCTAACTACGACAATACTTCCGTTGTGGGGTCCACCAATGATTGTGTCGTCGTACGAATATTTCCTGTTAAAACGAATATTCCCCGACCAATCGAATATTATATAACCACTTACTTACTTTGCAAAATTTATAAATATTACCCACAACTATAACATTATATCAAATTCACACCATAATATTCAAAAATATATTTTGACAAAATTATTCTTTATTCATAAAAGTTGGGGTTTTACAACCTCCCATTTTTATGAAATTTTGTCCTCGAAATTAGGGTACGTACCTGGTATATTGAAGAGGTGAGGATACCTTGATTTCATTTCAGATTCTAACTCCTAGATCATTTCCTCAACATCGTGGTTTTTCCACAAAACTTTGACTTGAGGTATAACTTTAGAGCGTAGAATATGATCCTTTTTATCCAAGATTTTAACAGGTAACTCTTCATACGTTAAATCTTCCTCTATCTCATCTGGTTCTAATTCAATAATGTGGTTCGGGTCTTTCACATATTTACGTAACATAGATATGTGAAAAATATTATGAACACGAGACATACTTGGCGGTAAGGCAAGTCTATAGGCCACATTTCCTACTCGATCAAGGGTTAAAAATGGGCCAATGAATCGAGGGTTCAGCTTTCCTCTATTTCCAAATCTCGTAACTCCCTTCCATGGAGCAACACGTAACAACACATGATCTCCAATATCGAATTCCACGTCCTTTCGATGAAAATCAGCATAGCTCTTTTGTCGATCTTGTGAGGTTTTTATACGTTGTCGGATCGTTTGAATCTTTTCCGTAGTCATACGTACCAACTCCGGTCTCAACAACGTTGCTTCACCCACCTCATCCCAGTATACTGGAGAACGACACTTTCTTCCATACAACGCCTCAAATGGAGCCATGCCAATACTTGCTTGATAACTGTTGTTGTAGGAAAACTCCACCAATGGTAAGAACTTGTCCCAACTTCCTTTGAAGTCAAGCACACATAGTCTTAATAAATCTTCAAGAGTTTGAATAGTCCTCTCCGACTGCTCGTCCGTCTGAGGATCATATGTCGAGCTAAATCGTAAATCCGTGCCCATAGCTTTTTGTAAACTAACCCAAAATCTTGAAGTGGATCTTGGGTATCGATCAAAAACTATGGATACTGGCATACTATGCAGTCTTACAATCTCGTTTATGTACATACAAGCAAGACGTTCAAGTGTATAAGTTTTTCGTATAGGTAGGAAATGAGCAGACTTGGTCAATCTATCAACAATGACCCAAATTGCATCTATGCCTTGAAAAACCTTGGGAAGACCAGTAACGAAATCCATGGTAATGTGCTCCCACTTCCATTCTGGAATTTCAAGTGGTTGCAATGGACGTTTTGGTACTTGATGCTCCGCTTTGACTCGTTGACAAGTTAAACACCTTGAGATAAACTCCGCTATCTCTCTCTTCATATTGCTCCACCAAAATGTATGTCAAAGATCAGGATACATTTTAGTAATCCCAGGATGGATTGAAAATGGTGTGTTGTGCGCCTCCATCATGATTTTATACTTTAAATCAGGGTTGTTAGAAACACAAAGTTTGGAGTTGACTCGAAGTATTCCTTCTTCATCGATTCATATAAATCTCCACCTTCTCTCCATACAGGTAATGCCTCTAAATCTTAAGCGCAAAAATGACTGTTGCCAACTCTAGAACATGAGTAGGATAACTCCTCTCATATTCTTTGAGTTATCGTGAGGCATAGGCTATAACTTTCACATGTTGCATGAGAACACATCCTAACCCTTTGCCTGAAGCACCACTGTAGATGACAAATCCCTCCGAGCCATATGGTATTGTTAGAACAGGTGCTGAAATGAGTCTCCTCTTGAGTTCTTGAAAACTCTTCTCACATTCCTCGCTCCAACCAAATTTTTTAACTTTTCGAGTCAGCTGAGTTAATGGAGTAGCGATTCGAGAAAACCCTTCTACGAATCTCCGATAATAACCAGCTAAGCTGAGAAAACTACGTACTTCGATTACTAATTTAGGTTGCTCCCAGCTTTGAATTGCTTCAATCTTTGCCGGGTCAACAGATATCCCATGATTTGATATCACGTGCCCAAGGAATGCAACTTCCTCAAGCCAGAACTCGCATTTCTTCAACTTGGCATATAGCTTATTTTTGCAAAGCTTTTGGAGTATCAGCCTCAAGTGTTGCTCATGGTCTTCACGGGTTTTGGAGTATATGAGGATGTCATCAATAAAGACGACAACAAAGTGATCCAAATATTCCTTGAATACTCGGTTCATCATATCCATGAAGGTAGTAGGAGCATTAGTCAATCCAAAAAGACATGACTAAGAATTCATAATGTCCGTACCGAGTTTTGAAAGCAGTATTTGGAATGTCATCAGTTTTAATCTTCAACTGATGATATCCGGAACGAAGATCAATCTTTGAAAAGAATTTGGCACCTTGCAACTGGTCAAACAGGTCATCCATACGAGGCAATGAGTACTTATTTTTCATGGTGACATGATTCAACTCCCGATAATCAATACAAAGTCGCATACTTCCATCTTTCTTCTTTACGAATAGAAAAGGATCTCCCCAAGGAGACGTACTAGGACGGATGAAACCGATGTCTAACAATTCCTGCAATTGGGTCTTTAACTCCTGAAGTTCAATAGGAGCCATTTACTATGGGGCTTTTTAAATGGGTTTTGTACCGGGTTCAAGGTCGATAAAAAATCTAATTTCATGCTCTGGGGGTAGGCCAGGAAGTTCTTCATGGAATATGTCAGGAAATTTATTAACAATAGAAATATCTTTCAAATTTGACGTATTTTTGTTTAAATCTGTGACATGAGCTAAGAAAGCTTGACATCCGTTTTTCAATAAATGAATAGCTTGAATGGTTTGGTCACTTGAATTCGCATAATAGGTTGATTAGGAATATGAAAGCGAACAACCTTACGAAAACAATCAATTTTAGCATAATGAGTAGTTAACCAATCAATCCCTAGAATCACGTCAAATGCAAGTATTTTTAAAGAAATAAGATTGACAGGTAACGTGCGGTTACCGATTTGAATCAAACAAGACTTATAAACAGTGGATGTAATGAAGGTTTCTCCCAACGGAGTTTCAACAGATAAGTCAAAGTCTAATTTCTCCGGAGTTAAATTTAAATGTTGAGCGCAAGTAGAAGAAATAAAAGAATGGGTAGAACCGGTATCACATAAGGTATAGACTTCGCTAGAGTTTATGATAAGCTTACTTGTGATGACCTCATTCGTGTTCCTTGCTTTCTGGGAGGTTACGACAAACGCTCTCCCTTGAACTACCGGCTTTGTCTTTTCTGGGACGACCTTTGGTGCCTCCATCCCAGCTGGACTTGTCTTTGGTGCACGACAAAATTGGGCTAGGTGACCTTCTCTTCCATAATTATAACACGCTTTGGACTGCATCGCGCATTTTGGACTGATATGTCCCTCCCCTCCGCATTTGAAACATATGATAGGGGGTCATTCTCCTTCCTTAACAATGGGTGTTGATGCTGACGTCTTTCCATCATTGTTGAATCTCTTTTTCTTGAAATGTCCATTTTTACTGTCTTGGCCATGATTACCACCAAAGTGGTTACCATTTCTGGCATGTTGATTCCCTCCACGTTTGTTGTCACCGCTTCGATGACTGCTACCACTGGTATTATCATTTTGCCGGTTGTTTTCTCTTGGTTGAGTTGACTCGTTATCGCGCTCCAATAACTGAGCCCTTTTAACAACATCTGAATACAAACACAGTTTATGAGAAATTAGATATTAACGTATCTCGAGTTTTAAACCTCTTAGAAACATCCGCATCATTCTCTCCTCATTGTCAACCGAGTGAGATGCAAACCGGGACAACTCGGCAAACTTAGCTTCGTACTACGACACTGTCATATTGTTCTGCTCCAACTTGATGAACTCTACCACTTTCATGTGACGAATACTTTCGGGAAAGTACTTGTCGTTGAATAGTTCTTGGAACTTCTCCCAAGACATCTTTAGTGTGGCAGGTTAAGTACGCTTTACCGATTCCCACCAGTAATTTGCCTCTCCTCGAAACATAAAGGTGCCAAATGGAACCTTTTGCTCCTCGAAGCATCCTAAAACATCAAATATCTTGGTGATCTGCTTTATCCACGCTTCCGCCTTAAGTGGTTTTTGCTCTCCAATAAACTCCGGTGGTCCCAGCTCCTTGAACTGTTTAGCGATGATCGTTCAAGATTTTTCAGTGTTTCCACCTAAATTTTGGACAGGAGCCGCTCTCGCCTGATGTTACATGAATTTCATAAAGCCTCTTAACATTCCATCATTCATCATTTGGTCAGTGTTGTTGTTTACATGAGGATTATCGTCTTCCTGATGCACATTATCCTGATTATTGATCTGTGGAGACTCAACGGTTTCCTGTGCTCCATTGCTATTCTCAACATTCTCGGATGTTATTTTCAAATACTGCCATAAAATAAGGGTTAATTGACATGTCACATATTATCCCAATACTCTGATCGACCAAATAAATACCAAATAAACTTAGGTAGGTCATACTAGTGAAAGAATTCCCCGTCTCTCCCCTCCTAGTTCTTGTCTCACATCTCAGCCAGGGATCATATCCCTAAGCTTTGATACCAACTATGACGCCCCCAAAACAGGTATACATCACCCATCTTGGGTCGCCAAATACATGGTACAAAATTCAAATACAACTTAATTATACAAAAATCGTGTAAAATACGACAAAATATAATCTAAGAGTTTTTAATAAGAATATTGTCATCTAGACAATATAAAAACTCAATGGAGTCCTTATTATATTTATTGTCACACTATTTAATAGAATAGTGAGAACTACTAATGTTATCTTCTGAACCGGCACTCCGTTCCCCGACTAGTCCCGGCTACGTTCTCATTTCCTGAAGAGAGCAGTGAAAGAAAGGGTGAGCTCAACTAGCCCAGTAAGAAATATTATGACTAAAATAATGCAGAATAATTTATCGTTAGGCTTCAACAATGTTAAACTGATAAAATATAACAAACATCAAGTTTAACTGCAGCGGAATAAGCAATCCATTAGAAAAGTCAAGTATAGAATAAAATCTACAATCTTCTATGATTTAAAAGATGTTTCATCACTTTTATCACTGAGACTCAGCTTAATAAATAAACCACATCATCCATGCACTACGATCAAGGATATTCATAAGTATCACGATCACAAATTATCCTTGCACTACGGGCCAAGGATATTTGTGTATTCATCAATGGTCATGATCATGCCAACAACTGTCCATCAATGCACTACGGGCCAATTAGGACTTTTACCACATCATTTGTAACATTACGGTCATGATTATACCAAATAATCCCTTGTCATAATCATACCAAGTCCATTTATGCACTACAGGCCACAGATGACTTTCAACATAATATAAATATGAGGATGATGACAATGATATAAGAATTCAATAAAAACAAGTTCAAGAATTAATTTATCCAGGAACCGATAACGTCCAAATTGTCAACATGATACTGTTTTGTGGAGTAAAATTCAAGAATGCTCAGAAGAATATTTCCATGAAAAGATACTAGATGAAGCGCATATATCAAGGTTATTCCACTAATTTCATGGAGTATAAAAGCTAAAACTTTAACCAACTGAGTATAATAAAGAATGGAATAACAAAAGAATTCACCAGGCATGCGATAGACTGCACAGACTGGTTATTCCAACAGAATAATAAATAATTGAACCAGGTCATGCGTAAACGCACAGACAAGATATTCCAACTGAATAATAAAGAATGGAATAACAGAAGAATTCACCATGCATGCGATAGACCGCACAGACAGGTTATTCCAACAGAATAATAAATAATGGAACCAGGTCATGCGTAATACGCATAGACAGGATGTTCCAACAGAATAATAAAGAATGGAATAACAGAAGAATTTCACCATGTATGCGGTACTTCGCATAGACAGGTTATTCCAACAGAATAATAAATAACGAAACCAGGTCATGCGTAATTCGCACAGACGGGATGTTCCAACAGAATAATAAGGGATGGAATAACAATAGCTCTCTTCAACAACACGAAAGAAATAATACCCCCTACCTTAGAAAAACTGGATACTAGAATGGTGAGGTAACAGACTTCTCTTCTTCTTTCTCTCTATAATAATTGCTCTAAAGCTTTTGTGAATTGGTGAGAAATGAAGGAAGAATGAGCTTCTATTTATATGAAAATATAATTTCGATAATTGCACGTTTTGGGCCTCAAAATATTACAGTATAATACCTTCATCTTTTTCTTCATTTTTAATTTAGTCATGCAAGTATTAACAAACTTGCACCACCTCTCCTAATAGTAAATAATGTGAATTAATAGTTCATTCATGTGACTCGATAGTATAATCATGTGAAAAAACTAATTACAGTATAGTACCTTCAACTATAACTTCATTTTTAACTTAGTCATGCAAGTATTATCAATCTTGCAACAACTCCCCTAATAGTACAAGAATGTTATTCAATAGTACACACATGTGAACAAATAGTTATATAAGCATGTGAATTAGTAGCAATTAATTGCTCATTTATCCGATAAATTAACCGATTTATCAATATAACCCCCAGACATCAATTATCATCGGAATAGATGTCGATTTTCGCTAACACTAATAATCCTAACACAATGGAACTATCAAATTCATCTTTAATCAACACAACTTATTCATCATTAATATTATAACTCACAATATTTAACAACTAGGTCGTTCCTAGGAAAGAGAGGGCTTTTCGATAAGGATTTCTACTTATTGGCGTGCAATTAGGTGATCAAACCTCTCCTTGACAGAACTTCTACACATTGTTAATATTGAAAATAATAATATGAATAAATTTGTCGTCTCAATTACTTATTTAATAATAATAAATATAATATAGATGATATTGTGACAATAATTGAATCAATAATATGAGAGATATGATGCAGCAATTACTGTAGCAATAATTGAATACTGAGTGACTTTTCACGTAAGCATCAATAATCAATACCGTGTGCTACTATGCAACCACGCGTATTACTGTACTTTTACTACCGGGTAGTTTAACAGTTTTAATGGTAACACTTTTGCCGTTATTTTTATAAAAAGATAATTCTGTCGTTTTCTAACTACGACAATACTTCCGTTGTGGGGTCCACCAATAATTGTGCTGTCGTACGAATATTCCCTATTAAAACAAATATTCCCCGACCAATCGAATATTATATAACCATTTTCTTACTTTGCAAAATTTGTAAATATTACCCACAGCTATAACATTATATCAAATCCACACCATAATATTCAAAAATATATTTCGAGAAAATTATTCTTTATTCATAAAAGTTGGGGTCTTATATCTTTGGCTTGTAGTGCAAAGATGAATGATTACCTAATGAATATCTTTGGCACGCAGTGTAATGATGAATTGGTGTTGAGATGAACATGACCAACTGGTGATACAAATGAATATCTTTGGCATGTAGTGCAAAGATGAATATTTTATTCAAGATGTATATTGATTAATGTTATAGGGATAAAATATTGATGATGAACTTTTAAATCTTAGAAGATAGTATAATTCTTTCTCTACTTGACTCTTTTAATGGATTGTTGTTTCCGCTACAGTTGTTGATCTAAAACTTGTTGTCTATAATATTTTATCAGATTTTTTCCTGTTGAAGACTAATGATAAATTGTTGTATATTATCTTAGTCATAATATTCTTTACTGGGCTAGTTGAGCTCACCCTTATCCTTTTTGTTCCATTTTTCTTCTCAGGAGGTGAGAACATAGCAGGAACTAGCCGGAGTTTGGAGTGATGGTTCAGGATAGTTGTTTTAGTAGTCCTCACTATTTTGTAAAATAGTGTATCAATAATTATAATGAGGACTCCTTTTGAGTTTATATATTGTCTATACCTATTTTTGGGGCGTCACAGTTGGTATCAGAGCTTAGGGATATGATCCCTGGCTGAGATGTGAGACAAGAACTAGGAGGGGAGAGACGGGGAATTCCTTCGTTAGTATGACTTGACTAAGTTTATTTGGTATTTATTTGGTCGGTCAGAGTATATGGATAATATGTGACATGTCAATTAACCCTTGTTTTGTGGAGTATTTGAGAATGGCAGCTGAAAATATTAACATTGGAGTGAATCAGACCGTGGAGACACCTTTAATCACCACCTAGGGAAACGTGCAACAAGAAGACAATATTCCTCCTGTAAACAACACTACCGAACAAATGATGAATGATGGGATGTTTAGAAGCTTTTTGCAGTTCATGCAAATCCAGATGAGGGAGACTCGTGTATAAAATACGGGTGGAAATGATAGTAACGCGCGGCTTGTCACAGCCAAGCAGTTCAAAGAGTTGGGACCACCAGAATTTGCGGGAAAGCCAGATCCGATCAAGGCGGAAACGTGGGTCAAGCAAATTACCAAGATATTCGATGTCTTGGGATGCACGGGGGAACAGAAGGCTCCATTCACCACCTTTATGTTCCTTGGTGAGGCAGACTACTGATGGGAGTCTATGAAGCATACCCAACCTACCGCACTCAGCATGTCTTGGGAAACATTTCAGAAACTGTTTAATGACAAGTACTTTCCTGAAAGTATTCTTCATATGAAGGAGGTAAAGTTTATCAGACTGGAACAAAACAACATGACGGTGTCCCAGTATGAGGCGAAGTTCGCGGAGTTATCCAGGTTTATACCTCATTTGGTAGAGAATGAGGAACGAATGACGAGGATGTTTCTGAGAGGTCTAAAACCTGAGATTCTGCAATATCTTATCTTTCATAAATTTTCTTTATATTCAGATGTTGTAAACATGGCTCAGTTATTAGAGCGAGATAATGAGTATGCTCAACCGAGGGACCACAATCAGGGTCATACCAGTGACAGCAGTCATCAGAGCGATGATAACCAGCGGGGAGGAAAGAATACAGACAAAAGCGGTAACCACTCGGGTGGTAATCATGGCCATGATAGTAGGAGAGGTGAGTCAAGTGGAAATTTTAGAAAAAGGAGATTCAACAATGACGGGAAGACATCAGCAGCAACACCAGCACCAACAACAAATTATAGGGGAGGAGAACGACCGCCAGTTAGATGCTACAGATGCGGAGAGGAGGGACACATAAGTCCAAACTGTTCACAGCCTTCCAAGGTGTGTTTTAGTTGTGGAAAAGATGGTCATATAGCCCGGTTTTGTCCGGTAGCGAAGTCAAGTCCAGCTGGGACGGCGACACCAAAGGCAACTACGGACAAAACAAATTCGGTGGTTCAAGGGAGGGCGTTTGTCGTGACTGGCCAAAACTCGAGAAACCCAAACGAGGTGATCACGGGTAAGCTAATCATAAACTCTTGCGAAGTTTATACCGTATTAGATACCGGTTCTACCCATTCTTTTATCTCTTCTGCTTGTGCTCAACGTTTGAACTTGACTCTGGAGAAATTAGACCTTGACTTATCTGTTGAGACTCCGTTAAGAGAAACTTTCATTACATCTACTATTTATAAATCTTGCTTGATTCAATTTGGAACCATAACATTACCTGCCGATCTTATTTCGTTGAAAATACTTGCATTTGATGTGATTTTAGGGATTGATTGGTTAACCACTCATCATGCTAAAATTGATTATTTTCGTTAGGTTGTTAGTTTTTATATTCCTAACCAACCTTTTATGCGAATTCAAACAACAAAACCACTAAAGTCAATCATTGTCATATCAAGACATAAAGCTATCCGTTTATTGAAAAACGAATGTCAAGCTTTCTTAGCCCATGTCACGGACTTGAACAAAAACACGTCAGATTTGAATAATATTTCTATTGTTAGTGAATTTCCTAATGTATTTCCTGAAGAACTTCCCGGTCTACCCCCAGAACGTGAAGTTGAATTCTTTATTGACCTTGAACCTAGTACAAAGCCCATTTCTAAAACCCCATATCGAATGGATCCTATTGAACTTCAGGAGTTAAAGGTCCAACTACAGGAGTTGTTGGACATCGGTTTCATTCATCCTAGTACATCTCCTTGGGGTGCTCATGTGTTATTCGTAAAGAAGAAAGACGGGAGTATGCGACTTAGTATTGACTACTGGGAATTGAACCATGTCACCACCAAGAATAGGTATCCGCTACCTCGCATTGATGACTTGTTCGACCAGTTACAATGAGCACAATTCTTTTCAAAGATCGATCTTCGTTCTGGATATCATCAAATGAAGATTAAAACAGAGGATATTCCAAAGACTGCATTCAGAACTCAGTACGGGCATTATGAATTCTTAGTCATGTCTTTTGAATTGACTAATGCTCCTGCTGCTTTCATGGATATGATGAACCGTGTATTCAAGGAATATTTGGATCAGTTCGTAGTTGTCTTTATTGATGACATCCTCATCTATTCCAAAAGACTTGAAGATCATGAGCACAATTTGAAGCTGGTACTTCAAAGACTTCGTGACAACAAGCTATATACCAAGCTGAAGAAATGTGAGTTCTGGCTTAAGGAAGTAGCATTCCTTGGGCACGTGGTGTCAAAACATGGAGTATCTGTCGACCCGGCGAAGATTAAAGCCATACAAAGTTGGGAGCAACTGAAGTCGATGACCGAAGTACGTAGCTTTCTGGGCTTAGCTTGTTATTATCGGAGATTCGTGAAAGGATTTTCTCGAATCGCTACTCCATTAACTCGGTTGACTCGTAAAGATACAAATTCGGTTGGAGCGAGGATTGTTAGAAGAGATTTCAAGAACTCAAGATGAGACTCATTTCGGCACCTGTTCTGATAATACCATCTGGTTCGGATGGATTTGTTATCTACAACGATGCTTTAGGCAAAGGGTTAAGATGCGTTCTCATGCAACATGAGAAAGTCATAGTCTATGCCTCGCGACAACTCAAAGAATATGAGAGGAATTATCCTACTAATGATTTAGAGTTGGCAGCGGTCGTTTTCGCATTGAAGATCTGGAGACACTACTTATATGGGGAGAAAGTAGAGATCTATACAGATCATAAAAGCCTCAAATATTTCTTCACCAAAAAGGAACTCAATATGCGGAAACGACATTGGCTCGATTTCTTGAAAGATTACGACCATACCATCCAATATCATCCTGGAAAAACAAACGTAGTAGCTAACGCATTGAGTAGAAGATCATATGTGGGTACGAGTGCAATGTTGTTAACACAAAGGTCCATTTTGTATGACTTGCAAAGGATGGAGATAGAGGTAAAGGCTCCAAGTACCCACGTGATGATATCAAGCATACGAGTAGAACCGACTTTAATCGATAAAGTTAAAGCTGCTCAAGCTACGGACATGGAGCTGATGCGTATGAAGAAAAAAGTGCAAGAAGGTGCTATTCCAGAAGCAAGAATCGATGAAGAAGGAATACTTCGAGTCAACTTTAGACTTTGTGTTCCTAACGATTCTGACTTGAAGCATAGAATCATGATGGAGGCACACAACACACCGTTTGTAATCCATCCTGGGAGTACCAAAATGTATCATGATCTTCGACATACATTTTGGTGGAATGATATGAAGAGAGAGATCGCAGAGTTTATCTCGAGGTGTTTAACCTGCCAACGTGTAAAGGCAGAGCATCAAGTACCAAAGGGTCCATTGCAACCACTTGAGATTCCGAAATGAAAGTGGGAACACATTACTATGAATTTTGTTATGGGTCTTCCCAAGGTTTCTCAAGGTATAGATGCGATTTGGGTCATTGTTGATAGATTAACCAAGTCTGCTCATTTCTTGCCTATATGGAGACTTATTCCCTTGAACGTCTTGCTAGTATGTATGTGAATGAGATTGTGAGATTGCATGGCATGCTAGTATCCATAGTTTCGGATCGTGACCCAAGATTCACTTCACGATTTTGGGTTAGCTTGTAGAAATCTATGGGAACGAATTTACGATTCAGTTCGGCATACCATCCTCAAACGGACTGACAATTAGAAAGGATTATTCAAACTCTTGAAGATCTATTAAGACTCTGTGTCCTAGATTTCAAAGGGAGTTGGGATAAGTATCTACCATTGGTGGAATTCTCCTACAACAACAGTTATCAGGCAAGTATAGGTGTGGCTCAATTTAAAGCATTATATGGACGAAAGTGTCGCTCTCCAGTATGCTAGGATGAGGTGGGAGAAGCAACATTGTTGGGACCATATTTGGTACGAATTACTATAGAGAAGATTCAAACGATTCGACAATGTATACAAACGACACATGTTCGACAAAAGAGTTTTGTGTATCTTCATCGAAAGGATGTGGAATTTAATATTGGGGATCATGTATTGTTACGTATTGCTCAATGGAAGGGAGTTACAAGATTTTGGAAGAGAGGAAAGCTCAATCCAAGATTTGTTGGTCCATTTGATATTCTTGACCGGATAGGAAATGTGGCCTATAGACTCGCATTACCTCCAAGCATGTCTCGTGTTCATAATATTTTTCACATATCTATGATTCGTAAATATGTGAAAGACCCGACCCACATTATTGAGTTAGAACCAGACGAGATAGCCGAAGATTTAACGCACGAGGAGGTACCTGTTAAAATCTAGAATAAGAAAGAACATGTCCTACGCACGAAGGTTATACCACAAGTTAAGGTTTTGTGGAGAAACTATGCTATTGAAGAAATGACATGGGAGTTGGAATCAGAAATGAAAGTGAGGTATCCTCACCTTTTCGAAATACCAAGTACGTACGTCAATTTCGAGGATAAAATTTCATAAGAAGGGAAGGTTGTAAGACCCCAACTTTTTATAAATAAAATCGAATTTCCTCTATTTATTATTGTGAATAATAAAGTGTTAATTTGATATAATACTTTGGTTATGGGTGAAATGTGCAAATTTTGCAAAATAAGCAAGTGGTTATAAAATATTCATTGTTGTCAGGGAATATTCGTTTGGTCGTGGAATATTCTTTATGCCGGGAAATATTCGTACGACGGCGCAGCCATTTGTGGGCCCCATAATAGAAAATGGTCGGATGAAGAAAACGAAAAGTTTGAATTTTTATAAATAATGGCGTAGTTGTTACCGTTAACACTGTTGGAATACCCGGTGGTTAAAATACAGTAATACGCGTGGTTGCACACACTACAAAAAAAGGGGCTTTAGTAACAACCAATTTTTGTTGCTAAATGTGCCAAATTTCGTTGCAAAAGGGTTTTGGCAACGACTTTACTGTCGTTGCGTCTTTCGTTGCGCAATGAGCTTTGCTAATTGTTCCGCAACGAACGTATTTTTTCGTTGCCAAAAGTAATACTTTTTTCAACGAAATTTGGCTTTCGTACAGAGACATCGATCCTTTAGCAATAAAATGTATTGTTGCAGAATAATTAAAATTGCGTTACTAAAAATCCCATTTCGTTGTAAAAGCCTGCTAATTGGCAACGAAATGAACTCTCTTTTTTTGCAACGACCATGCATTTTCGTTGCAATTGACAACATTTTGCAACGATATTTTTCGTTGCAGTAAATTATGAAACTTGTTGCCTAAGTTTGCTTTCGTTGCAGAATGTAAACTTTTTAGCAACGATTTTCGTTGCTGATTATATTATTTGGCAACAACATTATGTTGAATCAGCAACGAAAATATTTGTTGCTTGTTATTTTTCAATAGAAACGAAAGTCGTCGATTAACAACGACATTATATATTGTCGTTTCTTTATATGTGCAACGAAAGTTGATATGATTTGTAATGATAAAAAATGTTGCCTTTTATGTTAGTATTAGCAACAATATCCTCTCCGTTGTTATTAGGTTAATTTTTCATTGCCAAATATTATATTTTTAATGTCATTAGCAACGAAAATTTGTTGCTAAATGTATAAAAATTATTGCTATATTAAAACTTGTTCAATGCTTTGGTAACGAATTATATTGCTGCCAAATCAAAATTTGACATTCTTTTTGTGTACCTGGCTGGCTCAATGTCCCCATAGCAAATAATGGCAAAAATACAAAAAACTAAAATATTATTTACTTAATAAAATCATCTACTACATAATCATTTATTATCTTTACAATTAACCATCTAAAGCTACCACAGTTCTTCAATCAAAGTATATATCTACATATATAGAGAGAGTACACTTCATAATTTCGTCACTTGTCTTACGTAAACTTAGCACGAAAATTTGATACCCAGTATTGTAAGGCAGGTCGTAGAAGCAGTCTTCCTGCACATATTTAAAAATAATAGCAAAGTCAAGAAAATGAAACAAATAGGTCACCAGAGACAAACTATTTAAATTTAGGTTGGGAAGTTCAAATACAGACACAAATTTAATTGAGTAACTGACAAGCTAACCTTTTTTCGCTTCACCAAGTCCTCTGGCCATAGCAAGGAGTTCCTATCTGTTCTTTCCCATTACATGAGACATGTCCTACAAGCATATAGCATATTAGCAATTTATTCTAACAGATTCATATCTATTAAAAGAAAACTATTACATTATAACGTCATACCGGAAGAGGGAAGCACAACGAGTTCATATATAGTGTTGTAGTGGTCGACACACAGAGATCTACTTTTTGTTCCAACATGCTCGACAACTTCATTCCAGTTCCCCAACCCATACATTTCAATACCCTGCACGAAGGATGTACAAGTTTTTAGGTCAATATTCCAAGTTCAATTTCAATTTCAAGGCTCAATTAATAAGAGCCTTGTTGTGACTACTTGGGATGGATTAAGACATAATGCTATCTGCTCAATTCTTCACAGCTATTTTATTAGTGGCGTGAAATTAACATCACACATATGCCTGATGTTAACAATTACAATAGTCGTAGTGGTTATGTATGCCCATCATAAAAATATGTTGATTTTTTAACCTCCTGCCCCCATTAAATTAATCATAGCACAGGCATATAGAGATTAAATAAAGTTCCCACCTTGAGCAAACTCCAAAGATGTACAAATAGGAGAATAGAAGAATCAAATTTCGCATGGAAAGATTGTCCTCTTTCAGGTACTCATCCTGATATAACACACAAACCATTAATCTCAGTTATAGTCTGATGATGCAGAAACACAAACCAGAGAGTTACTAAATAAATAAACAAATTAGACCAAAATAACATAAGCAATTGTTTGCACTAGCTCAGCTTAATTCCATAGTATCGGATAGTAAATATCAGAACATCAATACATGGATATAACAGACGCTGCACGGAAAAGATTATACATGAGATGTTCAGAGGCAGAACGGGATCTTGGATCAGGATAAAATAAAATATTTAACATATATAATAAACCAGACTTGTGTTGATTTTAAAATGACATATAGAAGTTAAGTCGAATATAGATTATGTTACTATTGCCTGCATTCACGCCTTCTCATACTATAACAAATTACCGCTGAATCAACTTCAGAGCATCTTTTAACATTAACATTAGAATATGAATAAATGACGAAAAAATTGAATATGAGTTGCCAATATTAACCTCTTTCAGATAAGACGACATATTGGGAGTTCGCTCGTGAAAATCTGGACCCCTTGTAATCAATCACTTCGTCTGGATCTTGCATGTAGTTCACAGTTGGGTAAACTGGATCTCCACCCCATACTGCAAGGGCCAATATAGTAATGAAGTACAAGAGCACAGTTGAACAGGGAAAGTGGGCAAGGAGAGTAGACTACATTTTTTATAACAGATATTCAACATATGTTTTATATCTCTACATAAGAAAATTAACAGATGTATCTCAATGTATCAAAAGCACCATAAGGAAAAATCTAGACATTATTATTTCCAATCTAGCTTAAACAATGAAACTATAGAATTGTTGCTCATGCATCACAAAGAGATGAAAACTTAATGTGATATACAAGCAGAGAGTCCAACAATGTGTTCAGGGTGGACGATGCATACTTAATGCAAATGTCGTAATTAATGAAAAAGATTGTGAATTCACAAGCAAGCATACATACACAGATATAAGAGCAGGGTGCAAAAGGGAGTTGAGTGTCAAGAGCAAGTTCTGTAAGTGACAATGTGATTGAGCAAACCTCATATCATTAATTCAATAAAATAAACTGCAATAGAATAGAGAGGGTAGAATCAGTAGATCTTATAGTGCTTCAGAGTTATTATGAGAACTATGTACAGATATGAAAGCAACAAAGTAAACAATTCACAGATTGATAGGTTTAAAGTAGATACTTTGTTTTATCTGATCCTCACGCATTCGCATCGCCAAAGGATCCCTACGAATATGGATATCAGTACCCATCGTTATGCGATATTCTCGATCAGTTTGATGCGTGAACATTTCAATGAGTTAGGTATTCTCATCTTCACCAGTCTCTTCAAAATGCTTCTGAACCGCCTCACGTGAAGTGTCTCGCTTCCATGCTTTAACCCATTCAGAATAGTAAACTATTGGACCAATTCTTTTCAGCCTTTCTTGTTCAGCCTGCAGTCTACAAAAAAAACCAACATTAGTCCACTACTTTCATCTTTAGACCCAGATGTCACAGCAGGTTTATCCCAAGGTTGAAAAGCAATTAGAATTTTGAAATGCTAAGCCTGAAAGCCAGGAAAGCAGAAACAGCAGCGGGCCTGAGCACAATTCAACTAGTGTCTTTTCGAGCACCTGTTCAATTAAGCATTACAATTGATAGCCCGGCCAAGAGTTCCTTATTTACTGACTGTAATATGGATTATACTCAAGTGATTAGTACTAGACAGTTTGTGCCTTAATGATAAATAATGAAACAGATAAAAAATCACAGCACGTTTTGGAAGACCAACTCCCCAACTGATCAGTTTAGATCAAGTGTACTTGTCAGCTAAACTTTACCAAGATAATTTGAGCATCAATTATTCAGAGGAACCAAAAATCCAATTCCCAAGCCCAAAGTAACTGTTCCATTAGCTAGTTAAACTCAATAATAATAATAATAATAATAATAATAATAATAGTTTTTTGTACAGATTCATCTAATTATAATTTCCCTAAAACAGAACCACCTTGACAAATAAATAAAAATAAAACACACAACTTATTGTCATCAGACAGTAAGCAATTTTATCTTCCCAAATCACAGAGATAAACAAACATGACTCATTTCTAATAACAAACATTTGTGGAAAGCTCCTTCTTTGCCAATTTTTTCCAGCCGCCATACTTCATCGTACAGAGATGGGGGGTGGTGCTTCTTGTACACTGCAAATAGAAACAACAAAGTGACATTGGAATATATTAAATTGATTAATCTATACTGCCCAGTTGCTCAAACACTAGTGCATATGTTGACTCACAACAAAACCTGTACTCAGTAACAGTCACCAACACAACCATTAGTAAAATGTACACATGTACCCTAGAACTTCATTCCATGAGCCATACTATTGCAATAATAATTGCTCAAAATGATCTGGACAATCAATGATATTTGCCCTTCATCCTCGTCTTGTCTTAGTGGATGATTGTGAAGGAGTATTAAATTTGTTATCCAAAAGTTAGAAAAATTAAAAATGACAAAGAATGATAAGATCACAGCCAGTGAACATAATGAAAGCTAAAATACTCACATTATCCACGGTGATCCCTGACAATTAATGATTCTGTCTTTGCTTCTCTTACTCTGATTCCATCCCAATTATCCACAACTCTTGCCCCCAACCTGAACTTACGACTTTCTAGTCCAGCTTGAGTTATCTGTAAAAGAAATCTCACCTAGCAAACCAACTCCCTCTTTAAGATTTAAAAATGCATCCCCAGTAAGGAAGGCCTTTTTCCCTTCCCCTTCCCTAACAAGGTTGCTCTTGAACTCCTCATGTGTCCAATTGTTTAATTCGTTGCCATCAAAGTCTCCCTCAAGAACTACAATTTCAGCCTTTGCTGCAGATATAGGCCCAGAGGAAACAACTTGCCCAGTAAGAGCATCAATTAGAGCTATTTTCATGGTAGGAAGTCAGGCACATTAGTTAGATAATAAATAACAGAATTTGAACTTAAATTTCAAGCACGTTGTGAGTTGACACGCAGACCTATAAGGCTATTCTCCAAAATCAGGCCATTGTTCCAGGGGAAGGTGGAGAATTTCTCCGTGCTGGATTCCGACTCTGAACCGGCGGGAACTGGAGGGCCATCCATGGCCGAACCGGTAGTCCAACCTCTAACGTTAGCTGCATTCAGAACCAATCCCATCGCAGCATCCTAAAATACCCCAAATTCCAAACGAAAAAAATGACCGAAATCCACGTACTGACGATTTTCAAAACTTCAATTCCGACAAAATACTGATAAAACACCTCAGCATTAATTCCTTCATTTATAACCATAATAAATATATCCATCATTTATATCCACATAAAACAAATATTTCCTTATCATATAAATCAATAATTAATTATTCACAAATAATATTACAGAATCACATTTATGATAACCAGGTCGTTCCCAAGAAAGAGGGGGCTTTCCGATAAGGATTTTTTCTTATTGGCGCGCAATTAGGTAACCAAATCTCTTAGACAGAACTTCCTTAGAAATTGTCAATAATGTTATCTAACAATATTATTTAAATAATATGAATTATTGATCTGATAATGGAGATACTGTGCAGTGACAATTATTGAAACGACAATAATATAAAATATCAACGTAGCAATTATTGAATCAATAAAATAAAATATTGAATAGTAATTACTGTAACAATTATTGAGTAGTGTCTTCTTACGTAAAAATCAATAATTCAAAAAAAATATTGTGCAATACCGTGTGTTACTGTGCAACCACGCGTATTACTGTATTTTAACCACCGAGTATCCCAACAGTGTTAACGGTAACAATTACGTCGTTATTTATAAAAATTCAAACTTGTCATTTTTTCATCCGACCGTTTTCCTTTATGGGGTCCACAAATGGCTGCGCCATCGTACGAATATTCCCCGACAACAAGAATATTCCACAACCAAACGAATATTCCCCGACAACAATGAATATTTTATAACCACTTGCTTATTTTGCAAAATTTGCACATTTCACCCATAACCAAAGTATTATATCAAATTAACACCTTATTATTCACAATAATAATTAGAGAAAATTCGATTTTATTTATAAAAAGTTGGGGTCTTATAATTAATCTCAATAAAAAGTAACTTTTTTTATGGAACATTTTTCTTAAAAAATGAAGCATTAACTATTGCATATTATTCACAACAAATACTTGTGGATAGGACTAACTCTCCTTCAACAAGTTCAAGTTGTGTAGTACTTCTCAAAAAATAGGCAGCTCGGCTTGAACATCCCCATTCCATGGAAGTTAGTTACCTATGTAGCCCATTAACAAATCCTTCGCCTCAAATGGTTAGAACCCTAGAAGCATGTCTTTGTCATGATTTGAATTTGGATTTGGAAAGAAATTCATAGGTGAGAACATTGTGTTATTTTATTTTTGGAACAAATGGAGCATCAACAAAATAAAATAAGTTTGTGTTAGTAATTTTAAATTTTAAATTTTTTAAAATTGATTAAAAAAGTAAATGAGTCCTTTTTAAAAAAAACAAAAATAAAATAAAATACGAGCCAATATTATTGAAAAAGTGTATAATTAGTACTCCCTCAGTTCTTTTTACTTGTCATTTTAAAGAGTGAAATTTGTTCATTTTTACTTGCCGTATGTAGATCTCAAGAAAATATTAATGACAAAATTTTTCATATTATCTTAATATTAAATGTCAACTTGTTTCTTTTTTATTTTTTCAATAAACTTTAAAAAGATAGCATTAAAATTTTATAACTATTTTAATTAATCGAACAAAATATTTATTGCATCTCTTAATGTTTTATCATGCAAGTATTACACAATTATATAACCCTATATTAT
This sequence comes from Panax japonicus, assembly GCA_020205505.1. NCBI lineage: Eukaryota > Viridiplantae > Streptophyta > Magnoliopsida > Apiales > Araliaceae > Panax > Panax japonicus. Next base: position 82,722,772 of record CM035091.1, read on the forward strand.
ACACATGTAATCATCTAATCCAAGTCCACAAATAAACACAATTATTAGAGAAACAACAAAATTATATAAAATGATGAATACTTTTATTTTTAATATTAATGAGCTCTATTAAATAGTAACGTATTTACCGTTGACTAATTTATTTCATCCTTTTAGGGATAAAAAAAATGTGTACCCTATCATTTGTCTGGGAACGGAGAGGAGGGAGTAGTTAACTTTTGTTCATTAGTAATATACACCACACCACCTAGTAATATCATAAGTTTCTTGGCAAAAACGCCCGAAATTAAGCAATAACACAATAAAACAAAGTTAGCTTGGTGTTGCATATAGTATACTCCTAGTATTTATGAACAAAATTGTAATCAATCATACATTCAAAGTTCAAACCATTCCTTCATTGAAACAAGAAGTAGCTATATATCTATCTAGTGATGGAATCAGAAATCTGGTTTTACTTGCTTTTGATTATATCCACCTACTTCTTTCTCCTCCACCTTTCAAAAGTACTCCATAAAAAATCTCAACAATCCAAAAAGCTCCCTCCAAGCCCCCCTTCATATCCAATAATTGGCCATCTCCATTTAATAAAAGATCCATTACATAGAATGTTACAAGATCTTTCACACAAATATGGTCCAATTTTCGGCCTACAATTCGGGTTTCGTGCTATACTCGTCATTTCATCGCCAGCCGCAGTTGAGGAATGTTTTACCAAAAACGACGTAATATTTGCCAATAGGCCGCGCCTACTTGTTGGCAAGCATCTTAACTACAACTACACCACCATCGCCGCCGCCTCTTACGGTCAACATTGGCGTAACCTCCGCCGCCTGAGTTGTAATACCCAATAAAATAATTAAGTAAGCTTTAAAATATTTAATTGGACTTTTCTTATATTTGGGTCAAACAGTAGTAAATTTTTTGGCCATTAATATTAATTGGGTCTAAACTATATTTGTCTGATTTTAAATCCTATTTAAATTAAAAGAATTAATAAAACATATTAATTAATAAATAAACCTAAACCCTAATTGCTTTATTATATCTATGTGGATCAATTGAAGGAAAAGAAAAAGGAGAACTCAGCCGCAGCTAAAAAAAGAAGAAGAAAACTTGTAAGTTATGATTACTCTTTTCAATTGAATGAGAATATCTCTTTATTTGGTATTGTCGGAGCATGTGGATTTTTAATTCGTTTACATACGTGTGTGTGTGTGTGTATATATATATATATATATATATATATATATATATATATATATATATATTATAACTTGATTTCCTAATTCATATAATATATAACTTGTTCATGCTTGTTTCTTTTTTTTGAAACAACCTGTTAGTTCTGTTAATTTTTATATACATATACATAACCTGTTTTAATATATATATATATATATATATATATATAGAATAAAGATCAGGTCCGGACTCCCGGACGGGAGAAAATCCGGACCTGAAAAAAATTTTTTTTTTTTTTTTTTTTTTTTTGTAGAACAACTAAAAAAAAAAAAAAAAAATTTATGGAAGTGAAATTTTTCCAAAATAAAGTGTTTTGGGTGTGTTTTTAACACCCACACCAACCAATGTATGTACAGTCTGCCCAGACTGTACAGACATGTTTTGTTATAGGCATCCAAATCACGCCCAAAACACTGTATAATGTAAAAATTCCAATTCCATAAATTTTTTTTTTTTTTTTTAGTTGTTTCAAAAAAAAAAAGCAAAAAAAAAAAAAAAAAAAAAAAAGGTCCGGATTTTACACCTGTCCGGGAGTCCGGACAGGATCCGGACCCTATATATATATATATATATATATATATATATATATATATATATAAGTTACATAAATTTAAAAAAAATGGGTTAGTAATAATTAGTATTGTAATAGTGTTATTATAATTAAAATATATCTTTTGAGTACAAACTGAATATAGTATATTAAAATATTTGAATTTATGAAAATATAATTTGTATGAGTTCGTAATTTAATTATATGGTTTATATTTTATTTTGATAATTAGATCGGATTGAGGGAGTTTAGCGGGCGATATTTAGATTCAGCGAATTACTTTGATACTATATTAAGGTACGGATTCCGTACTTTTTCAGCGATATTCCTTTAAATTTAATTCGTTCGTTTTGTACTTGTTTTGAAATTTAGTATTGTCTCTCGGGATTATTCCTTGTTGTCAAAATTATTGAGATAGTTTCATTTTGGCGTTGATATTTGAATTCGTATTTGTACTCTTTGAACTAGTTAATCGTATCAATATGTTTTGGAGACTTTATTCGTTTGTACCATTATTCGTATATTTTCGTTCACATTCGGAGTTGTTTTGATCGTTGATATCTTGTAATAATTGGGTATGTTTGTATTTGATAATTCGATCTCATTTGAATATGGTCATGTAAGCCTTGTAATTTGAACCCCTTTTGGCTTATATTTTGTAGTTTGATCCTTAGGGTATACTTGAGCTAACCACCTGTGGGGGTACCACAGGCATGTCCTCTTGACATAAGGGCATGACACTTTCCGTGGCGGTGTGATTAGTCCACGGCGTATCCTTTTATATGCTCTGGGTATGAGCTTTGGCCATTTGATATATTTGTTCAGGATACGTATGGGTCGACCCAGTATTTGATTTGATTCGATTTGTTTGGCGGATTAGTGACGTATGTGTCATGCGTACTATCCGATTTGATTTGTATACATCATGGTACCGATGTATTTTGTTAGCCTTTGGCTATTTGTATTTGAGCTCAGTATGAAATTGTTATCTTACAACCATTTGATTCAGCCTTATTTGTTTGGGATTCTTTTGGCTATAATTATTCGATTGACAGTGTTAGTCATTTGTAAATGGACTCTCAAAATTTTGGTATATTCGTAATTCGTTTGTAATTCACATATGTTCATTCGTTCAATTCTTTTAGATTCATTATTTTTTGTGATACATTTATTCATCTTCATATCCGTACTGGCCAATTGGCTCACGCTGTGTTCTTTTTCCGGCAGGTAATCAGGGGTGATCAGGATTTGTGAGATGAGAGCTACCTTTGATCCAAATGAGCAGATTAGCTTTTGAGATTATAATTAGACTTGGTTTTCCTAAGATTTATTAACTGGATGTTTTGGGGTCTATTTTGATATTTATTTATTCTTAGTAGAGACTATGTAAATGTGGAGTTCATTCTATTTAAATTGGAGTATATGACATTTGATATTAAATTTTATTGGAGATATTTTGAGGTTTATTAGAGATTTGTATTTATTATGTTTGTGCGTGACATCCCTTTTTCCTTTGGGGAAAGGGGGTGTTACAGAGTTGGTATCAAAGCTTAGATTATGATCTTGTAGATTGCCTTTTAGGCTTGACCTGTGAGTTATGGGTAGACCAATGGGTAGTTATAAGATTTGTATTGCGTTTGATTTTCGTTCGGCATAAATTTGGCCTTGATTATTTGTTTGATTTGTTTGTTCTCGTCTGTTTGATTTTGTATCGTAGATGGCTCGTAAGTCTTCGAGAATTGCTGGGAGGTAGGCCGGTAATAACGGTAGGAGAGGTCAGAGGCAGCCCCAGGTTGAGGCTGTTATCCACGGTGGAAATGATGGGGCCCAGGGTAATGCAATAATAACCCCGGCTATGGTTGCAGCAATGGTGAATAAGGCAGTTACGCAGGCCGTGGCACAGGCTATGCAGGGTATTCCGCAGATGCAAGGAAATCAGCATGCAAATGGCATGGGGGATAATGCAGAGATACCACAACATGAGCAGAATGTTCCTCCCGAGGATCAAGTGGGTCAGCAAGTGCAGCCGATGTATGTGTTATTGGAGAGGTTCATTAAGCAGAAGCCTAACTTTTTTCGTTTTGCTCCAACTCCAATTGATGCGGAGAACTGGATCGCCCACTTGGAGAAGATTTTTGATGTTATTGGGTGTTCAAAAAATCAGAAGGTGAGGTTAGCAGTTTATAAGCTAGAGGATGATTCTCAGCGATGGTGGAAATCGTTGAAGGCTACACAGGGAGATGGATTTATGGATGGACTCATATGGAGCGGTTTTTGTGACCTTTTCTATCAGCAGTATTTCCCAAATGCTGATAGGGATGCATACATCAGGGAATTTGTGTCCATTCGGCAGAAGGATGATGAGACTATTAATGATTTCATAGCGATGTTTACGAGATTGGCTGGTTTTACGGATTCGATAGCTGGGACAGCTGCACATCAGGCAGAAAAGTTTAAATGGGCTTTGAAATACGAGTATAGGAGATCGATCATCCACATCATATTTACAGATGTATCACAGGTGGTTAATGCAGCTAAGAGTGTGGAAATGGAACACAAGGACTTTCGAGCTTCAAAATCAGAAGGGAGTCGAAAGAGAGATAGAGATGACCAGCAAGGGCAAGGACTGTGGCAGTTTGGTAGAAATCAGAATAGAAGGCAAAATAATTGGGATGAGTCTCCATCGGGTCAGCGATTTAATCCAAGAAGGGATTTTGCTTACCCAATGCAGCAGGGTGGTTATGGAGGTCAGCAGCAGGGTCAATGGCAAGCTAGAGGGCAGTATTAAAATAGGGGATTTCAACATAACAAGGGCTTCCAGCAAAATCAGAATCAGGGTTAGCATCGCCAACAGGTTCAAATTCAGGGGCGGTATCCGGGACCGGCAGGTGGGGGCAATCCGAACCTTTTGCCACTTCCACCTGCTCCATGTGATACTTGTGGTGGGTATCATGCTGGTAGGGCGTGCTATAGAAATACAGGGGCTTGTTTCTTATGTGGACAGATGGGACATAGAGCAAGGGACTGCACAGTTCATCGTGGTAATGGGGGAGGCGGTAATGCTGGTAATGGCGGTCAGCGCAACACCGGTGGGAGAGTATTTGCATTGACAGCTAATCAGGCGGCCCAAGCACCAGGTACTATTTCAGGCATCCTTCTTGTAGGAAATCGTGAGGCATCAGTTTTGTTTGACACTGGATCTACACACTCTATTATCGCACTTTCATTTGTTCGTCATCTTGGTGTGTCTTTTCATATATTAGATCCTCATTTGTCTATTGCTACCCCGATGGGGGAATTCTGTGATTATTTCTGAGTACTTTCGTGAGTGTCCTTTGAAGTTAGGGAGGAGAGTGTACACAGCTAACTTACTTCCGATGGTGATGCATGATTTTGATATTATTTTGGGTATGGATTGGCTGAGTAAGCATCGAGCCACTATTGATTGTCAGGCGAGGAAAGTTATTTTTGGACCCTTAGATAATCCAGAATTCGAGTTTCAGTGTTCAAAGCCGAATGGTGTTGTAAAGTTGATCTCAGCCTTGAAGGCGAGCAAAATGATTTCTAAGGGACATGACTGTTATTTGGCTTATGTGAAGGATACCTCGAGGGATGAGCCCCAACTTGATGACTATCCAGTTGTGCGAGAATTTCCTGAGGTATTTCCTAAGGATCTGCCAGGATTGCCACCGCCAAGGGAAGTTGAGTTTACTATTGAGCTCATTCCTGGAGCGGAACCTATCTCTAAGGCACCCTATAGAATGGCTCCGTTAGAGTTACAGGAGTTGAAGGAATAATTACAAGAGTTGTTAGATCGTGGATTTATTAGACCGAGTGTATTGCCATGGGGTGCTCCAGTGTTGTTTGTGAAGATGAAGGACGGATCTATGAGATTATGTATAGATTATAGGGAACTAAATCGGATCACTATCAGGAACAGATATCCATTGCCACGGATAGATGACCTTTTCGATCAGCTCCAAGGGGCAAAGTTCTTCTCAAAGATAGATTTGAGGTCGGGATACCATCAGTTGAGTGTGAGGGAAGAGGACATTCCAAAAAAGGCTTTTCGTACTCGGTATGAGCACTATGAGTTTTTGGTGATGTCATTTGGGTTAACTAATGCTCCGGAAGTGTTTATGGGTATGATGAATCGGGTTTTTAGTGAGTATTTGGACCAATTTGTCATTGTCTTCATTGATGACATTTTGGTGTATTCCAAGTCTAAGGAGGAGCATGAAGAGCATCTTCGTACTGTTTTGGGGGTTCTGCAAAAGAATAAGTTGTATGCTAAGTTCTCCAAATGCGAGTTTTGGTTAGAACAGATAGCATTTTTGGGACATGTCGTGTCTGCTGAAGGTATTAAGGTCGATCCTGCGAAGGTTGAGGCTATCACTAATTGGCCAAGACCTACCACGGTAACTGAAATAAGGAGTTTCTTGGGTTTGGCAGGGTACTACAGGCGATTTGTGGAGGGTTTCTCGTTGTTAGCTTTGCCATTAACACAGTTGATGAAGAAGGGCATAAAATTTGTGTGGAATGAGGAACGTGAGAAAAGTTTTGAGGAGCTTAAGAAAAGACTTGTGTCGGCTCCAGTGCTTACGTTACCGTCGGGGATAGGAGGTTATCAGATTTACAGTGATGCTTCCAAGAAGGGATTAGGGTGTGTTTTGATGCAGCATGGTAAGATAATTACTTATGCTTCCAGACAACTTAAACCTTATGAGATGAATTATCCTACCCACGACTTGGAGTTAGCAACAGTCATTTTTGCCCTAAAGATTTGGAGGCACTATTTATATGGAGAGACTTGTGACATTTTCACCGACCACAAGAGCCTTAAATATATTTTTACTCAGAAGGAGCTTAACATGAGACAGAGGCGTTGGTTGGAGCTTCTCAAGGATTATGATGCCAGGATTCAGTATCACCCCGGTAAGGCTAACGTGGTTGCAGATGCTCTTAGCCGGAAGAGTTCAGGGAGTGTAGCTGCCTTGGTTACACAACCTCAACTTATCTCGGATATGGAGCATGTGGGTTTGGAGCTATATGCTAGAGGTTCTGATGGGTTGGTAGCAGGTATGAGGGTGGAACCTTCTCTTATTTTGCGTATCAAAGAAGCTCAAAAGGAGGATGGTGAGTTATGGACTGTAGCGCAGAATATGAATGAGGGTAGGCAACCAGAGTTTCGTATTGACGAGCAAGGTGTAATATGGTTCGGTAAACGGTTATGTGTTCCAATGGATCCAATGATTCGTGAGGCAGTGTTGACTGAAGCTCATAGTTCGCCATTTTCTATTCATCCGGGGTCTACAAAGATGTATAAGGATCTGAAGGAGAATTTTTGGTGGAGTGGAATGAAAAGGGATGTAGCTGAATTTGTGAGTAAATGTCTTACTTGTCAGCAAGTGAAAATAGAGCATCAGCGGCCTGGTGGTTTGTTGCAACAGTTAGAGATTCCTGTGTGGAAATGGGATGACATTTCGATGGACTTTGTGACTGGGTTGCCGAGGACTCTTAAAAAGAATGATGCTATTTGGGTGGTAGTGGATCGTTTGACTAAATCGGCTCATTTTCTTTCTATTCGCGAAGATTTTTCGGTAAATAAGTTAGCAGATATTTTTCAACGTGAGATTGTTAGGCTTCATGGGACTCCAGTTTCTATTGTTTTAGATCGGGATCCGCGGTTTACTTCTCGATTTTGGAAAGGGTTTCAACGAGCTTGGGGAACGCGACTCAACTATAGTACAACTTTTCACCCGTAGACAGATGGACAATCAGAAAGAACTATTCAGACATTAGAAGACATGTTGCGATCTTGTGCTTTAGAGTGGACAGGAAACTGGGATGATTATTTGAGTTTGGTGGAGTTCGCATATAATAACAGTTGGCAAGCTAGTATTGGTATGGCTCCTTTTGAAGCTTTGTATGGTAAGAAGTGTCGAGCTCCGACTTGTTGGGATGAGGTTGGAGAAAGGGTAATAGAGGGACCCGATTTGGTTAAGATCACTTGGAGAAGGTAGCAGCGGTTAAGGAAAAATTGAAAGAAGCTAGATCGCGGCAGAAGAGTTATGCTGATATTCATAGGAGGGCTCTTGCATTCACGCCTGGTGAACACGTGTTTTTGAAAGTTTCTCCATGGAAAGGTATTCGAAGGTTTGGTTTGAAAGGGAAGCTTAGTCTGCGTTTCATTGGCCCTTTTGAAGTCCTTGAAAGAGTTGGAGAAGTGGCATATCGGGTGGCTTTGCCTCCACAATTATCTCATGTGCATAATATCTTTCATGTTTCAGTGTTAAGGAAATATAACTATCATCCGCTTCATGTTGTGCAATACCCGTTACAAAAGATTCAAGAAGATCTTACTTGTGAGGAAGAAGCCGTGGCGATTCTAGATCGTCAAGAACGGATTATGAGGAGGAAGACAATTCCTTTTGTTAAAGTCTTGTGGAAAAACCATTCGGAGCGGGAAGCTACTTGGGAGATGGAGGAGTCTATTCGGGCGAAATATTCACATCTTTTTGAAAACTAGGTACGCTCTGTTCTTTTGATTCCGGGGACGGAATCCTTTTAAGGGGAAGGTGATGTAATACCCAATAAAATAATTAAGTAAGCTTTAAAATATTTAATTGGACTTTTCTTATATTTGGGTCAAACAGTAGTAAATTTTTGGGCCATTAATATTAATTGGGTCTAAACTATATTTGTCTGATTTTAAGTCCTATTTAAATTAAAAGAATTAATAAAACATATTAATTAATAAATAAACCTAAACCCTAATTGCTTTATTATATCTATGTGGATCAATTGAAGGAAAAGAAAAAGGAGAACTCAGTCGCAGCTAAAAAAAGAGAAGAAAACTGGTAAGTTATGATTACTCTTTTCAATTGAATGATAATATCTCTTTATTTGGTATTGTCGGAGCATGTGGATTTTTAATTCGTTTACATACGTGTATATATATATAACCTGAGATTCTTAATAGGTATATATATATATATATATATATATATATATATATATATTATAACTTGATTTCCTAATTCATATAATATATAACCTGTTCATGCTTGTTTCTTTTTTTTTGAAACAACCTGTTAGTTCTGTTAATTTTTATATACATATACATAACCTGTTTTAATATATATATATATATATATATATATATATATATATATATTATATGCAGCGGCTGACTCGTTTTATACATAATATATATATAAGTTACATAAATTTAAAAAAATGGGTTAGTAATAATTAGTATTGTAATACTGTTATTATAATTAAAATATATCTTTTGAGTACAAACTGAATATAGTATATTAAAATATTTGAATTTATGAAAATATAATTTGTATGAGTTCGTAATTTAATTATATGGTTTATATTTTATTTTGATAATTAGATCGGATTGAGGGAGTTTAGCAGGCGATATTTAGATTCAGCGAATTACTTTGATACTATATTAAGGTACGGATTCCGTACTTTTTCAGCGATATTCCTTTAAATTTAATTCGTTCGTTTTGTACTCGTTTAGAAATTTAGTATTGTCTCTCGGGATTATTCCTTGTTGTCAAAATTATTGAGATAGTTTCATTTTGGCGTTGATATTTGAATTCGTATTTGTACTCTTTGAACTAGTTAATCGTGTCAATATGTTTTGGAGACTTTATTCGTTTGTACCATTATTCGTATATTTTCGTTCACATTCGGAGTTGTTTTGATAGTTGATATCTTGTAATAATTGGGTATGTTTGTATTTGATAATTCAATCTCATTTGAATATGGTCATGTAAGCCTTGTGATTTGAACCCCTTTTGGCTTACATTTTGTAGTTTGATCCTTAGGGTATACTTGAGCTAACCACCTGTGGGGGTACCACAGGCATGTCCTCTTGACACAAGGGCATGACACCTTCCGTGGCGGTGTGATTAGTCCACGGCGTATCCTTCTGTATGCTCTGGGTATGAGCTTTGGCCATTTGATATATTTGTTCAGGATACGTATGGGTCGACCCATTATTTACTTTGATTCGATTTGTTTGGCGGATTAGTGACGTATGTGTCATGCGTCACTATCCGATTTGATTTGTATACATCATGGTACCGATGTATTTTGTTAGCCTTTGGCTATTTGTATTTGAGCTCAGTATGAAATTGTTATCTTACAACCATTTGATTCAGCCTTATTTGTTTGGGATTCTTTTGGCTATAATTATTCGATTGACAGTGTTAGTCATTTGTAAATGGACTCTCAAATTTTGGTATATTCGTAATTCGTTTGTAATTCACATATGTTCATTCGTTCAATTCTTTTAGATTCATTATTTTTTGTGATACATTTATTCATCTTCATATCCGTACTGGCCAATTGGCTCACGCTGTATTCTTTTTCCGGCAGGTAATCAGGGGTGATCAAGATTTGTGGGATGAGAGCTACCTTTGATCCAAATGAGCAGATTAGCTTTTGAGATTATTATTAGACTTGGTTTTCCTAAGATTTAGTAACTGGATGTTTTGGGGTCTATTTTGATATTTATTTATTCTTAATAGAGACTATGTAAATGTGGAGTTCATTCTATTTAAATTAGAGTATGTGACATTTGGTATTAAATTTTATTGGTGATATTTTGAGGTTTATTAGAGATTTGTATTTATTATGTTTATGCGTGACATCCTTTTTCCTTTGGGGAAAGGGGGTGTTAAATGAGTACGCTAGAAATCTTTTCCACATCAAGACTCAACACATTTCTCGGTGTTCGAAAGAAGAAGTCAGGTCATTGCTGAAAAGTCTGTTTCAAAATTCGCGCGAAAATCATCATCATCATCATCTTGCTAAGGTGCAGGGGCGAAACCAGGATTTGTTTTTTTGGGGGGGCAAATTTTTTTTTTAATAACATAATATATATTCAGAAAAAGAACTTTAATCACACCACAACATTTCCATATTTTGATACGTTTTCTAGGATCACATTCCAAATAATTAATATCTCATTCTTTACCTTCAATTCACGTTGTTCTTGTTAGGAAGTAGGCAGAGATGTTTTAACATTAGGCTCAGGGGTAAGCATAGATATGTCAACATGATTTGATTTCTTTCTCTTGAAAAATGAATCAATAATATGTGATTTTTCCATGATTCTAATTAAACAAAAAATAAAAAATTCAATTAACTACACTACAAGAATGACTTAAACCAATATTATTGGACCATTTATTGAACTTTTTAATAATAAAATTTTCATAAACTTACAATCAAATAAGTAAGGTTTTAGTTGGTTACCGGAAAACAAATTGAATATGATCACTCGTTAAACTTTTAAAAAGTAAAATATCAAGTTTCATAAAATAAACAAAGAATAAAAAAATAAATAAGGGTTTAAGTTGGTTACCTGGATACAAATGTATCATTTAATTGGAATAACACATACAATATTATGCTCCAATTATACAAACTTAGAATTATAATAAATTTAATTTTTCCAACCTTGGGGTGGACCTTATAAATTTTTCAAACCTTGGGGGGTGCCACGGCCCCCTCCAGCCCTATGCTAGTTTCGCCACTGCTAAGGTGGAAATGCAGACGAGGCTGTCAGAGTTGTCGTTTAACATTATTATGAGGATGATTTCGGGGAAGAGGTATTGTTAATTGCACCTTTTCTTTATGAGTTTTGATCATTTTGGGGATTAATTTAGACCCATTAATTGATTGAATTTATATTAAATAAATTGTGCATTTGATAGCCTATTATAAGGAGATTAATAGAGAGCAATATATGGTTCAAGTAGGAGTTATATATTGTGTTTTAATTGTATCCAAAGTGGAGTACATGAAAAGGTTTATTGTTGTTTAAGAAAACTATTTTCTTTAAGTCCCACATTGAGTAGGAATAAAACTATTTAATACTTTATAAGTATATGTGGAATAGTTTAATTCACTAGTGGAACTAAAGGAAAGGCTTGGAGTTGGTCACAATGGCGTGGTGCAAAGCACCACCCGCCCGCGCCCGCGTCCCGCGACCCGGGGACCGTGGTGCGGGTTCGGGTCGCAAAGTCGCATTGGCGCTTTAGGCGCACTTTGCACTTCGCACGTGCGCATCGTCGCTAGGAGCCATGAGTTTCTTTTTAACATTAAACCAGAATAATAAACTTCATTAATGATTAAAACAGTTTTTTATTTAATCATTATGGGATGCAAAACTGATGTGATTAATATATCATTTATTTTATAAATGATTCTTAACTCACAATTCAGTTATGAAATTGGAGAGTCTCCTCTTCTTTCTTCAATCTTCTATCTTCTTTTACACAGCAGCATAAATTGAGGTTTAGAGTGAATTGCTATCACTTAGAACAGATATAAGCTTTGACATAAAATCCTGGAGGTATATTGCTAGTAGCCTTTAGCAAACCTTAGTGGTAAGGGGCAATAAACTGATATGATTAATATATCATTTATTTTATAAATGATTATTAACTCACAATTCAGTTATGAAATTGGAGAGTCTCCTCTTCTTTCTTCAATCTTCTATCTTCTTTTACACAGCAGCATAAATTGAGGTTTAGAGTGAATTGCTATCACTTAGAACAGATATAAGCTTTGACATAAAATCCTGGAGGTATATTGCTAGTAGCCTTTAGCAAACCTTAGTGGTAAGGGGCAATAAACACCTTAAGGACAGGGACTACCCGTGTCAATCCTTGGTCCTAATTTTCTGTATTCATTATATTCTTTTTCAGGTATTTCGGAGCGGATGTAGAGAACCAGGAGGAAGCTAGGAAATTGGCGGATATGGTGAAGGAGGCTTTTGAGCTGGCCGGGGCTTCGAATCCGGGGGATTTTTTGTCCTTCTTACAGTGGATTGATTGTGGGGGCGTGGAGAAGAGGATGAGGCGCGTGCATAGTACGAACGATGCATTCTTACAAGGGTTGGTAGATGAATGTAGAGAAAAGGGAGATGGAGGGAAGAGTAAGACACTAATAGATGTTATGTTGTCTTTGCAGAAATCGGAACCTGAATATTACTCTGATGAAATTATCAAAGGCATGATATTGGTAAGTTGACAAATAATTAAGTTAAAAGGAAAAAAAATGATTTATCTCCGATCTCACTCACTCATATATATATATGAATGTGAGTTTCACTCGTATAGATAGATACATCATACATGTCAATATGTCATGGCCTTTGAGGGTCGTGGCTAGGAGTTTCTTTTAACATAAATTTAAGAAAATAAACTAAGTAAATCAAATGCATATCTCTATGTATAGGTACATATAATTGAAAGAAAACTTTTGCTTCTCAATAATAATAAAAATAATGAACAAACATGTTTTTGGTAAGTTTCATTGTAAACATTGTTAATGACGTCAAATAGACTTTTCTTTGTATGCCTTCCTGCCTTATTTTGAAAAATAAAATAAAAAATAAAGTGCCAATTAATCATGAAGACAGAGGCTATAGTATTTTAGACATAGGAATCCAAAAGAGCCCTGCTTCATAATAAATCTTGGCTAAAAATGAATTTGCAGTATTCTAACATCATTCTCTTTATAATGTGTAGCAATTGCTATTTGCTGGCACGGACACAACATCAGCTACAATAGAGTGGTCAATGTCCCTTCTACTCAACCATCCAGAGGCTCTAAAAAAGGCCAGGGCCGAGCTCGACAAACACGTCGGCCACCAGCGTTTAGCCGACGAACAAGACCTTCCAAAACTGTCGTATCTCCAAAACATTGTCAATGAAACATTTCGACTATTTCCAGCCGCGCCACTGTTAGTGCCACACGAGTCATCACACGACTGCACGATTGGAGGCTTTGATATCCCACGTGGCACAATGCTGTTGGCCAACGCGTGGGCGATTCACCGGGACCCTAAGGTGTGGGATGATGCTACAAGTTTTAAGCCGGAGAGATTTGAAGGGGGGAAACGCGACGAGACGTATAAATTAGTGACATTTGGGTTGGGAAGGAGGCAGTGCCCCGGGATTGTTCTTGCTAATAAAGTGATAAGTTTGTCTTTGGCAGGATTAATTCAGTGCTTTGAGTGGGAAAGAATTGGTGGATTTGACCGAGGGGAAAGGGCTTACTATGCCTAAAGCTAAGCCATTGCAAGCTATGTGCAAAGCAAGGGTAAAAATGATTAATGTCCTCTCGGAGCTATGAATTTCATTTGGTAGCTTTGTGTGGCTTTTGAAATTTAATTGGAAATGAACGTTTGCTTGTTTTACCGTTTTTTTTTTGTTAGTTTCACTTTTTTTGTTCAAGTTATTTTGTTAGTTACAAGAGTTTGCGCCGATAGCATTTAGCCGTTTACACATCCAAACTGCACTGTTTTAAAACTTAAAACACTACTTTTATAAGTTAAATAAACTGTGTTTAAAATAAGTTGTTTCTGTTTGTGTAACTAAACGTACATTAAGAGGCTTTTTTTAATATATAATCGGGGGCAAAGCTAGGTGTTATAATGTAGGGTCAATTGACCCCATTGAATTTTATATATATATATATATATATATGATGTAATAGATTTTTTGTAGTGTAATTTAATAATTTGATCTCACTTATATATATATATATATATATATATATATATATATATATATATATATATATGATATAATAGATTTTTTGTGGGTTCAATTTAGTAATTTGACCCTATTGAATTTTTATATATATATGATGTAATAGATATTTGTAACACCCCCTTTCCAAAATAGAAAGAGAGGTTACTCAAAACACAACAAAACTAAGGAAGATCACAGGGCTCTAAACCACAAAAGAATAATCTCATCATAATTCAATGTCATAAGACAAACCATAATAAATGCCACACTGGCTCAAACCACAATCTAAATAATTATCACAATTCTAAATAGCTGACATATCAAGCCTAAACAAAACATTTCTAAACCATTGGATTAAAGGAAGCTCTCGTCACACTTGCCCTTGATCCCCCTGATTACCTGCCGGAAGAAAAACACAGCATGAGCCAAATGCCCAGTACGGATATAGAATACAAGAAATGAACCGAAATAACTAACTCAATTAAATGAATTGAAACAAACGAACTGAAACGAAACGAATAAAACTAACACAATAAAATGGTAGGCTGAATCAAATGACTGGGTGTTATTTCATACCGAGCTCAAAATAAATAGTAATATACCTTGCCACACAGGCAAGTCAAATAATGCCACACAGGCAATCACACATCGGACTGCGCAATCCAGATGCGTGCAAATCGGAAGGTGTGTTTGGCACAAACATCAGCAATCCGCAGAACAGAACAGAACAGAAAACTAGGGTCGACCCATACGCCTCCCACAACAAAACACCAAATGGCCAACTCCCACCGGAGCACAAAACGGAGACGCCGTGGACTGATCACACCGCCACGGAAGGTGTCATGCCTCGGTGCCAAGAGGACATGCCTGTGGTACCCCCACAGGTGGTTATAGCTCAGGTATACCCTACGGTATTCTAACAAAATATAATGTCACAACACATGCGACAAAATATCAACATAAAGGGGTTCTAACATGTACATGTTAAATCGAACGAATCGTCAACACAAGTCTCTAAAATATACTAACATGTACATCACTATAAATATAAAAATAAAATTTAGACATGACACACTAGTCTAAAGAGTACAATGTGAGTTCTAATACAACGCCAAAATAAATTTATCACAATAAATTGACAAGGAACAATTATGAGAGACAATACTAGATTTCGAAACGAATAACGAAACGAACGAATTAAAAATAAATGAGTCTCGCTGAAAAGTACGGAATCCGTACCTGGATTAAGCAATGTAATATCAAAATTTATACTTCAAATACTCTTTAAATTCCCTCCGTCCAATCTAATAAAATAATATGAAATTGTATTACAATTCTAATAATTAACAACATAATACTTTTTAATTAGTTATTAATTAAATTTTAAAATTTTTACTAGCAAAATAATTTAGTCCGAAAGTATGAAATTTTCATTGCGTCAGTTAAATATTTACCAGTGTACTATAACTAAATTTATATATATATCTGCCAACACATGATCTTCCATAATCCTAATTGATTTTCATTCCAAGTTTCTGTCTATGTATTTTATATAAGATATGTATATATTACTAATTAATTACAAACATGCCATCTATTTTCATATAATTATTATATAGTAATTTATATAACTGTTGAAAAGTAAATCATGATCTGCACTTCCATTACTTAATCAGACAAACATTCTTTATTCTTCAATCTCTCTATGCTCATATATGTACCGTCCACCCCATGTATAGAAAAGAAAAGAAGAAAAAAAAAGAAACTTACTTGACTAACAAAAAGAATATGACTCTGCTCCTATGTATTGCACACAGCGTAGGCGCCTCCTCCCTGTTGTTTATCAAACGAAGAACCGACGAAAAAATAAATAGGGTTTGTGTCAAATATGATGTAGTATTGTTAGGTTTTACATATTTATTAATTAATATAATTTACTAACTCTCCTAATTTAATAGGTTTTAAAAAAAAAATTTACACAATTATAAATTAGACCCAATTACTATAAGCCCAAATTAATGTCTTTTACTTATTTTAGTCCACATAAATTAAATAACTATTTTGACCCAAATAAAATACAAAGTCCGATTAATATGTTTTAAAACAAGAAGAATTTTATTATTCACTATTTATTTATTTATTATTTTTTTTTTTACCGGGTATTACATATTTATGGGTGTAATTTAGTAATTTAACCCAATAACATTTTTTTTCTTGTTTTGCCGCTGCATATAATGTATATGTAGGCAACCATACAAGAAGTAAATGATGCAAATATGAAGCAAATCAAGTACATCATTGTTGGATCCGGTTAGCATGAAGTGAACTTCATAGTAAGTTCAATTCATTTCCAATACAGTGCTGACACACAGGCAAGGGCGGAGCCAAGAAATTTTTCCTTCCTAGGCTACCAAATTGAGTGTTGGCCACTAGAATGTCATGAAAATAGCCCTCGTCAACGCTTACAAGCCGAGTGTTGTCAAATGGTATCAGGGTTTGAGCTTAAAATGACTCGCTGCGGTGCCTCTTCGGTGCCATTTCAATTCTGAAATAATAACAAACTGGTGCATGCCAAACACCCCCCAACTTGCTCAAAAACCAATGTTTCCCTCTCTCGAGACTTTTATCGAATACCTTGAGGGCGTTGTTTTATAGCCCCTTTCTCTCCCTTGTTTGAATGTTTAATAACAAGTACACAAGCACTCAACAATCATATATATAATAACAAACTTGAATAGACTAAATTAAGCCCTAATCACCCCAAACTGTCAAAACCAAACTTTATCCAACTAATTGTAAAGTATCTGTATTCATGTTTCGAAAACAACGAGAAGTAGATCTGTTGTGTGAATTTGTGTGTTTCAGAATTTCTTTTAAATGAGTACATGGTTTACATATTCAAAACCTAAAAATTATACATGTCTAAATTATTAATTCCAAAAAAATTAGCACAAATTTCTCAAATAAATATATGCTTAACCAAAAATTAGTGTTCAATTAATTAGTTAGTGTATGTACTTACAATTACCCGCAAGGAAGAGGCTAACCGCACAAACAGCTAGAATTTGAACAAATCAGGGCAGCCTCGCAAGGAGCTAGAGATCAAGCAACCACATAAAATTGGAAAAAAAATTGGGGGTAAAAACCAAAACCTAACCTTGCAATTTGGTGAAATCAGAAAGAGAGGGAGGATGGATGAGAGCCAGAGAGAGAAGAGAGGCAGAAACAAACTTCAGATTCAACAAATATTGAATATATCTTCAATTTTAGCTTTTTGGATCATAATATTCCAGAATTTCATTTCGTTCCCTCTTATCCAGATTCAAATAATTCTTCATTTGAACCTCTCTCCTTACTGTTGTTGAAGATATATAAGTACTAAATATTTTCCAAAAACTCCACGCGGGCTAAAGCCCACCTTAGCCCATACATGCCTCCGCCCCTGCACACAGGTGGAAGGGTGATATCACTGCTTGCGTGTCAACACTGTATTGAATATGAAGTTAACTTACTATGAAACTTACTCCATGCTAATCATTCCCATCATTGCTGATCAATGAGATCAGATAAGATACTAGCTGGACACCAACAACTAAGAATTTGAGCAAGAACTCTTGCCTTAAGACCAAAATCTCGTATATATAAATTGCAGCGTATGAAGATATTCACCCAATTAAGCAATGGTGCAACTGTTATACAAAAATAGTCTCATTTAAAAATAAAATTTGTTTTACAAAAATATATACTCTTCCTATAGGAGCATATTTTGTCCTCATATCTGTGACCATAATTTCATTATTATGTAATCATTTTTTGTAATTAATAATTTATTTAAAAAAATAAACATGAAGTTAAAACTCATTATATTAGCAAAATTTACAAATGAAACTTGGAACGGATCGAGGAGTAATATTAACTTAAAAACCGCATTTATAAGTTTAAAAAATTAAGTTTGAAATAAATTCATATAAATAATTAAAATATTTAAACTATAAAAAATCCAAAAAACCCCAAACAAAAAATGCACTATAAATTTATACAATACTTCCTCTTTTACATTAAACATGTTTTTAAATCTAAAATATAAATTTAAACAAAGTTCTTAATTTATCAATACCTAACATTTATTATAAAAGAATACTAATATTAAGGACAATGATGATTCGTGAAAAGAGAGCATTCTCATTGTATTTGTTTATATCTCATTCTCTTTACAATACATTTATTTATAGATACATGAACATCAATATTTAGAAGTTTCAAAACTCAAATGTCCTAAGAGTTTCAAAAACTCAAATATCATTACAATAAAGATAGGGTATGAATAAATTTACACATCAATATATTATAATTTGATAAAACTCTCCCTTGGATGTCTATACACATTGAAAATTGTCATATTAAAAACCTTATCAGGAAAAATCTAATGGGAAAAAAACATTGGTTAAGAAAAAAGAGTGCAGCACATATTAGCTCCCCCTCATGAATATTGTATCCTTAAGTCTTTCAGATGTTGCATTAATTCCAATATTGCGCCTTAATCCTTCAAACATCGTAGGTTGTAATGTTTTGGTGAACAAATCTACTAGATTATCTTTTGAGTGAATTTGTTGAACATTAATGTCACCACACTTATCAAAGTCATGAGTGAAAAAGAATTTCGGCGAGATGTGTTTTGTTCGATCTCCTTTGATGTATCCTCCTTTTAATAGAGCTATACATGCAACATTGCCTTCATACAGAATGGTTGGAGTTCCTTTACTAGAGGATAAATTGCATATTACAATAATATGTTAAGTGAATGACCTTAGCCACACACATTCTCAACTTGTTTCATGGATTGCAAGTATTTCAGTATGATTAAATGAAGTGACAACTAATGTTTGCTTCGTAGATCTCCATGATATAGCAATATCACCACACATAAAGAGATAACTTGTTTAAGATCGACCTTTATGTGGATCACATAAATATCCTGCATCAGCATATCCAACTAATTCATGATTATCATTATTTGAATAAAATAAGCCCATATTAATTCGTAGATCTCGTAGGTAACAAAAAATATGTTTAACTCCATTTCAATGTCTTCGGGTAGGAGAAGAACTATATATTGCTAGCAAATTCATAGAGAATGTTATATCAGGTCGTGTATTATTAGCAAGATACATTAGCGCACCAATTGCAATGAGATATGGTATTTCTGACCAAGTAATTCTTTATTATCCTCACAAGGTCTAAAAGGGTTCTTTTTCACATCAAGTGATCGAACAACTATTGGGATGCTCAATGGATGTGTTTTATCCATATAAAATCTTTTAAGGACCTTCTTTGTGTAAGTTGAATGATGAATAAGAATTTCATTTGCTAAATGTTTGATCTGCAGGCTGAGACAAAAATTTGTTTTCTCCAAAATCTTTCACCTCAAATTCTTTCTTTAAATAATTTATTGTCTTTGGTATCTCTCCATGAGTTTCAATAGTATTTATGTGAGACCCCGAATTTTATTAAATAAAAGTATTCAATTTTTTTATTTTGGTAAATAGTTAAATTGATAAAAGTTTAAAGTTAAGGGTGATATGTGAAAAAATTTTAAGTAGACAAGTTGTCATAAAATACCTGGTTATTATTCACTCTAATATTGTTCACTCGAGTATTTGGGACACTTTTTGTGTCAGAGTACTATTCACGAGTTACTATTCATGAGTTACTATTCACGGGTTACTATTCACCTAAATTACTATTCACCCGAATATTATTCACTCGGGTATTTGGGATATTTTTCGTGTCGGAGTACTATTCATGAATTACTATTCACAGGTTACTATTCACCCAATTACTATTCACTCTAGTATTGTTCACTCGGGTATTTGAGATACTTTTTGTGTCGGGGTACTATTCACCCGAAAAATATATTTTTTTCGGTCCAAATCATTTTTGAGTACATTATTATTCCATGAAGAGATGTGCTAATTTTTCAGACCGTTGGTTGAAATTATAATAAAGGTGATAAGTTTTGTTTTATTGGTATTATTAATGTAATAAAACAGAAAAGCTTTTTATATAAAACAGAATACTTTTATAAAGTTATTCTATAAATAGAATATATTATATTCTATTATGCATAGTATTTTGCATAGTAAAATCTTTTTATATAAAACAGAATACTTTTATAAAATTATTCTATAAATAGAATATATTTTATTTTATTTTGAATAGTGTTGCATAGTGCCTGCATATATAGTGTTTTTAATAGTAAAATCTTTTTATATAAAACAAAATAATTTTATAAAGTTATTCATTTTATTAGATTATAAATAGAATATATTATATTTTATTTAAAAGATTTTGCTTTAAATATGGACCGTCAGATTAAAGTAAATCAATCTGGACCGTTCATGAGTTAGTTACTATGCAGTCCATTTTTCTATAAATAGAAGCTCATTCCTTCATTATTTCTTACGAATTCGCTGAAACTCTAGAGAGAGAAACAATAGAGAGAGTTCTTCTTCTATAATCTTGAGCGTATTTCTTTAGAGTTTAAGAAAGCTTTGAGCGTAGTACAAATTTTCTGTGAGTATATCCTCGCCCTACCAGTCGCAATACTCTTCTTTCAAAGGTAGGGAATATTATTTGTTGTACTCATAAGGGGTATTCTTTCTTTCTTATTCATGAAGAGAACTTCTGTTATTCCATTCTTTATTATTCTGTTGGAATAACCTGTATACGCGGGATACCCTATACTTGGTGAAATTCTTCTGTTATTCCATTCTTTATTATTATGTTGGAATAACCTGTCTATGCAAAGTACTGCATACATGGTGAAATTCTTCTAATATTTCGTTCTTTATTATTCTGTCGGAATATCATGTCTGTGAGTTTACGCCAGACCTGGTTCCATTATTTATTATTCTGCCAAAATATCATGTCTGTGTGTTTACGCCGGACCTGGTTCCATTATTTATTATTCTGTCGGAATATCTTGTCTGTGCATTTACGTCGGACTTGGTTCTATTATTTATTATTTTGTTGGAATAACATGTCTATGCGCTCTATCGCATGCATGGTAATTTCTGTTGTTATTCCATTCTTTATTATTCTGTTGGAACATCCTGTCGGTGCGAATTTCGCCTGACCTGGTTCGGTTATTTATTATTCTGTTGGAATAACCTGTCTATGTGGATTACCACATGCATGGTGAAATTCTTTTATTATTCCATTCTTTATTATTATGTTGGAATAACCTTTCTATTCGAAGTACTACATACATGGTAAAATTCTTTTATTATTCCATTCTTTATTATATTGTTGGTTATTGGTTTTACAGTTGTATGTCTTTAGCCTGTAGTGCAAATATGATATGTTGTTGAATATCTTTGGCCTGTAGTGCAAAGATGATCTGTTGTTTGATAGCTTTGACCCGTAGTGCGAAGATGGACAGGTGTATGACATGATCATGACCATTAGTGATACTAACGAATATCCTTGGTCGTAGTTCTTGGATAATTCAATGATGTGATTGGCAGGATCATGACCATTAGTTAACAGTTGAATGTCTTTGGCCGTAGTGCACTGACAGACAATTGATTGGTATGATCATGACCATTGGTTTTATAGTTGAATATATTTGGCCCGTAGTGCAAAGATAGACAACTGATTGGTATGATCATTGTTATTACATTTGAATATCTTCAGCCTTTGGGGTAAGGATATTGAGTAAACGTTTTATTAAGCCTTTGTGGCAAGAAGGAACTGTTAATTCACATTATTATAAATATGAATTGTGAATTTAACTAACATCTTTGGTGGTTCAGGTGAAGACAAGTGATGAAAGTTCTGTTTGTCTTGAGTATAACAAAGAACTGTTGATGAGTAGTACATGAATAAAATATCAACGATGGACTTTTAATCTAGAAGAGATAGTAGATATTATGTTCTACTTGACTCTTGTAATGGATTGCTTGTTCCGCTGCAGTTAAACTTGATGTCTGTTATATTTTATCAGTTTAACACTGTTGAAGGCTAACGATAAATTATTTTGCATTATCTTAGTCATAATATTTTTAACTGGGCTAGTTGAGCTCACCCTTTCTTTCATTGTTCTCTTCAGGAAATGAGAACGCAGCAGGGACTAGTCAGGGAACAGAGTGATAGTCCTAGATGATAGCATTAGTAGTCCTCACTATTCTGTGAAAGAGTGTGATAATATATGTAATGAGGACTCCATTGAGTGTGGATAATGTCTAGATGAAAATATTCTTGTATAAACTCCCAGCTTATGCTTTGTCATATTATACATGACAGTTGTATTGTTAAGTTGTATTTGAATTTATGTACCATGTATCTGGCGACTCAAGATGGGTGATGTATACCTAATTTTGGGGGCGTCACAATTTAAATCATCAACATACACAACAATAATAGAAAAACCAGATTCTGACTTCTTTATAAAAACACACGGGCATATAGGGTTATTATTATACATTTCCTTCAATAAATATTCGCTAAGACGATTATACCACATGTGTTGTCCTGATTGTTTTAACCTATATACGGACCTTTGCAACTTGATTGAGTAAACTTTCTGGGGATTTGAATTTTATGCTTCAGGCATTTTAAATCATTCAGGGATTTTCATATAAACATTATTATCAATTAACCAATAAAAATAGGTTGTAACAACATCCATGAGACACATATCAAGTTTTTCATGAGTTTTCAGGCTAATAACATACCACAATGTAATTGCATCTACCACATGAGAGTATGTTTCATCGTAATCAGTTTTAGGTCTTTGTAAGAACCCTTGTGCCACAAGTCGTGCCTTATATCTTACGATTTTATTTTTCTCATTTTTTTCCGCACAAATACCCATTTGCATCCAACTTACTTCTTTTTTCAAGTGTTTGGACTACACGTCCAAAAGCTTCACGTTTTGCAAGTGAATTTCATTCTGCCTGAATTGCCTCTTTCTATTTTGGCCAATCATTTCTACGTCTACATTCTTCGACAGATTTAGGCTCAAGATCCTCACTTTCATTAAAGATATCAAGCAATATATTATATGAAAAAATATTGTCGACAACTATCTCATTTCGGTTCCATCTTTTCTTTGTAAAGACATAAATTATTGAGACCTCCTCATTTTTACTATTTTCATGTACCTGAACCTCTTCTGGGGTTTTATGATTAGTTATGTCTATATTCTCATGAATATTTTCTTCCTCAATAATGCCAACTTTTTTATTTACTTCTCTTTTTTTTCCAAGAATTTTTGTCTTTTGAACCAGTTGGTCTACCACGCTTCTGACGTGTCACTCATTTGCTACAATTTTGTGGATTTTCCTACTAGGACTTTAATCCGTGCTGGAGCATTTACAGCTGGTATCTGAGATTTGGTTACTCCTGTCAGGAATTAGCATGTGAATGTTATTCCTATTTACATATGATTAGATTATGATATATATGAATGAATATGCAAGTATGCTTGTATTAAGAAAAGTTGTAAAGTCCTTTGATAGATAATAGAAACATATGTACAAGGACTTAGAATGAATTGATCAAATATGTTAGGTTGATTGTACATAAGCAAAACAGCTTTGTAAAGTCCTTCAAAAGAAATGATGTACAAGTTCTATAAATATAGAAAGATCAAGCATGTTAGGTTGATCTTATGATGTAATAGATAGGCTTGTCTGATCATCGAGCATTGCACCAGAAATCAAAGTATGCCAGGAGAGTCGAGGAAAACTCGAGAGTTATCAAGGCAGAATCGTAGTCTGCAAAATAGTAGTCTTGGAGTTCGTAGACTGCCAAGAGAGACGAGGAGAGGATCGTAGTGTGTCGAGGAGAACTTCCTCAGGGCCGTAGTCTGCTGAGGAAGTCATGTTCAGAATCATAGAGACAGTCTGTCTACGATCCAACCGAGTATCTGCCGAAGCCAAGTTAAGAATCGTAGACTACACTCAAAGTCGTATAGTCTACTGATCATACCAAGGCAGAGATCGTAGTCGAGCAAGATCAGATGAAGACAATAAGCACAACGACAGAAATCATAGAGTGTCAAGATCTGATCTTGGAGTCGTAGTGTTTACACAGCCGAAGCTGAATCATAGAGTGTAGAACTAAGACTTCAACAGATGTGCTCACAATGCCAAGGTAGAATCGTAGAGCAAATACGATTCTCAAACAAATGAGCACTCCCAGAATATCCAAAGGAATGAAGCCTTTGGTTGGCACTACAAAGATATATCCCATCATGAAGGAAACCAGAGAGCACTCAACGAATGGCATGCAAGCTAATAGAAGATCTAAGCACCAACCCAATCAACATCAAGATTGAGTTGTGAAGTCATTCGAGATAAAGTCATCCACAAGGAAATCAGAAGAAGACTTCAATAAATGACTAAGGAAAGTCAGCAAGTGCAGTAGCTGTCAAGCAGAAAGAAGACAATGATCTTGGAAGCAACCATGATCATATTGTTTGCCAAACAAAGAAAGAATTGATGAAGTGAATACAGAGTTACTAGACAGCTTTTGAAGAACAAGGCTAAAGTGATTAAGCATTGGGTCAATCCATTAATGATAAGTGAATGGGAGATCACAAGGAGAAAGTAAGCTGGACACGCCACAAATCTGAATTGTCTTGCTATTCAGAAGGGGCCAGAACAAAGAAGTCAAGTCATTAGTATCTGAGAGCTGTTGAGGCAAACAGAAATGTTGAAGCACTGCACAAAAGAAGAAAGAGGTGTTCTACATTGAAGATCCAATCAACACTCTTCAAGATTGTAGTGTTGTCTCTACCAATCAACATGACACTACTATCAGGTCCTTGAAGACATGCATCAGAATTGTAGAGTTCGAATAGCTGAAGACTGAAGCATTGGAAACGGTTCAAACTGAAGAGTAATATTCAGACAAGTGCTTATTGAGGGCATCGATGTAAAACAACAACCTCTGGTCGAGAAATCAGAAGGAGGAAATAAAGTCTTCAACCTGCCCAAGACATTAAAGTGACATCTCTGACGGGGTAGGTGAAACAGTAGACTGCAGTGTCAGAAAAGTATGACATGTCCACCAAATAACTCGAGATCTGCGAAGCATTTCAAAGAGCTTCTAACGACTACTTCTCAACGGAAAGATTGGGAAGGAGTATAAATAAGCCAGAGCTTCAACGATCAAGAGTTGCTGATGATTGCAATGTTGAAGAATCGTTGAGTTGATTAAAATGGTAACGTTGACTCTACGAGTTCCACCTGAGCTCAAATAGAAAAAGTCTCAGTGAAAGTGAGGCTACGAAGGTGGAAGTGAAGCAAATTTGAAGATGGACTTGAACAGATCAAAGCTTCACTCAACAAAGATAAGAATGCCCACTGAATTGGTATCTAAGCTGAGAGCCGAGAAGGACAAGAAGATAGCATTCAGAAGAGTGGCAAAGCACAAAGCAGATCCTAAGAGCCACTCTACGATTCACCATGAACCCAAAGCTGAAGTAGAGAAAGTGCAGAACCATGTCTGCCAACATGTTGAGAAGGGTTCAGGAAATGGTGATGGTGCACAACTGACAATAAACAAAGATGAGAAGAACAGAAGAAGATCAGCTACACCAAAGATGATGTGGTTCAGTCTCAAAGCAGAATGCAAAGAGGACCACACCAAGCTGCTAAGTATAAAAGATGATCAAGCTTAAGGACATCTTAGCAGCTCAGCACCACCAACAACAACAACAAGGTTAACAACAAAAAGTCAAGGCCTGAGGGGTCCTTGTCCGGAGGGACTAAATGAAGTTTCATGCCTGTTGGGCTTGAAGAGTTCCTAGGGAACTAGAGACGTTCCAAGGCTACTGGCCTTGAAGAGTTCTTAGTGAACTGAAGTCCCAAGGCTGCTGGCCTTGAAGGAATCTTAGTGATTCAGGGTGCTGCCCTTCCTTAGTGAAAATCCTGCTAGTTGAAAGCAGAAGAGTGGATTAGGAGCTTGAGTCTCTGAACCACGTAAAACCCCTTGTGTCTTTTACCTTATGTCATTTACATTATGTATAGTAACTGCTATAAGTGCTATGTATATTTTAATCACTTACCATTAAACTAACTCTACAATTAATGTATGTATGATTATGTATATATCAATGAAGGGGATCTTTTACTTATTCCGTTGTGCTTGAAAAGATTTTTATGTCTGTCATATGCTAAATAATTAGCAATACAAAATAATCCAGAAAAGTATTTTGAAACTAAAAAGGATCTATTCAACCCCCCTCCCTTCTAGATCTATTGTGCCTACTGGGAACTAACAATTGGTATCAGAGCAGGTTCCCATGCTATATTATAAAGCTAATCGCTTTGAGTCTGATCCCAGGCACAAACATTGTTCTAAACTTAGTTCAGTAGTAAGTCACTTGTTATATGCAGATGAGCTCACACGTTGGAAATATTGTATATAGGTAAATGTGTATATACACCTGAAGCTGCTCAAATTGGTCCATGCTCTCAAGTATTATATCAACAAGACCAATCCTTGCCTGCAATCAATCTTGTGGTCTGAAGACCAGACGAGATAGCTCAAGAGACATCAACAACACAAAGTCAAGCATCCACTAGCTTGAAAGATGAAAAGGCCATACATGCTAAGAAATGCTTATCCAGAGAAGAAAGAAGTTCTTCTCAAACATGTGTCTGGCCAACCAGCAGCTGGGTGAAAACTTTGTGAACTGAAGGATGTCAAAGAACTAAAGATGCTGAGATTCTCAGGCTGCATCTTCAAGACTACTGTAAGACCCCAAATTTTATGAAATAAAAGTATTCAATTTTTCTATTTAGTAAATAATTAAATTGATAAAAGTTAAAGTTAAGGGTAATATATGAAAATATTCAAAATACGCAAGTGGTTATAAAATACTAATTTCTGTCGGGGAATATTCGTTTGGTCGTGGAATATTCTTGTTGTCGGGGAATATTCGTACGACGGCGCAGCCATTTGTGGGCCCAATAACAGAATAACTGTCGGATGAAGAAAACGACAAATTTGAGTTTTTATAAATAACGACGTAATCATTACCATTAACACCGTTGGAATACCCGGTGGGTAAAGTAAAGTAATACGCGTTGTTGCACAGTAGCACACGGTATTGCACAGTATTTTTGAATTATTGATTCTTACGTAAAAAGGCACTACTCAATAATTGTTACAGTAATTACTATTTAATATTTTATTTTATTGGTTCAATATTTGCTGCGTTGATATTTTATATTATTGTTATTTCAATAATTGTTACTGCACAATATTTCCCATTATCAGATCAATAATTCATATTATTTGAATAATATTATTAGATAGCATTATTAGCAATGTCTAGAAAGTTATGTCAAGGAGAGGTTTGGTCACCTAATTGCGCGCCAGTAAGGAGAAATCCTTATCGGAAAGCCCCCTCTTTCCTAGGAACGGCCTGGTTGTCATAATTGTGATTTTATAATATTATTTGTGAATAATTAATTATTAATTTATATGATAAGAAAATATTTATTTGATGTTGATATAAATGATGGATTTATTTATGCGGTTATAAATGAAGGAATTAAATGTTGAGGTGTTTTATCCGTATTTTGTCGGATTGGAGGTATTAAAAGATCAAATCGGTGTTCTTAAAGCTCTATTGTGTGAGTTATAATTTTAATCCGACCGTTGGATCGTATTGATTTTTGGATATGTTATACATATATAAGTTGAGTATATATCCACAAATTTTGAACTGTTAAAAATTAACGTATGATTTTTTATGAATTTTAAAAGGTGTTGAAAATCGTCCGTTTGTGGATTTCGGATATTTTCTGTTTGGAATTTGAAAAAAACTTAAAGCTACAAAGTTGTAGAGAATTCGATTTCGTGTGGAATGGACTTAAAATTCGTGTTTTTCTGATAAATGGACTATTTTCTATAAATTATTGAAGTTTCGGAAAATAAAATAATTTTTATTAAATTATGGGTGAGACCCATTTTTGTTTTTTTTGAAAACATGTGCTAGAATTGTTTTGTCAAATTTGGTGACTGGTCTTTGATGGCTGGTGGCGTAGGAAATGAGAAAATAATAATAATAATAATAATAATAATAATTTATTATTTTAGTCTCCTTTGGCGTTCTAGCATTTTTCTATAAATAGGCGCTTAAGTTGGAATTGAAAATCACACCAGAAACATAAGTTTTCTCTCTATATATTATCGAGCGTATTTTTGTGAGTATTTAAATACTTGGAGAGTTACTATTCAGTGCAAGTTTCCTTCGACTTTACATCCGATATTCCAGTCAGAAATACTGCTCTTTTGAGGTAAGGGATTTTAAGAGTTATTATTTTTTCAGTTTCGTAATTTTTTCGACCCTCAAAAATTCTGGAAAAATTTGAAATGATAATTTGATGAGTTTTCTTGATTGTGCCCGAAAATGGTGCTTTTTGGATGTATAGATTAAGAGTTATGAATTTTATGAGAAAATACTATTTTAAAAGTAAACCCTTATAACTCCTTGTGACTAACTCCAAAATTGGTGAAATTTTTATTGGGAGTACATGTATATAACAGAAGTATACTCTGTAAATTTTAGAATTTTTGGATAAAAGTACAGTTTATGATAAATGTCTAAATATTCAGCAGTTTTGGTCATATGAAAAATAGTAAATGAATTTTAAAAATTCTGAGAAAAATATATGTTCAATATGAAACTATATTCTGCTAAATCCTAGAAGAGAAAATTTGTTTGTACTGATTTGATATTTTTCATGAAAATGGACTAGTTATAAGTAAATGAATTAAATATGTTATGTGAAGTAAGAAAATTGGAAAATAGGATTTTATGGCTTGAGAATCCTATATGAGGTATATGTAGATTTTTGATGAGGGTTTTGGTTATTGGTGATGAAAACTTATGAGTTTGGTATTTTAGGATGATTAAATGCATTATTTACTAAAGTGTAAACAATTAAAATAAATTGTTTTTAAGTTTAAGAAATGTTATTCTTTCAATATCATTATACCGAAATATTGATATGGATTTTATTGTAGAATTTCTACCTTTTTCATGTCGGAGTTACTATTCATGAGTTATTATTCACGAGTTACTATTCACGATAAAATTAGTTTCTTTTTCTGACCAAATTATCGTTGATTTATGAATCTTACACTTGAAATTAAATCCATGTTTTAATCATATTGTTTTTATTATCATATATAATATTTTTATAATCTTGGTGAAGAAATTTCTCTTTGACTTGAGTGTAAAGATGAGTAGATTATTGGTATGATCATGACTATGGGTTCTCTTTGGCCAGTAGTGCAAAGTTGAATCGTTGACTGATATGATCATGACCATTAAATTTACAATTGAATATTTTTAGTTTAAGTGCAAAGGTGAATTAATCAACATGGTTATAATTATAGTTTATATAGATTTTCAAATGATTATATATTTCTTTGAGATATTAATATATTTGGCCTGTAGTGAAAATATGAACTGTTAATGAATATCTTTGGCATGTATTGCAAAGATGAACTGTTGATGAATATCTTTGGCCCGTAGTGTAAAGATGACCTGTTGTTGAATATCTTTGGCCTGTAGTGAAAATATGAACTGTTGATGAATATCTTTGGCATGTATTACAAAGATGAACTGTTAATGAATATCTTTGGCCCGTAATGCAAAGATGAGTTTTTAGTATGATTATGAACAAAAACTGTGATTTGGTATAACCATGATCTTTGATGTTTCAAGTAAAGACAATTGATGAAAATTACCTTTGTCCTGGATGAGAAAAGGAATTTAGAACTACAATTATGATTATGTGTTATACACGTGATTGTGGACAGGAACTGTTGATTGATGTTACAGGGATAAAACATTATTGGTGGACTTTTAACATGGAAAAGATAATAGACTTTATGGTCTATTTGACTCTTCTAATGGATTGCTCGTTCCGCTGCAACTATGATTGAAAATTTTTATCATCTACCATATGTTCTAAATCTCTGATTTATTACTGATGAAGGCTATTGATAATTTAATTATCTTTAGTCATGATATTCTTTACTGGGCTAGTTGTGCTCACCCTTTTGCTTCACAATTCCTTTCAGGTAATAAAAGTGTAGCTGGGTCGAGCAGGGTAACAGGGGAATAGAACGGTGGTCTCTAGCTGTGGAAGTTCTCCCTGAACAGTATAGAAAAGTGTGTTGTATACATCATTTAGTAGTTATATTTGGTGAATCATATAGGGTGAGGCGAACCCAACGTTGGAAGGGTATTTTGCCACTATCATACAAGATGTCTAATGACATACAACCTCGTGTTATCATAAGACATGGTTGTGCACATCCACTTGCTGAGTATATCTACGAGCACTACCTGTATAATCTTGGTGTTTGGTTGAAGTATAATTCTCAATTAGAGACAGTGGAGATAATGATATGTCAAGAAAAAACTCGCCATTGGAAAGAATATGATAGTAATATTCTTATTTTTCTTTGGGGTCTATTGGGTCAACCAAGGATAATTCTGTGAGCATATGATATCTATCATAACCTAGACGCATGGGCTCCCATGTACGAAGATTTCCTTGAGCACTTCCCAAAGATTCTAATTTCTAAAACAATTTTTGACTATGCCTTTATGTAAGGTGCCATTGTGACGTGCTATCCAAGGTTGGGATGAGAGTCACAGTTGGTATATATTTGTATCAAAACTCACAGCATATGTGTTGTTGTATTTTGTACGATAATTGTTGTAATAAAGTTGTAGTTATTTTCTGTACCATGTATTTGGCGACTCAGAATAGGTTGGGTGGAATGGACCTATTTTGGGGTTGTCACAACTACGACTGATTGATTAAAGGCCAACAAGAGCAATAAGTTGTCAGGAGCAAATATGAAGATATGCACATCAAAGCCTAAACTCATTATATTAAAGATAAATGACTGTTAAGAAACTGACAGCAAAAAGGTACGGTTCTTCACTACTATAAATGTGTACATCGTAAATGCACCTTCTTATGAACTATAACAGTATTCTGTCAAGGAGTCATAATCTACCTAAAAAGGTGAAGAGAGAAAGTACGCTGAGGATGGAAACTCAAATGCCTATAAACTCTCCATACAAGTTTTAGGTTGAAGATGACATCTTGAAGGAAATCTGAAATGGGTCATAAGAGCATCATAGGCCAAATTAATTCTATGTGAAGTAATCTTTGCTGGTGGGTTAGTATGTATTTACAAACCTATGTTCTAAGTGTTTGACAACACACAGAGTATGATCAGTTCTACAAGAGTATCTTGATGATGTGTAGAAACTGATCACCTCTATGAATCAACTAGATACTCCTAAATCGTAGAATTGATTCTCACTCTGTGAACACTTAAACCTTGTGAACATAACCCTGCAAATGATGAAACCATCAAAGAAAAAGAGTGTGTTTCTTAAAATGACAAATCTTACACACACTCACCATCATACATCTCAAAATGTATTATCTAAAACTGTAGGGGTTTCGATACAGAAACGCACAACGGAAATTAAAATTTTAAAGCAGTTTCGAAACCCTAAACAGGATCCATGCGAAAATCAATTAAGTCAGTGTAATGAGATTATATCGAATATGAAAATGCTTCTGAAACGCTTCGAATCTCTAACGCAATTGCTCACGAAACTACGTCTCTATGGTATCCACACGAACGTCGCACGAACCGTCGCACGATTCTGCAATAAAGGGACTTGCGGTACTAGCCACCAAAGGAACATGATTTTTCAAAAGGTTTTCTTTCTAGTCTCTATCTAAGTGCGGCTAGGGTTTTGCAGTTATGATATTACCCTAAGTGGCTGCTATATATCATATATAGAGTAGTTAAAAGGTATTAATCAAAACCTAATTTCATAAAATTAGAATTTATATATATATATATATATATATATATATATATATATATATATATATCTTAATTAAGTCTCACTTAATTAATATATATATATATATATACAAATTATCTTTTTAATTTAAATATTATTAATCATATTAATATATTTAAATCCTTAAAATTTAAATTAATTCCCTTTTAAATTACGTTCTATGTGTGTGACCCTATAGGTTATTATTACGTTGGCAATAATTTTAAAATCATATTATAAAATCATAAACAGTGAGCGACATCTAGTAATGTATCACTGCTACCCAAGTAATAATAAGATCGATGATTCGATGCAACTTTTTCGTGACCAATGTTTCAATGTAATTTAATCCTTTTAACCTTAATATCCTAGATTAAACTCGAGTCATAGAATGTGTCATACTCTCATAATTTAATCTGAGTTTTTCTTGATCAATGAGTAGACTATATGAAACAAATCACTATTTGAGCATGTCCATTCATTTCATAGTCCTACTCAATCAAGAGGCCTATGGATATCACCCCTAATATATAGGATGTTTAAATTTTATCTAGATCACTCATATTCCTCACAAGATTCATGATGTACCCAATAATCACCTTTATAGTCCACCCTATTAAAGGTGACATTTGATGATATCAAAGTACATAAATTCCCGTGTAGAAATATAGTGATTTCAGGTCGGAGGACCATTACATCATTGTTACTATGAGAATTGCTAATGACACTTCACATAATGCTCTACATAGAATTCTTATGGTGGGTCTGTCCAGTACATCGTTATCTAACATATACCTATGCATTGACTTAATATCTCATATATTTATGACCAATGAGATTTGGTCATCAATCAATCCACATACTAGTCTTAATGCATCATTGTTGTCCCATCAACAATGATACTCGACTAGGGACATTTAAGAACAATGATACTAATTGTAATTATATAATCTCATGTTCAAGTCACATACTTGAAACTATATAATTTATATCAACATTCTAAGGATTTTTATTATGTTAACAGTTATATAATGCAGTAAATAAAATCATAATAAATCATTCATTTATTCAATCAAATATAATATCAAAACGTTAAGCAATTATATAAAATAATTGGCCTCTAGGGCATAAACTCTAACAAAAACTAGCTGCATGCATGCATATGGTTGTTGGTGATAAATGTGATGATTATCTAAATATGAGGAACAGGGGTTTAGAAAACTAACCTAGCAGGACCCATTTAATAGTGGGAACCAAAAATAGAAATGTATCTAACCTGCAGGTACTTGGTCTGTCTGACCTCACTAAGGAATGCTGAAGTAGAAGACTTCAGTCAAGAAGACTCAACCAGCAGAAGGCTAAGGACTGTTCATAGATGATTCGAATAAAATTCTTATATGTCCAAGCCTGCCCTTGAAGACCCGCTGAGCTAACCTGAATGAAGATCACATGGCTGCTAATCTGTATATGGAAGCAGGCCATACAACCAAAGATGAAAAGGGTCTTATATGCTCAAATCAGGCAAAGCATGTTATATGAGAAGAATCCTCAAGGAAGCTCACATCAGAGGATCATCGAGCATCAGTCAAGAGGAACTCATTACGGGAGCAGAAATTCACACGCACAAAATTGTCAAAGAAGACTATGTATGTAGTGCTGTCAAATGATCATAGAGTGATCAGTCCTGAAAATATCCATGCCTACGATACAAGGAGATCTAAGTTATAATGGTGATTCCAGTCAGAAAGAGATATGCAAGGCTTCCTTCTAATACATATGTAGAAAAGGAAGTCACATCTATTTGAGAAGACAACATCAACCATGGGGAGCAGTGATCTGTTGAGAAACAACAATACTGAGATATACTATGAAGCAATGTACCAGCTATAGAGTCTCAAAACTTTGTGGCTGATGAACTAAATAAAGATCCATAGTC
Source organism: Panax japonicus (assembly GCA_020205505.1). Taxonomy (NCBI): domain Eukaryota; kingdom Viridiplantae; phylum Streptophyta; class Magnoliopsida; order Apiales; family Araliaceae; genus Panax; species Panax japonicus. The sequence continues at coordinate 82,756,986 of CM035091.1, forward strand.
AGTAGGAACGTCTCATAACGTACTACTGATAACCTATCAGCCATCCAACTCAAAATTGTGGAGTGCCTATGATCAATTATCTGATCGCAGTGTAGAAGCAGAAGGACACCACGATTACAACAAATGAAATTGTCCAAAGTTGGTAGAGGACCTCCCCACAAGAAAAGGTCAAAGGAGATATCATTGCAAATCACTTCTAAAGTATTTCATCTAGAAAGCGCCTCAATGACAAACTTGACCCTTAGCTCACTCTAAGAGGTTGGCCCTTCCTGAGCTGCCTTGACCTAGAAGGAATGCTAAATAAATTTCATCTCAAGGACCAAGTCAGTCAACGATCGTAGAGTCGGAGTTGAAGAGAACTCCATGATCGTAGTACAACCTCAGCAGTCGTAGAAGCAGACTCAACGATCGCAGCCCTACCAGAGGATAATCCAGCTCATGAGGAGCTTGAGAAACGGGACAATTGCTCAACCATTCAGATTATGAGGAGATAAGTTCGAACATATCAGTGATCAAGCTATGTTGCATTAAGATGAGGATTAATATCAAAACCACCCGCTGCAACGTCTCTCAAAAGATAATCATTGAGTCTATAAAAGAAAACGTAGAGTCCATAGCTGCCTTATCATGCTACTCTATGAATCAAATAGTCAACGGTCAATCCACGTCATTGACACCTATTCGTTTTGAAAAGAGACATTAAACTGAAGAGGTAATGGGGGAGTTGCATCTCATTACTGGGTATCGTGCAACCAATGGTTGGATAACACATCACTGATTATGCAGAGTTAGAAGGAACTGCCATAAAGGAAAATTCAAATACCCTTATTTCTCGAGCTAGTCAAATGGAAAACTGGCGAGTAATCACTGGCATTCAGCTCGGAACCAAGACGTTTGAAAAATCCAAAAAGAAGTTCAGAGACATTCTAGAACTTATGAAGAAATCTGGATTCTCAGAATGTCTTGAGGCTAGCACTCGAGTATATACTAAACTGGTCAAGGAATTCTACTCAAATGCATTAATAAATGTCGGAACCCTTTCAACCAAGGTTAAAGCTCAGTCTCTTAAGCTAAAATCATCTGATATAAATTAATGCTTAGGTTTTCCTGACCTAGGACTGAGAAACCTTGATGAGATCAACACTGAGCAAGCAAAGGAGATTATGGGGTACCAAAGAAACCCCAGTCTAAAGGATATGAAGAAAAAGGAGTTCCCTGAGGAATTTGAGTTCCTTGCTGAAATAGTAAGAAAATGCATACTATGCAAGGACACTGCACACGACACGGTGCTTGATCAACAACTAAAGATTATGTCTTCAATAGTTCAGAGAAGACGAATCAACTTTGGGGTGCTAGATCAAATTTCCAAATGGCTGGAAAAGGCTGAGATGAAGAAATCTACAGATAAACCCCTGACTAAGGTTTTTTATAGAAGACTACTGAGCATTGTAATGAAGAAGAAGCTAGGATTAAGACTCAAGGATGATGAGGAAGAACCTCTTAATGTTCACAAAGTAATGTCTTCACAACTATTTGTGAATTGGAAGAAAAACCCCAAGGAGAACAGAAGGCTGACAATTGGGAGCAGTAGCAAGGCCTCTACAAAGAAGAGAAAGGCAAAAGAGGTAGAAAGCTCTGAATCTGAATACTCTGCATCAACAGGAATCACATCCACAAGAAAGAAATCCAGTGGTGTCAAGAAAACTGAGACCCCAAGAAGTCTCTCCACCAAAGACAAGGTTGAAGAAGAAAGAGTCATAACTGCTGAAACCACAAAGAGGAGAAGTAACAGATTACTTCAAGGGCCATCCAACAAGAAAGCCAAGGTGGTAAACAAACCAGCCTCAGTGTCACAAGATAATATATTTGATGGAGAGGAGAACGCAGAGTCAAAAGAAGTAAAGGGAACCGACAATCTTAAGATCGAGTCCCCTCAGACAAAATCCAGCAATAAAGGTGAAGCTGGATTAATGGATGACAATGCAACATCTGCTGATGAAGAATAATGCTCAAGCCCTATGGCTAACCCTTAGAGCATTCACTCTGATGATGAAGAAAAGATTCAAGATGACCTAACTCAATCCCCAAATGTAAATGCCCCAACAAGCCCAGATGATGGGTCAAATGATGTTGTCTCTAAAGAAGAAGAACATGCCCCTTCCAATCCTGAAAGCCCCCATGACGGCTCAAAAGGTGATGAGTCCAAAGGAGAAGGGTCTGCCCCTATCAATGCTGAACCTCAAGGAAGTTTGTATGATGATCCAAAGGCTTCAGAGTCTGAAGAGGAAGAAGAATCTGAAACTCCTATAGCAGAACTTCCAACAAAAAGGAAGAGCTACAGACTACAAGCCAAATTTGCCTCCAAAAAGAGAAGTGATCACTCCAATGTTGTCATTGAATTAAGTGATGATGAGTCTGTATCACATAAAGAAAGTGCTGAAGATGAACCTTGTAATGAAAAACATTGAATCAGAGGAAGATCTTGTTGAAGAAGGATCTGGAAATGAAATGCAGCAAGAAGGATTCACTGTTGGAAATGATCAAGATGGTTCAGGCTCCGAAAGAGAAGAAATGGAGAATGATTCCAATTCTGAAAATCAGGAATCAGAGGAACCAGAATTCTATCATGTCCTCTCTCCAGCAAAATTCACCAGGAGAATAGTGGTAGAAGTCTCGAATGAATCACTAGAAACACCACCAGAAAGATGGGTGAACTATGGAGATGAATAACTCAAGGTGGTAAGGATGACTACCTTTGATATGGTTAAAAACTAGAACAACATGGAGCTAGACTGCACAACCATCCTCTATAATCCTGATGATCTGCTTATGAGATGGTTCTTCCAGTGGATGCCTTGGCTAAAGGCACATACTAAAAATGATGGAAGTTACTTCAACTAGTGCTACTCTCACTTTCCAAGCATGGAGCTGGTGGCACAAAACTTCCCAAGGGTGAAGAGTTTTGCTACAATGATGATTACAAACCAGCCTCACTACACGGTCTACAGACATGCTGGTAACCACTATATCCCCTATGATTGTAGAGTGGACTCTCAAGGAAGAAGGATCATGACCAAGGAGATGATCGTAGAGTCTGTTGAATCTACTACTGATGGTGTTCAAGTTCAATACCAGAAGCCTCCATCAGTCCAAGCACTGCTATCTGACACTCCCTCATCCTCAAATAGCAATTGGTACTCAACGATTGTTCAGATTCTCAAAGCTTTCGAAAATCTTTCCAAGGATGAAAATCGTAGAGTCCAATCTGATGCCTAACCAGAGGTTGCCCAACCAAATGAGCAAATCCCTATGGAGGATTAACTATTGAAGAATTTTGATGAGCTGATTAGAAAGATATCTCTAATCAATGAATAGATAAAGATGGTAATGACTGCAGCAGGAGATAATTCAGTTAAGAATAGACTTCAAGCTACTATGGTTGATGTATCTCTCAAACTCAAAGAGAGAGATAACATCTATCTGAAGGCCATACATGATCAGAAGGCAGAAGCTCTACGAGCATAGAAGGCCAATGAAGAGCAGATCCAAGTCCTCTCTGACAAGATTAACAACATGAATCAGTCTTTCTCAGTGCAACTTGAGCTAGGCCAACAGGAACTCAAGTTTGAAGTTGCTAACTCCTCCTATCTGATGGAGCATCTTATATCCAACATTGGGCAGCTCTCCCAAATGATTAATGACAAAAGGGGGGAGAAAAAGAGGCATAGAAAGGGGAAGAATAAGAGGAACTCTAGAAAGAGCATGAAGAGCAAAAGGAAAAAAAAAAGAAGACAACACCAAGGGGAGCTGAGTCATCATCTAAGGGGGAGCCAAAGGATGATGAACCTAAGGCTGAGGGGGAGCCATAACCAGAAGAAGGAGAAATGAATAGCTCCACATCCCATGGGGAGCAGGAGCAAAGGAATCAAACAGATGAATAGCTGATCAACAAACATCCTGGAAGCATACATGGAACAGAAGAGGTATATTTCTAACCAGTTAGGTATGTTCTGGATCCATGATGTATAATGTCAGTATATTAAATTATACGTCATTATAAATGAAATTCATGATTATATGCTTTAGAAATACAGCTGCTCACTATATATAAGATTCATTCATAACATGTATATGCACTTATTGTTTTTTTCATAATCAAATAGGGGGAGATTGTCAGGAATAAGCATGTGAATGTTATTCCTATTTATATATGATTTGATTATGATATATATATGATAAATATGTAACTATGCTTGCATTAAGAAAAGTTGTAAAGTCCTTTGATTGATAATAGAAATATATGTACAAGGACTTAGAATGAATTGATCAAATATGTTAGGTTGATCCTATATAAGTAAAACAGCTTTGTAAAGTCCTTGAAAAGAAATGATGTACAAGGACTATAAACATAGAAAGATCAAACATGTTAGGGTGATCTTATGATGTAATAGATAGGCTTGTTTGATCGTCGAGCACTGCACCAGAAATCGTAGTCTGCCAGAAGAGTCGAGGAAAACTCGAGAGTTATCAAGGCAGGATCGTAGTCTGCAAGATAGTAGTCTTGGAGTTTGTAGACTTCCGGGAGAGACGATGAGAGGATTGTAGTGTGTCAAAGAGAACTTTCTCAGGGCCATAGTCTGCTGAGGAAGTTATGTTCAGAATCGTAGAGACAACCTGCCTACGAGCCAACCGAGTATCTACCGAAGCCAAGTCAAGAATCATAGACTACACTCAGAGTCGTAGAGTCTACTGATCATACCAAGGCTGAGATCGTAGTCGAGCAAAATCAGATAAAGACAACAAGCACAACGAAAGAAATCGTAGAGTGTCAAGATCTAATCTTGGAGTCGTAGTGTCTACAAAGCCGAAGCTGAATCGTAGAGTATAGAACTAAGACCTCAACAGATGTGCTCACAATGCTAAAGAAAAATCGTAGAGCAAATACGATTCTCAATAAATGAGCACTCCCAGAATATTCAAAGGAATGAAGCCTCTGGTTGGCACTACAAAGATATATCCCATCATGAAGGAAACTAGAGAGCACTCAACGAATGGCATGCAAGCTAATAGAAGATCTAAGCACCAACCCAATCAGCATCAAGATTGAGTTATAAAGCCATTCAAAATGAAGTCTTCCACAAGGAGATCAGAAGAAGACTTCAGTAACTGACTAAAGAAAGTCAGCAAGTGCAGTAGCTGTCAAGCAGAAAGAATACAACGGACTTGGAAGCAACCAGGATCGTAGTGTTTGCCAAACAAAGAAAGAACTGATGAAGTGCATACAGAGATACTGGACAGCTTCTGAAGAACAAGGCTAAAGTGATTAAGCATTGGGTCAGTCCATTATTGATAAGTGAACGGGAGATCACAAGGATAAAGCGAGCTGGACACGCCACAAATCTGAAGTGTCTTACTATTCAGAAGGGGCCAGAACAAAAAAGTCAAGTCATCAGTATCTAAGAGCTTTTGAGGCAAGTAGAAGTGTTGAAGCACTGCACAAAAGAAGGAAGAGGTGTTCTACATTGAAGATCCAATCAACACTCTTCAAGATTGTAGTGTTGTCTCTACCAGTCAACATGACACTACGATTAGGTCCTTGAAGACATGCATCAGAATCGTAGAGTTCGAATAGCTAAAGACTGAAGCATTGGCAACGGTTCAAACTGAAGAGTAATATTCAGACAAGTGCTTATTGAGAGCATCGATGTAAAAGGACAACCTCTGATCGAGAAATTAGAAGGAGGAAATAAAGTTTTCAACCTGCCCAAGACATTAAAGTGACATCTCTGACGAGGTAAGTGAAACAGTAGACTGCAGTGTCAGAAAAGTATGACATGTCACATCTGCAGTCTACACCAAATAACTCGAGATCTGCGAAGCATTTCGAAGAGCTTCTAATGACTACTTCTCAACGGAAAGATTGGTAAGGAGTATAAATAAGCCAGAGCTTCAATGATCAAGAGTTGCTGATGATTACAATGTTGAAGAATCGTTAAGTTGATTAAAATGCTAACGTTGACTCTACGAGTTCCACCTGAGCTCAAATAGAATAAGTCTCATTGAAATTGAGACTACAAAGGTGGAAGTGAAGCAACTTTAAAGATGGACTTGAACAGATCAAAGCTTCACTCAACAAAGATAAGAATGCCCACTGAATTGGCATCTAAGCTGAGAGCCGAGAAGGACAAGAATATAGCATTCAGAAGAGTGGCAAAGCACAAGGCAGATCCTAAGAGCCACTCTACGATTCACCATAAACCCAAAGATGAAGCAGAGCAAGTGCAGAACCATGTCTGCCATCATGTTGAGAAGGGTTCAAGAAATGGTGATGGTGCACAGCTGACAATATACAAAGATGAGCAGAACATAAGAAGATCAGCTGCACCAAAGATGATGTGGTCCAGTCTCAAAGCAGAATGCAAAGAGGACCATACCAAGATGCTAAGTACAAAAGATGATCAAGCTTAAGGACATCTTAGCAGCTCAGCACCAACAACAACAACAACAATAAGCCAGGGCCTGAGGGGTCCTTGTCCGGAGGGACTAAATGAAGTTCCAAGCCTGTTGGGCTTGAAGAGTTCCTAGGGAACTAGAGACGTTCCAAGGCTGTTGGCCTTGAAGAGTTCTTAGTGAACTGGAGTCCTAAGGCTCCTGGCCCTGAAAGAATCTTAGTGATTCAGGGTGCTGCCCTTCCTTAGTAGAAATCCTGTTAGTTGAAAGCAGAAGAGTGGATTAGGAGCTTGAGTCTCTAAACCACTTAAAACCCCTTGTGTCTTTTACCTTATGTCATTTACATTATGTATATTAACTGCTATAACTGTTATGTATGTTTTAACCACTTACCATTGAACTAACTCTACAAACAATGTATGTATGATTATGTATATATCAATGAAGGGGATCTTTTACTTATTCTGTTGTTCTTGAAAAGATTCTTATTTATGTCGTATGCTAAATAATTAGCAATACAAAATAATCCATAAAAATATTTTGAAACTAAAAAGGATCTATTCAATGAAGGGGAGAATTTGTGATATGATGTTAGCCTAATACTAATAAGTGTTGTTGCATTGAAAATAACGTGCCTCCAAATAGAGACATAAAGTTTTGTTCACATGAGCAATGGTCTTGCAATTAACTGAAGATGTTTAATAAATGATTCAGCAAGATCATTCTAAGTATAAACATGAGCAACATGATGTTCATTGTTTATCCCAAGTGACATGAAATAATCATTAACTGTTTGGGATATGAATTCACCAACATTGTCAAGACAAATAGTCTTGATTGTATGATCTGAAAATTATGCTCGTAATCTAATAATTTGAGCAAGTAATCTCGCAAACGCCAAGTTGTGAGTTGATAATAAACACACATGTGACCATCTTGTAGATGCATCTATTAAAACCATAAAATATCTATATGGTCCACTTGGTGGGTGAATAAGCCCACAAATATCTCATTGAACATGTTCTAAAAATCTTGGGGATTCAATCCCAACTTTAGCTAGTTATGGTCTAATGACCAATTTGCCTTGAGAACAAGCAGCACACAAGAATTCCTTAAATTGAAGAATCTTCTGGTTCTTTAATGGATGACTATATGAATTCTCAATAATTCTTAGCATCATTATTGATCCAGGATGCTTCAATCGGTCATGTCAAATAATAAAATTATTTGGTTAATTGATCTTCTGCTTCATTATTTCATTGACTTCAATTGTACTAATACTTGTGTAGTACAAACTTGAGGATAAAATAGGTAATTTTTTCAATATTGTGTTTTCCAATAGAGACATTAATACACTATAAAGATATTTTATATCATTTTCATTTGCAGTCTCAATATAGTACCCGTTAAGTCGTATATATTTGAAACTTAGCAGATTCCTCCTTGATTTAGTGAAAAATAAAGCATTATTAATAAAAAAAAGTTTGTTCCACTAGGAAGAATTATATTGGCTCTTCCAGAGCCTTCAATCAGGTCTGCTGAACCTGATATTGTATTCACTTTAGCTTTCATCATTCTTAGATTTAAAAATTATTGCTTATGTTTGAGAATGGTATGTGTCGTTGCACTATCTACTAAGCATATATCTCCACAACTAATATCGGGCTCATTTATAGCATGACACAAATTCATATTTTCTTCATGAAAAAGAATAAATATATAATAAGTTCATAATAAGACATAGTTATTATTATTATTATTATTATTATTATTATTATTATTATTATTATTATAACACAATCCTTTACATTAAATAAGCCAACATGAAAAGAAGAAAATAAAATACATTGAAATATATTAGCATAAAAGAAACACACTTAAAAGGATTAACATAATTCTGAACTAATTATCTTCATTACAAGAAGTATCAACTTGTTCATTATTTTGTTCAAAAAAATCTGTAACTTCAAGGTGCGTCATATCCAAAGGATCAAAATAAATATCAGCATTATCTTAATGTGGGTGAGAAAAATTTATTTCTATGTTCTTTTCATTTTCTTTCAATGAGGACTGATATAAATCAACAAGATGTTTGGCCGTACGACAGGTACGAGACCAATGTCCTTTCATTCCACACCGATAACATATATTTTCTTTCTTCTTGGTATCTTTGCTATATATATTCTTCTCCCTTTCTTGTTTCTCCTCATTCTTTGAAGGTTTGTTAGAATTTGACAAATTACAACCATCATAGTTGCGGTAATTAAATTGTCCTCGCCCACGACCACGACCTCTATTACGACCACGACCACCACGACCATAATTATTCTTATATATCGTATCATTCACTTAAGGGAATGGAGCTGAACTAGTTGGTTGTGATTAATGATTTTTCATTAAAAGCTCATTATATTTTGTTCAACCACAATGAGACATGAAATCAGTTCAAAGTATTTCTTAAAACCTCGTTCTCTATATTGTTGCTGCAGGAGCACATTCGAGACATTAAAAGTAAAGAATTATTTTTCTAACATATCTTCATTAGTGAGATTATCTCCACATAATTTCAATTTAGAACTGATTTTAAACATTGCAGAATTATATTCACTTACTGATTTAAAATCTTGCAATCGTAAATGTATCTAATTATAACGAACTTTTGGGAGATTAACTGTCTTTTGATGGTCATATCTTTCTTTCAAAATTTTCCAAAGAAAAATGAGATCTTTTATTGTGAGATACTCTAACTTCAACTCCTCATGGAGATGATGACATAAGAAAATCATGACCTTTGCCTTATTTTGGCTAGATGTTTCATTACCATCTTTAATGGTGTCTCCAAGACCCATGACATCAAGATGAATTTCGGCAGCAAGGATCCTTGAAAAATAATTTTTACCCGTAATATCAAGTGCCACGAGCTCAATTTTGGCAACATTTGTCATTGTAATTTCATAAAAAAAATTCAAAAATTATTAAAAATAAATATTAAATAAACATAAAATCGTCAAAGGGAGAAGGTTCAAAAATGCCCCTGACTTTTATCGCGATGTCTACCAAGCACCCTATACTTTGTTTTTGTCCAAAAGTACCCTTAACGTTACACTTTTTGGGTCACTCGTGCCCCTGCCGTTAACAGAAGACAAATGGGGTTAAAATTGGCCGACGTGATAGGGGCATGAAGGCTTAAATATAAAACATATTCTAAATAAAATAATATATTTTATTTAATCAAAACAAAAAAATACTATAATTCAAATTAAAAAAAGCATAACTTATTTACATCATTTAATCAAAATACTAAAATTCAAACTATTTTGTTAACTAGTCAAAACAACCAATTAAATAAAATAAGTTGTGTAACATATTTACATCATTTAATCAAAATACTAAAATTTAAAATATAACATATTTACATCAAATAATAATTAAAAAAATACTAAAATTCTAATTAAAAAAATACTAAAATATTAGAAAAAAATAAAATTAAAAAATTACTAAAATACTAAAATTCAAATTATGTTGTTAATTAATCAAAGTAACAAAAATTCAAATTACATCATTAAAATACTAAAATTATAACATTAATATTTTGTAATATTTTGAATATTAAAATCATAACATAATATTTTTGTATGACATTTCTGTTAACGTTAATTAAAATAGTATTTCAAAATATTATTTTAGTAATAACATTAATATCATAAAATATTATTTTAATACTAACAAAAATATTACAAAAATACTATTATGTTATGATTAATATCATAAAATATTGTTTTAATTAACGTAACTAATATCATAAAATATTATTTTAATTAATGTAACTAAAAATATATAAAACGTTAACATTGATATATTTTGAATATTAAAAAATATTATTAAAAAACTAACGTTATTTTAGTAATAACGTTATTTTAGTAATATTTTGAATATTTTATATAATCTAAAATAAATTTATTTTAGTAATAATGTTAATATTACAAAATATTAATATTATATTATTTTTTTAGTAATATTCAAAATATTCAACTTTATTATTAAAATAACGTTATTACTAAAATATTTTTTTAATATTCACAATATATTAACGTTAATATTCAAAATATTTTAGTAATATAAAAATTATTCAAAATATTCAAAATATTAACGTTATTTTGAATATACAAAATATTACAAAATAATTAATGTTATGATTTTAGTATTTTAATGATGTAATTTGAATTTTTGTTATTTTGATTAATTAACAACATAATTTGAATTTTATTATTTTAGTATTTTTTAATTGATTTTTTTCTAATATTTTAGTATGTTTTTTATTAGAATTTTAGTATATTTTTTTAATTAGTATTTGATGTAAATATGTTATATTTTGAATTTTAGTATTTTGATAAAATGATGCAAATATGTTATACAACTTATTTTATTTAATTAGTTGTTTTGATTTGTGATGCCCCCAAAATAGGTATACATCACCCATCTTGAGTCGCCAAATACATGGTACAAAATTCAAATACAACTTAATTATACAACAGTCGTGTAAAATACGACAAAACATAATCTAAGAGTTTGAATAAGAATATTGTCATCTAGACAATATCCACACTTAATGGAGTCCTCATTACATTTATTGTCACACTATTTAACAGAATAGTGAGGACTACTAATGCTATCATCTGGACGGTCACTCCGTTCCCCGACTAGTCTCGGCTACGTTCTCATTTCCTGAAGAGAACAGTGAAAGAAAGGGTGAGCTCAACTAGCCCAGTAAGAAATATTATGACTAAGATAATGCAGAATAAATTATCATTAGCCTTCAACAGTGTTAAACTGATAAAATATAATAAACATCAAGTTTAACTGCAGCGGAACAAGCAATCCATTAGAAGAGTCAAGTAGAGAATAAAATCTACTATCTTCTATGATTTAAAAGGTTTTTCATCACTTTTATCGCTGAGACTCGACTTAATAAATAAACCACATCATCCCTGCACTACGGCCAAGGATATTCATTAGTATCACGACCACAAATTATCCATGCACTACGTGCCAAGGATATTCGTGTATTCATCAATGGTCATGATCATGCCAACAACTGTCAATCAATGCACTACGACCAATGAGGACTTTTACCATATCATTTGTAACATTACAGTCATGATTATACTGAATAATCCTTGGTAATAATTATACCAAGTCCATCCATGCACTACAGGCCACAGATGACTTTCAACATATTATAAACTTGAGGATGATGACAATGATATAAGAATTCAATAAAACAAGTTCAAGGATAAATTTATCCCCAAAAGTACAGGTACCAATAGTCCTCATTACAATTATTAACACACCATTTCACAGAATATTGAGGACTACTAATGCTATCCTCTGGACTGTCACTCCGTTCCTCGACTAGTCCCTGCTATGTTCTCATTTCCTGAAGAGAACAGTGAAAGAAAGGGTGAGCTCAACTAGCCCAGTAAGAAATATTATGACTAAGATAATGCAGAATAAATTATCGTTAGCCTTCAACAGTGTTAAACTGATAAAATATAACAACATCAAGTTTAACTGCAGCGGAACAAGCAATCCATTAAAAGAGTCAAGTAGAGAATAAAATCTACTATCTTTTATGATTTAAAAGGTTTTTCATGACTTTTATCGCTGGGACTCAGCTTAATAAATAATCCACATCATCGAATCACCCATGCACTACGGCCAAGGATATTCTTTAGTATCACGACCACAAATTATCCATGCACTACAGCCAATGACATTCGTGTATTCATTAATGGTCATGATCATGCCAACAACTGTCCATCAATGCACTACGAGCCAATGATAACTTTTACCACATCATTTGTAACATTACGGTCATGATTACACCGAATAATCCCTGGTCATAATCATACCAAGTCCATCTATGCACTACAGGCCACAGATGACTTTCAACATAATATAAACATGAGGATGATGACAATGATATAAGAATTCAATAAAATAAGTTCAAGAATTAATTTATCCAGGAACTAATAATGTCCAAATTGTCAACATGATACTGCTTTGTAGAGTAAAATTCAAAAATGATCAGAAGAATATTTCCATGAAAAGATACTGGATGAAGCGCAAATATAAATGATATTCTACTAATTTCATGGAGTATAGAAGTCAAAACTTTAACCAACTGAGTATAATAAAGAATGAAATAACAAAAGAAATTACCTTGCATGCGGCACTTCGCATAGACAGGTTATTCCAACAAAATAATAATAACGGAACCAGATCAGGCAAAATTTGCACCTACAAGATGTTCCAACAGAATAATAAAGACGGAACCAGGTCCGGTGTAAAACACACAGACAAGATGTTCCAATAGAATAATAATAAAGACCGAACCAGGTCCGGTGTAAAACACACAGACAAGATATTCCAACAGAATAATAATAAAGACGGAACCAGGTCCGGTGTAAAACACACAGACAGGATGTTCCAACAGAATAATAGAAGAATGTCACCAAGTATATGGTAAACCGCGTATACAGGTTATTCCAACAGAATAATAAGCAATTGAATAACAACAGTTCTCTTCATGAATAAGAAAGAATAACACCCCTTACATTAGTAGGAGATTGAATACTGCAGTAGTGTAGTAACAAATTACTCTTCTTCTTTCTTTCTTATTCTCTCTATACTTTCTCTCTCTATAGCTTGAATGAATTCGTGAAAAAAAAATGAAGCACTAGGCCTCTATTTATAGAAGATTTCTAGCTTAGCACTTGAAATGTGAAAAGACAAGTGGCTTGATGACTGGTGATGTGAAAAGAAAAGTGGTTTGACGCATGTAATATGAAACGACAATTGGTTCGACGCCTGTAATATGAAACGGCAAGTGGTTTGACGACTGGTAAAGGTAGTTACTATGGACGAAGGTAATTAATATTGATGAAGGTAATTACTATTGACGAAGGTAATTACTATTGACGAAGGAAATTACTATTGACGAAGATAATTACTATTGACGAAGGTAATTACTATTGACGAAGAGACTCTTAGATGATAACATATGGGCCCCCCCCATAAAATAACTAAACTTACCACAAAAGTCTCATAATAGACTCTTTATATACATCAAGGAATGAATAAATATTACCACAAATCATTTTATTTTTAATCAACACATATTTAATCTTTCAACAATTATTAATCATTTATAACTTGTCGTCTCAATTATTGATTTAATAATATAACATATTATTCAGATGATACTGTGACAATAATTGAATCAATAATGTAAGAGATATGATGCAGCAATTACTGTAGCAATAATTGAGTATAGCTAAGTGACTTCTCACGTAAGCATCAATAATCAATACCGTGTGCTACTATGCAACCACGCGTATTACTGTACTTTTACTACAGGGTAGTTCAACAGTTTTAATGGTAACACCTCCGCCGTTATTTTCATAAATTATTTTTGTCGTTTTCTCAATCCGACAATAATTCCGTTGTGGGGTCCACCAATGATTGTGTCGTCGTACGAATATTCCCCGACAAAAAGAATATTCCCCGACCAAACGAATATTTTATAACAACTTACTTACTTTGCAAAATTTATAAATATTACCCACAACTATAACATTATATCAAATTTACTCCATAATATTCAAAAATAATATTTATAGAAAATTCATATTTATTTATAAAAGTTGGGGTCTTACAACCTCCCCTTCTTATGAAATTTCGCCCTCGAAATTAGGGTACGTACTTGGTATGTCGAAGAGGTAAGGATACCTTGATTTCATTTCAGATTCTAACTCCCAAGTCATTTCCTCAACATCGTGGTTTCTCCACAAAACTTTGACTTGAGATATAACCTTGGAGCGTAGAATATGTTCCTTCTTATCCAAGATTTGAATAGGAACCTCTTCATACGTCAAATCATCCGCTATTTCATCTGGTTCTAACTCAATAATGTGGTTCGGGTCTTTCACATATTTACGTAACATGGATATTTGAAAAATGTTATGAACACGAGACATACTTGGTGGTAAAGCAAGTCTATAGGCCACAGTTCCTACTCGATCGAGGATTAAAAATGGGCCGATGAATCGAGGATTGAGTGTTCCTCTCTTTCCAAATCTCTTAACTCCTTTCCATGGAGCAACACGCAACAACACATGATCTCCTATATCGAATTCCACGTCCTTTCGATGAAGATCAGCATAACTCTTTTATCGATCTTGTGAGGTTTTTATACGTTGTCGGATCGTTTGAATCTTTTCCGTAGTCATACGTACCAACTCCGGTCCCAACAACGTTACTTCACCCACCTCATCCCAGCATACTGGAGAATGACACTTTCTTCCATACAACGCTTCAAATGGAGTCATGCCAATACTTGTTTGATAACTGTTGTTGTAGGAAAACTCCACCAATGGTAAGAACTTGTCCCAACTTCCCTTGAAATCAAGGACACAGAGTCTTAATAGATCTTCAAGAGTTTGAATAGTCCTCTCCGACTGTCCGTCCGTCTGAGGATGATATGCCGAACTAAATCGTAAGTCTGTGCCTATAGCTTTTTGCAAACTAACCCAAAATCGTGAAGTGAATCTTGGGTCTTGATCAGAAACTATGGATACCAACATACCATGCAGTCTTACAATCTCGTTTATGTATATACGAGCAAGACATTCAAGTGTATAAGTTTCTCGTATCGGTAAGAAATGAGCAGACTTGGTCAATCTATCAACAATGACCCAAATCGCATCTATGACTTGAGAAACCTTAGGAAGACCGGTAACGAAATCCATGGAAATGTGTTCCCACTTCTATTCTGGAATTTCAAGTGGTTGCAATGGACCTTTTGGTACTTGATGCTCCGCTTTAACTCGTTGAAAAGTTAGACACCTTGAGATAAACAACGCCATCTCTCTCTTCATATTGCTCCACCAAAATGTATGATGAATATCATGATACATTTTGGTACTCCCAAATGGATTGCAAATGGTGTGTTGTGCGCCTCCATCGTGATTTTATACTTTAAATCAGGGTCGTTAGGAACACAAATTCTGGAGTTGACTCGAAGTATTCCTTCTTCATCGATTCTTGCTTCCGGCATAGCACCTTCTTGTACTTTCTTCCTCATACGCATCAGCTCCAGGTCTGTAACTTGAGCAGTTTTAACTTTTTTGATTAAAGTCGGTTCTACTCGTATATTCGCCATCATCACATGGGTACCTGGAGTCTTTAACTCTATCTTCATCCTTTGCAAGTCACACAAAATGGGCCTTTGCTTTGACAATATCGCACTCGTACTTGCATAAGATCTTATACTCAATACGTCAGCTACCACGTTCGCTTTTCCAGGATGGTAATGGATGGTATAATTATAATCTTTCAATAGTTCAAGCCAACGTCGTTGTCACATGTTGAGTTCCTTTTGAGTAAAGAAATATTTGAGGCTTTTATGATCCGTAAAGATCTCAACCTTCTCCCCATACAAGTAATGCCTCCAAATCTTTAGTGCGAAGACAACAACTGCCAACTCTAGATCATGAGTAGGATAATTCCTCTAATATTCTTTGAGTTGTCTTGAGGCATAGGCTATGACTTTTCCATGTTGTATGAGAACACATCTCAACCCTTTGCCCGAAGCATCACTGTAGATGACAAATCCCTCCGAGCCAGATGGTATTATTAGAACAGGTGCCGAAATGAGTCTCCTCTTGAGTTCTTGAAAACTTTTCTCACATTCTTTGCTCCAACCGAACTTTGTATCTTTCCGAGTCAGCTGAGTCAATGGAGTAGGGATTCGAGAAAATCCTTCCACGAATCTCCGATAATAACTAGTTAAACCAAAAAAGCTACGTACTTCGGTCACTGATTTAGGTTGCTCCCAGCTTTGAATTGCTTCAATCTTTGCTGGGTCAACAAATATTCCATGACTTGATACTACGTGCCCAAGGAATGCTACTTCCTCAAGCCAAAATTTACATTTTTTCAACTTGGCATAAAGCTTGTATTCACGAAGCTTTTGGAGTGTCAGCCTCAAGTGTTGCTCATGATCTTCACGGCTTTTGGAATAAATAAGGATGTCATCAATAAAGACGATCACAAAGTGATCCAAATATTCCTTGAATACTCGGTTCATCATATCCATGAAGGTAGCAGGAGCATTAGTCAATCCAAAGGACATGACTAAGAATTCATAATGCCCGTACCGAATTCTAAAAGCCGTCTTTGGAATGTCATCGGTTCTAATCTTCAATTGGTGATATCCGGAACAAAGATCAATCTTTGAAAAGAATTTGGCTCCTTGCAACTGGTCAAACAGGTCATCAATACGTGGCAATGGATACCTATTTTTGATAGTGACATGATTCAACTCCCGATAATCAATACAAAGTCGCATACTCCCATCTTTCTTCTTCACGAATAGAACAGGAGCACCCCAAGGAGAAGTACTAGGACGAATAAACTAATGTCTAACAATTCCTGCAGTTGGGTCTATAACTCCTGAAGTTCATTAGGAGCCATTCGATATGGGGCTTTGGAAATGGGTTTTGTACCGGATTCAAGGTCGATACAAAATTCAATTTCACGCTCAGGGGGTAAGCCAGGAAGTTCTTTGGGGAATACATCAGGAAATTTATTAACAATAGAAATATCGTTCAAAACTGACGTATTTTTGTTTAAATCTGTGACATGAGCTAAGAAATCTTGACATCCATTTTTCAATAAACGAATAGTTTTATGGCTTGAGATGATCGTGATAGATTTTAATGGTTTGGTCGCTTGAATTCGTATAATAGGTTAATTAGGAATATGAAAGCTAACAACCTTACGAAAACAATCAATTTTTGCATGATGAGTAGTTAACCAATCAATCCCTAGAATCACGTCAAATGCAAGTATTTTCAATGAAATAAGATTTACAGGTAATGTGAGGGTACCGATTTGAACCAAACAAGACTTATAAACAGTGGATGTAATGAAGGTTTCTCCCAACGGAGTTTCTACAGATAAGTCAAAGTCTAATTTCTCCGGAGTCAAATTTAATCGATGAGCGCAAGTAGGAGAAATAAAAGAATGGGTAGAACCGGTATCAAATAAAGTATAGATTTCGTTAGAGTTTATGATAAGCTTACCCGTGATGACCTCATTTGGGTTCCTTGCTTTCTGGGAGGTCACAACAAATGCTCTCCCTTGCACTACCGGTTTTGACTTTTTTGGGACGGCCTTTGGTGCCTCCATCCTAGCTGAATTTATCTTCGGTGAACGATAAAATCATGTTAAGTGACCTTCTCTTCCACAATTATAACATGTTTTGGACGGCATCGCGCAGTTTGGACTGATGTGCCCCTCCCCTCCGCATTTGAAACATATGATAGATGGTCGTTCTCCTTCCTTAACGACAGGTGCTGGTGCTGGTGCTGACGTCTTTCCATCATTGTTGAATCTCCTCTTCTTGAAATGTCCATTCTTATTGTTTTGGCCCTGATTACCACCGAAGTGGTTACCATTTCTGGCCTGTTGATTCCCACCACGTTTGTTGTCATCGATTAGATGACTGCTCTCGCTGGTATTATCATTTTACTGGATGCTCTCTTTTAGTTGCGTTGACTCGTTATCGCGCTCCACTAATTAAGCCCTATTTACAACATCTGAATATAAACACAGTTTATGAGAAATAAGATGTTTACGTATCTCCGGCTTTAAACCTCTTAAAAATATCCGTGTCATTCTCTCTTCATTATCCACCAAGTGGGACGCAAACCGGGATAACTCCGCAAATTTAGCCTCGTATTGCGACACGATCATATTATTTTGTTCCAACTTGATAAACTCCACCTCCTTTATGTGACGAATACTTTCGAGAAAGTATTTGTCGTTGAAAAGCTCTTGGAACTTCTCCCAAGACATCTTCAGTACGGCAGGTTGAGTACGTTTTACCGATTCCCACCAGTAATCTACCTCTCCGCGCAACATAAAGGCGGTAAAGGGAATCTTTTGCTCCTCGGAGCATCCCAAGACATCAAATATCTTGGTGATATGCTTTATCCATGCTTCCGCCATAAGTGGTTTTGGTTCTCCCTTAAACTTCGATGGTCCCAGCTCCTTGAACTGTTTAGCGGTGACCACCCGAGAGTTTCCAGTGTTTCCACCTGCATTTTGGACAGGAGCCGCTCTCGCCTGCTGTTGCATGAATTTCATAAAGCCGCTGAACATTTGATCATTCATCATTTGGTCAGTGTTGTTGTTTGCATGAGGATTGTCGCCTTCCTGATGCACATTATCCTGATTATTGATATGTGGTGAATCAACGGTCGCCTGTGCTCCATTGCTATTCTCAACATTCTCGGAAGTCATTTTCAGATACTGCCACAAAACAAAGGTTAATTGACATGTAACATATTATCCCTAAATTCTGACCGACCAATTAAATACCACATAAACTTAGGTAGGTCATACTAGCGAAGGAATTCCCCTCCTCTCCCCTCCTAGTACTATTCTCACATCTAAGCCAGGGATCATATCCCTAAGCTCTAATACCAACTGTGACGCCCCCAAAATTAGGTATACATCACCCATCTTGGGTCGTCGGATACATGGTACAAAATTCAAATACAACTTACTAATACAACTGTCGTGTACAATACGACAAAACATAACTGTGAGTTTGAATACAATTATTGTCTAATAGAGATTATACAAACTCAAAAGGAGTCCTCATTATAATTATTAACACACTATTTCACAGAATAGTGAGGACTACTAATGCTATCCTCTGGACCGTCACTCCGTTCCCCGACTAGTCCCTGCTATGTTCTCATTTCCTGAAGAGAACAGTGAAAGAAAGGGTGAGCTCAACTAGCCCAGTAAGAAATATTATGATTAAGATAATGCAGAATAAATTATCACTAGCCTTCAACAGTGTTAAACTGATAAAATATAACAACATCAAGTTTAACTGCAGCGGAACAAGAAATCCATTAAAAGAGCCAAGTAGAGAATAAAATCTACTATCTTTTATGATTTAAAAGGTTTTTCATGACTTTTATCGCTGGGACTCAGCTTAATAAATAATCCACATCATCGAATCACCCATGCACTACGGCCAAGGATATTCTTTAGTATCACGACCACAAATTATCCATGCACTACAGCCAATGACATTCGTGTAAATGGTCACGATCATGCCAACAACTGTCCATTAATGCACTACGGGCCAATGATAACTTTTACCACATCATTTGTAACATTACGGTCATAATTACACCGAATAATCCCTGGTCATAATCATACTAAGTCCTCTATGCACTACATGCCACAGATGACTTTCAACATAATATAAACATGAGGATGATGACAATGAGATAAGAATTCAATAAAACAAGTTCAAGAATTAATTTATCTAGGAACTAATAATGTCCAAATTGTCAACATGATACTGCTTTGTAGAGTTAAATTCAAGAATGATCAGAAGAATATTTTCATGAAAAGATACTGGATGAAGCGCAAATATTAAGGATATTCTACTAATTTCATGGAGTATAGAAGTCAAAACTTTAACCAACTGAGTATAATAAAGAATGGAATAACAAAGGAAATCACCATGCATGCAGTACTTCGCATAGACAGGTTATTTCAACAGAATAATAATAACGAAACTAGGTCAGGCAAAATTTGCACCAACAGGAGGTTCCATCAGAATAATAAAGACGGAACCAGGTCCGGTGTAAAACACATAGACAGGATGTTCCAACAGAATAATAATAAAGACGGAACCAGATCCAGTGTAAAACACACAGACATGATATTCCAACAGAATAATAATAAAGATGGAACCAGGTCTGGTGTAAAACACACAGACAGGATGTTCCAACAGAATAATAGAAGAATGTCACCAAGTATAGGGTAAACCGCGAATACAGGTTATTCCAACAGAATAATAAGCAATGAAATAACAACAGTTCTCTTCATTAATAAAAAAGAATAACACCCCTTACATTAGTAGGAGATTGAATACTGCAGTAGTGTAGTAACAGAATACTCTTCTTCTTTCTCTCTTATTCTCTCTATACTTTCTCTCTCTATAACTTAAATGAATTCGTGAAAAATAATGAAGCACTAGGCCTCTATTTATAGAAGATTTCTAGCTTAGCACTTGAAATGTGAAAAGGCAAGTGGCTTGACGATTGGTGATGTGAAAAGAAAAGTGGTTTGACGCTTGTAATGTGAAACGACAATTGGTTCGATGCCTGTAATATGAAACGACAAGTGGTTTGACGTCTGGTAAAGGTAGTTACTATTGACGAAGGTAATTACTATTGACGAAGGTAATTACTATTAACGAAGGTAATTACTATTGACGAAGAGACTTAGATGATAACATATGGGTCCCCCATAAAATAACCATACTTACCACAAACGTCTCATAATAGACTCTTTATATACATCAAGGATTGAATAAATATTACCACAAATCATTTTATTTTTAATCAACACATATTTAATCTTTCAACAATTATTAATCATTTATAACTTGTCATCTTAATTATTGATTTAATAATATAACATATTATTCAGATGATACTGTGACAATAATTGAATCAATAATATAAGAGATATGATGCAGCAATTACTGTAGCAATAATTGAGTATAGCTGAGTGACTTCTCACGTAAGCATCAATAATCAATACCGTGTGCTACTATGCAACCACGCGTATTACTGTACTTTTACTACCGGGTAGTTCAACAGTTTTAACGGTAACACCTCCGCCGTTATTTTCATAAAGTATTTTTGTCGTTTTCTCAATCCGACAATAATTCCGTTGTTGGGTCCACCAATGATTGTGCCGTCGTACGAATATTCCCCGACAAAAAGAATATTCCCCGACCAAACGAATATTTTATAACAACTTGCTTACTTTGCAAAATTTATAAATATTACCCACAACTATAACATTATATCAAATTTACTTCATAATATTCAAAAAAAATATTTATAAAAAAAATTCAACTTTATTTATAAAAGTTGGGGTCTTACAGTTCGGGTCTTTCACATATTTACGTAACATGGATATTTGAAAAACGTTATAAACATGAGATATACTTGGCGGTAAAGCGAGTCTATAGGCCACAGTTCCTACAAGATCAAGGATTAAAAATGGGCCGATGAATCGAGGATTGAGCTTTCCTTTCTTTCCAACTCTCGTAACTCCTTTCCATGGAGCAACACGTAACAACACATGATCTCCAATATCGAATTCTACGTCCTTTTGATGAAGATCAACATAACTCTTTTGTCAATCTTGTGAGGTTTTTATACATTGTCGGATCATTTGAATCTTTTCCGTAGTCATACGTACCAACTCTGGTCCCAACAACGTTTCTTCATCCACCTCATTCCAGCATACTGGAGAACGACACTTTCTTCCATACAACGCCTCAAATGGAGCCATGCCAATACTTGCTTGATAACTGTTATTGTAGGAAAACTCCACCAATGATAAGAACTTGTCTCAACTTCCCTTGAAGTCAAGGACACAGAGTCTTAATAGATCTTCAAGAGTTTGAATCGTCCTCTCCGACTGCCCGTCCGTCTGAGGATGATATGTCGAGCTAAATCGTAAATCCGTGCCCATAGCTTTTTGCAAACTAACCCAAAATCTTGAAGTGAATCTTGGGTCTCGATCAGAAACTATAGATACTGGCATACCATGCAATCTTACAACCTCGTTTATGTACATACGAACAAGACGTTCAAGTTTATAAGTTTCTCGTATCGGTAAGAAATGAGCAGACTTGGTCAATCTATCAACAATGACCCAAATCGCATCTATGCCTTGAGAAACTTTGGAAAGACCAGTAACAAAATCCATGGTAATGTTCTCCCACTTCTATTCTGGAATTTCAAGTGGTTGCAATGGACCTTTTGGTACTTGATGCTCCGCTTTAACTTGTTGACAAATTAGACACCTTGAGATAAATAGCGTTATCTCTCTCTTCATATTACTCCACCAAAATGTATGATGAAGATCACGATACATTTTGGTACTCCCAGGATGGATTGCAAACGGTGTGTTGTGCGCCTCCATCATGATTTTATACTTTAAATCAGGGTCGTTAGGAACACAAAGTCTGGAGTTGACTCGAAGTATTCCTTCTTCATCGATTCTTGCTTCTGGCAAAGCACTTTCTTGTACTTTCTTCCTCATACGCATCAGCTCCGGATCTATAACTTGAGCAACTTTAACTTTATCAATTAAAGTCGGTTCTACTCGTATATTCGCCATCATCACATGCGTCCCTGGAGTCTTTAACTCTATCTCCATCCTTTGCAAGTCACATAAAATGGGCTTTTGTGTTGTGAATATTGCACTCGTACCCGCATATGATCTTCTACTCAATGCGGCAACTACCACGTGTCTAACAATAGGAGCACCCCAAGGAGACATACTAGGACGAATAAAACCAATGTCTAACAATTCCTGCAATTGGGTTTTTAACTCCTGAAGTTCAATAGGAGCCATTCGATATGGGGCTTTGGAAATGGATTTTATACTAGGTTCAAGGTCGATACAAAATTCAACTTCACGCTCTAGGGGTAGGCCAGGAAGTTCTTCAGGGAATACGTCAGGAAATTTATTAACAATAGAAATATCCTTCAAATTTGACGTATTTTTGTTTAAATCCGTGACATGAGCTAAGAAAGCTTGACATCCATTTTTTAATAAACGAATAGCTTTATGGCTTGAGATGACCGTGATTGATTTTAATGGTTTGGTCATTTGAATTCGCATAATAGGTTTATTAGGAATATGAAAGCTAACAACCTTACAAAAATAATCAATTTTAGCATGATGAGTAGTTAACCAATCAATCCCTAGAATCACGTCAAATGCAAGTATTTTTAAGGAGATAAGATCGACAGGTAACGTGCGGTTATCGATTTGAATCAAACAAGACTTATAAACAGTGGATGTAATGAAGGTTTCTCCTAATGGAGTTTCAACAGATAAGTCAAAGTCTAATTTCTCTGGAGTCAAATTTAAACATTGAACGCAAGTAGGAGAAATAAAAGAATGGATAGAACCGGTATCAAATAAGGTATAGACTTCACTAGAGTTTATGATTAGCTTACCCGTGATAACCTCGTTTGGGTTCCTTGCGTTCTGGGAGGTCACAACAAATACTCTCCCTTGCACTACCGGTTTTGACTTTTTTGGGACGGCCTTTGGTGCCTCCATCCTAGCTGAATTTGTCTTCGGTGAACGACAAAATCGAGATAAATGACCTTCTCTTCCACAATTATAACATGCTTTGGACGGCATCGCGCAGTTTGGACTGTTGTGCCCCTCCCCTCCGCATTTGAAGCATATGATAGGTGGTCGTTCTCCTTCCTTAACAACGGGTGCTGGTGCTGACGTCTTTCCATCATTGTTGAATCTCCTTTTCTTGAAATGTCCATTTTTATTGTCTTGGCTATGATTACCACCGAAGTGGTTACCATTTCTGGCATGTTAATTCCCTCCACGTTTGTTGTCACCGCTTCGATGACTGCTACCACTAATATTTTCAATCTGCCGGCTGCTTTCTCTTGGTTGCGTTGACTCATTACCACACTCCAACAACTGAGCCCTATTTACAACATCTGAATACAAACACAGTTTATGAGAAATAAGATATTGTCGTATCTCCGGTTTCAAACCTCTTAAAAATATTTGGGTCATTCGCTCCTCATTATCAACCAAATGGGATGCAAACCGGGATAACTCCGTAAATTTAGCCTCGTATTACGACACGGTCATATTGTTTTGTTCCAACTTGATAAACTTCACATCCTTTATGTGACAAATACTTTCAGGAAAGTACTTGTCGTTGAACAGCTCTTGGAACTTCTCCCAATATATCTTGAGTGCGTCAGGCTGGGTACATTTTACAGATTCCCACTAGTAATCTGCCTCTTCACGCAACATAAAGGTGGCGAAGGGAAACTTTTGTTGCTCGGAGCATCCCAAGACATCAAATATCTTGGTTATCTACTTTATCCATGCTTCCTCCTTAAGTGGTTTTGGCTCTCTAATAAACTCCGGTGGTCCCAGCTCCTTGAACTGTTTGGCGGTAACCGTCTGAGAGTTGCCAGTGTTTCCACCTGTATTTTGGACAGGAGCCGCTCTCGCCTGATATTGCATGAAGCCTCGGAACATTCCATCGTTCATCATTTGGTCAGTGTTGTTGTTTGCATGAGGATTGTCACCTTCCTGATACACATTATCCTGGTTATTGATCTGTGGAGACTCAACAGTTTCCTGTGCTCCATTGATGTTATCAACATTCTCGGATGCCATTTTCAAATACTGACACAAAACAAGGGTTAATTGACATGAAACATATTATCCCCACACTCTGACTGACCAATTAAATACCAAATAAACTTAGGTAGGTCATAGTAGCGAAGGAATTCCCCGTCTCTCCCCTCCTAGTTCTAGTCTCACATTTTAGTCAGGGATCATATTCCTAAGCTTTGATACCAACTGTGACGCCCCCAAAATAGGTATACTTAACTTATTCTGAGTAGTCAAATATATGGTACAGAATACAAATACAACTTAATAATACAACTGTCGTGTACAATACGATAAAACATAAGCTGTGAGTTTGAATACAAATATTGTCTACTAGAGATTATACAAACTCTAAAGGAGTCCTCATTACAATTATTATCACACTATTTCACAAAATAGTGAGGACTACTAATGCTATCCTCTAGACCATCACTCCATTCCCCGACTCGTACCAGCTATATTCTCATTTCCTGAAGAGAACCGTGAAAGAAAGTGTGAGCTCAACTAGCCCAGTAAGAAATATTATGACTAAGATAATGCAGAATAAATTATCATTAGTCTTCAACAATGTTAAACTGATAAAATATAATAGACATCAAGTTTAACTGCAGCGGAACAAGCAATCCATTAAAAGAGTCAAGTAGAAAATAAAATCTATTATCCTTTATGATTTAAAAGGTTTTTCATCACTGTTATCGCTGAGACTCAGCTTAATAAATATTCCACATCATTGAATAACCTCTGCACTACGGCCAAGGATATTCTTTAGTATAACAACCACAATTATCCATGCACGACGGGCCAAAAATATTTGTGTATTCATAAATGGTCATGATCATGCCAACAACTGTCCATCAATGCACTACGGCCAATGAGGACTTTTACCACATCATTTGTAACTTTACGGTCATGATTACACCGAATAATCTCTGGTCATAATCATACCAAGTCCATCTATGCACTACGGGCCACAGATGACTTTCAAAAATATAAATATGAGGATGATGACAATGATATAATAATTCAATAAAATAAGTTCAAGAATTAATTTATCCAGGAACTAATAATGTCCAAATTTTTAACATGATACTGTTTTGTAGAGTAAAATTCAAGAATGCTTAGAAGAATATTTTCATGAAAATATACTGGATGAAGCGCAAATATCAAGGGTATTCCACTAATTTCAAGGAGTATAGTAGTCAAAACTTTAACCAACTGAGTATAATAAAAATGGAAAAATAAAAGAAATAACCATGCATGTCGTACTTCGCATAGACAGATTATTCCAACAGAATACTAATAAGGACGGAATCAGGTCCGACGTAAAACGCACAGACAAGATATTCCAACAGAATAATAATAAAGACGGAACCAGGTCCGGCGTAAAACGAACAGACAGGATATTCCAACAGAATAATAAAGACGGAATCAGGAATGGCGTAAAACGCACAGACATGATATTCCAACATAATAATAAAGTCAGAATCAGGTCCGGCGTAAAACGCACAGACAGGATATTCCAACAGAATAATAAAGACTGAATCATAGAAGAATGTCACCAAGTATAGAGTAGACCGCGTATACAGGTTATTCCAACAGAATAATAAGAAATGGAATAACAACAGTTCTCTTCATGAATAAGAAAGAATTACACCCCTTACCGCAAAAGAAACTGAATATAAGAGTAGTTAAGTAGCAGAAAATTTTTCTTCTTTCTCTCTATAATTTTCTCTCTCTAGAGTTTCAGTGAATTCGTAAGAAATAATGAAGGAATGAACTTCTATTTATAGGAAAAATGGAATGCATAGTAACAAATTCATGAACGGTCCAGATCGATTTACTTTAATCTGACGGTCCATATTTAAAGCAAAATCTTTTAAATAAAATATAATATATATATATATATATATATTATATATATAGGGTCCGGATCCTGTCCGGACTCCCGGACAGGTGTAAAATCCGGACCTTTTTTTTTTTTTTTTTTTTTTGCTTTTTTTTTTTTGAAACAACTAAAAAAAAAAAAAAAAAATTTATGGAATTGGAATTTTTACATTATACAGTGTTTTGGGCGTGATTTGGATGCCTATAACAAAACATGTCTGTACAGTCTGGGCAGACTGTACATACATTGGTTGGTGTGGGTGTTAAAAACACACCCAAAACACTTTATTTTGGAAAAATTTCACTTCCATAAATTTTTTTTTTTTTTTTTTTAGTTGTTCTACAAAAAAAAAAAAAAAAAAAAAAAATTTTTTTTCAGGTCCGGATTTTCTCCCGTCCGGGAGTCCGGACCTGATCTTTATTCTATATATATATATATATATATATATATATATATATATTGCATGTGCTAATGCATTCACGGGATACACTCCTATGATTAAAGTTTGCTTCCTCCCCATTTTGTCAACAAAGTTTATACATATACATATATATATATATAATAATAATAATAATAATAATAATAATAATAATAATAATAATAATAATATTTGTACTGCCACCCATGAATCCAATACTATTCCCCTGACAATTCATTTCATCACATGGTATATATATATATATATATATATATATATATAATAGGGTTCTTTACACTAATATACAACATTTAGAAAGTAATTACAAAAATTAAACATACACAAAATAATTACAAAAATAAAACATAAGCAATATAACACGCCTAAAATCGCGTGTCATTATCCAGTCAGTTATCCAATTTCATAATTGAAATTAACCGTCCCTAAAATCATGCAACTTTGAAATCTGAACAACAGATCAACGACAAAGAAGACAAAAATACGAAGCCGAAGCCTCCTGTCACGACTAAACTCGTAATCGGAGAAGACGAAGCCGGTTGTCGCAACGCATCTCTAAGATCGAAAATAACAATCAAAATCAACGCCTTCAAGATCAGTAACCAAATACTGCAGTGATTGTTGCACACAATATCAACATCAACTTCGATCAAAAAATACCGAGGTGTGTGAGTTTAAAATTTATAATAATATAGTTAGCTATTGTTACTACGAATGACTATATTGGTTACCTTTCTTAAGTTTTTTGCACTTAAAATGGTCACACTGTAAGAATAATGAATGTTTTGTTTGCAATATGAATGTTTTGATTGCAATAGCATGTAAAAATGCATTTGGTTACTGCTTAACATTACATTGGTTACTGTCTAACTATGTATATGTTGCTGTTTAATGCTGGATTGGTTAATGCATAATGGTATTAACTAATGTTGCATTGGTTGCTGACTAATAATGATTTGGTTACTGTGTCCATTACATTGGTTACTGACTAATAATGAATTGGATATTGTGTGCCATTGCTTTGGTTACTGACTAATAATGACTTTGTCACTGTGTAACATTATAATGATTACTGATTATTACTTAGTTACTGAATAATGTTGACTTGGTTACTGCTTAACATTACATTGGTTACTGTCTGACTATGTATATGTTACTGTTTATGCTAGATTGGTTAATGCATAATGGTACTAACTAATGTTGCATTGGTTACTGACTAATAATGATTTGGTTACTATGTACCATTACATTGATTATTGACAAATAATGAATTGGCTACTGTGTACCATTGCATTGGTTACTGACTAATAATGACTATGTTAATGTGTAACATTATAATGGTTACTACTGAAGACTTGGTTACTGACTAATGCTGACTTAATTACTGCTTAACATTACATTGTTTACTGTCTGACTATGTCTATGTTACTGACTAATACTGATTTGGTTATTGTGTACCACTGCATTGTTTACTGACTAATAATGACTTTGTTACTGTGTAACATTATAATGGTTACTGATGAAGACTTGGTTACTGAGTAATAATGAATTGGTTACTGCTTAACATTACATTGTTTACTGTCTGACTATGTATATGTTACTGACTAATACTGATTTGGTTACTGTGTACCACTGCATTGTTTACTGACTAATAATGACTTTGTTACTGTGTAACATTATAATGGTTACTGATGAAGACTTGGTTACTGATTAATAATGAATTGGTTATTGTTTAACATTATATTGGTTACTGTCTGACTATGTATATGTTACTGACTAAAAATGATTTGGTTACTGTGTTCAAATGCATTGGTTACTTCTACTTATGTTTTTTATATTAATGGTTACTTGTTAGCCAAATTGGTTACATTCTTACAAAAGTCTGCCTTTAGTTGGTAAGAAATAAATTATACTGGTTGTTTTTTATTGTAAAATGCAAGGAAAACTCTATTTTTACTGGTTATTTTTGGTTACTGATTAATGCTGATTCGGTTACTGTGTAATATTATATGGTTACTGAATATTGCTGAGTTGGTTGCTGTGTAAAATTATAATGTTATATTCTTTTGTAATTGTTTCATTTATATTGGATGTTACTTATTGACTACATTGTATTGGTTACATGGACTAATAGTAACCAATACACCAAATTTGATGTTTGGACTAATAGTAACCAATACACCTTTAAGTACATATTGATATTTTTTATATTATTTGTTTTTGCTGTAAAATACTGTCAAATATGTTTTATGTTATGGAAACTAAGTAAATATATGTTGGTTACTGTCTAATCTGGATTTGGCTAGTTTATAATGCTGACTTGTTTACTGTGTAATATTACCATGATTACTACATAATATTATTGTGTTTTATACTGATTTTTTATATTGATGGTTACTGATTAACTACATTGGTTACCTTTATACACCTGTTAGTCTTTAATTTGTAACAAAGTCATTACTGATTATGTTGGTTGTAAAATGAATGTAAAAATATTTTTTATAATCTTGGCTACTAATTACATATATCTTGGTTACTGTATAATATGTATTTAGATACTGAAAGGTGTTTATTTGGTTACTCTATAATGTTATTGAGTTTTATAATTGTTTATTTTATATTGGTAGTTACTTATTTACTATATTGGTTACCTTCATACAACTGTTAAATATTGGTTGTTGTATACTATTTAATTGGTTACAGTATAATGTTTATTTGGTTGCAGTGACAATTTGACAATTTTCTGTCAAGTTTGGAGTGTCGGATTTTGGCGTTTTCAGAGCCTAATTTCATTGGAAACGGGTCAACGATCAAAAGTCACCAGCTTTGCTGGTGAACTGCATGGTTTTTTGGTCGAATTCCATCATTTAGGCCTTCAAATTTGCATGTAAAAATTTGGTTTATTTTCTGGTTACTAATATTATGTAATTTGGTTACTGTCTATTATTGATTTGGTTACTTTATAATGTTTATTCAGTTGTTAGACAATGGAGACTGACAGTAACCAATACAACAAATCTAATTGTTTACAGGAATATATAATTGTTTAATGTTAGTAACCATTAACCACATGATTAGTAACATTTTTGATGGTGTACAGTAACTAAAATTGATGTTGATTAATATTTTTATTTTTGATTCTATCATGAGTTATCAATATAAAGTAAACATATACAAGCTTTATAACAGTCTTGATACAAGCTTATAACAATCTTGATACAATCTTATAATTATCTGGTTACTAACAAGCTAGTAACTATCTTTGATAATTATCTGGTTACTAACAAGCTTGTAGATAAATAGGACACTCACACATGTACATTTAACAGTTAATGTTTGTCCTGATACTAGCTTGTAACTATCTGGTTACTAATAACAGTAACCATAATGTAACATAATAAAACAGTAACCATATAATTATATGATAGTAACCAGAACATGTTTTAATGGTAACCAGAACAGAAACATCATGTAATGAAACTCAGTTTAAGCAATCCATGTATACTATAACCATAATGTAACATAATAAAACAGTAACCATATAATTATATGATAGTAACCATAACAGGTTTTAATGGTAACCAAAACAGAAACATCATGTAATGAAACCCAGTTTAGGCAATCCATGTACACTAAACAATTACATATTAACCAGAATAAAAAAATAAAAATATCTGAAATCCCACATTGAGGACACAATAATAATAGCCAAACCATAAGGCAACAGTAACCAAAACATAAAAAAGAAGTAACCAAATAGTTATATGAAAGTAACCAGAACATGTAAGATGTGTTTGTGGAAATGGAAGTAGAAATAGAATAGCATAAACCTTGTAGAATATATTTGAAGGAATTTACAAAAATAATACATCAATGTATACTAAGCAAATACATGGTTTATTATGACTTGGGTTTATTATTTATAAAAATAATACATCCAAAGACTAATGATGCCTTAAACTTCTTCAACTGTCTTGATTTCAATTTCTTGGTAATAATGTCGGGGACTTCCATGTCACACCAATATATAACTTTTCCAATGAATTTTCTATTGCATTCCTCATAGTAAAGATTCCATAACTGCAAATAAAAAAAATCAGATTTACAGTCATTAGTAACCAGATATAAACAATATTTATATCATAAACAGTTTAGTCAACCCATATATTAAGCAAATATATTGTAACCAGAACAACAACAAACAGTAAGCAAAATTCCAACTCAAGGAAACAAAAATAGAATCCAAATCAGAAACTAACAGTAACCAAAAACATACTAAATAAGTAACCAAATATTTATATGATAGTAACCAAAACATGTTTTAATGGTAACCAATATATAAACAACATGTACACCAAAATCAGTTTAGTCAACCATGTATACTAAGCAAATAAATGGTAACCATAACAACATAAAAAAGTAACCAAAATACCAAATCAAGGTAACAAACATGGTATCCGAATCTCAAGCTAACAGTAACCAAAATATAATGCAGAAGTAACCAAACAGTTATATGATAATATCTATTTTTTATTGCTTGACGTAGCTACAACGTAAGCATTACATCAAGCCCCCATAAATTAGTCTAGTATACTAAACAACATGTAGTCCAAACTCAGTTTAGTCAATCAATGTATACTAAGCAAATACATTATAACCAAAACAACATATAAAAGTAACCAAACCATGTTTTAATGGTAACCAACACATAAACACATGTAGACCAAACCCAATTTAGTCAACATAATTATATGATAGTAATCAGAACATGTTTTAATGGTAACCAAAACAGAAACATCATGTAATGAAATCCAGTTTAGACAATCCATGTATACTAAACAATTACATATTAACCAGAATAAAAAATAAAAGTATCTGAAATCTCACATTGAAGACACAATAATAGTGGCCAAACCATAAATAACAGTAACCAAAACATAATTAAGAAGTAACCAAATAGTTATATGAAAGTAACCAGAACATGTTTTAATGGTAACCAAAACAGAAACAACCTGTATGTCCAACCAAGTTTACAAAAATAATACATCAATGTATACTAAGCAAATACATGATTTATTATGACTTGGGTTTATTATTTATAAAAATAAAACATCCACAAACTAATGATGCCTTAAACTTCTCCAACTGACTTGGGTTCAATTTCTTGGTAATAATGCTGGAGACTTCCATGTCACACCAATATATAATTTTTCCAGTGAATTTTCTGTTGCATTCCTCATAGTAAAGATCCCATAACTGCAAATAAACAAAATCAGATTTACACAGTCATTAGTAACCAGATATAAACAACATGTAGTACATACCATTTTATGCAGTAAACAAATAGTTATATATAATATTAACCAAAACATAATTTAAAGGTCACCAAAACAAAAACATGTATACCAAAAAATATACTAAAGAAGTAACCAAACAGTTATATGATAGTAACCAAACCATGTTTTAATGGTAACCAACACATAAACAACATGTATACCAAACCTAGCTTACTCAACCAATGTATATTAAGCAAATACATTGGAACCAAAACAACATATAAAAGTAACCAAAATCCCAATTGAGGAAAACAAATGGTATCCAAATCATAAGCCAGCAAAAAAATATACTAATGAAGTAACCAAACAGTTATATGTTAGTAACCAAAATATATATTAATGGTAACCAATACATAAACAACATATAGACCAAACACATTTTAGTCAACCAATATATACTAAGCAAATACATGGTAACCAGAACAACAAAAAACCAAAATTCCAACTCAAGAAAACAAAAATAGAATCCAAATCAGAAATTAACAGTAACCAAAAACATACTAAATAAGTAACCAAATATTTATATGATAGTAACCAAAACATGTTTTAATGGTAACCAATACATAAACAACATGTACACCAAAACCAGTTTAGTCAAGTACTATGTATACTAAGCAAATAAATGGTAACCATAACAACATAAAAAAGTAACCAAAATACCAAATCAAGGTAACAAAAATGGTATCTGAATCTCAAGCTAACAGTAACCAAAACATAATGCAGAAGTAACCAAACAGTTATATGATAGTAACAATAACAAAATTTAAATTAGCAAATCTTAAAAAAAATTTGGGTTGAAAATATCTTCTGGCTATGAACTTGAGCTTCTTTCTTAACTACATGAACATCAAAATCAAAATCCAACTGCACAAACGCAAACAAATTTCTTCAAGTCCTTAATAGAATCACCATCTGTGATTCTTTTCCTCTTTCCATCCTTCTTCATTGTATCAACCATTCTATACAAAATATAAAAACAACACAAATCCAAACAATCAATACCTCATTCTGTTAGAAACATAGTGTATATGTATGATCATATTGACAATTAATTAGTAGAATAAAAATTAACAGAAATTAGAAGCATACCTTAGAGAGAAACCAGAATCCTTTCAGTTGTGAGAGAGTTGGAGAGAGAAAAACACGTATTAGCCTGAAAACATAGCCTGAAAGTCACGTATTCAATTTTCTGTCGGAGTTGAGAGACTATGGTGTTGCGGCGGCGGTGGCGGCGAAAGAGAACGACGACGAGTGGCTTCGAGAGGAGAGAGAGAAGTAGTAAGGGAGAAGAGAGAGAAATAGTAAGGGCGTAGAGAGAGAGACCGAAGGAAAATGGAAACTAATTTGTTATGTCAGCCCATTAATATTAATCCCTTAATTTAAGGACTCAATATTAATCCCTTAATTTAAGGACTCTTTAATTGTATTAATATTGTAAATATATATGATGAAGTGTCATATTTTTGTAATTATTTTATAAATGTACTATAATATGTAATTGTTCCTATATAATACATATATATATATATATATACATTTCATGTCTTCCTTTTTCTTTTTCCTTACCAACCCGTGACCACTTTGAAAAACAACCTCCCAATCATTCAATTTCCCACATATGGGCCCCACATGTGGGCCCACCTTTATAATATAAAATAACTTTCTACCGATCATTTTGAAAAAAAATAGATAAATGGGGGTCCATATATATAACAATTACAAAATGATTGAGCTTTTATAAACAAAAGGTAAATGGGGGTCCATATATATAACAATTCGTTTTCAAAACAATCCACATATTATAATTTTATAACAACATTTAGGTAGATTGAATATTATCATTCACTCCTATTAAAATATCAATTAAAGATATATTTTAATATCCTTTCAACAGAAATTATTATCTTTATATCAATTAAAGATATATTTTAATAAAGAAGATAAATATATCTAAAAATGTTAGTATTCTCCTCAGACAACATATGTATGGGACCCATCCGCAAAAAACATTTAAATCACCATCTCCAGTTCCCAGTTAAAATATCCCTCTGTTCCAAAACTCCAAATTTAAAAATATTTATTTCTCTTTCCGTTTCCAAAAATGACTGACAACTTCGAAGAAGAAAACCGAACGCCCAAAGCCGAATCAGAGCCCAAAACCCCAACAATGGCAGAAACCGAAGAACGCCCTCAAGACTCCCAAAAGCTCGAGAAATTGAACGTATCGTTCAGCATTTGGCCGCCGTCGCAGCGCACTCGCGACGCCGTCACAAACCGCCTGATCGAGACTCTCTCCACCCCTTCAGTCCTCTCCAAGCGTTACGGAACGATTCCAGAAGCGGAGGCCTCCGCCGCATCCCAGCGCATCGAGGAAGAGGCGTTCTCCACCACCGCTGCTTCCGCTTCCGCCGATGACGACGGAATTGAGATCCTTCAGGCTTACTCGAGGGAGATCAGCAAGAGAATGCTCGATATCGTCAAGTCCAGATCTGGATCTGTATCGGAATCGGCGCCTGAGGAAGCAACTGCTTCTAATGTTGTCAAGGAGGAAGTCTCTTCCGGTAATAGTGAAGCTAATTAGGATTTTGCTTTATTAGGGTTTCGGTTCTATGAAGTAACTTGATGTTATTGCTGCTTAGATCTGTTTGTGCGAGTTGGGATTTCTACATTATCTACATTATTATATATGAGCAATTAGGATTTTGACTTCAATAATCTGTCTTTAGTTGTATGTAGGATACTTGCTTGATTGTGATTATTGCAATGTGTGGTTGATATCCATGAGAATGATTAATGGTGGTCTGCTGCAAGGGCAAAGTATTGCTAGGAAGGCTTTTATGCTTTAGTAAAATCACATTAGTAAGATCAAATGTTGTAGTTTTTGCTGCTAGTATATCTGATTGGGGATGATGCATTGGTTTGTTTAAATCAATCTATGGGTTTGTTTTTCCTCTTAAATGATAGCTCTGCTGTTATTTTTCATCATAAATCACAAATATTGATTGATGTGAGTTGATTGATCTGAAGATTGGGTTCCTTGGTACAACACGAAGAATTATATTGGAATTTTGGCTGTGACTTGAGTTGCATCATATTATATATATTACATTAATCAATTTAAATTGTTTTATGCTGAGTAATACTGGATATATATTTTTACACTAGTAGTTTAGTGTGTGAAATGGTGGCTGATTGAAAGTATTCGGGGATGGGGGGTGCATAAAGAGAGGAGGTCATAAATTAAGTCCACTTTTAGTTACAAGTGCTGAAAAGTCTTTGATGTGAAGTTGTGATGGGGGATTTGATGTGACGTTGTGATAAGGGATTTGTTGGTTTGTGGCTGGGAGCTAGTTAACTTTCTTATTTGAGTCTCGAGGAGAAGATGTTATTGGCACTAACATGGAAACTTTGGGTAGTGTTGTGCATAGTATGTGTATCTCCCTATCCCTAAGCTCTAGAGATCTAAGATTTTATTGACCCAATTTTTTATTGACAACTGGGGAGATTGGGATAGTGGGTGGTCGGTCAATTCATCGAAGTTCTATAATCCATTCTATAAGGCACAACGTGAAAAATAATAATCTGGAATGATAAGACTAATTTGTAAAAAGTGTGATACAAACTTGAGAGTAAAGATGGAATTTGTGCTGACATAAACTAATTAGAGAGAATCAATCTCCTGATTGGGAAAGAACTGTTGTTCTGATAGGAATACTGCAACGTTAATCTTCTATAACCAACATCATGAAGTCTGTACCTTTGATCGTTCGAATGTGAGGAGAGGGCGAGAAATTGTAGGAGGAAAAGAGGGAGCATCGTCATTGGAATGAATGAGCAGATAGAAAATTTTTAAAACAGTAAATTAGAACAAAATTAGAGTTAATAGTGTCAGTCATCAAGTGGCATACAACCACGTCAACTACCACATCTTTTATGCTACTTTTGGATTGAAGGAATGAATGTGTGAATAGAATGATTCATTCTTATGAAATGACAAAAAATTGTGTTTGGTTGTTCCATTGGAATGGAATGAACCATTTTTATTTTTTGCCAAATTTGTGGATTTTATTCCTTGTGGGAGGGTATGGAATGACTCATTCCAGCTAGAATGGAATGAATCATTACACTCTCCATTCCATTTCCTTCTCTATTCCATTTCTTCGCCAATTCTATTTTTTCAATCCAAACGTAGCATTATTGTCCTAGTTTTAGTCACCTATTTAGTCATTATAATACTAATGCATAATTTTTATTTTAACTTCTATTATTGTCTTTGTAGAAGTATTGTGTTGGACTAATGATTTGTAAATTGTGTTTTTAAATGAATATTATGGAATCTTCAACTCCTTCGCGTCCGAAGTAAATAAATCGATGGAAGAGTACATAGTAAATCTTTTAAATATGAATCTAGAGTTTAAGAGTCTGACACTCCCATCCCGAGCTTCGAAGAGAAGCTTCAGAACATGAGTTGCACCAAGTAATT
Source organism: Panax japonicus (assembly GCA_020205505.1). Taxonomy (NCBI): domain Eukaryota; kingdom Viridiplantae; phylum Streptophyta; class Magnoliopsida; order Apiales; family Araliaceae; genus Panax; species Panax japonicus. The sequence continues at coordinate 82,793,927 of CM035091.1, forward strand.
AGATTATAAAATATGCAAGTACAACAATTACATAGGAGCATAGGGATCTCACAAAGAGTTACCAATTTTTTTTTCTTCCTGAAATCATTCCATAGTTGTCTCCTTTTTATATTGTTGCTTTTAAAATTTTGAATTATCTGCGTAACCAAGTCACTTTTCTACACAAAGATTTTGTAATCCTAAGAAGCACGAATACGGGTGCATTCGAAGATTTGGGTGCATTAAAATATAGGGATTCGGGTCTGGGGGCATTAGACATATTTTATTATTAAATATTTAAATATGTATGTGGCTAGTTATATATATATATATATATATATATATATATATATATATATATATATAATGATAAAAAATTCAACACAATAGATGCTACAAGATAAAAACAAAAAATAATCCAAAACAGTATGACTTTAATGTTTTGAAGTCATAAAAATAACAAAAATAATCAGATAATTCTAAACACTTAAGTTATAAAGGAGGAGGGAATTCCCAAGAGTCCCCGAGAATCGGAGCATCCATTGCGTGGATAAGGCAGTTCGTTGGGGTAATGAAAATCTTTGCTTCCTATCTATAATCTCAATCATGCACCATGATTTTGCTGAATACACCGGCAGAAGTCATCTTTGTAAAGGAACTTTTGTCTATCATGTTTACTTAAAGCTCAAATTTTCACAAGCACTTTGTACTTGTACTAGGGTTTAAATGACCAGCTGAACTTTCTCAGTCGAATGACCTTAAAACCATTCTAATCAATTTGTTGACATTTATAGCGACTAGAACATTGGGATTGACGTGGAGTCCAAATTGTATTCCTTATGCATGATCAATTTTTCTTTCGTTTTGATTGTTCTACTAATTAATGTTTTAGTATGTCACTAGTAGCAGATGTCTCATTGTTATAGTTATCAGGTAGGCACATAGTGTTCGCCAACTAGGTCCTTGTCAATGTGAAACAGGCTTCACTTGTATAAGGTATGGGTAAGAATAATGAGCAGAAAAATGATAAGAATTTGCCTTCTTATACTGTATTAATTGGCCTTAAGCTTTTAGAGGGGTGACATTGTCGGATGTTCACAGAGATTTGCAGGCTGCTCTTCATTATCCGTTTAGATTTGTTCTACTTTTTTTTCCTTGGAGGATTCTCTGTCCTCTTTGTAATAAATTTTGGTTTATTGATGTAAAAATTTTATCCGTTTTTGTTTGGGATTAGTTCTCTGTCCAAGTGATTAAAATGTGGTCCTGTTATTCCCGAACCCATCTTTTCCTCGTCTTACATCTGTATACTAGCTTTGCATTTGTTGCAGACTGTCTTACTAGTTGGATGAGACTCATTTAGCTAAAACAGTCATTTCCTGTAAACTTGATGAATAACCTTAGTACCTATGGAAGTACACATTGAAGAGAATGCTTGCACAAGAGCTTTTGTTAATGCTTTGGGTTACATTTTTTTTATATACTAGTTATTGCACGTTGTATTTTCAAACTTGAACTAGGGAGAGAGCATATAGGCTAAGTAAGTGGGCAGCTTGGAGTGTTAACATCCTTTCTCACGTGTGAAAGTCTAATCCTGCATTTTTGATAGGAATTTGCAGGGGAAAGTTTAAGCCTTATTTTAAACAGGATTTTATGCAGTTTGACTTTGGTTCTGGTTATATATGACAGAAAACTCTTTCTTTTTCTCTTGTTATATACACTTACTTTACTTGTACAGCCTTGCCTATTTTTAGTTGATTCTACTTTATGCATGATGGATAATAAACTTCTTTACCTGATTATATATATTCTTTATAGATGTTATCTTGATTTTTTTGGTTAGAGGGTTTTTTTTTATTATATATTTTAAAATTATTATTTTGAACCAGTTTAGTATCTTTTTCTCCAACTAATATGTCTGCAAGCTTCATTGTCAATATTTGAATCTTTCTTTTGGAAAAAGGCAATGGTGAATGATAGACTTCACATTGTTCGTTTAGCTTTTTTAATTTGAAATATACTATATTTTACTGAATAGTCAACTGATGATTGGACCACATGATAACAAACACAATTAATATAGTCAAAAAAATATATAATAAAAATTAAGGAAACTGATATCTTTATATTATTTTTTGATATTTTCACACGTATGGTCCATATATTAGCTAATAAAAATTCGATACATCAGCTAATAAGTGGGTTTTATGTGTAGAAATATCAAAAAATAATGTGAAAATATCAATTACAGTACAATTCACAGTTACCCAATAAGTTTCTGCGAAGTATAACAATATATGAGATTGGTTGATACATAAATTTGTAATATATATTATTTTTTCATAATTTATTGTCATGAGAATTCTATCTTATTTCAAATTTTCAATCAAAGTATTTTGAACATTATGACTATTTTATTCTTCCATGTTTCCCCCCATATTCTTGCTGTAAAGCTTCTACTGCTTCCTTTTTTGCTCATATTCTTAATGGAACCCTTCATAACTTACAGATGCCTTCAAACCAAGTGCTCATATTACTTTTAAGGCTTAAATATAATTTATTATCCTAAAGTATATATCATATTCCACTTTGGTTATTCACCTTTTAATTTTGTCAATTAGATGATTGAACTTTTAATTTTTTTCACTTTAGTTCAATTAAGTTTGCCACGTTATAATTTTGTCAATTTTTTTGTTTATTTACATTTTTGCTCTCTAATATAATAAAAAAATTTGAAAACTTAATTTTTTAGTACACATCAGCATAAATTTGTCTAGTCAGCGAGCCACGCCATCAATTTATGACGTGACAGACTTAATTGAACCAAAGTGAAAAAAATCGATAGTTCAATCATCTAATTGACAAAATTAAAATGTGGATAACCGAAGTGGAACATGACCTATAATTTAGGGTAGTAAATTATATTTAAACTTAGTTTTAACAATTTTAGACTATCAAATCCTCTTTTTTTTTCTTCCAAATATAAGTTTAATTGTGAATTCTTAAAGATATTTTTAAATTTTAAATTGATATGAATTTATATAATTTTAAAAATTATAAATTATTTAAAAAGTATTAGCATTCACAATATTTATTGTTTCTAAAAATTAAATGAATCACATCAATTTTAAATTTAAAAATATTTTACATTAATTTTAAAAAGTAAATCTTTATCTTATATTTTAGAACTAAAACATTAGAACTCTTTTAGATCACCAAAAATCGGAGACATCTAGACTTTTGAGTAGCCTTTTCTTATCTCTTTTGTCTCTAGTCAAGAACCCTAATCTCTCCATCTTAAATCTAAGATACCCTCCCTTAAATTTCTCTTATTTTGATCTAATAAATTATTTTTCCTTGTTGTTGAGTTTATTTTTTTTTTTTCTTTTGTGGGACTTGTTTTTTTATGAGATGATTGTTTTCTTTTTCTTTTATAAGGAGACTAGTAATTGCCCGTGCCTGAAGGTACGACGTAACGAAAAATTAAATTAAAATTCAAAAAATATTTTATTACCTAAAGACTCTTTACAAATTAAAATAACTTACAATCAGACATAATAATTATCATAATTTACCACACTACCACAATAATTAATTTTCTTTTAAAAATAGATATCCATAAAAATTTAAACTTGTCTACAAAACTTACAATTATCAATAACAATTATTATAATTCACCACACCATCACAATAATTATTATTATTGTTATTATTGTTGTTGTTGTTGTTGTTGTTATTATTATTATTATTATTATTATTGTTATTATTATTATTATTACAATTATTATTATTATTGTTATTATTAATAGTATTATAATTATAATAATAATTATTATTTTAAATTAAAATTAGAATGAATCTAAACCGTACTTATGCTTTTCCGCTCAAATCAAGTAGAATGAATATGAATCTTTATTATATAGATTATTATTATTATTAGTAGTATTATAATAATTATAATTATTACTATTATTACTATTACTATTATAATAATAATAATAATTATTATTATTATTATTATTAGTAGTAGTAGTAGTACTGTTATAATTATTATTAGTACTATTATTATTATAATTATAATAATATTTATTTTTAGTACTATTATTATTTGTTTGTGTGTGTGTGAAGAAGAGAAGAGAGATAAAGATTTTTTGTGTGAACATGAGAGATAGTAAGGTGTATGAGTGAATTTGATTTGGATGGGAAGAAATATAAGCCTTTAGATTAAGTTGAAAAAATTAAGTTAAAATGAATCTGAATCGTCCTCGTGCTTTGTCAAATGAAAGATTCAAAATGAGTTCTGTTTTATTATATAGATTTCATTAGCATCTCTTGGGAGATTTCGCTTTCTTTGTTTGGGAAATTTTGTTTTCTCCGTTTGTGAGATTTTTTTTGTTTGTGAGACTTTTTTCAGTGCATGAATTGTTGAAGATGGATTTTCAGCTTTGGATGTAGCGCTTCCATTTTGGGTTGTTGCTACGATTGACTATTTTTCTTGATTATCTGTTATTTTATTTGAAAAAATTACTGAGTTTATTTTTGTAATTCTTTCATTTTTTGTAACAAATTATAGTTTTAATATATTTTAACTTTTTGAACTGTTTGGTCAAAAAAAATAGCTACAATTCTATTATTGTACTTCTTATGTATATTTTTTTCACAAAGCCACCAACAAACATCAATGTAAAAGCTTCTTTTCTAATTAGTTGAAAAAACATGGCAAGAGTTTGGTGAAACAGAGTCCATATTTCGAACATGCAAAAGGCAGGTGACAAATTATATTCCTCCTTTTTTAATTGACATTTTAAAAAATAATATCAAGATTAAAAAATATAATTAATTCTTTGTTAAAGTTGATTAAAATGAATATAAATTTCAATAAACCTTCAAAATTTATTAAAAAAATGAAAGATAGATAAATTAATATTTAATGTAAGAATAAGATGGTAAATTAATTCATTACTATTTCCTTCAAATCTACAAACGATAAATAAAAAAGAATAAATTTTACCATCTAAAAATACAAATAAAAAAGGCTTAAATATGAATTAGTACCATAAACTATAGGGCATATTCCACTTCGGTGATCCACCTTTCAATTTTGTCAATTAGGTGTTTAAACTATCAATTTTTTTCAATTGAAAAAATTGAACACGCCACGTCAAAAATTGCTGACGTGACTAATTGAAGTGGGGTCTTAACAAGTTTACGTGGCAAATAAATAATTTTTTAATCATTAAATAAATAAATCTGTTTAAATAAAAGGCAAAATGGTCCAAACCTAATTTAAACATTAACTTAAAATTCATTCCAACAAATAATTCACATCTGCAAACCCTTGATCTAAAAAACCCACCAGTCTTTCTAAAAAACCTTAGCCGAAGAAGAAATCGTCGGAGAAGAAGTCGCCGGAGAAGAAGATCTGTCCTTCACGTCCTTCACCGGAGCTGTATTCCTTTCTGGTTCCAGTGCCGGTTTGGACTCGCACGCATACACCAACGGACTCAAACAGAAGGCCAGCCCGGAGACAGTTTGGATGTTGGATCTGATCTTGCCAGTGGGTTGATTCTGGTATAGTCTTTATGTGCTTTCGATCTAGCCTCTTGATTTATTAATTATTTTATTAGTGTTCATTATTTGATTCCGGTATAGTCTTTATTTAATTTGGCGATTTGGATGGTTGATGATTTTAGATTTTTTTGTTCTAGATTTTTTGTTGTTTTTGATCTGGTATTAGTATAGATTTTAGATAGTTTGGGTCCAGGCTCCGGTGACTTTGCTCCGGGACCGGTGAAGGCGGAACGAAAAGGAAGAAGAAGAGGCGACTTTGCTCCGGAAAATGATTTCTCCGGCTTGAAGAAGAGGTGACTTTGCTCTGGGAAATGATTTCTCCGACTTTTTCTCTTCTTACGTGTCATTGGTGGAGGTGGTGACTATGGAGGTCGACGGAAAAGTGGTGGCAGTAGTGGCTGGGTTATAGACAATTGGTCTTTAATTTTTGGTTTGTGTTGATTGTTGTCGCCATTGTTGATTGCAGTGAAGAAGATGAGAAAGAGAAAATGGAATATTAGAAATGTTAATTTATGTTTTGACTGTTTTGCCCTTTGTTTAATAAGAGTTGTTTATTTAATAATTAAATTTTTTTTGCCACATAAGCTTCTTAAGGCCCCACATAATAAGCCACGTCAGCAATTGCTGACGTGGCGTGTTCAATTTGTGTAATTGGAAAAAATTGATAGTTTAATAACCTAATTAGCAAAATTGAAAGGTGGATCACCGAAGTGGAATATGCCCTATAGTTTAGGGTACTAATTCATATTTAAGCCTAAAAAAAAGGAACGGAGGGAATAATAGGTAGAAAGATATTGGAAATATGAGAATGCTAATTGAACTTCTAGCTCAAATTTCTACCATTTTTGAATCTTTAATCCAATATTTTATGCTCTCTAATCCAAGTATTAGAGACTTAATTAAGTCAATAATCACCTTGACTTAAGAAGTAAGATTAATGACACCGGTCTATTAATTTGGGACATCTATATGTAAGTTGGTCAATTAACCAATATAATACTGACACACAGACGAGGTTCTATACGTTTCATCATTTTATTGGTCAATTGACCAACTTACCTAAAGATTAACTTCATGTTAACCGGATCCATAGTCACTATGGAAGTGGTTAGTATGAAGTTTATTTTTGGGTAAGTTGGCCAATTAACCAATATAATACTGACACGCAGACGAGGTTCTATACGTGTCATCATTTTATTGGCCAATTGACCAACTTACCTAAAAATTAACTTCATGTTAACCGGATCCATATCACTACATATAACAATAATTTATAATATCATACATTTGACATATTTTACTACAAAAATATTATTCTTCTTTAGCACGAAACTGAAGAAAGTCCACATGTATAGGTGGAGAGAAATATTATATCGGTCTTTCATCCTTGTGGTTTCCATTTGGAATTCAATACTCTAAACTGTTGACATTTCTTAAATCTTAATTAGGAAAGATAATTTTTATATGTGCATCAAAAATAGATAGATATAGTGAGAGAATATATGTGTGTAAGCATAGGGTTAATGTTACGGATCAAGATCCTAGCCTAATTAAAATGGTTATCGGATAAGAATGGAGGGTTAGGATTTAGTATTAAAAACGAATGGTTTAAATGCATTCTCATGTTATCTTGTATTTTTTTTTATTTTAAATAGCTGAATGTGGGTTATTGTTAGGTATGAATGAAAATGAATTAAAACTTTTTCTCTAATCTATCTTCTTTTTCTCTCTCTATTTCTCCTACAATTATATTTAAAGTCTATCCGAGACTATAAATCAGTAACAGTTAATTAGCTCAATTCAAAAAGTATGTAATAAACTCCACTGTATTAGTTAGAACTTAGAATGATCAACATGTGTGTACAAGTATGATAATATCCACTCTATATGTCAAAGATGAAAACCACCAACAACAAAAACTGATTGCACCTTTGGGCCATATACTAATGGCTTAATTCACCATAAAACAATTAAAGAAGTGGACATATAAAAAAAAGGTTGAAACTTAAAATTTAGCACTGTCTAATGGCCTCGACCTCTTTTGCTAGGTCCAGAAGCCAATTTGAACATCAAGCTCCGTATAGCAGAACCAGCACCACTCCCACTCGAGTTATTGAAAATAATTGACTCAGCTCGTTCACAACTCTTTTTGCTGATCGTAGAGTCAGATCGTAGAGCTCGACATTCAACAGCACTAAACAATGAACTTGTTAACAAAATCATCATACCAAAAAATAAACAAATGCTCTTCATTGATGTAATTGCACTCATCTTTGCCGTGGTACTCGCCATTTTTCTATATTCTTTTTTTTTTTCTCTCTCTCTCTCTAGATTCTCTCACTAGACTTTTTTTTTCTGGTGTTGCTGTGGTGGTTGTTATTGTGTGAGTGTTGATGAAGAAATAAGGGTGTAGCTACTTCTTTATATAATAGGTGAATAGAATGTGAAGACGGTAGAGCGCTTTCGAAGGGGGTTGGGGGGTGGGGGGTGGGGTGGGCCTTTTTGTTATATAGGAGTTTTGACTTGGCTTGGAGTAGCTGTTTTTGGGAAATATTGGCAGGCGGTGAGGAATAATGAGAGGACTTATACAACATGAGAGTTTTTACTTTGAGAATGTGTGGGTTGAATTTGACTTTGTACATCAACACATTTTTGATGATATCATTATCACATAATACATATAGTCGAAGCTTGACACTCAAGTTCATACTCCATGCATATATCTATAATTGACCATTTAAACATACTTTAGATATATATTTTTGTATGTTTTAAACTTCATAGAATGAAATTCAATATTATAAAATTAATTAGAAATTAAATCATGTGTACTTGTAAAGATCAAAGGTAATTCTAGTATTAAGACTTCTGATTTCTTTAACGTACGTGCAAATTAGCACTAATAGTACATTACAAGATGAAGGTGAATTTCTCTTAGGTTCCCCGTAGTACGTTTCTCTCATGCATGGTCATTTACTCAGATTCCTCCTAACGAGTTGAAACGTATCCCTAAAATTACTAAAACATAATATTAATATATATAGACTCTCAAATGAAATATTTAATTCTGACAAACACAATACTTTATATTTGAAAAATTAACCGAAGTATTGGATTTTCATTTTCAGTTTGAGATAATAAAAATATAGACAGATTACTCCATTGGTCTTAAAATGAGAATTTTATTTAATTTTTGATTGGTTTCTTACTTTGATGAAACTAACAATTATGCACAAAGAGAGATAAAAGAGTTTATAAATCCTACTATTTAAATTACTGACGATATTTTAAAATTGGACCCAACTATTAAAAACGTATAAATATTAGTGCATAATAATTAGAGCATATATAGTCTTTATTTGTGAGTTGTGACACATTAATCTTATATGTTTTATTAAGGTCGTCGGTTAACTTAAAAAAACTTTAATATATATTAAAATGGCTCTGAATGCATTCAATAGTCAACCTAGAATTTAGCAAAAAATTATATATATATATATATATATATATATATATATATATATATATATACATACATACACACACGGATAGACTCTAAAGCGAACCTTAAAGAGCGAATCAAAAATGAACCGTCGTCTTTGATGTCTATAACGACGGTTCGATCCGTCGCCAAAGACTACATATATATTCAACATATGTAGTTGGATATTCACACGTGTTCCGGTCCAACGCGTGGGTTTACATATGTTACGCGTCTCTTTCTTTTCCTTGTATATTTTCTTGTTATATTCTCAAGAATATATTAAAATTAAAAGAAGGTGACAGACAAGTTAGGTGGCATCATATAGGGCTTGTTATATTTATGTGTTTTTTCCATGTAAAAGACCCTCTTTTGTACTGTCCTCTTTGAACAAGAAGGTGCAATACAAAGTTGATCAAATGGCACAAAAGAATATTATATATATATATATATATATATATATATATATATATATATATATATATATATATATATACTATGTCATAAGTGCGTATGTGTATGCGTATGCATAAAATATTAAGATGAGTATTGAGATACTAAGATGAAATTAGTATTTAGTTAGTATCAAACTTTCAGTTGGGTTCTTGTTATCGAGTATGGAGACACTTCGGTGGTATTTAATTGCATTTTAATATATTTTAACAGTATTTTTTAATAAAAAAAATAAAATATATAGGAATGACATGTAAAAAATTAGAGTTTTACACCTTCAATAATAACATATCATATAAGAAGTTTGGAAGAAAATTAAGAAATTTGAAATTCAATATTATTTGTTTACAATTTTATTATGATAAATAATAAATACAAATTCTATTAATATGGTTCAAATTCCTTAATTTTCTACTAAACTTCTTATATATATATATAGGATTCCATCCACAGCAACCGGTTGTTGGGGAGCAACCCATTTTATCCAGCCGCTACAAGCTGTACCGGCCCTTATCGATTTTTTTTATAAGCCGCTACAACCTGTAGCGGCTGGGCCAAAAATGGGTTGCTCCCAACAACCGGTTGCTGTGGATGGAATCCCTATATATATATATATATATATATATATATATATATATATATATATATATATATATATATATATATATATATATGGGAATCCATCCATGGCAACCGGTTGTCATGGACACTGTTATAGCAACCCACTTTTGGACCGTTGATCAACTTATTAGAAGGCTTAGATTGAATGCCATAATTGTCCAGCCGGCACAAGTTTTACCGGCTTTTATTTTAATAAATTGCACTGTATGGTCAACTGTTGTCATTTTAATAATTTTAAAATAATTTTTTAATATTAAAATACTCCAGCCGGCACAACTTGTATCGGCTGAGTATTTTTTTAAGCATTTCTCTATTATATGGGATGACTCAACACATTAAAGTTGCATTAAAAAAATAAAAAATAATCCGACCGGTACAAACTGTACCGGCTGAGAGACTATTTCTCTATTATATGTGAATATGTCTATTTGTCTATTTCATATGTTATAACAGTTTCTAATAAGTTGACATATTTTTTATTATTAATTAGTTAAAAATATATTGTTTTGACATTTTTTTATTGTTAATTAGTAAAAAATATATTGTTTTGACATATATTTTTTTATTGTTAATTAGTTAAAAATATATTGTTTTGACATATTTTTTTATTGTTAATTAGTTAAAAATATATTGTTTTGACATATATATTTTTTATTTTTAATTAGTTAAAAATATATTGTTTTGACATATTTTTTTTATTGTTAATTAGTTAAAAATATATTGTTTTGACATTTTTTTATTGTTAATTAGTAAAAAAAATATATTGTCAAAACAATACAAACTTATTAGAAAATGTTATAACATATGAAATAGACATATTCAAATATAATAGAGAAATAGTCTCTCAGCCGGTACAGTTTGTACCGGTCGGATTATTTTTTATTTTTTTAATGCAACTTTAATGTGCTGAGTCATCCCATATAATAGAGAAATGCTTAAAAAAATACCCAGCTGGTACAAGTTGTGCCTGCTGGAGTATTTTAATATTAAAAAATTGTTTTAAAATTATTAAAATGACAACAGTTGACCATACAGTGCAATATATTAAAATAAAAGCCGGTAAAGCTTGTACCGGCTGAGCAATTATGGCATTCAATCTAAGCTTTCTAATAAGTTGATCAACGGTCCAAAAGTGGGTTGCTATAACAGTGTCCATGACAACCGGTTGCCATGGATAGATTCCCTATATATATATATATATATATATATTATTCTTAGAAAACCACAAAGATATCTAGGAGGGTTGAATAAATACTTTAAATTTTCTTTTTAAAAATGTATTACTAAATCAGTTAAATAAGTTAATTGATTGATTAATCACATCGGAATGTTTAAGAAAATTCGCAGTTCTAAATTTAGTTAGCTAATGTAGAAATAAGTCGCATACATAAAACGTAGAGTGACCGAAACTGAAATGTAGAAAGATAAAGAACACAAGATATTTTTAAAAGGTTCATAGCACAAAAGTCTCTTAATCATCTCTTTTACTTCTAGAGTAGGGATTTTTTCAAGTGTTCTTTATACAAGTTAGGCAAATGAGCAGACACCGGAGCTCGGAATCGAGTCCCGTAAGTTGTAACATGTTTAAAATATCTAAGAGGTGTTTCGCCTATGGTTTTGCGTCGTTTCGACTCACAGGGCCCATTTTGGTCTTGTTTTCCTAAATTTTTCCAAGTGTTCTTTATACAAGTTAGGTAAACGAGTGGATAACTCGGCCGTCAGAACTCCGAATCTAGTTCTATAAGTTGTAACGTGTTCGAAATATCGAAGAGGTGTTTTAAGTCATTACGACATACGAGGCCTGTTTTGGTCTTGTATTCCTAAATTTTTCTAAGTGTTCTTTATATAGGCAAACAAGCTTTTTATAACTTTTTTAAAATTTATATAATCAATATAATATAAATAGTTAGAAAATATATAATTAGAGACATAAATTAATATTTTTATTTACCTATCGAATATGTGAGGGAATGAGGTTTACAAATACAAATGTGTATACTCGCTACTTCTGTAGGTGGTTCACAACCCGCTGCCTCTGTTTCTTTTCTTGCATTACCTAATATTTCTATATGCAGCCTCCGACATTTGACAATTTTCGACGTCGTTGCACTGTTGATCCTATTTTTTTTTTCATTTTTCACAACCGATTTCCCTAATTGTAGAACATATGGGTGGCCAATCTGATGATATTTGTCAATGGTTGTTACTTTCTCCCGCAGTGAAGTGGTATTATTTTTTTGAATCATTGCAAAGTCAGCCACTTGTGTAGGTGGTTCACAATCCTATTAGGTTTGTATACAGCGCGATCATGCAATCAAATTACATAAAAGTAGCGGAATCGCGATAAAATCAAGTTTAATATTTTTCATACAAACCAATCATCATGATCATGCTTTGTGCTCAATTATCAATCATAAGAAAGAGATGGAGATCATATTCAAACCTTTATAGAAACTAGCTTCCTCAAGTACGAGTTCAACTCCAAGTCCTTCGTGCTCCACTTGTATTCACCGGGTTTGATTATTTCATTTGATCAACGTTAGCCACCTAAGTGTTTGGTCTCTAGAGGTGATCCACCAAGGAAGAACAAGTATTCAAGAAGATAAGTGTTTAACAAAACCCTAGATTCTATCTCTATAAAATTATACGTACTCTCCCAACTCTTGAAATTAAGTGTGTTGTTACCCTAATCCATAATAAGACTTTCTTACTTATAGATGTAGCCAACCCTCCTAAACTATTTAGGAATATGGTTTTATTTTTATTAATTAAATCCCTCTAATTAATTAGGCTTCTAATCCAATTAGGAATATATGAGAGTAATTTTATTAATTAATTCCCAAATTCCTTTAGGAATTAAATAATAATAATAATAATACTCTTCTTATTAATTTATATTTAATATTTCCAAAATATTAAATAATAAATATTAAGCTATTTAATTTAATCTATCACCATAGATTAAATTAAATATACTTAACGTATTATTACAATTATGTCATTTACTTCTGAATCAAATATTTTCCTTTTATGGTGTGACCTTTTAGGTTCTCCATATTATATCAGTTGTGAATAAATCAATTAGAACAATTCTAATTTTATTGAAATAAATAAATTAAAATATGTAATTCATTTAAATAAATAACATTTATCTACAATAAGGGTAAGCCCCTTTAGCGATATATCAACGACTTTCCAGACAATATAGATTTCAACATTAATCATAAAAGAACCTTTGAGTTAATAGTTACCATAAAATTCAACCCTTCCATCATTTAATGTCTCAATTAAATATAAGACATAGAATTACTGTCAAGCCTTATTTTATTTAATTCTATGTATTTCGATTCTCAAATGCACAACTCCAAATACTGTAAATTAGAAACTCCTTTCTAATTTCATTCTGCCTTGGCCAAGACCTACTAGGTTATCATTTATCGAATCAAATAGGATAACTTATTACACCCAAGCATATCCTTTGATATTGTAAGACCCCAACTTTTATGAATAAAGAATAATTTTCTCGAAATATATTTTTGAATATTATGGTGTGGATTTGATATAATGTTATAGTTGTGGGTAATATTTATAAATTTTGTAAAGTAAGCAAGTGGTTATATAATATTCGATTGGTCGGAGAATATTCATTTTAACATGGAATATTGTACGACGGCACAATCTTTGGTGGACCCCACAACGGAAGTATTGTCGTAGTTAGAAAATGACAAAATTATCTTTCTATAAAAATAACGGCAGAAGTGTTACCGTTAAAACTGTTGAACTACTCGGTAGTAAAAGTACAGTAATACGCGTGGTTGCATAGTAGCACACGATATTGATTATTGATGCTTACGTGAGAAGTCACTCAGTTATACTCAATTATTGCTACAGTAATTGATGCATCATATCTCTCATATTATTAATTCAATTATTGTTACAGTATCATCTGCATAATATGATATATTATTAAATTAATAATTGAGATGACAAAGTTATTCATATTATTATTTGTAATATTGACAATGTCTAAAAGTTCTGTCAAGGAGAGGTTTGGTCACCTAATTGCTCGCCAATAAGGAGAAATCCTTATCGGAAAGCCCCCTCTTTCCTGGGAACGATCTGGTCGTTAAATATTGTGAATTATAATATTAATGATGAATAAGTTCGTGTTGATTAAAGATGAATTTTATAGTTCCATTGTGTTGGAATTATTTGTGTTAGTGGAAATCGACATTTGTTTCGATAATAATTGATGTCTGGAGGTTATATTATTCAATTGGGTATTCGGGACACTTTTTATGTTGGAGTACTATTCACGAGTTACTATTCACGAGGTACTATTCACCCATAAAATATATTTCTCTTCGGTCCAAATCATTTTTTGGTACAATATTATTCCATGAGGAGATGTGCTAATTTTTCAGACCGCTGGTTTAAAGTTTTAATAGTAAATCAGTATGGACCGTTGCTTTAAGTTTTAATAGTAAACCAATATGGACCGTCCGTTTAAAAGTAAATCAATCTGGACTGTTCATGAATTAGTTACTATTCAGTCCATTCTCCTATAAATAGAAGCTCATTCCTTCATTATTTCTTACGAATTCACTGAAACTCTAGAGAGAGAAACTATAGAGAGAAAGAAGAAAAGTATTCTGCTACTTCACTACTCCAATATCCAGTTTCTTCTAAGGTAAGGGAGATTATTTGTTTTACTCGTAAGGGGTATTATTTCTTTCTTATTCATGAAGAGAACTTCTGTTATTCCATTCTTTATCATTATGTTGGAATAATCTGTCTATGCGAAGTACCGCGTACATGATGAAATTCTTATGTTATTCCATTTAGTATTCTGTTGGAACATCCTGTCTATGAGTTTACGCCGGACCTTGTTCCATTATTTATTATTATGTCAGGATATCATGTCTGTGCGTTTACGCCGGACATGGTCCCATTATTTATTATTCTGTCGGAATATTCTGTCTGTGCGTTTATGCCGGACCTGGTTCCATTATTTATTATTCTGTTAGAATAACCTGTCTATGTGGATTACCACATGCATGGTGAATGATCCTTTGTATTCATTCCTTATTAAATTATGGAAATGATCTGTCTACGTGGATTACCGTATGGCGGGCGAAAATTCATTTGTAATTTCATATATTCTATTATACTCAGTTGGTGAAAGCTTTGACTTCTATACTCCATGAAATTAGTGGAATATCCTTGATATTTGCGTTTCATCCAGTATCTTTTCATAGAAATATTCTTCTGAGCATTCTTGAATTTTACTCTACAAATCAGTATCATGTTGGCAAATTGGACGTTATTGGTTCCTGGATAAATTAATTTATAAATCTTTAAAATTTATTCTTGAACTTGTTTTATTGAATTATTATGTCATTGTCATCATCCTCATGCTTATATTGTGATGAAAGTCATCTTTGGCTTACGTATATAGATGGACTTGGTATGATTATGACCAGGGATTATTCGGTATAATCATGACCGTAATGTGACGAATGATATGGTAAAAATCCTCATTGGCCAATAGTTCATTGGTGGACAATTGTTGGTATGATTATGACCAGGGATTATTCGGTATAGTCATGACTATTGATGATTACATGAATATCCTTGGTCGTGGAGCAGGGATGATTTGATTTTATTTATTAAGCTGAGTCTCAGCGATAAAGTTAATGAAAAACTTTTTAAATCATAGAAGATAGTAGATTTTATACATTACTTGACTCTTCTAATGGATTGCTTGATCCGCTGCAGTTAAACTTGATGTCTATTGTATTTTATCAGTTTAACATTGTTGAAGGCTAATGATAATTTGTTATGCATTATCTTAATCATAATATTTCTTACTGGGCTAGTTGAGCTCACCCTTTCTTTTACTGTTCTCTTCAGGAAATGAGAACGTAGCAGGGACTAGTCGGGGAACAGAGTGATGGTCCTAGATGGTGCATTAGTAGTCCTCACTATTCTGTGAAATAGTGTGATAATAAATGTAATGAGGACCCCATTGAGTTTGTATATTGTCTAGATGACAATATTTGTATTAAAACTCACATCATATGTTTAATCGTATTTTACACGACTGTTGTATAATTAAGTTATATTTGTATTCAGTACATTGTATCTGGCGACCCAAGATGGGTGATGTATACCTGTTTTGGGGGCGTCACAATTGGTATCAAATCTTAGGGATATTATCCCTGGCTGAGATGTGAGACAAGAACTAGGAGGGGAGAAACGGGGAATTCCTTCGCTAGTATGACCTACCTAAGTTTATTTGGTATTTAACCGGTCGATCAGAGTATAGGGATAATATGTGATATATTAAGTAACCCTTATTTTGTGGCAGTATTGGAAAATGGCATCCGAAAATGTTGAGATAAGCAATGAAGCACATGAGATCGTGGAGTCACCACAGATTAATACCGAGGATAATGTGCAACAGGAAGACAATAATCCTCAGGTGAATAACAACACCGACCAAATGGCAAACGACAGAATGTTTAGGAGCTTTTTACAATTTTTACAACATCAGGCAAGAGAAACTCCTGTCCAAAATGTAGGTGGAAACACTGGAAACTCTCGGACGGTCACCGATAAACAGTTCAAGGAGTTGGGACCACCGGAGTTTATTGGAGAGCCAAAACCATTTAAGGTAGATGCATAGATAAAATAGATCACCAAGATATTTGATGTCTTGGGATGCTCCGATGAGTAAAAGGTTCCTTTTGCCACCTTTATGTTGCGAGGAGAGGCAGATTACTGGTGGGAATCAGTAAAACATACTCAACCTGCCGCACTTAAGATGTCTTGGAAGAAGTTCCAAGAACTGTTCAACGACAAGTACTTTTTCGAAAATATTCGTCACATTAAAGAGGTAGAGTTCATCAAGTTGGAGCAGAACAATATGACCGTGGCGCAGTATGAAGCTAAGTTTGTCGAGTTGTCCCAGTTTGCGTCCCACTTGGTTGATAATGAGGAGAGAATGACGCGGATGTTTTTAAGAGGTTTGAAACCGGAGATACATCAATATCTTATTTCTCATAAACTGTGTTTGTATTCAGATGTTTTAAATAGGGCTCAATTATTGGAGCGCAATAACGGGTCAACGCAACCAAGAGAAAGCAGCCAGCATAATGAAAATATCAGTGGTAACAGTCATCGAAGCGGTGACAACAAACGTGGAGGGAATCAACATGCCAGAAATGGTAACCACTTCGGTGGTAATCATTGCCAAGAAAATAAAAGTGGGAGTTTCAAGAAGAAGAGATTTAATAATGATGGAAGGACGTTAGCACCAGCACCTGTTGTTAAGGAAGGAGAACGACCGTCGGTCGTATGTTACAAATGCGGAGGGGGGGGACACATCAGTCTAAATTGTACGCAACACTCCAAAGCATGTTACAATTATGGAAGAGAAGGTCACCTAGCCCGATTTTGTCGTGCACCAAAGTCAAGTCCAGCTGGGATGGAGACATCAAAGTCCGTCCCAGACAAGACAAAATTGGTAGTTCAAGGGAGAGCGTTTGTTGTAACCTCCCAGAAAGCAAGGAACCCGAACGAGGTCATCACGGGTAAGCTTATCATAAACTCTAGTGAAGTATATACCTTATTTGATACCGGCTCTACCCATTCTTTTATTTCTCCTACTTGCGCTCAACGTTTAAATTTGACTCCGGAGAAATTGGACTTTGACTTATCGGTTGAAACTCCGTTGGGATAAACCTTCATTACATCCACGGTTTATAAGTCTTGTTTGATTCAAATCGGTAACCGCACATTACCTGTCGATCTTATTTCTTTAAAAATACTTGTGTTTGACGTACTTCTAGGGATTGATTGGTTAACTACTCATCATGCAAAAATTAATTATTTTGGTAATGTTGTTAGTTTTCATATTCCTAATCAACCTATTATGCGAATTCAAGCAACCAAATCATTAAAATCAATCACGGTCATTTCAAGCCATAAAGCTATTCGTTTATAGAAACACAGATGTCAAGATTTCTTAGCTCATGTCACAGATTTAAACAAAAATACGTCAGTTTTGAATGATATTTCTATTGTTAATAAATTTCCTGACGTATTATCTGAAGAACTTCCTGGCCTACCCCCAGAGCGTGAAATTAAATTTTGTATCAACCTTGAACCTGGTACAAAACCCATTTCCAAAGCCCCATATCGAATGGCTCCTATTGAACTACAGGAGTTAAAGACCCAATTGCAGGAATTGTTAGACATTGGTTTCATTCGTCCTAGTATGTCTCCTTAGGGTGCTCCTGTTCTATTTGTGAAGAAGAAAGATGGGAGTATGCGACTTTATATTGACTACCGAGAATTGAACCATGTCACCATCAAGAATAGGTATCCGTTAATTTAATTTAGTCATGCAAGTATTATCAATCTTGCACCAACTCCCCTAATTGTAAATTAAGTGAATCAATAGTACAAACATGTGAAAACATAGTTATAAATATGTGAATTAATAGCAATTAATTGCTCATTTATCCGGTTAATTACCCGATTGGCCAATATAACCTCCAGACATCAATTATTATCGAAATAAATGTTGATTTCTACTAACACTAATAATTCCCACACAATGATACTATCAATTTCATCTTTAAATAACAAGAACTAATACATCATTAATATTATAACTCACTATATTTAACAACCAGGTCGTTCTCAGGAAAGAGGGGGCTTTCCAACAAGGATTTCTCCTTATTGGCGCGCAATTAGGTGACCAACCCTTTCCTTGACAGAACTTCTAGACATTGTCAATATTCTAAATAATAATATGAATAACTTTGTCGTCTCAATTATGAATTTAATAATTTAACATATTATACAGATGATACTGTGACAATAATTGAATCAATAATATGAGAGATAGGATGCAGCAATTACTGTAGCAATAATTGAGTATAACTGAGTGACTTCTTACGTAAGCATCAATAATCAATACCGTGTGCTACTATGTAACCACGCGTATTACTGTACTTTTACTACCGGGTAGTTCAACAGTTTTAACGGTAACACTTTCGCCGTTATTTTTATAAAATGAAAATTATATCGTTTTCTTACTCAAACAATACTTACAATACTTCCACCAATAATTGTGCCGTCGTACAAATATTCTCCGATAAAAAGAATATTCTCCTACCAATCGAATATTATACAACAACTTGCTTACTTTGCAAAATTTATAAATATTATCCACAACTATAACATTATATCAAATCTACACCATAATATTAAAAAAATATTTCGAGAAATTTAAATCTTTATTCATAAAATTTGGGGTCTCACATGTACTATTAGGGGAGGTAGTGCAAGATTTATAACTTGCATGACTAAATTAAAAATAGAGGTATAGATGAAGGTACTATACTATAATTATTTTTTTCACATAATTGTACTATTGATTCACAAGATGTACTATTAGGGGAGGTGGTGCAAGTTTGATAATATTTGCATGACTAAATTAAAAATGAAAGAAAAGATGAATGTATTATACTGTAATATTTCGAGCCCCAAAATGTGCAATTATCGGAACTATGTTTTCCTATAAATAGAAGTTCATTCTTCTTTCATTCTCACCAATTCACTAAGACTCACAAGAGCAATTATAGAAAGAGAAGGTATAGAGAGAGAAGCTTTAGAGAGAAAGTAGAAGAGAAATCTGCTACCTCATTATTCCAAAATCCAGTCTTCTTCTGAGGTAAGGGATATTATTTTTTCAGAATTCATAAGAAATGATATTTTCTTCTATACTCTATAGTAAGTGAGTAATATTATTTCGTCTCGTATTCCTGATTATACCCTTATTTTGTTAAAGTATTGCTTTTATAATCCGTGAAATTAGTAGGATATCCTTGAAATTTGTTCTTCATCTAGTATCGTTTCACAAAGATATTTTCTACACATTCTTGTTAAATTTTAAGTTTTTCATGCCGGAGTACTGTCCATGAGTAGTATTTATTTTTACGGTACTATTCACAAAGTACTATTTATGGGGTGCTATTCACAGGTACATTCAAAAAGTACTATTCACGGATACTATTCACAAAGTAATATTCATGAGTACTATTCATAAAGTACTATTCATGGGGTACTATTCCCGAAGTACTATTCACAAAGTACTACTCACAGGGTACTATTTCCGAAGTACTATTCACTCGGGTACTATTCACCCGGGGAATTATTCATGACAAAAATTGATATCCTTGCTGTCCAAATCATGTTTGATACAATATTATTCTTGAATTTTACTCCACAAAGCAGTATCATTTTGTCAATTTGGATAATATTGAATTTTGAATAAATTAATTTATAAATCTTTAAATATTTATCCTTTGCTAGCTTTTAATTGAATTCTTATATCATTGTCATCATCCTAATGATTATATTGTGATAAAAGTCATTTGTGGCTTATGTGCATAGATGTACTATCGATTGGTATGATTATGACCATAGATCATTCGGTATAATCATGATCCGTAATATTACAAATGATGTGGTAAAAGTCATCATTGACCTGTAGTGCATTGATGGACAGTTGTTGGTATGATTATAACCAGAGATTATTTGATATAATCATGACCATTAATGATTACATGAATATCATTGGTCGTGGTGCAAGGATGATTCGATGATGTGGTTTATTTATTAAGCTGAGTCTCAGCGATAATGTTGATGAAAAACCTTTTTAAATCATAGAAGATAGTAGATATCATGCACTACTTGACTCTTCTAATGAATTGCTTGTTCCGTTGCAGTTAAAATTGATGTTTATTGTATTTTATCAGTTTAACACTGTTGAAGGCTAACGATAATTTATTATGCATTATCTTAGTCATAATATTTCTTACTGGGCTAGTTGAGCTCACCTTTTTTTCCATTGTTCTCTTCAAGAAATGAGAATATAGTTAGGACTAATCGGGGGACGAAGTGATGGTCCAGATGTTTGCATTAGTAGTCCTCACTATTCAGTGAAATAGTGTGATAATAAATATAATAAGGACTCCATTTGAGTTTGAATACTGTCTAGAAGACAATATTCGTATTAAAACTCTCAGCTTATATTTTGTAATATTTTACACGACAGTTGTATTTGAATTTTATACCATGTATTTGGCGACTCAGAATGGGTATACCTATTTTGGGGGCGTCACATATGTAATAAGTCAAACTTATAACAAATACCTCATGAAAACCCCCTCTATTTATATCAAAAATTGAATAAATATTTACCACAAATTACTTATCTTCAATAAACACATTTTTAATCTTTCAACAATTATTCATCATTAATATTATAACTCACAATATTGACAACTAGATCATTCCCAAGAAAGAATGGCCTTTTCGATAAGGACTTCTCCTTATCGGTGCACAATTAAATAAAATTACACCTTTTCTCGACAGAACTTTATAGACATTATCAATAATGCAAATAATAATATGAATAATTGTGTCGTCTCAATTGTTGATTTAATAATATAAAATATTGTGCAAATGATATTGTGACAATAATTGAATAAAAAATATGAGATACTATACATCAACTACGGTGGCAATAATTGAATAAAATTGAGTGACTTCTTAAGTAAGCATCAATAATCAGAGATACTGTACAATACCGTGTGCTACTGTACAACCACACGTATTACTGTACTTTTATCACCGGGTATTTTAACAGTTAAAGGTAAAAGTTTTGCCGTTATTTTTATAAAAATGATATTTCTGTCGCTTTCTATATCCGACAGTAATTCTGTTGTGGGGTCCACCAATGATTGTGTTTTCGTACGAATATTTTCTGACAAAAAGAATATGCCCCGATTAACGAATATTTTATGACAACTTGCTTACTTTGCAAAATTTGTACTTATCCCCCATAACTATAGCATTATATCAAATCCACACTTTATTATTCAAAATAACATTTAAAGAAAATTAAATCTTTATTCATAAAAAGTTGGAGTCTTACAAAATCCGAGTAATTCGGTTCGGTTAATTAGCATCAAATATGCTTCACAGTGAAAGTGAATTAGACATTGTAAAATTTTGTAAATGAATTTGTAATTTAACAATATTTTAGCATACATTCATTTTATTAATTACCAAAATAAATTAGATCTTATTTTAAATTGGTATCTCCTGTGACGCCCCCAAAATAGATATACACCACCAATTCTGAGTCGCCAAATACATGGTATAAAATTTAAATACAAACTTCATTTATGCAATACGAAAAAATGTAGCTGAGAGTTTTAACACGAATATTGTCTCGTAGACAATATCCAAACTCAAATAGAGTCCTCAATACAATTATTATCACACTATTTTATAGAATAATGAGGACTACTACAGCCACTATCACAGATTGTCATTCCATTCCCCGACTAGTCTCGGTTATGTTCTCATTTCGCAAAGAGAACAATGAAAATAAAGGGTGAGCTCAACTAGCCTAGTAAAGAATATTATGACTAAGATAATGCAGAATAAATTATCGTTAGCCTTCAACAGTATAAAACTGATAGAATACAATAGACAACAAGTTTAATTGCATCGGAATAAGCAATCCATTAGAAGAGTGAAGTGTTGCATGATATCTATTATCTTCTATGATTTAAAAGTTCATCATCAATATTTTATCGTTGTAACACAGCTCAATAAATAATTCACATCATCGAATTATCCATGCACCACGGGCCAAGGATATTCATTAGTATCACATTCATGAATCATCCATGCACTGCGAGCCAAGGATGTTCATTATTATCACCAATGGTCATGATCATGCCAACAACTATCCATCAATGCACTACGGGCCAATGAGGACTTTTAGCACATCATTTGTAATATTACAGGTAATGATTATACCAATACATAATTCCTGGTCATATTCATACCAATCAACAGTCCATCTAAGCATTACGGGTCAAAGATGACTTTCATCACAATATAAGCATGAGGATGATGACAATGATATAAACATCAATCAAACGAAATCAAGAATAAATATTAAAGATTTTTAATTTATCCAGAGTTTAAAAATATCCAAATTATCAACATGATAACTGTTTTGTGGAGTAAAATTCAAGAATAATATTCATGTATCAAAAATAATTTGGACAGAAAAGTAATCAATTTTTGTCGTGAATAGTACCTCAAGTGAATAGTACCTGAGTGAATAGTACTTCGTGAATAGTACCCCGACATGAAAAGATTTAAATTTAACAAAATAGTTCAGAAAAATATTCTTATGAAACGTAAATTTCAAGGATATTCTACTAATTTCAAGGAGTATAGAAACAATACTTATCAAAATGAGTGTAGAATTAGGAATGTGAAATGAAATAATATTACTTACATACTACAGAGTATGGTAAAAAAATATTATTTCATACGAATATTGAACAAAATAATTTCCCTTACCTTTAAAGGAGAGTATTTATAACTGGTATGGCGGGGATAATCTTGAAGAAAACTTATACTGTTTTCATCACTCAAAGCTTCCTTAAACTCAAAAGAAATACGCACAATATTATAGAAGAAGAATTCTCTGATTCTGGTGTAATTTTATATTCTAAACTAAACATCCTATTTATAGGAGAATTTCAGTTTACTACTTAAGAAAATCACGGATTGCACAATAAAATTTCGGACGAATTCACGGGCGCAAAATCAAAATTCACATGATTTTTACTATGCAGCACTATACTGCACTATGCAGTACTATGTAAACACTATACAGTACTATTCAATCAAATAAAATATAATATATTCTATTATATATATATATATATATATATAAGTACTAAAACAAAATTGAGATAACTTTCCACCGATGATTTTGAAAAATGGGTAAGTGGGGGTCCATGTAATAAGCCAAATTTACAAAAAAAAACTTCATAAAACCCCCCTCTATTTATCTCACTTCACTTGGCTTCACTAAAACACATTTCTGATAACATTTTTTTCATCATTACTATTAAAACTCACAATATTAACAACCAGATCATTCCCAGGAAAGAGGAGGCTTTCCGATAAGTACTTCTCCTTATTGGCGCATAATTAAGTGATCAAACCCCTTTCCTCGAGAGAACTTTTTAGACATTGTCAATAATGTAAATAATAATATGAATAACTTTGTCGTCTCAATTATTGATTTAATAATATAAAATATTGTGCAGATGATACAGTGACAATAATTGAATCAATAATATGAGGTAAGAACTGAGTGACTTCTCACATAAACATTAATAATCAAAGATACTGTACAATACCGTGTGCTACTATGCAACCACACGTATTACTGTACTTTTATCACCGAGTAATTCAACAGTTAACGGTAAAAGTTTTGCCGTTATTTTTATAAAAAAATATTTCTGTCGTTTTCTAACTCTGAAAATAATTCGTTGTGGGGTCCACCAATGATTGTGTCGTCTTACAAATATTTTCTGATAAAACAAATATTCCCCGACTAAGCGAATATTTTCTGATAACTTGCTCACTTTGCAGAATTTATAAATATTACTCACAACTATAACATTATATCAAATCCACACCTTATTATTAAAAATTATATTTAGAGAAAATTAAATCTTTATTCATAAAAGTTGGGGTCTTACATCTCCACTGTTTTCTTCAAACTCTATTACCATCACTTATATAGTTCGGCAAAATTTAATTAAAAATTTGCTAGTGAGAATAAGGATCTCATTTCAAATGTATATAGTCTTGTGTGTGCAAAATAAATTATATATAAATAAATAAGTAGATAACTCTTGTCAATTACATCAACATGTAACTCTTTTTATTTTGCCTCTTAGATCATAATGGTCAAGTGTGTGCACATTCGAACTAAAATAATCCAAGTTAAGTCATACCTAGCATTTTCATATAAGTGAAGAGAAAACCACAGCCCTTGTGTGTGCACAAGAAAACGATAATGTTCAATTCCTTATAAACATCATATGTAATAAAACAACATCTCAAATATTTAGTATTTGTCTTGTGTGTGCACAACAAACTCATATTAAATATTCAATACTCTATCGCTTTACCATGTTAGAAGGCGACGTTCGATATTCCAAATATTTTTGAACGTTACAACTTAGTATATAATTTATTTGAGGGGTTTGTTATTAATTTGTCTCTCTCTCTCTCTCTCTCTCTATATATATATATATATATATTATACCCGGATTGATTATAGACTTTATTTTAGTTTGGTTCACTAGAGCCATCAAGTGAACCAAAAGGTCAAACCTAGTGTGTAAAAACTGAATTTAAATATAATTATTACATTTAAACCTGTGCATAATTACAAAAGGGCCTTCAAGCGCTCTCGGTTCTTCAAGTAATTCTAACTAATCCTATTACATAAACTATTTACATTAAATAGAAACATTGATCAGCAGTCAATGGGTACATAAGAGGGAGATATAATTTACATCAGGAAAAACTAGGGAAGATGAGGTACGCAGACTCTGTTTATAAAACTCATACATTCATGCATTAAATTAAAATAAAATTCAATCACATTGGTCAATAGTCCATAATCAATCTCATTTATTAGCATACATATCAACATATGCATCAATAAATAACATTCATCTCATGAATAATAAAAACCAGTCCATATATGCATCAATATCATTTAATGTGCAATTAAAATTTTACTAGAAATTCAGTTTTGAAACAAAAAATTAATCAAAATTTAAATCATAATAAACTTCTTTATTTTATTTTATCCAATTTTGAATAAAAATAAACTCATTTATTTTTAATCAAATTCCAAATAAAAATAAACTCCTTTATTTTAATCAGCAAAGAATCCAATATCAAGTTTAAAATAAACTCCTTTATATTTTAACTTAAAATTTCTTATTAAAATAAACATTTTTATTTTATAGGAAACATGAAATCCTATTCCATATGTGAAATCTTGTACAGACCTGTATTGTTATATGTATTTAAATCACGCCCAAAACACTGTATTATGAAAAAATTTCAGTTCCATAAAATATTAAACTTTTTTTTAGTTGTTTTAAAAAAAAAATTCGTCCGCATTTTAACCAGGTCCGGACTCCCGGACCTGATCTTGGCTATATATATATATATATATATATATAGGAAAATGATCCGTAGAAAACGTTAGCTATTAACACTGTTTCAACTAACGCTAATCTAGCCATCCAATATTAGAGTTAATGGCTGAGATGAATGCCCAGCCGCTAGATGAAGTAGCGGCCAGCAATAAATATTAAAATCCTCTCTACTGGCCACTAGAGGGAGTAGCGGGCAATCAAAACATTGTCGTTTTGACTGGCCGCTACTCCCTCTAGCGGCCAGCAAAGAGGATTTTTTAATTTGGCCCAGGGCCCAGCCGCTAGAGGAGTAGCGGCCAACAAAAAAAATTGGCCCAATTACTAATTATCCTAATTATCCTAGTACATACTACTTATTAATGACCGCTAAACAAATCCTCTCTTTCACAATAAACAAATCACATTTGTCATTTTTTTCGTTTTACAAAAAGAGTACTCTCTTTATTAATACTAGTATAGAAAATATAATATTCTTAAATTTGTCATCCTAATTTCATTACATGTCACAACTATTAAATGAAAAATTCATTATATTTAATAATAAATATAAAATAAAAATACATCACTAATATTTGTACATATTATGAATAAGATTCTTTGTGTAATGGAGTCACATAAAAGTAATTTTTAAATTTTTAAATTTTATTATATTTATTAAATTATAAAAGTGTCACTTATTCATAAAATTCTTGTGTCCCAGTGATATTTAGAAGGAAGAGTAATAGTGAATATGAGTATGAATGAATTGAATTGGGACCATGCATGTGAATATATCTTCAAGTTTGAATACGTAACGAAAAAACGCAATAATTCACATTTCAAAACCATGCATGATCCAAGTGGCGATTATTTTAATTACAAGTCTTCTATTTTTACATGAAGAGTGTTCTGAACTGTCGAGAGAAAGAAGAGCGTCATGTCATCTTGATGTCCATCATGGAAAAACTCTAAGTACAAGAGAGAAGAGCCAACGGTCATCTTAGCAAGTCCATCATGAGAATGCATCAAGTATCAAGAAAGGAGATCACAAAAGTCATCATGGTAGCAAGCATGAGAAAGTTTCTAAGTACCTAACAGAAGAGCTTACAATCATCTTGGAAACCTATCATGTGCAGCCATCACGTATCAAGAGGAATGATCTTCAAGGCAGTTCATCAAGGGATCATCAGAGGAGGTTAAGTAACTGAAGAAGCTGAGCATCATGCAACACTAAACTGCACTTCAAGGATGATCACACCAAGCTGCTAAGTACAGAAGATGTTCAAAGCATAAAGACATCTTAGCAGCTCAGCACCAACTCCAACAAACAAACAAACAAATCAACAACAAGAAGCCAGAGCCTGAGAGGTCCTTGTCCGGAGGGACTAAATGAAATTACAAGTCTGTTGGGCTTGAAGAGTTCCTAGGGAACTAGAGAAGTTCCAAAGCTGCTGGCCTTGAAGAGTTCTTAGTGAACTGAAGTTCAAAGGTTGCTGGCCTCGAAGGAATGGTAGTGATTCAGGGTGCTGTCCTTCCTTAGTGGAAATCCTGCTAGTTGAAAGCAGAAGAGTGGATTAGGAGTTTGAGTCTCTGAACCACTTAAAACCCCTTGTGTCTTTTACTTTAAGTCATTTACATTATGTATATTAACTGTTATAACTGCTATGTATGTTTTAACTGCTTACCATTGAACTAACTCTATGAACAATGTATGTATGATTATGAATATATCAATGAAGGGGGTCTTTTACTTATTCCGTTATGCTTGAAAAGATTCTTATGTTTGTCATATGCTAAATTATTAGCAATACAAAATAAACCAAAAAATATTTAAAATTAAAAAGGATCTATTCAACCCCCTTCTAGATCTATTGTGCCTACTGGGAACTAACAAATTCATAAACTAAGTCCTTTTACATAAGATTCATTTCACAAAGGATTTTACAAAAGTTACTTGAATACAATTATACATTTAACTCATTTCATCATCAAATTAAATATGTTCATCATAAATTATAGGTATATATATAGGGTCCGGTTCCGGTCCAGACTCCCAGACTTTCTTAAAATACGGACCTTTTTTTTTCTTCTTCTTTTTTTCCTTTTTTTAAAACAACTAAAAAAAGTGTTTTGTTATATGTATCTAAATCATGCCCAAAACACTGTATTATAGAAAAATTTCAGTTCCATAAAATATTAAACTTTTTTTTAAGTTGTCATATGCTAAATTATTAGCAATACAAAATAAACCAAAAAAATATTTGAAATTAAAAAGGATCTATTCAACCCCCCCTTCTAGATCTATTGTGCCTACTGGTAACTTACTGTTGGAAATGGGATTTGAATGAGAAAATTGACTCGGGTCGGGTCGTGGACTCGGGTCGGGTCGTGATCGTGACGGACGTGTTTGTGATACTACGTCGTTTTGACGACGGTTACATGCAAATTTTTCCTATAAATAAATGGTGTGGGAAAACATTTAAAAGATACAAAATTTCCCTTCCATTTTCTGAAATTCCCGTCCCGTTCCTTCCTTTATTCCCGTTCTGCAATATAGAATCTCGTTTTCTGCAGAGTCCCGTTCCCGTTTTCTGCAGTCCCGTTCTGTGTTCTGCAAAATCCCGTTTCTGCAGATTCCGTTCCTTCCCACCGTTCTGCAGTGTTTTCCCGTTCTGCAAATAATTTTCCATTTCCTGTTTTGAGTAAGTATATTTATGCATCATTTTCATGCATCATTACTGTAATTTACATATTACATGCATCATTATTATTGCCAGTAAAAGTTCGAGTACATAACATAGAATTTGCGTTCGATGAATTCTTAATTTTGTAATGCTACTAATTAAGAATTGAAATCCGTTTTATCTTGGGAAGCAATTATTCAATTAACCCTTAGCATCTGTGGGGGAATAAATTTGCTTTAAGGAGACTTTGTGAATTCAAAGGACTCGGATTTATATTTATCATTTTACAAGTTATTTATGTTTTGCATAATTTATTATTATTATATTTATATGCATTATTAAATAATACTATATATTACAGATTACACTTACAGATTCATAAACTAAGTCCTTTTACATAAGATTCATTTCACAAAGGATTTTACAAAAGTTACTTGAATACAATTATACATTTAACTCATTTCATCATCAAATTAAATATGTTCATCATAAATTATTGGTATTTATATAGGGTCAGGTTCCGGTCCGGACTCCCAGACTTTCTTAAAATACGGACCTTTTTTCTTCTTCTTCTTTTTTTCTTTCTTTTTTTAAAACAACTAAAAAAAAGTCTTTTGTTATATGTATCTAAATCACACCATAACACTGTATTATAGAAAATTTTTAGTTCCATAAAATATTAAACTTTTTTTTTAGTTGTTTTAAAAAAAAGCAAAAAAAAAAATTTGGTCCACAATTTAACCAGGTCTCGGACCTGATCCTGGCTATATATATATATATATATATATATATATATATATATATATATATATATATATATATATATATATATATATATATATGTCCGTCTCTCTAGCGAACCATATAAAGCGAACTAAAAATTAACCAGCTATAATTTATATCAACCCAAGTTAGCTAGCTAGTTTCCATGGGGAAAAAAAGTCACTTAATTGTTTATTGTAATTTGTTTTCAAGTTGAATTAAACACACATTACTCCCTCTAGTTTACCAATTTATCAGCCAGCTAGCTGGTTGCGATGGGAAAAAAGACGATATTCTTAAATTTATCATTATAATTTTATTCTATTAATAACATAACGAAATTTATTTTTAGGCAAAATATGCAATATTAATATTTGCAAAATTTGTATACGAGACCCTTTTTTTAAAAGCGATAGAGACGAGCTAGGAGCAGGGGCGGATTCATGTGAGGGCAAGTGCCCCTCTTGATTTTTGTAATTCAGTGTTAATATGGGAGTAATAAGGAAAAGTCCCCCTCTTAAATTAAAAAGGTTTGGTGATTTTACAAAATTATAATTTTTATGTATTTTTTGAATCTATTTGGTGAATTTTATTATTTCCCTCTTTCACAACAAACAAATCACATTTGTCATTTTTTCGTTTTTTCAAAAAGAGTACTCTCTTTATTAATACTAGTATAAAAAAAATATATTATTCTTAAATTTGTCATCCTAATTTCATTACATGTCACAACTATTAAATGAAAAATTCATTATATTTAATAATAAATATAAAATAAAAATACATCACTAATATTTGTACATATTATGAATAAGATTCTTTGTGTAATGGAGTCCCATAAAAGTAATTTTTTAATTTTGATTATATTTATTTAATTATAAAAGTGTCACTTATTCATAAAATTCTTGTGTCCGAGTGATATTTAGAAGGAAGAGTAATAGTGAATATGAGTATGAATGAAGTGAATTGGGGCCATGCATGTGAATATGTCTTCAAGTTTGAATACGTAACGAAAAAACGCAATAATTCACATTTCAAAACCATGAATGATCCAAGTGGCGATTATTTTAATTACAAGTCTTCTACTTTTACGTATTAAGAATCATTTTCAAAATAGACCTAATTTCTTTGGTCAATCTGGATGTTTAAAGTACAATTTTTTTAAAAGGTCTACGGATTCATCAGGTTGACAATTGCATAAGGGCCTGAAATCAATGACTGATTGAACACCCATACATATGTGATGAAAGATATTAGTGATTCAACCCATAAAATTTATTTTTTAATAAGTTGGTCAATTGATCAATAGAATGCTGACACACATATAGTATCGTCTATGTCATTGACTAATAGAATGGTGACACACATATAGTACCATCAACTTACTCTACCATGTCGTTGATTTATAACCCTACTATTTGAATCACGAAAACTTAAGAATGTGTGCCTTTTTGTAAGTGAAACATCATCTCTTTTTTCTCAATTTTTGGTGAAAAGGGAAACAACATTGTCAAGAAAAACTGAGACATCCTCACGGTTTAATTTGATTGTCATGCTTTTGTAGATCCAAATAGTCTTAATTACTTGTAGATGAAAACTAAAATGTAAAGCTTGATTGTCTAGCTTTTGGCGTAGTTACGATATCAGGTTTCTACGAAAAACTTGAGTACTTATCAATCACTGCTTCAACAGTACCTTTCAAATTATTTTAGCCCATCAAATTCACTAAAAAAGTCATGATTAAAATTATTGTCGGTTAACTTAATCGGGACCTTATATATATATATATATATATATATATATATATATATATATATATTAAATTATTCCAAATATTTCAATGTGGACTAAAATGTTACAAACTCACCTACACTGGCTGATCTACTTTAGGGGCAGGTATAGGGGCAGAGCAAATATATAAATTAATAAATTTAAGGTGGCAGATTAATAAATGAGTTAAATTTGGAGGGGGGGAAATTTTCATAAATTAATTTTAAATACAAGTACACAAATCTTCTTAGTTTTAAAGCTTGGTGAAATTTAAGAAGTATTTTGTGTAGTTTTTGATTTTGAATGTTCATTGGCGTGTGAACTGTGAATGATTGTTTGATTTTTTTGTTATTGATTTGGTTGATTGTGATTACTGTTTGTTTTATCTGATTGAGTTTTTTTTTTTGGGGGTTGTTTGATTTTCAATTGAAAATGTGATAATTTTGGTTGAGTAGTTTTTGTCTTTTATTGTGATAGTTTACAATGATTTTGCCTTATTTTATAATGGAAAATGAGAAACAGAAAATAGAAAATGACTATGAGCCTTTTGCAGCCCCAATTTCTAGTTGTTATAATTACTTTATTTTCCTGCATCTAACTAGTGGACCCTGTATAATTTTTGGTATTCTAAGTATAGATTTTGGATGGTTTGTTTCTCTTATTCAAGTAAAACTTATTTGAAACTTATAAAAAGATACCAAAACTAGTTTATCCTTTGAAATTAATTTATGATTTTGTTTAAATATAGAAAGCAAATTTGGTTTGAGGTTTTGAGCATTTGGAGAATCATTCAAATTGAAATATGACAAGTAACCAAAATAAGTTTCTATTGTATCTAAATTTTTTTTATTTGAAATTTTTTTTAGTTTAGATTATGAATATTTATTGCAATTTGTAAACATTATTATGATTACTTAATATTATTATTAGTTTAATTTTTTTTTATTTAACTTCAAAAAAAATTAATTAAAATTCGTCGACACTAAGAAATTTTTTTGAATCCACCCCTACTCACCTAACCCACTAAAAGTCTTGATATCCCTTAACAAGTATGAACATATAGCTTATATTTTTTGTTTCTCTAGCCATTGTGGGAGGAGAGAATTTGACAACTATTAAAACAAAAGGATGATATCGGCACAACATAACAAATTGGAGGGTCAAACATGCACTTCAGTCTAGACAAAACATTCTTGTTTACTTTACTTAATTAAATCATTATGGATAAATCTTATGTCATACATATATAGGAGTATATACATTGCAATCTCTCATTGTTTAATGTTTTATATATCCACGGCCAACCATATATCCTTGTGATTCACAAGGTGGTTGAGTTCGATCTTTGTCAACTTATTCTGCATTGATTGCTCCCCTCTATAAAAGAAGCATTTTTTTAGCCTTATGGATCAATAATTAAGTATTTTCAACATTCTATAAATAAGTTGCTAGTTTAAGCTAGCTCTTGAATTTATTTACAACTTTTAAATACTTACATGTTATGTATTATTTTCACTGTGCTGCAGTTGCTTATTTATAATAATTTTTAAATAAACAAGTATTACCTAACAATAATTTATAAGATGAGACCGCAAACGAGACCGAAAAAATAAAATATCTTATATATTACTCATTCTGTTCTTTAATATAAGTCGTTTTAGAGAATTGTTTTTGTTTCTTTGAGAATTTCAAGTAAGCATTAATTGCTTAGTTTTTAATATTCCTCCAAGAAATAAATATAATTTTGGTTCTCTCACTATTTTTTGCCCAATAAATAACATTTTTTTTTCAATATAAGGACAATATAGATAATTGATATTATATTTAATGTTATACAATTATTTCATTAATATTTGTGCACAATTCTAAAACAACTTATATTAAGGAACGGTAGGAGTACTCTCTTCGTCATTTAATATATGTCGTTTTAGACTTGTGCACAAGAATTAAAGAAATAATTGTATATCATTAAATATAATATCAATTGTCTATAATACCTTTAAATTCTCATAATTACCATACTTATCTCATACTCTCTCTCTTATCTGTAATATTTTCTATGAGCAATAATTTTGAATAAAATTATAATTAATTCTCATTATATAAAATGACTAATAATTTAAAAAAACCATCTAAAACGACATATATTAAAAGACAGAAGCGGAGTAATATGTTATATTTTAGAATAATGTAATATAGAAGTTACAATGTAATGCACAAAGTATTTGACAGTTGACAAAAAACATCGGAGACATTATTTGTAGGGTTCTTTACAATAGTATACAACAATTAGAAAGTAATTATAAGAGTAGTGCATCAACAAAATAATTACAAAAATAGTACAACAAAATAACCACGTCATATTATTCAATTGCCCAAAAATAAAAAAAACCCTTAAATCAAAAAGAAATCTTCTCCTATGATTTCTCTTTAGTATGCGACAGTTACCAACCAAAACAAACATTCAAAATACACGAGAAAAAAGAAGAATCAAGAGAAGAAGCAAAGAAGAAAGCCAGAGAAGAAGCAAAATCAGTAACAGAGAAGAAGCAAAGAAGAAGAAGGATCATATTTGCCGCTCCTCTCTCCTCCCCTTCGTCCTTCTCCTCTGCCGCCCTCACTCTCCTCCCCTTCGTCCTTCTCCTCTGTCGCCCTTCATCCTCCGATCCTCTGTCGCCTTCTCTCTTCTTCACAGTTGCTTCTGTTGAGGCATCCGCTCACGTTGTTCTGTATGAGCTCTCTGCATCTAGGATTAGAAAGAATGAAACTGTATCAAATCATGATATTTTACACCAATTCTTTCAAAGTCTAGTATCAAATCGTGATGTTTTGCACCAATCCTTTCCAAACTTTGAGATTGTTGGTGTTGTTGTTGCAACTTTTGTTGGTGTTACTTCCCATACATCTTGTACTGCAGACTGCAATTGTATTGTATTTTTTATGACTATTTGGTTAACCACAAAAACTAAAATAGTTACTTTTGTATGAAGGTTTAACTACCAACTGCACATTTTTATTGATGTAAGGTATGTTACACAATATTGAATAATATTTTGCATTTTTTAAAACCACAAGACTACTATCTGATTCCATCATGGTTTAACAAATACATGTAACACTTGGTACTTGTTCTAAAATTTTTATATGACTATTTGGTTACACATAAAAACTAAAATGGTTACTTTTGTATGAAGGTTTATCAACTGCACTTTTTTATTGATGTAAGGTAACCGAGATTGTGTTACACAATATTGAATAATATTTTGTATTTTTTTCTTCGTACATTAAGTAAGAGGAAAATCACACGACTACTCGCTAATTCCGTCATGGTTTAACAAGATAAAGAAAACAAATACATGCAACACTTGATAACTGTTCTGATTTTTTTTATGACTATTTGGTTACCCACATAAACTAAAATGGTTACCTTTATATAAATGTTTGGTTACCAACTGCACCTTTTTATTGATGTAAGGTAACCGAGATTGTGTTACACAATATTGAATAATATTTTGTATTTTTTTTCATTAAGTAAGAGAAAAATTACAAGACTACTCTCTGATTTCATCATTGTTTAACAAGATAAAGAAAATAAATACATGTAACACTTGGTAACTGTTCTGAATTATTTTTATGACTCTTTGGTTACCATTGTATGAGGGTTTGGTTACCAACTACATAATATACATAATGCATTACTCGGATTTGGCATGCAATTCAAATTGTCACAGCGGAGAGAAACAACCGGGAACAATTACATAATTACAAAACTGATTTGCCACATCAGCAACCCATTAAAACACCCAACTAAATTAAAGGGATACCAAATGCACTAATTTTATAAATAAAATATTAAAAATATATTAATTCTGTAAATATTTTCTAATTGCACTTTCGTTGTAATTTTTTTAAAAATGTACTAGAAAGTGTTATTGTTCATTATTTATAAAAATTTGTGCAGTGCCCGGGCGTCTACCAGCGCGCCCTGGCGTCGGCCATTGCGCCTAGGCAACGCCCAGGCGCCGAAGAGAGTGAGAGCCCCGTCGTGCCCGGACCCTGTCGCACCACAAGGCGCTGTCTACGAGTCGGATTGTTTGGGAATGTATTATGATTAATCATGACTTGTGTTATTTAATGTAAAACTTCTTTCTTCTTTTTTTAGTTGTTCAGAATTTTTATTTCATTATGCATATATTTTTTTTATTACATGAATCTTGAACCTAATGTTATAAACAAAATATAACATACAAACCACAGACTGGAGTATAAAAATAATAAAATGTAGATGTTAGAAGTTGCAACCAGCGTTATTAAATTCGGACCTACCCGTCGGTTCTATCGGTAAAAAATCGAAATTGGTTGGTTCTTCAATTTGGTTCAACTCTATTTTATTGAATTGATCAAAAATTAGTTGATTTGGTTGACCACCGATCCAACTGGTAAAACCGGTTAATTGACCCAATAAATCGATTTTTAATTTTATTTTTATTTTTGTGTACAAAAAAAGTTTTAATATAAAAATTAAGGGTTAATTACAAATTAAACCCCGAAGTATACATCATTTTACCATTCGTACCCCAATTTTTAAACGATCACATCCCGCTACCCAAAGTACACATAAGTAAGTATAAGTGACCCTTTTATGATTTCTGGCCAAAAAAGTGACCAAAATTACCACGTGTTCCTGTGGTCTATGTATAATACGGATTTAACCAGGTTTTTATACAGTTGACTATATAAAACCTTAATATCTACTAATACAAGTTGATTTCCTGATAAAACATTTGAAAACTTGATTAATTAGATTAAGTAATACATTTATATTTACTAAGAGGGATAAATAACGTTTTGGTCACTGTACTGGGGTCCGATTTTTATTCTGGTAACCGAAACTTTTAAAGTTACAATCGAATTACTGTACTCTCATATATTACAAAATAGTCATTACTTTCACTTTCCGTCCAAAAGTCAGACGAAAATCGTGACTGTGCAAGCTGGCGTGATGACTGTACAAGCTGACCCCATTTTTTGCTTACGTGGAACACAAGAAATGCAAGGAGACATATTATTATAGTACAAAATACTAAAATTATTAACTACTTCACCTTAATAATTCTAAAACTAATAATAATAATAATAATAATAATAATAATAATAATAATAATAATAATTTTAAAATAATAATAAGGGAGAAGTCAACTTTTGGTACCTGTACTGGGACACGACTTATAATTTGGTACCCGATGTGAAAAAAGTTACAAACTGGTGATTGTACTCGAAAAATATTACACTCCGTTAAACATTAGCGACACGACTTATAATTTGGTACCCGAAGTAAAAAAAGTTACAAACTGGTGATTGTACTCAAAAAATTTTGTAATCTAGTGCTTGTACTTTCCAATTTTTAAATAATCGTTAAAATTGATGTAACGGGAGAGACAAACATACAGAGAGAGAAGTGAAGTCGACGCGAAGAAGGTCCTCGATATTTTGTTCCATCTTTTTTTGCCTCCCACATTCTCACAGTAGCACTGACTTGAGAACTTTGGTGTAATCCATTCATTTTTTTTGCATGAACTACAACCTTCTTCCCCGATTTCATTTACGATTACACTCTAAGACGAGTTCATCCCTTTAATTAAATATTGAAAACTCTTTAATAAATATATTGGAACCAGTAATCAATGGAGAATCGAGACAAGAAGAATGAGAGAAGAAGAATGACATAAGAAGAGAACCCTGATTTTCAAACAGAATAAAGATGAAATCATACTGTTTAACGGAGTATAACATTTTTCGAGTACAATCACTAATTTGCAATTTTTTTCACTTCGGGTACCAAATTATAAGTCGTGTCCCTAATATTTAACGGAGTGTAACATTTTTTGAGTACAATCACTAATTTATAATTTTTTTCACTTCAGGTACCAAATTGTAAGTCGTGTCCCAGTACAGGTACCAAAAGTTGATTTATCCCATAATAATAATATTAATAATTTTTAAATAGTTAACTACTTCACCTCAATAATTCTATTTTTTTAAAAGTCTGTTTTTTTTAAAATTCTTAAATTTAAAAAACGTTAATTTTTTAAAAAAACAGATTTTTTTAATTTTTTTAAAAAACGTTAATTTTTTAAAAACTAAACTAATATTTTTTTTTAAAAAGTCTGTTTTTTTAAAAATTCTTAAACTTAAAAAACATTAATTTTTAAAAATTTTAAAAATGTTAATTTTCTAAAAAAAATTTAAAAAACGTTAAGTTTCTAAAAAAATTAAAAAGCGTTAATTTTCTAAAAAAAATTAAAATTTTCTATTTTTTTATAAAAAATTAACGTTTTTTAAAAAACAGACTTTTTTTTTAAAATAGAATTTTTGAAAAAACAACTTTTTTAGAAAAAAGACTTTTTTAAAAGTAACAGTTTTTAGAAAAAAAAAATTAAAAAGCGTTAATAGTTTTTTTTTAATTAACAGTTTTTAGAAAAAACACTTTTTTTAAATTCTGTTTTTAAAAAAATCTGTTAATTTTAAAAAAGTCTTTTTTTCTAAAAAAGTAGTTTTTTAAAAAAATTCTTTATTTTAAAATTCTATTTTTTTATAAATGTCTGTTTTTTTAAAAAACGTTAATTTTTTATAAAAAACAGAAAATTTAAAATTTTTTTAGAAAATTAACGCTTTTTAATTTTTTTTAGAAAATTAACGTTTTTAAAAATTAACGTTTTTTAAGTTTAATAATTTTTTTAAAAAACAGACTTTTTAAAAAAAAATTAGTTTAGTTTAAAAAAATTAACATTTTTAAAAAAATTAAAAATCTGTTTTTATAAAAAATTAACATTTTTAAAATTTAAGAATTTTAAAAAAAACAGACTTTAAAAAAAATAGAATTATTGAGGTGAAGTAGTTAACTATTTTAAAATTATTATTATTATTATTATTTTGAAATTATTATTATTTTAAAATTATTATTATTATTATTATTAGTTTTAGAATTATTGAGGTGAAGTAGTTAATAATTTTAGTAGTTTGTACTATAATAATATGTCTCCTTGCATTTCTTGTGCTCCACGTAAGTAAAAAATGGAGTCAGCTTGCACAGTCATCACGCCAGCTTGCACAGTCACGATTTCCGTCTGACTTTTGGACAGAAAGTGAAAGTAATGACTATTTTGTAATATATGAGAGTACAGTAATTCGATTGTAACTTTAAAAATTTCGGTTACCAAAATAAAAATCGGACCCCAGTACAGTGACCAAAACGTTATTTATCCCTTTACTAAGATAATAAATTACAAATTTACAAACCTAATTTTGTTTTCTCTTTCCTCTTTTTCCCCATTTTCATCATCTTCCCATTACTATGGAACTCACCAAAAATTTAAAAATTCAAAATACCCAATCATTCATCATCTTCCCTTGTAACCATTCATGAAGCTCGAAAATCTCAAACTAAAAACCCCAATTCGTTTATCATCTTCAAAATTTTGTTAAATCTCAAACTCACTTCATTTTCTCTCTCTAAGAGGAAGAACCAAAAACCCAAACTCAAACCCAAAATTTTAGAAATCTCATGAGCAGAGGAAGAACCAAAAACTCAAACCCATATCTTTATCCTCATCCCAAAATTCAGATCTGCCATGGGAGATGAGCGGCGGAGGTTGGGCAGTGTTGGAATCTAAATTTTCCTCGTGTGTTTGGAGTTAACGATGTGAATCTGTATAAATCTTCCATCGACGTTTCAAATGGATTCCATGTATGAATCTGTATAAATCCCAAAATTCAGATATACAATTATGGGGAAGGAAATGGATTCAGTTCCCTTCAAATCCAATTTGGTCGAAATCTGTAACTTTTCTTTTCAGTCCTCGTCTTCCCCAAATTGGGTTTTAGCCTTTTTATTTTTTATTTTATTATTCTAAGTTGGATTGGATTGTACTGATATTGGTTTTGATTTATTTTTTTATTTTATTATTTGATCTGCAATATTTTGGTGTTGTATTACTTATTTTGTTTAGTTCTTATGTATTTCTCCAAATTGGATTTTAGCCTTTTTATTTTTTTTAGTTTAATATTCTAGGTTGGATTGGATTGTACTGATATTGGTTTTGATTTGTTTTTTATTTTATTATTTGATCTGCAATATTTTGGTGTTGTATTACTTAATTTTGTTTAGTTCTTATGTATTTCTCCAAATTGGGTTATTATTATATAATTTAATTAATTAGTTGCTATTTAAATAAGTCAACTACTACTAATATACATTCAAGGTGTATTTAACATATATTTCTACGACTTTAATAAGTCAACTACAGTATTTATACGGTCAACTATTGATGAATGGGGAATACACCCATGAATTTGATACATTTTAGGCTTAAATGGGTGTTGTTCTCACATCTTTTAGATGAGTTTTTACTATGTTTCGTGTTTATTTTGCAGATTGAGACGAAGCAGGGACAAATTGGGAATTTTAGCATACTAGTGGCACAATCGTAAATAAATTGAAGACAAGCGCCGGGGCTCTATGCTTTGAGATAATCTCAGCGCCGGGGCCCTGAGGTTTGATCGGGCGTTGACCAAGGCGTGCGTGGATTGCAGAAGTTGACTAGGGATTGGACTTTGTTTGGAGAAGGAGTATTAAAGGAGCAGTTAGCTGGTAAATTGGGGAATATTCATTCATGCGCTGAAGAATAATCAAGGATTAGCAGGAGATTGTGGAGTTGAATTCCAATTGAAGATTGAAACTTGAGAGATTTTCTTTTAGAGTTTCTTCTTCTTATTATTTTTAATTGCGTAATTCTTTGAAGATGATTTTCATGAGATTGTTGGTTTTAATTTTTGTAATGAACTAATTCGTTTATTAAGAGTACAAATTGAACCCTTTATGTCTATGAATTAATTGTCTAATTTATTCCAATTATTTATGTCAAGGTGAATTGTTTATTATGTCTTGTGCATTTTTAATTAATTATATGACCAGTAATTATCGTGTTACTCTAGAAGGATTCAGGAGATGAAACCTAGGGTTGAAACTGGACATGATAACATGTATGCTTAATTATTTGAATGAGATGAATAATTATGGTCGTGAATTGAATAGGAATATTTGTTCACTGCATGTAACGAATTGGGAATTGGAACTTAACGTATTTGGTTTAATTATTCTACATAGGAATATCACAGGATTTATTGAATTGAATAAAAGTTATCGGTTCACTTGGGAAAGGGCTTTTAACAATGAGAATTCATGTTAACAATTCAGGTGGCGTAATAATTGAGATAATTGGATAATTGGTTTATAGCTCATAATTGAGGATATTGTAATCTTGATCTTTATTTATTTGAAATTCATTTATAAAGTAATCTAGTTTATTTAGTTAATTTATTTTTCTTAATTAGAAAAATCACAATTTGCAGTTGTTTAAATAAAATTGAATTGGTATAGTACCAGTAGTTGGAGTTTATTGATTGAAATTCACTGTGGGTTCGACACTTAATTTTACCACTTTATTACTTGTTGACCGTGTACACTTGTACATAATTATTGATTGTGAAATCAACTAACAACTATATTGAAATATTAAATTGTGACGTGGCCATTTTTCTGCAAAAAAATTGATCGAAAATCTAAATAGGGTCTATCGTGGTTACTTAATGGTACTTTGGATAGCAGGATAAGAGCGTTTAAATATCGGGGTACAAATGGTAAAAAAGTGTATACTTTAGAGTTTAATTTTTAATTAACCCTAAAATTAACCACCTTTAGTAATATTGTAGCTCAACTTTATTATGTTAAGTTTATAAAAAATGAGATTTTTAAAAAATTTATTAATTACTAATAATATATATGTAACACCCCTTCCCGAAAAGGAAAGGGAGGTCACGTGCGAAGCACAACAAACCTCAAAATTATTAAACAGAGCACTAAAGACTTCAAATATGTAATAATGATAACCATCAATATGGCATTAAATACGATTCTCAACATAGAGTCAAAATAATCAAAACCTAAAATTCGAATCCACCTAGATGGTCAAAGGCAACACTCTCATCACACTAGCCCTGAATCACCCCTGCAAATCTGCCGGAAGAAAAACACAGCATGAGCCAATTGCCCAGTACGGATACAGATATTCAAAAGATATACAACTGATATATGAAAATAACTGAGACAAAATATTGAACAAAGCCTCAAGTGCAAATACGAACGAAAGTATAATATCCAAAGATCTGAATGGAATATATCTGAATCAACGTAATGAATATATCTGAATCAGTGTAATTGACGAAACAAATAAAAGAATAAAGAAATAACGAACTGAAGTGACTAACTTAATGACTTGAACTGAACAGAAACCAACAAAACTAATCAAATATAATAATAGGCTGAAACAAATGGCTGGAGTTATTTATACCGAATGAGCTCAGAAGTATACCTTGCCACATAGGCAAGTCAAAATAATGCCACACATGCAAGTCAAAATAATGCCACATAGGCAAGTCAAATGATGCCACACAGGCAACAAAAATAATGCCACACAGGCACATCAAAACAATGCCACACAGGCAAATCAAAATAATGCCACACAGGCAAATCACACATTGGACCGCGAATCCGAATGTATGCAAATCGGATAGGTGTGTTTGGCACAACATCACCAATCCGCAGAACAGAAAACTAGGGTTAACCCATACGCCTCCCACAACAAAACACCAAATGGCCCACTTCCTCTGGAGCCCAAAACGGAGACGCCGTGGACTAATCACACCGCCACGGAAAGTGTCATGCCTCTCGTGCTAAGACGACATGCCTGTGGTACCCCCACAGGTGGTTATAGCTCGGGTATACTCTACGGTATATTCTAATAAAATACCATGTCACAACACATGCGATATAATACCAACAAAAGGGTTTTATATGTACATGTTGAACCAAATAAAATTATTGTCAAAATGTCTCAAAAGAAGGTAACAACATGTACCGCTCTACAATTATCAAAAATAAATACTAAACATGATATCCTAATTCAAATAGTACAATTACGAGTACAATGTGTCAACTCCAAAATGAAACAATTATATGAATTTCACAAGAAATAATTATGTGAAATAATAACAGAATTTGAAACGAGAAACAAAACGAATAAATCAAATGTAACAAAAGTATCGCTAAAAGAGTACGGAATCCGTACCTGATACTTCCAAACCATTTATAGCACACTCCACAAAATCTTACCCTCAATTGCCAACGATATCAAATACGAAACGTTATTCGCAACCTAAACATATTAACCTCAAATTAAAAACAACCCAAACTAAAAATTCCAAAATAATTCATAATCTATTTAATATATCTTTAATCATCGTCTTATATCAATTACTAATACTCCAAAATTTATATTCCAAAGAATAACTCTTCAAATTCCTTCCATTCAATTTAAACAATTTAATAAGATTTTACTACAATCCAATCATTAATAACACGATACTATTAAATTTATTATTAAAAACTTTATAACTATGTCAATATAATTAATTAATTCAAATTAAAATACATAATTTCAATTTAATTTACTAATTTCGTTTATAAATTCATGGCCAAAAGTTTACATATAATAATATATAACCTAAATTAACGAAACATAATTTAATTTAAATAACCGAATTATAATCTATATATATATATAAGGAATTCGCCTGCATGCAACCATTTGGTGTGTGTATATATGTATATATGTATAGAAAATATTCACACATGCTTTCAATAAGAAGACTTACATGTATTGCAAAGAGAATTCAATTCCTCCTTTTGGATTCTTATGTTGCCACTCTATCTCTCTTCTTTATTCTTCTGTTCTTGCGGCCACTTCTTCTCTTTCTCTCGTTCTCTCAATTAGTTCGCAAGAGATATATGTGATAAAGATTAGGGTTTTTTTTCCTGCTTTACTAATTTTCTTATTTTAATAGGATTTAAAAATTACATAAACACAATTTCGACCCAATTAGTATAAAAGTCCAAATTAATATAATCACATACTTATTATAGTTCACACAAATTTAATACAATTGACCCAAACATAAGAAAAGCCCAATTAAAATATGAATTTAAATATTATTATTATTTTTTACCGGGTATTACATCACTTACCCCTTAAAAAGGATTCCGTCCCCGGAATTAAAAGAATGAACGTACCTAATTATCAAAATATGCGGATACTCCACTCGAATATATTCCTCTATCTCCCAAGTAGCTTCCCGCTCCGAATGATTTTAGCACAAGACTTTAACAAAAGGAATTATCTTCCTCAATTTTAATTTAATCAGTTATTTAATTATCTACTAAACGAATTTAATTTTTTTTTTCCAAACAAAACAAGGAAGACAAGAGGGAACACAAAAATTATTTACCTTTTCCAATTTAAATACAATTGTATAAAATAAAATAAAATTAATTTTTAATTTTTTTAAAAAATATGGGTTATTACATTTTTCACCCCTTAAAAATAATTCCGTCCTCGGAATTCGAATAAGATGCAAAAATAATTTAGTTACGACGTAGCGCCGCCATTTGTAACGATCAACGCGGATAAGTCATCGCTCCACGTAATTATTCATGTACTCGTAAAAGATTCGTCAGCTATCGTGTCAAGCCTTGGTAAGATTCTTCGCGTTGCATCAAATTAGATCACATGATCCACCGTTGGTGCGGGTCGTCGCTAATATCTTTGAGTTTCATTCTTGTAAACGTACTCTTCGGAAAATAATTCAAAATCACAAAAATTTCTCTTCATCTAAATACTATTCAAATACCCAAAATATTTAAAATTATTTTTAATTCGTAAAACGTTTATATTCCACACATGACAAAGATCTAACCAATTATTTTTATTTTATTTTACATAAATTCATACAAAACTCTAAAGACATCAAATAAACAAAACAACTATGCAAAGTATATTACCAACTCTCCCCAAGTCCTCAATAGCTTCAAAATATCTCATCCTCAATTTGAACTAGTCCTCAAATATTATTACACCAAAGAGTATACTACTAATATCTCTTTATCACAAACTCTCCTAAGTCCTTAAGAGTTTCAAAATATCATAACTTCAAATCAAATTAGTTCTCAAATATTATAATACCAAAAATATACTACTAAGATCTCTTTATCACCATA
The DNA here is from genome assembly GCA_020205505.1 of Panax japonicus. Taxonomy (NCBI): domain Eukaryota; kingdom Viridiplantae; phylum Streptophyta; class Magnoliopsida; order Apiales; family Araliaceae; genus Panax; species Panax japonicus. Next base: position 82,838,537 of record CM035091.1, read on the forward strand.
TCAAACTCCAAGTCACATATTCTACCATCTGCAGCGAACTGCAACTATTCAAGATCTCTCAAAATCAATTGAATTTCATCACTTACTATCTAATAATATAATAAATCAATCATCCCTTATTGCAAACCTTAATCTAATAAATTTCAATGTCTCCTCATACTATCACAAAGAAATTTCATAGAACATAACTCCAATATCTTATTAGAAATAGACACAAAATTGATCATTAACTCCAAATGATTAATCTAATTACCTCGAATATCAACAACTCAAATTACAAGAAATCCTCTATACTTAATAATTCATCTCATTATCATAGTATGACATCAACACAAACCTCAAATTATCCCCAAGCTTAACAAAACCAAAACCTAACTCAAATCAAATCCTCAAATCAACAATCATAATAATTGTCACAAAAAAATACAACTCTAAAAATAATTTTCCAAAATCATATGCTCGTTGATACAAATACTCACATCACAATCGCATCCCGAATAAGATCACTTCTTATTTGTACAAAATATAACTTTATTCACCTGACTGATTAAATCACAATTCTTAACTAATATCATTGCTCAATCACCTAAATAAATTATTCCACTTTCCTCAAATCAACTACAAATCGAAAAGAAATTGACAGTTAGTCAAAATAGAGACTAACCAAACAAAGAACAAAATCAAATCAAACTCCTACGTCTATCCAATGGACTACCCACAACTCACAGGTCAAACCTAAATAGGTTTTCTACAAGAAAGAACCTAAGCTCTGATACCATCTCTGTAACACCCCCTTCCCGAAAAGGAAAGGGAGGTCACGTGCGAAGCACAACAAACCTCAAAATTATTAAACAGAGCACTAAAGACTTCAAATATGTAATAATGATAACCATCAATAAGGCATTAAATAAGATTCTCAACATAGAGTCAAAATAATCAAAACCTAAAATTCGAATCCACCTAGATGGTCAAAGGCAACACTCTCATCACACTAGCCTTGAATCACCCCTGCAAACCTACCGGAAGAAAAACACAGCATGAGCCAATTGCCCAGTACGGATACAGATATACAAAAGATATACAACTGATATATGAAAATAACTGAGACAAAATATTGAACAAAGCCTCAAGTGCAAATACGAACGAAAGTATAATATCCAAAGATCTGAATGGAATATATCTGAATCAACGTAATGAATATATCTGAATCAATGTAATTGACGAAACAAATAAAAGAATAAAGAAATAACGAACTGAAGTGACTAACTTAATGACTTGAACTGAACAGAAACCAACAAAACTAATCAAATAAAATAATAGGCTGAAACAAATGGCTGGAGTTATTTATACCGAATGAGCTCAGAAGTATACCTTGCCACATAGGCAAGTCAAAATAATGCCACACAGGCAAGTCAAAATAATGCCACATAAGCAAGTCAAATGATGCCACACATGCAACCAAAATAATGCCACACAGGCACATCAAAACAATGCCACACAGGCAAATCAAAATAATGCCACACAGGCAAATCACACATTGGACCGCGAATCCGAATGTATGCAAATCGAATAGGTGTGTTTGGCACAACATCACCAATCCGCAGAACAGAAAACTAGGGTTAACCCATACGCCTCCCACAACAAAACACCAAATGGCCCACTTTCTCCGGAGCCCAAAACGGAGACGCCGTGAACTAATCACACCGCCACGGAAAGTGTCATGCCTCTCGTGCCAAGACGACATGCCTGTGGTACCCCCACAAGTGGTTATAGCTCGGGTATACTCTACGGTATATTCTAATAAAATACCATGTCACAACACATGCGATATAATACCAACAAAAGGGTTTTATATGTACATGTTGAACCAAATAAAATTATGGTCAAAAGGTCTCAAAAGAAGGTAACAACATGTACCGCTCTACAATTATCAAAAATAAATACTAAACATGATATCCTAATTCAAATAGTACAATTACGAGTACAATGTGTCAACTCCAAAATGAAACAATTATATGAATTTCACAAGAAATAATTATGTGAAATAATAACAGAATTTGAAACGAGAAACAAAACGAATAAATCAAATGTAACAAAAGTATCGCTGAAAGAGTACGGAATCCGTACCTGATACTTCCAAACCATTTATAGCACACTCCACAAAATCTTACCCTCAATTGCCAACGATATCAAATACGAAACGTTATTCGCAACCTAAACATATTAACCTCAAATTAAAAACAACTCAAACTAAAAATTCCAAAATAATTCATAATCTATTTAATATATCTTTAATCATCGTCTTATATCAATTACTAATACTCCAAAATTTATATTCCAAAAAATAACTCTTCAAATTCCTTCCATTCAATTTAAACAATTTAATAAGATTTTACTACAATCCAATCATTAATAACACGATACTATTAAATTTATTATTAAAAACTTTATAACTATGTCAATATAACTAATTAATTCAAATTAAAATACATAACTTCAATTTAATTTACTAATTTCGTTTATAAATTTATGGCCAAAAGTTTACATATAATAATATATAACCTAAATTAACGAAACATAATTTAATTTAAATAACCGAATTATAATATATATATATATATATATATATATATATATATATATATATATATATATATTACTACAAATCATGTAACACATATATATATATAATTATTATATTCTATAATGATAACAACCACTTTTGCAGAATTTTTTTTTAAACATGATTGTTGGCCAGTTGGCCTATTCACTGAACAGTACTCCTTACATATATAATGAAGTCTAATGCCCTCCAATCCAAGACAAGATCCACTGAAACAAAACCAAAAAGAAAATATTCACACATGCTTTCAATAAGAAGACTTACATGTATTGCAAAGAGAATTCAATTCCTCCTTTTGAATTCTTATGTTGCCACTCTATCTCTCTTCTTTATTCTTCTGTTCTTGCGGCCACTTCTTCTCTTTCTCTCGTTCTCTCAATTAGTTCGGAAGAGATATATGTGAGAAAGATTAGGGTTTTTTTTCCTGCTTTACTAATTTTCTTATTTTAATAGGATTTAAAAATTACATAAACAAAATTTCGACCCAATTAGTATAAAAGTCCAAATTAATATAATCACATACTTATTATAGTTCACACAAATTTAATAGAATTGACCCAAACATAAGAAAAGCCCAATTAAAATATGAATTTAAATATTATTATTTTTTTAACGGGTATTACAATATATTTTATATTAATGACGTCACTAGGTCAATAACGGTTCAACCACTGATTGAACAATTGACTCATTCATCCGGTACTTTTTTCAATTCGATAACCGATCCGAATATGAGAACCATGGTTTCAACTTCAATTTTCTACATTGTTGTTTGTTAGGAATTTGGATTCTATTATTCTACATAGACTCCAAATAGACTCCAAAGTTGGTCCGAATCCTTATACAATAAAACCCATAATTATTAATATGATACAAACCTAGCCTATAATACTAATGTATGAAGTCTATATATTATGAGCCTACTACTGCGAAGTCTATAAATTATGGCCTCCAGGCCCAAATGGCCTCTTATTTACTTTTCTAGTTTTTACGCATTTTACGGTACATTTTCCCTATAACTCATTGGAAAATGTCATTGAGGAAAAGAAGGGGGTAAAAAAAATAAGGAAATTTAATTTTTTAAGTGATAGTAGGATAACTATAAATGAGGTAATTTCCTCAAATTTATTGTCATAATATTATTATAATATCATAATATTAAACTAAAAATTTATAATCGATCAAAAATTCTGTGGATATAGAAATTAGACATGAGTGTTTTTGAATTTTACTTAATTATATTTTGACCCCCAATTGTGGATAAAAATATAAATAGGTGAAGTTTAAATACACTCATGTTCAATTTTCATATCCAATTTCTATGTCCACCTAGAAGAGCTCATAATCGATAGGAGTATATATGAAACAAAAAATATAATTACTATTCACAAATTTTATATATAGGAATATTTTGTGAAACAGAAGAAGTATGTCAGAATATAAAAGGAGAAATAATGGTGGTAGAGTATTTTATTTTTTAGAAATTGATATTTTCACATGTATTTTTGATATTTTCATAGTTTTCTCCTATATGAGAATGACTGAATGACACATCTGTCCCCCTAAGTTGTCACTCACTTTAAAAATCGTCCATAAAGTATATTTTTCGTCACTTGCGTCCTTAAAATGGCATTTCTCTGGCGTTTCCGTTCCTCCTACCCGATTTAACCCCAACATGACCCATTTTGACCAAATTTTGACACAATCTGACGCAGTTTGACCCAACCCTAATTTTTACTATTTTAAAATAAAGTAATTATTTCAAAAATAGTTATTATTCATATTTTTTTTAAAAAAATATTATTAAAAATAATATTATATTTAATATTTAAATATAAAAAAATTATTTTTAATTATTTAAAAAAAAATTAAAACAATTTTTACATTTAATATTTTAATAAATAATTTTAAAATAATTTTTATTTACAATAAAATATTTTTAAAAATTTATAAAAATAAATTAATATTTTTATTTAAAATAAAATATTTTAAAATCTTGTAAAAATAATTAATATTTTAAAAATAATTTTTCTTTTCAAAAATGAGTAAACTTTCATAAAATATAGATTCAAAACAATTAAATAAGAAAATAAAACTTTGTTTTTTAAAAAATGTAGATTTTTTTTTCAGATTTTATGTAAAACTTTATTTTTAGAAAAAAAATAATATCTTTACCATTATTATACGTATTCATAATATAAGATTTTTTAAAATACAAAAAAAAGTAAAAGATAAATAAAAAAATTGATTTAATTTTATTAAAAAATAAATTAAAAAGCTTATAAAATTATTAATATTTTAGGATACAAAATTTGGAAAAATTTTCATTTTTAAAAAAAAATGAGTAAAGTTTTATAAAATATATATCTTAAAAAGAAAAACTTTATTTTCACAAAACAATTTTTTTTAAAGATGTTTAAATTTTCATAAAAATAATTAAGATTTTTAAAAAAATTAACTTTATTTTTTTTGAATTTATATTTTATGAAACTTTACTCATTTGTGAAAAAAAAATAAAAGTTTCTAATATCTTTTCCTTAAATAATAATAATTTTTAAAAATTATAATTATTTTAAATAAAAGAAATATTAATTATTTTAAAAAGAATTTTTTATTTTTAAATATTAAAACAATTATTATCTTATTTTAAAATATTAAATTAAAATAATATTTTAAAATAATTTAAATTATTTTTTCTTTAAAAATTTAAAAAATAATTATAATTTTTTTAAAATAATTTATTTTTAAATATTAAATATAATTATTATTTTAAATATATTATTTTTAAAAAAATATTAAATATAACTATTTTAAAAATAATTACTTTATTTAAAATATTAAAAATAATTATTACTTTTAAAATATTAAAAATTTGCGTTGGGTTGTATTGGGTCAAAATAGGGCTGAGCAAGTAACCAAATTGGAACCGAAACCGCATCAAAAACCGCACGAACCGCATCAATTAAAACCACACCAACGGTTCCGGCGTATGTGGCGGTTTTAGGTGCATGGGTTGAATAACCAAATTTACGGTTCCGGTTTGGTTACTAGCCAAAACCAAATCGCATAAAACCGAAACCGCACAATGTGTGTGTATATATGTATTATCTCTAGTAAATTCTAAAGTTACTTTTCACTTGAACACGCTCAGAGAAAACCCCAGTCTTGCATTGACATTTTTTCACCAATTGAAAGAAGATGTTAGAGGTTATAGAGTCAAAAATTAAGCAATTGAGTTTTGGAATTTTGAATTTATTTGATGCGTTATTGGAGGGGCTTATAGTTGAGGGGCTCGAGCACTTGATGCATTGGTTAATGTCAATGCTATAATTGTAATAGTCTAATAGATTATTTTTAGTCCTCCCTGCAATATATTTTATTCTATCTTCAGTATATACTTTTACTTTTTGGGGAACTAGATAAACATTCTTGCTTGTTATTGAATAGTCTCCGTTGTTTTATATAGTGCATATTTTAGTTTTAAAGCATGCTTGATATAATTTTCATTGTCGACTTTGTCACTAAGTTAATTGCTCGATGTAAGTTTTATGTTAAATTTTAGTGAATGCTTAAACTTTTTTGTTGTTTCAATTGGTTTTGGAACCGAAACCGCACCAATTAAAACCGCACCGCACACTTTAAAACCGCACCGCACCAATCACAAGCGGTTTCGGGTGCGGTTTTGAATTTTTCAAACCGCACCTAAGCGGTTTCGGGTACGGTTTGGACTTCAAACCGCACCAAACCGCACCATGCTCACCCATAGGTCAAAATGGGTCGAGTTGGGGTCAAATCGAATAGGAGTAACGAAAATGCTAGAGAAAGTTCACTTTAAGGACCTAAGTAACGAAAAATGAACTTTAAGTACGACTTTGAAAGTGATTGGCAACTTAGAGGAATAGAAGTGTCATTCAGCCTATGAGAATAAAGCGGGTCCTACCTTCACATGAGAGGGGACCATAAAAAATAACAAAAATTTATGTGAAAATAGTATTCCCCTACCTTTTTGATAAATCCCAGAACCAGAAAAGATTCATTCCGTGATTTGAAAAAGATTCGACTGGCATATATGACAAAGTTCAGGAATACATACTCTTATCTAAAAATAAATTCGAGTCACAAACTTTCACGAAGCAGAAAAATAAAAAGAGTAAAATACATTGACATCCCCTACAAATATTCATAATAACATTCATCATCCTTCTAATTTTTCAAGTAACAGTCGGTATATCTCTAGTCTACAATATATAATATTAGCTGGGTCCCGTGCCTCCGGCACTGTATGAAAAATATGATTTATCTCAAACTTTGAACGACCAAAATAATTTATTGAGTGAGCGGGAAATTTAAAGTCATTTGTATTTTATTAAATTATTATTAGATTATTAGATAGATAGATGTATTTTATTAGATAGATGTATGAACGGTGAGATTTATCTCAAACTTTGGACGGCCCAGATGATTTATTGAGTGAGCGGGAAATTCAAAATCATTTGTATTTTATTAGATAGATTCATTACCCCTAGTATGATTGACCAACTAATATTCAAAAATATTTTTAATATAATGTCTAATACACCCTTCAAGTTATAATGTTTAATATATCCACTAAATATAAATTTGTATTTTATAAATTTTACTTAACTTGATCTAATTAATTAAATTATGAACTTGTGCAATATATAACATAAATATCAAAAAATAATAAATATTCATTTTATCAGGAAAATAAAGTTATACACTTTTTGCTAATAAAATTTTTCAAAAATTAAAATTTACGTAATATACATTTAATTATATTTTTTGTAATTAAAAAAGTAAAATTTTAATACACATAAAGAATACAAATTAATGCAAAAAAATTATAAATATTTTTCTCAAATATTAAAAAGTACTCCCTCCGTTCTAGAATAAAAATCCTGATGGACTTTTTACGCATATTAAAAGGATGAATGAAATGATAAAATTGCCTATAATAATGTCATTAAATATGGAGAGAGAATTAGAATAAAAAAGTATGAGGCATTTAAATACTACGGGTATAATAGAAAAATATTTATAAAAATTTGGTTATTAAAGGAAAATAGACATTTAACCTGGGACTACCCAAAATAGTAATAAGAACTTTTATCTTGGGACGGAGGGAGTATTATTTTAACGAATCTTATTATTCATATAAAAAGTATTAAACTAAACATAAGTCACATTTAAACATAATCGTTTGCAGTAAAAATGAAAAATGTTGTTACTCAAAAAAAAGAAAAAATATTTTAAAAGAAAAATCTTTTTACGAGATAGATGTAGTAGTAAATATTTTTATATTTTTTTTTATTCAGGATTGCACAAAAACAACACCAACTGTAGTAAAAAATATAATCAAAATCATAAACATTCTAAATTTTGACATATAAAATTTAATATATAAAAATCATAATATGAAACTAAGAATTCAAATAATAATTTTTGGTGTTAAATACCAAAAATTAAACTATCAACATACTCAATCACTTTAATTAGAACAACTCAATTAATAATTTAATTTAAAATTCGTAATATTTGTATCACTTATCCAAAAATTTGTGTTAATTAACTAAATTTGTTTTTTAATAAGTTACCAACAGTTTGAATGAGATAATCTTAATTATAAATAAAATTAAAATTAAAATGTATTGTATTTAAAAAGGATAATTAAACATATATACATTATTTAAGAATTAAAATTTGATAACATACAATGGTAAATATATAACTTTATTTATTTACAACCACTTAGATAAAATTAACTTTCTATATTGAGAGAATTAAATAATTCTCACGAGATTATAAAAAGAACCAAAAATCTAACCCTAAGAAAACAAAATTTCACAAAAAAAAAAGAAAAAAAGAAAAACAAACTCCATAAATAAGAACACAACGGTGTGGGAAAAGAGAAGTAATAATATGCCAAATAGCGTCATTTTCACGACTGATTCTGAAAAAATTGTTTGGAATCTTTCTAACAAAACAACAATGTTTGAGATAGACGTAATAAAGATGAACGTGGAATTGTCCTCACCACTTAACATGCTTGTTGGTTTTTGATTTTATGATGTTTTGAATGATGACTAATTTAAGTATATTAGACAAGTGCATGGTTCATAGTTTGTTATAATATTATAATTAATATGCATGGATTATGGGTATAAATAGTTTATATTATTATAATTAATATGCATGAGTTATGGTTATTATATGTTTCAAATTTGATTTAGAGGTTATTAAGGAAGATTTGATTTAGAGGTTATTAAGGAAGATTTGAATTGGAGTTTATTAAGGTATGTTGGTATTTATAATTTTAATAATGTCATATATTATGGTCTTTTGTTATTAACTCCAGCTGGCCCAAATTGGCTCTTCTATTTCATCAGAGTTTTTTGTGGGTGCTCATTTAATTAAGGCTGTTATCTTGCTTAGTGGAGCCCACATTAGTTAGTAGTCTATTTTGAAAAGGAGTAGTACTGAAGCTTTTGAGTATTATCTTTATTTATCTCCTTTTGTTCTGGTTTAACACAGTTGATTGTGGGTAGAGTTTATCCCCTTTATTTCAGCTTTGCAAAATCAAATAGCTGGTGCATATCCGCGTAATATCTCTGTTGTGATTCAAAGTTGCTGAAATTATGGGAGGTGTCTAACGGGTTTGAGAAATCTTAGCATATAGCCGTTGCTCCTTATTCGTTATGTAAATCTCTTCTCTTCGGCTATTAAGAGACACAACAGAGAACGAGAAATCAAGTTGAGAGATTACATCAAAGCTTATCAACTATTTTTATTCCAGTCATTTATTCTTATCGTTTTATCCTTGTGTGCTGGAAATATTATTCATTGTAAATCAAAGTATTCAAGCATAGCTTTGGCTTGAGGTTTTCGGGTTTAGTTAGTCTGTTCATAGAAGGCTCAAGGGTCTCAGAGGTGAGAAGAGGTACAGTGGTGCACAAGTTGCAGAGGTGCAAAAAGGGGGCATAGGTGTCCAACATCAGAATTGAGGCTTCTTTTTAACAGGGAGTTCTTTTTATTGTATTTAATTGAATATTAAGTTTAATAAAAAGAATCTCCAATCCTAGTTGAGATTGGACGTGGATTAGGCCACTAGATTAGAGGATAGGGGCTGAACCACGTAAAAATTTTAATTTGATTTTTACTTCTGTTTATCTCTTTAATTGTCATTCACGTTCTGCACTTTTTGTTATTCATGCCACTAATCCAGACACTAAAGCAGACAGGCGTAGCTGTCTGAATTATACCTGTTGCAGAAAATTTCAAAAAGTTTTCACCGTTTATCACTTTTAGCTTAAACACCTATTCACCCCCCTCTAGGTGTGCACATACATAGAATTACATTTGGTATCAAAGCAAGGCTCTACTAATATTGATCGTTGCAGGTCGTAGGGAAAGATCCTATGGCACACCTAAACTTTCAAGAAGGTCAGTCCACAAGTAGGCCACCGCTGTTGCTCGGAAGTGAGAACTTCAACTTTTGGAAGTTCAGAATGAAGATCTATTTGAACCGTGACCCATGGGAATGGTGGGTAGTCGAAAATGGACCAGTCATTCCGCGACATGATGATGGCAATCCAAAGAATCTCATGAAAATAGACTCAAATGAATCGTATATGGTATCTTATGATTCCAAGCCTATGAATACACTTTTAAGTGGCATGGTTCAGTCAGAGATAGATAAGGTCTCTTCTTGTACTACGGCTAAGGAAATTTGGGACACAATCATCATGAGCCATGAAGGAACTACTAAAGTGAAGGAGGTCAAACTGAGCATGTTAATGCACGAATATGAACTATTCAAATTGGAGAAAAATGAATCAATTAGAGATGCCCAAGCAAGATTCCTTACTCTAATGAATTCTCTAAGCATGTTCGGACGAAAGATTGATCAAAAGGAAATCAACCGAAAGCTTCTCAGAGTCATGCCAAAGATATTCGCTCCAAAGGTTACTACACTTCAAGACTCAGTCACAATTAGCACAATGAAAACTCTTACCTTATTTGGAGAAATTAAAGAGTTTGAAAACCAAATAAAATTATACGATGAAGAAAATGAGGCACCTAAGAAGAAGACCTTGGCTCTACAAGCTGAAAGCTACATAGAAGGCAATAATGAAGATTTTGATGAAGAAATTGAAATGCTCTCAAGAAAACTCGAGAGACTACTTCAAAGAAAGAAACAAAGGAAGAATCAAGAAGGCATCTCAACTCCAAGGAGCAATTCCAAAACAGAACAAGATGAAGAAATTGGCCAATTATGTTTCATGGGACTAGAAGACAATGATCAACTTGAGGTAACGAATTTTCATGAAAATTTTGAAATATCTACAGCTGATTATCTTGCTTTACAAAATAAAAATCAAAGGCTTAAAAAGAAAACTGCTTATTTTAAGAACTGCGTAAATGAGCTAATGAATGAAGTTGAGTCACTTATTGAAGAAAGAAAAGAAAATGAATATCTTAAAAATGAAAATCAAAGTTTAAAATAAAAATTGAAAATGAGAGATGTATGCATAGATACTTTTAATGATGGAAAAATTATGAATATGCAGCATGATGATAATGTAATAAATGCAGAAATAGCATCTTTAAAAAATGATCTTGCTAAATTTGTGCAAAGAGAAGAGAACATAAATGTTATGTTAGGGGCACAAAGGTCCAGTCTTGATAAACAAGGGTTTAGGTATAATCCTATTAAAAATGTGAAAAATAGGACTAATAATAATATTAGAATGATTAATAGTAAATCAAAGCATAAACCACTTTATTGTTCACCGTTTGTTACTTGTAAAAAATGTGGTTTTAAAGGTCATTTTGATTCTAATTGTAATAAAATTAGAATAAAATAAATTTGGGTAAAGAAATGTGATTTATATGCTACTAACCCAAATGGACCCAAGAAAATTTGGGTACCAAAAAGGTAGAGAAGATTTGTCTATTTTGTAGATATCTCAAGGTCACAATGGAGACGAATGATACTTTACTTTGAGAGACTACACTAAGGAGCTCAACTATCAAGTTATTATAGTTAACAAATTGCATAGGTATGATCATTTTGTTTACTTGTTATATGTGGTTTTGTTATAAACTTGCTCCAATGATATTCTTTATCTTTGCACTTATTCTTTTTTTTTATTTGGCAAATGAGGTGAGATAACTAACTTCAACTAAATTGATATGAATTATTTTTTGTTGATGACAAAGGGGGAGAGATATAACTTGATGATTTATTTCTTTTTGATAATGACAAAGGGGGAGAGATATTTGGGTATATTTAACTTGGTTTGAATTGGTATTCATGTTGATATTGAGATACTATATTATGCTGGAATATGCAATGATGGTTATTTAGATAAAGTAATTTTCTTTTACTCCTTAATATGCATAAATTTAGGGGGAGCCATATACTTAGGGGGAGCATGTTGGTGCATAAATTGTCATCATCAAAAAGGGGGAGAATGTTGGTTTTTGATTTTGTGATGTTTTGAATGATGACTAATTTAAGTATATTAGACAAGTGCATGGTTCATAGTTTGTTATAATATTATAATTAATATGCATGGATTATGGGTATAAATAGTTTATAATATTATAATTAATATGCATGAGTTATGGTTATTATATGTTTCAAATTTGATTTAGAGGTTATTAAGGAAGATTTGATTTAGAGGTTATTAAGGAAGATTTGAATTGGAGTTTATTAAGGTATGTTGGTATTTATAATTTTAATAATGTCATATATTATGGTCTTTTGTTATTAACTCCAGCTGGCCCAAATTGGCTCTTCTATTTCATCAGAGTTTTTTGTGGGTGCTCATTTAATTAAGGCTGTTTTCTTGCTTAGTGGAGCCCACATTAGCTAGTAGTCTATTTTGAAAAGGATTCCTATTGAAGCTTTTGAGTATTATCTTTATTTATCTCATTTTGTTCCAGTTTAACACAGTTGATTGTGGGTAGAGTTTATCCCTTTTATTTCAGCTCTGCAAAATCAAATAGCTGGTGCATATCCGCGTAATATCTTTCTTGTGATTCAAAGCTGCTGAAATTATGGGAGGTGTCCAACGGGTCTGAGAAATCTTAGCATATAGCCGTTGCTCCTTATTCGTTATATAAATCTCTTCTCTTCGGCTATTAAGAGACACAACAGAGAACGAGAAATCAAGTTGAGAGATTACATCAAAGCTTATCAACTATTTTTATTCCAGTCATTTATTCTTATCGTTTTATCCTTGTGTGCTGGAAATATTATTCATTGTAAATCAAAGTATTCAAGCATAGCTTTGGCTTGAGGTTTTCGGGTTTATTTAGTCTGTTCATAGAAGGCTCAAGGGTCTCAGAGGTGAGAAGAGGTGCAGTGGTGCACAAGTTGCAGAGGTGCAAAAAGGGGGCATAGGTGTCCAATATCAGAATTGAGGCTTCTTTGTAACAGGGAGTTCTTTTTGTTGTATTTAATTGAATATTAAGTTTAATAAAAAGAGTCTCCAATCCTAGTTGGGATTGGACGTAGATTAGGCCACTATATTAGAGGATAGGGGCTGAACCACGTAAAAATCTTGGTGTGATTTTTACTTCTATTTATCTCTTTAATTGTTATTCACGTTCTGCACTTTTTGTTATTCACGCTACTAATCCAGACACTAAAGCAGACAGACGTAGCTGTCTGAATTATACCTGTTACAGAAAATTTCAAAAAGTTTTCACCGTTTATCACTTTTAGCTTAAACTCCTATTCGCCCCCCTCTAGGTGTGCACATACATAGAATTACAATGCTCTCATCACTCTTTTCTTACTTTTCCTATAAACGCCTTTAAACCCCCCACACCCATGGATTCCCCAATCTTTCTAAATATTCCACTACTTTATTCATATTTTGGGGTGAAAATGTAAATAGAAACTAGTTTGAAATCGGTCGAATGGAATCCAATCGCCAATCAGTCGATTTTTATCCAAATCGTTGACCTCGTTAGTATGATTTTGGAGTTGTCGGTGCACCATATTGTTTCTTGAATCGACAGTGCACCGATCCTTAAATTGCTCCATATATACTTACTAGCCGTACTACCCGTGCCTCCGTCACTACGTATGAAGGGGAGGAGAGATTGCCGGTGCTAGAGGAATGTAAGAGGTAAGAGGTAAGAGGTAAGAGGTAGGAGGTAGGAGGCAGAAGGCGAGCTCGGGATGAAGAAGAACGGAGGAAGATCTGAGAGTAAGAGAAATTAATTTTTTATCTTTTGAAGTTAAAGAGGATATAACGGACGGTGAGATTTATCTCAAACTTTAGACGGTTCTGATCGTTTATTAGGGTGAGCGGAAAATTTAAAAACAATTGTATTTTGTTAATTAGATTTATTCTAATTATATCTCTATATTTTATATAGTATTACATATATATATGTATGGAATCATAGAACTACTCAAACATATATTTTTATTATTTTTTATTTTTGTATATTAAAAGTTATTTTATGAATATTTTTATATATAGTTCATATATATTAAATGATAATTTAATCTTAATTTTAATTGAATATATATATATATATATATATATATATATTCTTATATTACTTGTTAAAATTTATCGCGCTATTTTAATGAATGTTATTGTAATTTATGTTGTAAGAATATTAAACTAATTTAATAAAAATTAAGTCAATAATATTTTTAATTTTTCTTCGGTGAAAGTCGATGAACAACGATTCAAAATATAAACCGCTTGGTGCGATTTTGGTATAATTTTTTTTTATCTTGAACTGTTATTTGTGACAACCGAAATTTTTAGAAATTATTTAAATAAGAATTTAATAAATAAAATTCTTATTATAAAATGCTTTGAGTTTGAGTATGTGTATATATGTGTATTATATATTGTGAAATATGTAATTTGGTGTGAAGAGAATTATATATTCATGTATTGTAAAAAAAGAGGTTTAATAGTTAATTAAACTATTGAAGAAATTAAATGAAATTGTTATGAAAATGAAATTAACTGAGTGATATTAGTTAATTTGATTAAGTTAAAATTATATTATGAGAGAATATAATTTAATTATTATTGTGGCGATAAAAATTATTATGAATTAAGTTTTATAAATAATGTGAGTGATTCACTTAATTAAAATAGTGAAATAATGTGAATATATTTGTTTTAATAAATGGGAGATTAATATATATATATATATATATATATATATATATATATATGTATGTATGTATATATATATATATATATATATATATATATATATATATTACATATAAATGTAATATGTTAATGTAGTAAGATTGTGAGTTTCGTAAATAGTTAAAAATATTTATGGGATTGGATAAACATTTTTATTGGAATAATTATGGAATTGAATAAATATTTAATGGAGACTATTAAGAAAATATTCTAATTTAATTAAATAATTAAATTAAAAAGGTAATGATTTGTTAAATAAATTGGAGTTATATTTGTTAAATAATTTAATTAAATTAGATGTGACTTTTGTAAACTATATAATAAGTGAATAATTAAAATAAATTAAAAAGACTTCTATAGTGTGCTAGCTAAACAAGGTCCTATGACCCTTGGTGGTTTGTGACTGCTGAGACCCATGTTTTTTTTAACGGAACCCATGTTCCATCAATTTATTTTTTTAGGCTTATTTTTGTTAAGCTTGAGAATAGGGAAAAAGAGAAAACTAGAGAATTGAAAGAAAAAAGAAATTCTACGAGTTTGATAAAAAGTTTGGAAGAATCAAGGAAGAAAAAGAAGGGTGTCCAAAGCTTGTCAATTATCTACTATTCTAAGAATTGAAGGTAATAATCTTGCCCTAGAACTCTAGTTTATGTTTTCTTGAGTACTTCATCAAAAATGGATTTTTATGATTAATTTGTTAAGGAATCTATAGTATAAGTTCGCGGGGATGTATAATTTAGTCTATGTTGTTTATAAGTGAGTTTTTAGTAATCAAATATATGAAACGTGTTAAAGATGAAAATTTTGAGTTTTGGTTGAAAATGTACATTTTGGCTTATGTTGGAGTCAAAATTGATAGTTAATTCAAGGATATAACTTTAAATTGATAGTAGATGTTGTTAATACATTGAAAAATAAAAACAATAAAAGTTAAATGGATTAATTTGGTTAAAATCGAGTTCGTAGTGATTGGTTACGCTAAATTTGTCAAAGTATGTAAAATTGATATGAACTTTGAAAAATAGGTCATTAGAATGGTTGTTAATGTGTTTGGAAGGTGTTGATTTTTCGCTATGTTGTAGTTCTATGAATTACGAATCCATAGAATCAAAAATAGACTAATTTGAATGTGTATAATTCAGGTTATGAAAATCGGAAGGGAAATGAGTCAAAAATTCATGAAACAAAACAACTTGAGCAACCCATTCTGCTCTTGGGCACTGCAGGGCTGCCCCCAAGGCTATTTGGGGCACTGCAGCGCTGGAATAGTAGCTAGACATGACTATTTTGATCTCCTGTAGTAAAACGACCTATATATAACCTTTTCATACGAACTCCGATTAAGTAGATTCAGGATAATTCGAAAAGATAACGAGTAGACCTACAACTTTTGTTCTTTAATTTTTTCGATTTGAGATTGTTAGAAGGGATAAAATGCACATCTTTGAGACAGATGTGTATTCGGAGGCAATCGGAGGGCGTTGGGCATGCACGTATGCAAGTGAAGTGCTTCTGACGATAAAGATGTTGTTCTAAGTTATAAGACTTGAAAATTATAAAATACAATAATATTTAACATTAATCAATAATGTAGTAGACAAGTTGTACGAGCATACGATATATACGCAAGGGAGGCGAATCGGACGTGTGGCGTATGAACGTTGAAACACCATGTAAAGTGGTAATGAATATAAAAAGTGTTTCGGATCAAATGAAATAAATATTATAAGATGTGTAATGAGGTTAATATAAACCATTAAGGAAGACATTATGAAGCATGAGATGAATATTAACTCAATCAATTTTTAATGAATGTAAGTCACATAATGTAACACGGTGGAAAGCTTTAAGAACTTAACTAAAAGTTAAATAACAATTGAGAGAAATATTTTAAGTCATGAAGTGAAGGTTAACTTAATTAATGTTAACAAATATTATACATCTGATATGATATAATGACAAGCTATGACGACTTAACCGAATGTTAGGTGTCAATTTAAAGGGTACATAATGCGGCGTATGATAAGGTTTAACATAATTAAACCGAATGGACAATAAAGAGTCCTAGAAAGTCTTCAACACATAAATTGAACATTGTGTATCAAACCTAAAGAAGGTGATCATAGGTTGTAAAATAGAGTTACTTAAATGACTACTAAGTGTTGCTATGTGACTAATATATAATTGATGTGTATGATAATATGTTGTCTAGGATTCATGAAGTGCAGATAACTATAAGTTGCTTTCGGTTATTGGTAATCTATGAGTCAGGCAAGTCTTTCAGTTCCTATTTGCTATGTGAATTTGATGATGAACTATTTTAAATCTGTATTGAAAAGAGCATGAAGTATTATATATGTTACAAGTATGAAACATTAAAGTCAATTTATGACTACGTTGATTGAGTAAATAATGTTGATTGAGTAAGGAACTCAATCTTTATACTTGTTATGTGAACTGCAACATGTATGATTATGAGATGTATGTTGAACATGTTATTATGTGCTACGTGATGCATGAAAACTATTAAATTTGCTGGGCTGTCGAGCTCAACCTTGCAAATAACCATTTTTGCAGGCTAAAGGTTCAAGGTAACGTTATGTGCTACTTGAATGACATGAATCAGATATAATACATGAAGATTAAATATTTTAGCTAAAGTTGTTATTCCTTTAAACCGTGTTTATTAATATTCTGGAGATGTACTTAATGGTTTATGATATTTATTTTATGTTGAGTTGTAAGGCTTGAGTTATCCGAAGTATAAAGGATACTGAATTGGGATGTAAGGTTTTATATAATAACTTTGATGAAGTGAATCATGAAAATAAATTTGATTCAAAGATATGTGAATGATAAAGGTTGTGATTCAGAGAAGTTAATAAAGAAAGAAGATAGAAAATTTTAAATTATTCCGCATTTTATTAATTGTAGCATCGAATAATGATGTAAAGTTAGAATAATGTTGTATTAATAACGATCGAGGTTGAGAGTTGAATTGTATGAATTTTGGGGTCATTACATTATCGATGCAATGCGGTGTAGTTTAGTTCAAGATTTTAAAAGACCGGTGTGATTCTAATTTATTAAAAAATTAGAATTGCCCCATTGTCATCCCTATTCATACTGTAATTGGGTCAACAAAATTATAAAGGGAGTAAATGAACAAATTGAACTCCAATTGAATTATTTTGCATGGTTTTGTTATTATCTTCTATTTTACTTTTGAAAATATAACTACCATTTCTAATTTCATTTATATTTAGATGAGTTCATGTAGTAATTTTGATATTTCTTTATCGTAAGTATGTAGATTTAGAAAGTATGTATTTTTCATATAATTATTGTTTTAAAGAATTCATAATCACATGTACACTTAATTCATTTTTAATAGAAAAAAGTAACTTTAATTTTGAGGTCGCCAGACAAATTTTGAGAGTTTGGTGTCAAAGCAAGCATTTATTTTTATAAAATAAACATAAAAAAAAGATAAAATATAAATACATAAAAAGTGAATACAAAATATGTGTCTTAATATGGTTGGCCGATAATGTATTACATGGACGAGGGAGGCCACCCTAAAAAAATTGATTTTTTATAGACTAAAAGACAATTTGCACCCCAAACTTTACATCCATGTTGACTTTTGCACCCCAAACCAAAAAAGGTGTCTAAGTACACCCCAAATTTCAATTACACGTAACAAAATACACTTACTTCACTTAATCAGTCAAAAGTGACCGGTTAAGGCAGTAATGTTTATTATAGAGGGGTAAGATTGGTACTTTACATTTATTTTATACAAACCCCTTCTCTCTCTCTCTCTTTGTTAAACCCATAGCAGTGTCTGATTATAAAAATTGACACCAAGATTCACTTATAAGAGGATGAACATTAGGACTATCAGTTATTTTGGCCAAAGGAAAAACATCTAAACTTGTATAATAACCTTTGTATATATCGAAGAGTTAAGATGTCATCCAAATGGAACATAACCTGGCAGCTTTCTCAAAACTAAGAAATCCAAAAGGTCCGCAGTATGAAATTTGCACAAATCATAAAATCCTTTGAAGTGAGCAAACATGGGATTTCATAAAGACGCATCAACTTCAATTGTATGTTAAAAAGACAAGAACCCATAATTATCACCATATTATTATAATTCATAAGTCTTCCTCCCAATCACCATTATTGAACTCAAGCCACTTCTTTGACTTGCAATACTTGATCAAAAAATACCATCCAATTGCCGCTAAAGTCATCAACCCACTGATCAAATAAATAATCTTTGTAGCGATTGCCATTATCAGCACCAGAAACCCAGAAGGAATCAAGCACATAATCACCAGCCCTGGCAGCCTCATCAAAACTCGATACGACCGCTTCATTACTGTAAATTTTCTCCTCAACCAAACAAAAGAAGCAAATTCCAACAACATACCCAAACTATACAAAAAATTAGCTGCACCAATTATATCAGTAAATTCCATATAGGAAACCCCCAATGTGATCACAGTAGCTAATAGTATCCCCACCCATGGAGTATCAAACCATTTCGATCGCCCGAAAAATTTAGGCAAAAATCTCAAATCCGCCATTTTTTGGGATGAATATTGGGGATTGCTATAAGGGACATGACGATAAAGGGGAGGAGATAGACTATACCGAGGAAAACAGTGACGCATAGATCCACAATCGTGTACAATTTGAAATGGGTTTTTGATGAGCTTCCATGCCCATGAACAGTGACTGCAGTTTGGGAGACTTGGAGGGGAGCAAGGTTTGAGTTAGGAAAGGCGAGAGCAAGATGAGTCAGAGACTCGAAATGGAGAGGCAAAGAGATTGATGGAGAGATTGGGAATGGAAAAGAAAGAGCTTTTAGGAGAGATGCAATTATGCTGCTGATGAAGAGAAGTGGTGGGGGGTTGAGGGGAGAAAAGGAGAGAGGTGGAGTTGGGTTCAAAATGGAGGAGAGAGTGAGGATGATGATGAATTGGAGAGGATAAGAAGGAAAATACTTAAACACCCTTCAGATCCACACGTGTTTCTTAGTCGATTACTTTTGACCGGTTAAGTGAAGAAAGTGTGCTTTTTGTTATATGTAATTGAAATTTGGAGTGTACTTAAACACCTTTTTCGATTTGGGGTGTAAAAGTCAACATGGGTGTAAAGTTTGGAGTGCAAATTGTCTTTTAGTCTTTTTTAAACTATAAAGTTTGATATTTTTACTTTGGTCCCTCAAGATTTATTAAAAAAATAAATTATATATAAGACAAAAAGGGAAGTAACAGCTACTTCATGAAAAAGCATGAGGTGACTCTCAAAACGACGTCGTTTTGCATAATTGAATACACTCCTTCTCATGTTATGTACAAAAGGGTATTTTTATAATTTTTCAAAACATTATTATTATAAAAAAGTATCTCATGTAAAAACGTGAGGTAACCTTCACATTCCGTGTCATATATAATACTATTTGAAAAATCATAAGAAACTATTATTTTTGTACCAAATGTAAGAGTTATTTCTGTAAGTCAATTCAAAATATGGACCAATTCCTATAAATCACCTTTCTCATTTTTTGAGTATCATTATAAAATTATCGAAATTTATAGTCTCTCTTTGTCCCAGTTTGTGTACTATATAGGTACATATATACTACAATACATAGAGATATTACTTCACCTAAAAAGTATAAAATTGTTCATAAAATATGGACAAAAAGTGGTGCCTCTTGACCTTAAATTATGGTTATTGATAATGTTATATCAATATTTATGTTGTTAGAACTTATGCATTTGACGACACTTTTATATTTATTTTAATAATATTTTAAATTTTAACTAATATTTTTATTTTGACAATATAATTATTATTCTAACATCAATAATTAAATTATTTATCATGTAAGACCCCAACTTTTTATGAATAAAGATTTGATTTTCTCTAAATATTATTTTGAAAAATAAGATGTGATTTGATATAATGCTATAGTTATGGGTGATATGTGCAAATTTTTCAAAATAAGCAAGTTGTCATAAAATATTCGTTTGGTCGAGAAATATTCTTTCTATCGGGAAATATTCGTACGAAAACATAATTATTGGTGGACCCCACAACGGAATGATTGTCGGATTTAGAAAGTGACAAATAACCTTTTTATAAAAATACCGGTAAAACTTTTACCGTTAACTGTTGAAATACGCGGTGATAAAAGTACAGTAATACACGTGGTTGCACAGTAACACACGATATTGCACAATACCTCTGATTATGGATTCTTACGTAAGAAGTCACTCAGTTTTATTTAATAATTGTCATAGTAGTTGTTGCATAGTATCTCGTATTATTGATTCAATTATGGTCACAGTATCATCTGCACAATATTTTATATTATAAATTGAGACGACACAATTATTCATATTATTATTTGCATTATTGACAATTTCTAGAAAGTTCTGTCGAGGAAAGGGGTTAGGTTATTTAATTGTGCGTCAATAAGAAGAAATTCTTATCAGAAAGCTACCTCTTTCTTGATAACGATCTGGTTGTCAATATTGTGAGTTATAATATTAATGAAGAATAATTGTTGAAATATCGTGTTGATTAAAAATAAGAATAATAATTGATGAGTGGAAGATGTTTGTTCAATTATTATTTTTAATTGGTATTTGTTCTATTTGATTTTGGAGGATGCGAATTGATTTACGGAAGGGTGGCCCTCAATTACCTTCAAATGAGGTATATATTTTTATTTTGATTTGGCAGACATTATTTTCAAGGAATGAATCTTATTGGCCAAATTTTCTAATGATGCAATTACTATTCAATAACTTATGAATGAGCGTGCTCCCTCATTGGTCTATATATCCAAATTGGTATACTGATAATCTTTTCTCATTGGCTAAAACTTTCAAAAGAGAATGCTGATAAGTTGAAACCCGTGAACTTCGTTCGAAATTTTTTTTGTGCGTCCGTAATTATTTTTAAATAGTGCCTTGTCATTCTCCTATAAATATGATTCTTACTTAAGAAATGAAAATCACATCAGAATCAGAGAATTCTTCTTCTATAATATTGTGCGTATTTCTTTCATAAGAATAATTTGAGTATAGCTTATAGTAAAAGATTTTTTCAAGAATATCTCTGCTATACCAGTCAGATTTACTCTCCTTCTAAGGTAAAGCATTTTTTTTGTAAGAGATATTATTTTCGTTCAATATTCGTAAAAAATATTATTTTCTTCAATACACTATATTATGTAAGTAATATTATTTCGTTTCATATTCCTAAATCTACACTTATTTTGATAAGTATTGCTTCTATACTTCCTGAAATTAGTAGAATATCCTTGAATTTTGTGTTTCATCTAGTATCGTTTTATTGAAATATTTTTCTGAACTTTCTTATTAAATTTTAATCTTTTCATGTCGGGGTACTATTCATGGGGTTCTATTCACGCGGGTACTATTTAACCGGGGTGCTATTCATAGGATACTATTCATGATAAAATTGGTTTCTTTTCTGTCCAAATTATTTTTGATACATGAATATCATTCTTGAATTTTACTCCATAATTAATTATCATGTTGACAATTTGGACATTCTTAAACCCTGGATAAATTGAATTATAAATCTTTAATATTTATCATTGATCTCACTTGATTGATTGGTATGATTATGACCAGGAATTGTATATTGGTATAATCATGACGTGTAATGTTACAGACAAATGATGTTGTGAAAGTCCTCTTTGGCCCGTAGTGCATAGATGGACAGTTATTTGGCATGATCATGACCACTAGTGATACTAACGAATATCCTTGGCCCGTAGTGCATGGATACTTCGTTGATGTGAAATATTTATTGATTTATGTTACAGAGATAAAACATTGACGATGATCTTTTAAATCATAGAAGATAGTAGACATCATGCTCTACTTGACTCTTCTAATGAATTGCTTGTTCCGCTGCAGTTGTTGATCTAAACTTGTTGTCTATTGTATTCTATCAGATTTTACACTGTTGAAGACTAAGGATAATTTATTCTACATTATCTTAGTCATAATATTCTTTATTGGGCTAGTTGAGCTCACTCTTTTCTTTCATTGTTCTCTTCATGAAATGAGAATATAGTTGGGACTAGTCGGGGAATGGAGTGATGGTCCAAGATGGTGACTTTAGTTGTAAGACCCCAACTTTTATGAATAAAGATTAATTTTTCTCGAAATATATTTTTGAATATTATGGTGTGGATTTAATATAATGTTATAGTTGTGGGTATTATTTATAAATTTTGCAAAGTAAGCAAGTGGTTATATAATATTCGATTGGTCGGGGAATATTCGTTTGAAAAGGGAATATTTGTACGATGGCACAATTATTGGTGGACCCCACAATAAAAGTATTGTCGTAGTTAGAAAATAACAGAATTATCTTTTTATAAAAATAATGGCTAAAGTTTTATCGTTAAATTGTTGAACTAACCGGTGGTAAAAGTACAAAAATACGTGTGGTTGCATAGTAGTACACGGTATTGATTATTGATGCTTACGCGATAAGTCACTTAGTTATACCCAATTATTGCTACAGTAATTTCTGCATAATATCTCTCATATTATTGATTCAATTATTGTCATAGTATCATCTGTATAATATTTATTATTATTAAATCAATAATTGAGACGACAAAGTTATTCATATTATTATTTTCAATATTGACAATGTCTAGAAGTTTTGTCAAGGAGAGGTTTGGTCACCTAATTGCGCACCAATAATATAAGACCCCAACTTATTATAAATGAAATTGAATTTCTCTATTTATTATTTTGAAATAGTAAGGGTTGAATTAATTAATGTGGTTAGTTATGAGTAAAATACGCAAATATTTCAAATAAGCATGTGGTTATAAAATATTCATTATTGTCGGGGAATATTTGTTTGGTCGCAGAATATTTTACCGTCGGGGAATATTCGTACGACGGAGCAGCCTTGTGTGGGCCCCATAACGGAAAGCGATTGGATGAAGAAAATGACAAGTATAAGTTGTATATAATTAACGGCGTAGTTGTTACCGTTAATACAGTTGGAATACCCGGTGGTTAAAACACAGTAATACGCGTTGTTGCACAGTAACACACGGTATTGCACCAATTATTGCTTCTTACGTAAGAAGGCACTACTCAATAATTGTTACAGTAATTACTGTTCAATATTTTATTTTATTGATTCAATAATTGCTACGTTGATATTTTATATTATTGTTGTTTTAATAATTGTCACTACACAGTATTTCCCATTATCAGATCAATGATTCATATGATTTTAATAATATTACTGGCAATGTCTAGAAAGTTCTGTCTAAGAAGAGGTTTGGTCACCTAATTGTGCGCCAGTAAGGAGAAATCCTTATTGGAAAGCTCCTTCTTTCCTGGAAACGGCCTGGTTGTCATTATTGTGATTCTGTAATATTATTTATAAATAATTAATTATTGATTTATATGATAAGAAAAATATTTATTTATGTGGATATAAAAGGAGGAATTTTTTAAAAAATGACAATTGTTGAAAATTGATATTTTATCTTTTCTGATAAAATAATTTATTATTATATTATAATAATATAATAATGGTGATATTTTTATAATGAATGTGTGATATATGAGTAAAAGAGGAGTAGGAGTATTTTTGTTACTAAAAATATTTAAAACATGTTTTTCATGTTTGTGGACCCCATTTCTTGACTGAAATTTGATTATAGCTTGTAAAATCGCCCGTATATGGATTTAGGTCAATTTCTGTTTGGAATTTGGAAAAAATTTAAACTTACAAAATTGTAGAGAATTGAATTTCCTATGGAAGGACATAAGATTTGAAATTTTCTGATAAAAGGGCTATTTATTATGAATTATTGAAGTTCCGGAATAATTGATTTTTGAAGTTTTAATTATTTTGTTTAATAAAAACATTTTTTGCAATTGAGTGGGCCACACATGTGTTGTAAACATGCTGAATTCAGAAGTTTAAGTGTGCGTAGAAATTTTATATATATATATTTATATATATATATATATATATTAATATTTTATTAAATTTTCTGTTTGGGTGTTCTAAGCATTTTTCTATAAATAGGTTGATTATGTTAAAATTGAAAATCACACCAGAAACTAAAGATTTCTCTCTCTATATTATCGAGCGTATTTTTGTGAGTATTTTGATACTTTGAGTGTTGCTATACGGTGCAAGTTCCTTCAGCACTATATCCAGTATTCCAGTCAGAAGTACTGTCTTTTTGAGGTAAGGGATGTTATTTTCTTCGTAAATGATATTATTCTTCAATATCATTATGCCGAAATATTGATATAAATATTATTGTGGAATTTCTACCTTTTTGTGTCGGGGTTACTATTCATGTATACGACACTATTCACCGAAAAAATGAAATTTTCTCTTCTTTGTCCCAGACATATATTTTGTTACTAAATTTGATTGTATCCATGTTTTGATCGTTATGCTTAAGTTTTACTCCACTATGGTATATTATGGGGTATTTTTGAACATGGATAAACCGAAGTACGATTCCCAAATATTTATTCTTTTGTCTCACTGGATTCATTTTTTAAAAAATATTTTTCATCATCCTCAGTCCTAAATGATGATATTACTGAATAACTTTGGCCTGTAGTGCAAAGATGAATGATTTCCTGATGAATATCTTTGGCCCGTAGTGCTAAGATGTACAGGTGTTGAGATGAACATGATCAACAAGTGATACAAATGAATATCTTTGGCCTGTAGTGCAAAGATGAATATGTGATGCCCCCAAAATAGGTATACATCACCTATTCTGAGTCGCCAAATACATGGTACAGAATAAAAATACAACTTAATTATGCAACTGTCGTGTAAAGTACGACAAAACATAAGCTGTGAGTTTTAATACAAATATTGTTGTCTAGACAATATACAAACTCAAATTCAATATTATTACATTTATTTTCCCACTATTTCGCGGAATACTGAGGATTACTAATGCTATCATCTGGTCCGTCACTCCGTTTCCCGACTAATCCCTGCTACGTTCTCATTTCCTGAAGAGAACAATGAAAGTAAAAGGGTGAGCTCAACTAGCCCAGTAAGAAATATTATGACTAAGATAATGTAGAATATATTATTGTTAGCTTTCAACAGTGTTAAACTGATATAATATAACAACCATCAAGTATAACTGCAGTGGAACAAGCAATCCATTAAAAGAGTCAAATAGAGAATAAAATCTACTATCTTTTATGATTTAAAAGGTTTTTCATCACTTTTATCGTTGGGACTCAGCTTAATAAATAATCCACATCATCGAATCACCCCTGCACTACGGCCAAGGATATTCTTTAGTATCATGACCACAATTATCCATGCACTACGGGCCAAGAATATTGCGTATTCATTAATGGTCATGATCATGCCAACAACTATTCATCAATGCACTATGGGCCAATGAGGACTTTTACCACATCATTTGTAATATTACGGTTATGATTACACCGAATAATCTCTGGTTATAATCATACCAAGTCTATCTATGCACTACAGGCCACAGATGACTTTCAACAAAATATAAACATGAGGATGATGACAATGATATAAGAATTTAATAAAACAAGTTCAAGAATTATTTTATCCAGGAATCAATAACGTCCAAATTGTCAACATGATACTGCTTTTGTGGAGTAAAATTCAAGAATGCTCAGAAGAATATTTCAATGAAAAGATACTGGATGAAGCGCAAATATCAAGGATATTCCACTAATTTCATGGAGTATAGAAGTTAAAACTTTAACCAACTGAGTATAACAAGGAATTGAATAACAAAAGAAATCACCAGGCATGCGATAGACCGCACAGGCAGGTTATTCCAACAGAATAATAAATAACGGAATCAGGTCTGGCGTAAAACGCACAGACACGATATTCCAACAGAATAATAAAGACGAAATCAGGTCCGGCGTAAAACGCATACACAGGATATTCCAATTGAATAATAAAGACGGAACCAGATCCGGCGTAGAACGCACAGACAGGATGTTCCAACAGAATGATAAATAATGGAATCAGGTCCGGCGTAAACGCACAGACAGGATGTTCCAACAAAATGATAAATAATGGAATAACAGAAGAATTTCACCAAGTATAGGGTAGCCGGCGTATACATGTTATTCCAATAGGATAATAAAGAATAGAATAACAGAAGTTCTCTTCATGGATAAGAAAGAAATAATACTCCCTACCTTGAAAAAACTGGATACTAGAATAATGAGGTAGCAGACTTCTCTTCTTCTTTCTCTCTATAATAATCAGAAGATCTCTATTGGTGCAAGTTTCGATAATTGCACGTTTTGGGGCTCGAAAAATTACAGTACAATACCTCTAACTTTTCTTTCATTTTTAATTTAGTCCTGCAAGTATTATCAAACTTGCACCACCTCCCCTAATAGTAAATAATATGAATCAATAGTTCAATCATGTGAATCAATAGTATAATCATGTGAAAAATACGAATTAAAGTATAGTACCTCCATCTATACCTCCATTTTTAACTTAGTCATACAAGTATTATCAATCTTGCACCAACTCCCCTAATAGTAAATAATGTGATTCAATAGTACATACATTTGAACAAATAGTTATATAAGCATGTGAATTAGTAGCAATTAATTGCTCTTTTATCCGATAAATTATCCGATTTATCAATATAACCCCTAGACATCAATTATCATCGGAATAGATGTCGATTTCCACTAACACTAATAATCCCAACACAATGGAACTATCAAAATTCATTTTTAATCAACAAAACTTATTCATCATTAATATTATAACCCACAATATTTAACAACCAGGTCGTTCCCATGAAAGAGGGGGCTTTCCGATAAGGATTTCTCCTTATTGACGCGCAATTAGGTGACCAAACCTCTCCTTGACAGAACTTGTAGACATTGTCAATATTGCAAATAATAATATAAATAATTTTTTCGTCTCAATTATTGATTTAATAATATAAAATATTATTAAATTATACTATGACAATAATTGAATCAATAATATGAGAGATATGATGCAGCAATTACTGTAGCAATAATTGAGTATAACTGAGTGACATCTCACGTAAGCATCAATAATCAATACCGTGTGCTACTATGCAATCACGCGTATTACTGTACTTTTAACATCGGGTGTTTCAACAGTTAACGGTAAAACTTCCACCGTTATTTT
Source organism: Panax japonicus (assembly GCA_020205505.1). Taxonomy (NCBI): domain Eukaryota; kingdom Viridiplantae; phylum Streptophyta; class Magnoliopsida; order Apiales; family Araliaceae; genus Panax; species Panax japonicus. Next base: position 82,866,650 of record CM035091.1, read on the forward strand.
CATAAAGTATTTTTGTCGTTTTCTCAATCCGACAATAATTCTGTTGTGGGGTCCACCAATGATTGTACCGTTGTACGAATATTCCCTGTTAAAACGAATATTCCCCGACCAATCGAATATTATATAACAACTTACGTACTTTGCAAAATTTGTAAATATTACCCACAACTATAACATTATATCAAATCCACACCATAATATTCAAAAATATATTTCGAGAAAATTTAATTTTTATTCAAAAAGTTGGGGTCTTACAACCTCCCATTCTTATGAAATTTCGTCCTCAAAATTAGGGTGCGTACCTGGTATGTCGAAGAGGTAAGAATATCTTGATTTCATCTCATATTCTAACTCCCAGGTTATTTCTTCCACATCGTGGTTTCTTCATAAAACTTTGACTTGAGGTATAACCTTGGAGCGTAGAATATGATCCTTTTTATCCAAGATTTTAATAGGTAACTCTTCATACGTTAAATCTTCCTATATCTCGTCTGGTTTTAATTCAATAATGTTGTTCGGGTCTTTCACATATTTACGTAACATAGATATGTGAAAAACATTATGAACACGAGACATACATGGCGGTAAAGCGAGTCTATACGCCACAGTTCCTACTCGATCGAGGATTAAAAATGGGCCAATAAATCGAGGTTTGAGTTTTCCTCTCTTTCCAAAGCTCGTAACTCCCTTCCATTGAGCAACACGTAATAACACATGATCTCCAATATCAAATTCCACGTCCTTTCGATTAAGATCAGCATAACTCTTTTGTCGATCTTGTGAGGTTTTTATACGTTGTCGGATCGTTTGAATCTTTTTCGTAGTCATACGTACCAACTCCAGTCCCAACAATGTTGCTTCACCCACCTCATCCCAGCATACTGGAGAACGACACTTTCTTTCATACAATGCCTCAAATGGAGCCATGAAAATACTTGCTTGATAACTGTTGTTGTAGGAACACTCCACCGATAGTAGGAACTTATCCTAACTTCCCTTGAAGTCAAGGACACAGAGTCTTAATAGATCTTCAAGAGTTTGAATGGTCATCTCCGACTGTCCGTCCGTCTGAGGATGATATGCCGAGCTAAATCGTAAATCCGTGCTCATAGCTTTGTGTAAACTAACCTAAAATCTTGAAGTGAATCTTGGGTCTCGATCAGAAACTATGGATACTGGCATACCATGCTGTCTTAAAATCTCGTTTATGTACATACGAGCAAGACGTTCAAGTGTATAAGTTTCTCGTATAGGTAGGAAATGAGCAGACTTGGTCAATCTATTAACAATGACCCAAATTGCATCTATGCCTTGAGAAATCTTGGAAAGACCAGTAACGAAATCCATGGTAATGTGTTCCCACTTCCATTCTGGAATTTCAAGTGGTCGCAATGGACCTTTTGGTACTTGATGCTCCGCCTTAACTCATTGACAAGTTAAACACCTTGAGATAAATTCTGCTATCTCTCTCTTCATATTGCTCCACCAAAATGTATGTCGAAGATCACGATACATTTTGGTACTCCCAGGATGGATTGTAAACGGTGTGTTGTGCGCATCCATCATGATTTTATACTTTAAATCAGGGTTGTTAGGAACATAAAGTCTGGAGTTGACTTGAAGTATTCCTTCTTCATCGATTCTTGCTTCCAGCATAGCACCTTCTTGTACTTTCTTCCTCATATGCATCAGCTCCAGGTCTATAGCTTGAGCAGCTTTAACTTTATCGATTAAAGTCGGTTCTACTCATATATTCGCCATCATCACATGGGTCCCTGGAGTCTTTATCTCTAACTTCATCCTTTGTAAGTCATACAAAATGGGCCTTTGCATTGACAATATTACACTCGTACCCGCATATGATCTTCTACTCAGCGCATCAGCTACTACGTTCGCTTTTTCAGGATGGTATTGAATAGTATGATCATAATCTTTCAACAGTTCGAGCCAACGTCATTGCCGCATGTTGAGTTCCTTTTGAGTGAAGAAATATTTGAGGCTTTTATTATCCGTATATATCTCCACTTTCTCCCCATACAGGTAATGCCTCCAAATTTTAAGCTCAAAAATGACAACTGCCAACTCTAGATCATGAGTAGGATAATTCCTCTCATATTCTTTTAGTTACCGTGAGGCATAGGCTATGACTTTCCCATGTTGCATGAGAGCACATCCTAACCCTTTGCCCGAAGCATCACTTTAGATGACAAATCCCTCCGAGCCAGATGATATTGTCAGAACAGGTGCTGAAATGAGCCTCCTCTTGAGTTCTTGAAAACTCTTCTCACATTCCATGCTCCAAACAAATTTTGCATCTTTTCGAGTCAGCTGAGTTAATGGAGTAGCGATTCGAGAAAACCCTTCTACTAATCTCCGATAATAACCAGCTAAGTCGAGAAAGCTACGTACTTCGGTCACTGATTTAGGTTGCTCCCAGCTTTGAATTGCTTCAATCTTTGTCGGGTCAACAAATATCCCATGATTTGTTATCACGTGCCCAAGGAATGCAACTTCCTCAAGCCAGAACTCGCATTTCTTCAACTTGGCATATAGCTTGTTTTCACGAAGCTTTTGGAGTATCAGCCTCAAGTGTTGCTCATGATCTTCACGGCTTTTGGAATATATGAGGATGTCATCAATAAAGACGACCAAAAAATGATCCAAATATTCCTTGAATACTCGGTTCATCATATCCATGAAGGCAGCAAGAGCATTAGTCAATCCAAAGGACATAACTAGGAATTCATAATGCCCGTACCGAGTTCTGAAAGCTGTCTTTGGAATGCCATCGGTTCTAATATTCAATTGGTGATATCCTGAACGAAGATCAATCTTTGAAAAGAATTTGGTGCCTTGCAACTGGTCAAACAGGTCATCAATACGTGGCAATGGGTACCTATTTTTTATGGTGACATGATTTAACTCCCGATAATCAATACAAAGTTGCATACTCCCATCTTTCTTCTTCACGAATAGAACAGGAGCACCCCAAGGAGACGTACTAGGACGAATGAAACCGATGTCTAATAATTCTTGCAATTGGGTCTTTAACTCCTGAAGTTCAATAGGAGTCATTCGATATGGGGCTTTGGAAATGGGTTTTGTACCGGGTTCAAGGTCGATTCAAAATTCAATTATTATCACACTATTTCATAGAATAGTGAGGACTACTAATGCTATCATCTAGCCCGTCACTCCGTTCTCCGACTAGTGCCTTCTACGTTCTCATTTCCTGAAGAGAACAATAAAAGTAAAAGGGTGAGATCAACTAGCCCAGTAAGAAATATTATAACTAAGATAATGCAGAATATATTATCGTTAGTCTTCAACAGTGTTAAATTGATACAATATAACAACCATCAAGTTTAACTGCAACGGAATAAGCAATCCATTAAAAGAGTCAAGTATAGAATAAAATCTACTATCTTTTATGATTTAAAAGATTTTTCATCACTTTTATCACTGAGACTCAGCTTAATAAATAATCCACATCATCGAATCACCCCTGCACTACGGCCAAAGATATTCTTTAGTATCACGACCACAATTATCCATGCACTACGGGCCAAGAATATTTGTGTATTCAATAATGGTCATGATCATGTCAACAACTGTCCATCAATGCACTACGGGCCAATGAAGACTTTTACCACATCATTTGTAACATTACAGTCATGATTACACCGAATAATCCCTGGTCATAATCATACCAAGTCCATCTATTCACTATAGGCCATAGATGACTTTCAACAAAATATAAACATGAGGATGATGACAATGATATAAGAATTCAATAAACCAAGTTCAAGAATTATTTTATCCAGGAACTAATAACGTCCAAATTGTCAACATGATACTTCTTTGTAGAGTAAAATTCAAGAATGCTCAGAAGAATATTTTCATGAAAAGATACTGGATGAAGAACAAATATCAAGGATATTCCACTAATTTCATAGAGTATAAAAGTCAAAACTTTAACCAACTGAGTATAATAAGGAATGGAATAACAAAAGAAATCACCAAGCATGCGATAGACCGCACAGGCAGGTTATTCTAACAGAATAATAAATAACGGAATCAGGTCCGGCGTAAAACGTACAGATAAGATATTCCAACAAAATAATAAAGACGGAATCAAGTCCGGCATAAAATGCACAGACAGGATATTCCAACAGAATAATAAAGACGGAATCAGGTCCGGCGTAGAACGCACATACAAGATATTTCAACAGAATAATAAAGACGGAATCAGGTCCGGCGTAAAACGCACAGACAGGATATTCCAACAGAATAATAAAGACGGAACCAGGTCCGGCATAAAACGCACAGACAGGATATTCCAACAGAATAATAAAGAATGGAATAACAGAAGTAATTAATATCCAATTATGAGTAAATAATACTCCCTACCTCTTCATAGATAAGAAAGAAATAATACTCCATACCTTTAGAAAAACTGGATACTAGAATAGTGAGGTATCAGACTTCTCTTCTTCTTTCTATAATTTCTCTCTATAATAATCGCTCTAAAGCTTTTGTGAATTGGTGAGAAATGAAGGAAGAATGAGCTTCTATTTATAGAAAAATATAGTTTCGATAATTGCACGTTTTGGGGCTCAAAAAATTTCAGTACAATACCTCCAACTTTTTCTTTATTTTTAATTTAGTCATGGAAGTATTATCAAACTTGCACCACCTCTCCTAATAGTAAATAATGTGATTCAATAGTAAATTATGTGAATTAATAGTTCTAGACATGTGAAAATATGAATTACAATATAGTACCTCCATCTATACCTCTATTTTTAACTTAGTCATGCAAGTATTATCAATCTTGCACCAACTCCCCTAATAGTAACAAGAATGTCAAACAATAGTATACACATGTGAACAAATAGTTATAATCATGTGAAATAATAGCAATCAATTGCTCATTTATCCGGTTAAATACCCGATTAGTCAATATAACCTCCAGACATCAATTATTATCGAAATAATTGTCGATTTTCACTAACACAAATAATTCTAACATAATGAAACCATTTTTATCAAAAATATAAAATTTGAAATTTCAAAGTTTGATTTTTTTCGAAAAAGTCAACTATTGACTTTTTGACCAAATAGTAAATTCTGGAAAATTTTGTGTTAATAGAATATTTTTACTAATTTCATCGTTCCGGACTCAAATATCACGTCCGCGTCTCCAAATTCAACTCCGAACACAACTTCAATTTTAATAACATTCATCATTAATATTATAACTCACAATATTTATCAACCAGGTCGTTCCCAGGAAAGAGGGGGCTTTCCAATAAGGATTTCTCCCTATTGGCGCGCAATTAGGTGATCAAACCTCTCCTTGATAGAACTTCTAGACATTGTAAATATTGCAATTTAATAATATGAATAATTTTGTTGTCTCAATTATTGATTTAATAAAATAACATATTATGCAGATGATACTGTGACAATAATCGAATCAATAATGCGAGAGATATGATGCAACAATTACTGTAGCAATAATTGAGTTTAACTGAGTGACTTCTCACGTAAGTATCAATAATCAATACCGTGTGCTACTATGCAACCACACGTATTACTGTATTTTTACTACTGAGTAGTTCAACAGTTAATGGTAAAACTTCCGCCGTTATTTTTATAAAGTATTTTTATCGTGTTCTCAATCCAACAATAATTTCGTTGTGGGGGGTCCACCAATTATTGTGCCGTTGTACGAATATTCCCTGTTAAAACGAATATTCCCCGACCAATTGAATATTATATAACCATTTGCGTACTTTGCAAAATTTATAAATATTACCCACAACTATAACATTATATCAAATTCACACCATAATATTCAAAAATATATTTCAAGAAAATTTAATCTTTATTCAAAAAGTTGGGGTCTTACAAATAATAATCTTAAAATTTAGAATGGAGAGAGTATAATATTTATTTAGGCTATTTTTTCCATAACTTTAATTTTTTTTTCGCTAAGAGACAATTCTTAATGGTTTGAATTTATATTTTCCCCTTAGCGATTAAAAAACGATAAGAGACAAATAAAATTTTACCAAACTACTTTACTCTCTTATCGAAAATAAGATGCGGAGTTGTTTAGATGTATTAACAGATAAACAAATACTACTTATTACCTAAGAAAAGTAAAAGTAAAATAAAAAGAGAGAAAATTCGAAATTTATCCTTAATCGCCCCATAAAATTATATAAAATAATAAATATTTTTATTTTTTAATACTAATAAATTCTATTAAATAACTTAATCTCAATGTTTTAAGTACCAAAAAAATTTATACTTTTAATTATTTTTGTTTTTTGGGACGGAGAGAAAGTATCTTTCTTCTAAAAGGAATACCATATAAAATGGACTCGTGTCCAAACACTTCTTAAAGGAAAATCCAAAGAATAAAGACGAGAATAACAGAGATAAAATACCTGTAAATTTTGACAATTTGACCGTGCCTACCATTTCCATGTACAAACAAAACAAAATACAGATACAACTCCTTTTAGCAGAAGCATTAAAATTCTAAGGATAAAGTCGTCATTTCCTCAAAGTGCATTCATTTCTCCACTTGTCCTCATCGAACACGACCAAAAGAAGGTGGATACCCATACCCTCACACCTCCTCCTTAATTTCTTCTCCCCAATCGAAACGCAAACTGAAAATTTTCTTTAGATTTGTGATTTTTCTCTCTCCTGGTTAAGTGATGAAGCGTCCAATTGTCTCCGGCGAAGATCAGGCCACCGGCGACGATAAAAAGATGAAAAAGATCAAGTTACAGGAAGAAGAACGAGTTCCGGCGAAGGAAGTGATGGAATCGGTGGTATTGGACGAGAATCTGCTGTACGAAGTGCTGAAACATGTGGACGCGCGGACGTTAGGCTCGGCGGCGTGCGTTAGCAAGCAGTGGTACAAAACGGCGCAGGATGAGCGGCTCTGGGAGCTGATCTGTACCGAACAGTGGGCCAATATCGGCTGTGGCAACCAACAGCTCCGATCTGTCGTACTCGCTCTAGGTGGATTCCGGCGACTCCATGCGCTCTATCTCTGGCCACTCTCTAAGCCTTCCTCCTCCTCCTCGTCGACTCCGTCAACGTCTGCCTGGCCGTGTCTCCCTCCGCCCCCGCCTTCGGTTGTTCCGGCGAGGTCTTCCCCCGCGGCGAAAACACGTTGGGGAAAGGATGAGGTTCATCTCTCGCTCTCTCTCCTCTCGATTCGGTACTACGAGAGGATGAATTTCAATAATAGAGGCAAATGATATGAATTCACTTCTAAATCATACTCCTTATCAATTACTTTAGTAGCGATTTCGGTTTGTTTTATGTTTAATTTCTTAGCATATTTTAATTTTTGCTGTATTATTGACATACTATGAGTTTGTATGAGTAGTAGAAGTGTAGAACTAACTATCTATCCATATCTAATTGTTATGATCGTGTTCATAATTACAATGCTGGTTGTAAGGTGATCCGTTAATTCAAACTGTATTATTGGATATTTGGATTGATATTTTTTTCCGCGAAATCCGTTTTTGATTGTAAGGTCCGATTTAAATATTTAACGAAAATTTTGTGAAAGTATACGTTTTAAATATTTTTACAAAGAATTAATATTTTTATAAGGAAATTTGATAATTTTACAAAGTTTTTTTTTTATTTTACATAAATAGTGAATGAGATTTAAATTTATGCGAGTAAAATTTTATAGACATATTATTTTTTTGTGAAAATAATAATTTTTTTTTATAATTATAGTTAGAACAATTATTATTTTGATAACTATTATTTATTCCGTCTTCTAATATAAGACGTTTTAGAGAAATATTTTTATTTATTAATATAAGACGTTTATAATTTTAAAAAAATATATTAATTACTTAGTTTATAATATTATCTCAAATAGTAAATATAAATTTGATTATCTCACTTTTTTTTGTCAAATAAATAATATTTTATTTTTTTAATACAAATATAATATAGACAATTGATATTATATTTAATGTTATATAATTATTTTTTAATAAATTTTAAAACGTCTTATATTAAGGAAAAAAATATCAAATTATCTTTATTATTGGAGTAATGTTATTATTACATAAAATTATTCACGTACACTCGTGTGTGTGTGTGTGTGTGTGTATATATATATATATATATATGACTCACATAACTTAGATTTATTGTTATTATAATTGTTATTATTGTGATGCTTTTTTTTGGAGTCGGTACAAACCGATGAGACAGAGGTGAAACTTGTGGGGGGAGTAATGAATGTTTTTGGTTAGAGCCCACAATTTTCTGGCACTTCCCTTGCTTTATTAGGTGTGAGAGTGAGAGAGAGAGGGGGTACGGAGGGATGGATGTGGATGGAAGTAAAGGATATGATTCATTAAAAAAAGTACTTCTAGTAGTAATTGATGCAATTTGTTTGGTATTCCTCATGGCACGATAAATAATTTATGTCGATATATAAAATAAATGAATAAAGATATTATTATTTTATTTTATTATTTAATATTTCACTTTGTAATTTAAATTATTATAAAATTAATGAATATATAAATCATTTCCTTACGTGTAATTAATGTACACACCGTACAAAAGAAAAGTTGTACGAGTGATGTAAGAATAGTTGTGACCTCTTAAAAAATGCTTAATTAAAATGAAATACGTGAAAATTTGTGTAATAAGATTAAATAAATTAGAGTGAAGTCATCCTTAATTGTTACATATTATATATATAAGAGTAATGTTACATTTATAATTTTCTTATATAAATATACGTTGATATTGTATTTTGACAAAAAAATTTTACAATATATAGCAATACTTTTAAGTTAATAAGTTATAAAATTTTCAAATAAATTGCGATAAAAATGACCAATTTATATGATTGATTTAGTTTAGTTTTAATCAATCATATAATTATATATACGTTGTTATGGTATGTGTCGAGGGACGAGAGACGCTGGTTAATTGGCAATTACCAGTACGAACTTTTTTTATATGGTGAGTCAGTTTGGTTTTGTTTACTAATCAAGTGCATATTTTTTATTTAATATATTTTGCTCATTATTTTTAGTGATCGATGGACCGGTTCGATTTGTCATGTATGTCAGAGAACCGTCGACTTAATTTTTAGCGACACATCGAATCGTCGCCATAACATATAAACCGTTTATCTGTTCTATAGTGACAGACCAAACTATCGCTCGGTCCATCCCTAAACATAGTGAGCATGGTATATAAAATAAATGGATATGTACTAGAAACAGACTATATATATATATATATATATATATATATATATAGCCAGCGGATCCAGTCCGGGAGTCCGGACTGGATCAAAATACGGACCGAATTTTTTTTTTTTTTTTTTTTGTAGAACAACTAAAAAAAAAATAAAAATTTATGGAACTGAAATTTTTCAATAATACAGTGTTTTGGGTGTGTTTTTAATACCTACACCAACCAATGTATGTACAGTCTGCCCAGACTGTACAGACATGTTTTGTTATAGGCATCCAAATCACGCCCAAAACACTGTATAATGTAAAAATTCCAATTCCATAAATTTTTTTTTTAGTTGTTTCAAAAAAAAAAAAAAAAAAGGTCCGGATTTTAACAAAATCCGGGAGTCCGAACCTGATCCGGACTCATATATATATATATATATATATAGTCTCTATCCACAGCAATCGGTTGTTGGGGAGCAATCCATTTTGGCCAGCCGCTAGAAACTCTACCGGCTTTAGATAAAAAAATTTATAAGCCGGTAGAGCTTGTAGCGGCTGGCCAAAATAGGTAGCTCCCAAACAACCGGTTGCTGTGGATGGAGATCCATATATATATATATATATATATATATATATATATATAGTCATATATAGTTATATTTTACGCATATGTTATCTGAGGGCACTATTTCAGTTAACAGATCTGTGACAGTTCATTCAATTAATGGAGTGTTGAGATTAAATTTGGTCTGGGCCTGGCCGCACCTACTAGATGCAGCCAGTGCAACTCCTTCTTACGACCAGACTAATGACTATTATGCCCTCATTTTGACTTTTCAGCCCTGCGGCCAGTTTAAAAAGTCAAAATATTGACTATTACGCATAATATGGAATAAATGAGTAATATAATTAATATACTCAAATATCTCAACATAATAATAAGAATAAAAAAAATAACAAACTAAAAAAATAATATTTTTTAAGTTTAAGAAAAAATATCAAACTAAAATTTTTTTTTTAAGAAAAAAAATATATTAAACTTAAAAAGTTTGATATCAAAATATCAAATTAGTGTACTCCAATATTTTTAAGTTTGATATTTTTTTAAAACTTAAACAATAATTTTTTAAGTTTAAGAAAAAAATATCAAACATAGAAATATTGATATCAAAATAAATTTAGTTTACTCCAATATTTCTAAATTGGATATTTTTTCAAACTTAAACAATATTTTTTTAAGTTTAAGAATAAAAATCAAACTTAAAAAGTTTGATATCAAAATATCAAATTTAGTGAACTCCAATATTTCTAAGTTTGATATTTTTTTCTTCTTAGTATTATGTTGAGATATTGAAGTACATTAAATAAATTACTTGTATGTTCCATCTTCAGTGTAAGAACCCAACTTTTAAATAAAAATAGATTTTCTATAATTATCATTTTTGAATATTATGGAATGAATTTAATGTTATAGTTGTGGGTAATATTTATAAATTTTGCAAAGTATGCAAGTTGTCATATAATATTCGATTGGTCAGGGAATATTCATTTTAAACAGAAAATATTCGTACGACGACAAAATTATTGGTGGACCCCACAACAGAATTATTGTCGGATTGAGAAAACGACAAAAAAATATTTTTATTAAAAATAACGGCGGAAGTTTTACCGTTGATACTGTTGAACTACTGGGTAGTAAAAGTACAGTAATACGCGTTGTTGCATAGTAGCACACGATATTGATTATTGATATTTATGTGAGAAGTCGCTCAGTTTGATTCAATTATTGTCGATTAATAATATGAATTATTATAGCGATGATGACGTTTTGTTTTATTCGTATTATTAACGTAATAAAATAGAAACATCTTTTTATATAAAACAGAATACTTTATTAAAGTTATTTTATAAATAGAATATATTATATTTTATTATTCATAATATTGCATAGTGTTGCATAGTAAAAATCTTTTTATATAAATAGAATATATTATATTTTATTTAAAAGATTTTTCTTTAAATATGGATCGTCAGATTAAAGTAAATCAATCTGGACCGTTCATGGATTAGTTACTATGCATTCCATTTTTCTATAAATAGAAGCTCATTCCTTCATTATTTTCTTACGAATTCACTGAACTCTAGAGAGAGAAACTATAAAGAGATAGAAGAAAAGCTTTCTGCTACTTAACTTTTCTCTTCCCATATCCAGTTTCTATTACGGTAAGGGTGTTATTCTTTCTTATTCATGAAGAGAACTGTTGTTATTCCATTTCTTATTATTCTGTTGGAATAACCTGTATACGCGGTCTACCCTATACTTGGTGACATTCTTCTATCATTCTGTTGGAACATCCTGTCTGTGTGTTTTACACCGGACCTGGTTCCGTCTTTATTATTATTCCGTTGGAACATCCTGTCTGTGTGTTTTACACCGGACCTGGTTCCGTCTTTATTATTATTCCGTTGGAACATCCTGTCTATGTGTTTTACACCGAACCTGGTTCCGTCTTTATTATTCTGTTGGAACATCCTGTCGGTGCAAATTTTGCCTGACCTGGTTCCGTTATTATTATTCTGTTGGAATAACCTGTCTATGCGAAGTACCACATGCATGGTGATTTCTGTTGTTATTCCATTCCTTATTATACTCAGTTGGTTAAAGTTTTGACTTCTATACTCCGTGAAATTAGTAGAATATCCTTGATATTTGCGCTTCATCCAGTATCTTTTCATGGAAATATTCTTCTGATCATTCTTGAATTTTACCCCACAAAACAGTACCTTATTGACAATTTGGACGTTATTGGTTCTTGGACAAATTAATTCTTGAACTTGTTTTATTGAATTCTTATATCATTGTCATCATCCTCATGTTTATATTTTTTTGAAAGTCATCTGTGGCCTGTAGTGCATAGATGGACTTGGTATGATTATGACCAGGGATTATTCGGTGTAATCATGACCGTAATGTTACAAATGATGTGGTAAAAGTCCTCATTGGCCCGTAGTGCATTGATGGACAGTTGTTGGCATGATCATGACCATTGATGAATACACAAATATCCTTGGCCCGTAGTGCATGGAATTTGTGGTCGTGACCCTAATGAGCATCCTTGGCCATAGTGCAGGGATGATGTGGATTATTTATTAAGCTGAGTCTCAGCGATAAAAGTGATTAAAAACTTTTTAAATCATAAAAGATAGTAGATTCTATTCTCTACTTGACTCTTTTAATGGATTGCTTGATCCGCTGCTGTTAAACTTGATGTTGTTATATTTTATCAGTTTAATACTGTTGAAGGCTAACGATAATTTATTCTGCATTATCTTAGTCATAATATTTCTTACTGGGCTAGTTGAGCTCACCCTTTCTTTCACTGTTCTCTTCAGGAAATGAGAACATAGCAGGGACGAGTCGGGGAGCGGAGTAATGGTCCAGAGGATAGCATTAGTAGTCCTCACTATTCTGTGAAATAGTGTGATAATAATTGTAATGAGGGGTCCTTTTGAGTTTATATAATCTCTAGTAGACAATATTTGTATTCAAACTCACAATTTATGTTTTGTCGTATTGTACACGACAGTTGTATTAGTAAGTTGTATTTGAATTCTGTACCATGTATCTGGCGACCCAAGATGGGTGATGTATACCTAATTTTGGGGGCGTCACAGTTGGTATCAGAGCTTAGGGATATGATCCCTAGCTAAGATGTGAGACTAGAACTAGGAGGGGAGAGACGGGGAATTCCTTCGCTAGTATGACCTACTTAAATTTATTTTGTATTTAAATTAGTTGGTCAAAGTTTAGAGATATTATGTTACATGTCAATTAATCTTTGTTTTGTGGCAGTATCTGAAAATGACTTCCGAAAATATTGAGAATAACAATAGAGCACAAGAGACCGTTGAGTCTCCACATATCAATAATCAGGAGAATGTGCATCAGGAAGGCGACAATCCTCATGACCAAATGATGAATGATGGATTGTTCAGAGGCTTTATGCAATTCATGCAACAGCAAGCGAGAGCGGCTCCTGTTCAAAATATAGGTGGAAACACTGGAAATTCTCGGGCGGTCACCGCTAAACAGTTCAAGGAGCTGGGACCACCGGAGTTTAAGGGAGAGCCAAAACCACTTATTGCGGAAGCATGGATAAAGCAGATCACCAAAATATTTGATGTCTTGGGATGCTCCGAGGAGCAAAAGGTTCCCTTTGCCGCCTTTATGTTGCGCGGAGAGGAAGATTACTGGTGGGAATCGGTAAAACGGACTCAACCTGCCGTACTGAAGATGTCTTGGGAGAAGTTCCAAGAGCTGTTCAATGAAAAATACTTTCCCGAAAGTATCTGTCACATGAAGGAGGTGGAGTTTATCAAATTGGAGCAAAATAATATGACCGTGTCGCAATACGAGGCAAAATTTGCGGAGTTATCCCGGTTTGCGTCCCACTTGGTGGATAATGAAGAGAGAATGGCACGATTGTTTTTAAGAGGTTTGAAGCCGGAGATACGTCAACATCTTATTTCTCATAAACTGTGTTTGTATTCAGATGTTGTAAATAGGGCTCAGTTGGTAGAGCGCGATAACGAGTCAACGCAATCAAAAGAGAGCAGCCGGCAAAATGATAATACAAGTGAGAGCAGTCATCGAAGCGGTGACAACAAGCGTGGAGGAAATCATCAGGCCAGAAATGGTAATCACTTCGGTGGTAATCAGGGCCAAAACAATAAGAATGGACATTTCAAGAAGAGGAGATTCAACAATGATGGAAAGACGTCAGCATCAGCAACCGTTGTTAAGGAAGGAGAAAGACCACCTATCATATGCTTCAAATGCGGAGGGGAGGGACACATCAGTCCAAATTGCGCGATGCCGTCCAAAACATGTTATAATTGTGGAAGAGAAGGCCACTTAGCCCGATTTTGTCGTTCACCGAAGACAAATTCAACTAGGATGGAGGCACCAAAGGCTGTCCCAGAAAAGTCAAAGCCGGTAGTGCAAGGGAGAGCGTTTGTTGTGACCTCCCAGAAAGCAAGGAACCCGCATGAGGTCATCACGGGTAAGCTTATCATAAACTCTAGCGAAGTCTACACTTTATTTGATACCGGTTCTACCCATTCTTTTATTTCTCCTACTTGCGCTCAACGATTAAATTTGACTCCGGAGAAATTAGACTTTGACTTATCTGTGGAAACTCCGTTAGGAGAAACCTTCATTACATCCACGATTTATAAGTCTTGTTTGGTTCAAGTTGGTACCCACGCATTACCTGTCGATCTTGTCTCCTTAAAAATATTTGCATTTGACGTGATTCTAGGGATTGATTGGTTAACTACTCATCATGCAAAAATTGATTGTTTTCGTAAGGTTGTTAGCTTTCATATTCCTAATCGACCTATTATGCGAATTCAAGCAACCAAACCATTAAAATCAATCACTGTCATCTCAAGCCATAAAGCTATTCGTTTATTGAAAAACGGATGTCAAGCTTTCTTAGCTCATGTCACAGATCTAAACAAAAATACGTCAGTTTTGAATAATATTTCTATTGTTAATGAATTCCTTGACGTATTCCCTGAAGAACTTCTTGGCCTACCCCCAGAGCATGAAATTGAATTTTGTATCGACCTTGAACCCGGTACAAAACCCATTTCCAAAGCCCCATATCGAATGGCTCCTATTGAACTTCAGGAGTTAAAGGCTCAACTGTAGGAATTGTTAGACATTGGCTTTATTCGTCCTAGTACTTCTCCTTGGGGTGCTCCTGTTCTATTCGTGATGAAGAAAGATGGGAGTATGCGACTTTATATTGATTATCGGGAGTTAAATAATGTCACCATAAAAAATAGGTATCCATTGCCACGTATTGATGACCTGTTTGACCAGTTGCAAGGAGCCAAATTCTTTTCAAAGATTGATCTTCGTTCCGGATATCACCAATTGAAGATTAGAACCGATGACATTCCAAAGACGGCTTTCAGAACTCGGTACGGGCATTATGAATTCCTAGTCATGTCCTTTGGATTGACTAATGCTCCTGCTGCCTTCATGGATATGATGAACCGAGTATTCAAGGAATATTTGGATCACTTTGTGGTCATCTTTATTGATGACATCCTTATTTATTCCAAAAGCCGTGAAGATCATGAGGAACACTTGAGGCTAATACTCCAAAAGCTTCGTGAATACAAGCTTTATGCCAAGTTGAAGAAATGCGAGTTCTGGCTTGAAGAAGTAGCATTCCTTGGGCACGTGGTATCAAGTCATGGAATATCTGTTGATCCAGCAAAGATTGAAGCTATTCAAAGCTGGGAGCAACCTAAATCAGTGACCGAAGTACGTAGCTTTCTCGGCTTAGCTGGTTATTATCGGAGATTCGTAGAAGGGTTTTCTCAAATCGCTACTCCACTAACTCAGCTGACTCGAAAAGATACAAAGTTCGGTTGGAGCGAGGAATGTGAGAAGAGTTTTCAAGAACTCAAGAGGAGACTCATTTCAGCACCTGTTCTGACAATACCATCTGGTTCGGAGGGATTTGTCATCTACAGTGATGCTTCGGTAAAGGGTTAGGATGTGTTCTCATGCAACATGGGAAAGTCATAGCCTATGCCTCACGAAAACTCAAAGAATATGAGAGAAATTATCCTACTCATGACCTAGAGTTAGCAGCTGTTGTCTTCGCACTTAAAATTTGGAGGCATTACTTGTATGGGGAGAAAGTGGAGATCTTTACGGATCATAAAAGCCTCAAATATTTCTTCACTCAAAAGGAACTCAACATGCGACAACGACGTTGGCATGAACTGTTGAAAGATTATGATCATACCATCCAATACCATCCTGGAAAAGCGAACGTGGTAGCTGACGCATTGAGTAGAAGGTCATATGCGGGTGCGAGTGCAATATTGTCAACGCAAAGGCCCATTTTCTATGACTTGCAAAGAATGAAGATAGAGATAAAGACTCCAAGGACCCACGTTATGATGGCGAATATACGAGTAGAACCGACTTTAATTGATAAAATTAAAGCTGCTCAAGTTACAGATCCGGAGCTGATGCGTATGAGGAAGAAAGTACAAGAAGGTGCGATACCGGAAGCAAGAATCGATGAAGAAGGAATACTTTGAGTCAACTCCAGACTTTGTGTTCCTAACGACCCTGATTTAAAGTATAAAATCATGATGGAGGCGCACAACACACCGTTTGCAATCCATCCTGGGAGTACCAAAATGTATCATGATCTTCGACATACATTTTGGTGGGGCAATATGAAGAGAGAGATAGCGCTTTTTATCTCAAGGTGTCTAACGTGTCAACGAGTCAAGGCGGAGCATCAAATACCAAAAGGACCATTGCAACCACTTGAAATTCCAGAATGGAAGTTGGAGCACATTACCATGGATTTCGTTACTGGTCTTCCCAAAGTTTCTCAAGGCATAGATGCGATTTGGGTCATTGTTGATAGATTGACAAAGTCTGCTCATTTCTTACCGATACAAGAAACTTATACACTTGAACGTCTTGCTCGTATGTACATAAACGAGGTTGTAAGATTGCATGGTATGCCAGTATCCATAGTTTCTGATCGAGACCCAAGATTCACTTCGCGATTTTGGGTTAGTTTGCAAAAAGCTATGGGCACAGATTTACGATTTAGCTCGGCATATCATCCTCAAACAGACGGACAGTCAGAGAGGACTATTCAAACTCTTGAAGATCTATTAAGACTCGGTGTCCTTTATTTCAAGGGAAGTTGGGACAAGTTCTTACCATTGGTGGAGTTTTCCTACAACAACAGTTATCAATCAAGTATTGGCATGGCTCCGTTCGAGGCGTTGTATGGAAGAAAGTGTCGTTCTCCAGTATGTTGGGATGAGGTGGGTGAAGCAACGTTGTTGGGACCGGATTTGGTATGTATGACTACGGAAAAGATTCAAACGATCCGAAAATGTATAAAAACCTCACAAGATCGACAAAAGAGTTATGCTGATCTTCATCGAAAGGACGTGGAATTCGATATAAGAGATCATGTGTTGTTATGTGTTGCTCCATGGAAAGGAGTTACGAGATTTGGAAAGAGAGGAAAGCTCAATCCTCGATTCATCGGCCCATTTTTAATCCTCGATCGAGTAGGAACTGTGGCCTATAGACTCGCTTTACCGCCAAGTATGTCTCGTGTTCATAACGTTTTTCACATATCCATGCTACGTAAATATGTGAAAGACCCGAACCACATTATTGAGTTAGAACCAGATGAAATAGCGGAAGATTTAACGTATGAAGAGGTTCCTGTTCAAATCTTGGATAAGAAGGAACATATTTTACGCACCAAGGTTATACCTCAAGTCAAAGTTTTGTAGAGAAACCACGATGTTGAGGAAATGACTTGGGAGTTAGAATCTGAAATGAAATCAAGGTATCCTTACCTCTTCGACATACCAGGTACGTACCCTAATTTCGAGGGAAAAATTTCTTAAGAAGGGGAGGTTGTAAGAACCCAACTTTTAAATAAAAATGGATTTTCTATAATTATCATTTTTGAATATTATGGAATGAATTTAATGTTATAGTTGTGGGTAATATTTATAAATTTTGCAAAGTATCCAAGTTGTCATATAATATTCGATTGGTCGGGGAATATTCGTTTTAAACAGAAAATATTCGTACGACGACAAAATTATTGGTGGACCCCACAACAGAATTATTGTCGGATTGAGAAAACGACAAAAAAATATTTTTATTAAAAATAACGGCGGAAGTTTTACCGTTGATACTGTTGAACTAATGGATAGTAAAAGTACAGTAATACGCGTTGTTGCATAGTAGCACACGGTATTGATTATTGATATTTATGTTAGAAGTCGCTCAGTTTGATTCAATTATTGTCGATTAATAATATGAATTATTATAGCGATGATAACGTTTTGTTTTATTCGTATTATTAACGTAATAAAATAGAAATATCTTTTTATATAAAACAAAATACCTTATTAAAGTTATTTTATAAATAGAATATATTATATTTTATTATGCATAATATTGCATAGTGTTTTGCATAGTGTTGCATAGTAAAAATCTTTTTATATAAATAGAATATATTATATTTTATTTAAAAAATTTTTCTTTAAATATGGACCGTCAGATTAAAGTAAATAAATCTGGACCGTTCATGGATTAGTTACTATGCATTCCATTTTCCTATAAATAGAAGCTCATTCCTTCATTATTTTCTTACGAATTCACTGAACTCTAGAGAGAGAAACTATAGAGAGATAGAAGAAAAACTTTCTGCTACTTAACTTTTCTTTTCCCATATCCAGTTTCTGTTACGGTAAGGGGTGTTATTCTTTCTTATTCATGAAGAGAACGGTTGTTATTCCATTTCTTATTATTCTGTTGGAATAACCTGTATACGCGATCTACCCTATACTTGGTGACATTCTTCTATCATTCTATTGGAACATCCTGTCTGTGTGTTTTACACCGGACCTGGTTCCGTCTTTATTATTATTCCGTTGGAACATCTTGTCTGTGTGTTTTACACCGGACCTGGTTCCGTCTTTATTATTATTCCGTTGGAACATCCTGTCTGTATGTTTTACACCGGACCTGGTTCCGTCTTTATTATTATTCCGTTGGAACATCCTGTCTGTGTGTTTTACACCGGACCTGGTTCCGTCTTTATTATTCTGTTGGAACATCCTGTCGGTGCAAATTTTGCCTGACCTGGTTCCGTTATTATTATTCTATTGGAATAATCTGTCTATGCGAAGTACCGCATGCATGGTGATTTCTGTTGTTATTCCATTCCTTATTATACTCAGTTGGTTAAAGTTTTGACTTCTATACTCCGTGAAATTAGTAGAATATCCTTGATATTTACCCTTCATCCAGTATCTTTTCATGGAAATATTCTTCTGATCATTCTTGAATTTTACCCCACAAACAGTACCTTATTGACAATTTGGACGTTATTAGTTCTTGGATAAATTAATTCTTGAACTTGTTTTATTGAATTCTTATATCATTGTCATCATCCTCATGTTTATATTTTTTTGAAAGTCATCTGTGGCCTGTAGTGCATAGATGGACTTGGTATGATTATGACCAGGGATTATTCGGTGTAATCATGACCGTAATGTTACAAATGATGTGGTAAAAGTCCTCATTGGCCCGTAGTGTATTGATGGACAGTTGTTGGCATGATCATGACCATTGATGAATACACAAATATCCTTGGCCCGTAGTGCATGGAATTTGTGGTCGTGTCCCTAATGAGTATCCTTGGCCGTAGTGTAGGGATGATGTGGATTATTTATTAAGCTGAGTCTCAGCGATAAAAGTGATTAAAAACTTTTTAAATCATAAAAGATAGTAGATTCTATTCTCTACTTGACTCTTTTAATGGATTGCTTGATCCGCTGCTGTTAAACTTGATGTTGTTATATTTTATCAGTTTAATACTGTTGAAGGCTAACGATAATTTATTCTGCATTATCTTAGTCATAATATTTCTTACTGGGCTAGTTGAGCTCACCCTTTCTTTCACTGTTCTCTTCAGGAAATGAGAACATAGCAGGGACGAGTCGGGGAACGGAGTAATGGTCCAGAGGATAGCATTAGTAGTCCTCACTATTATGTGAAATAGTGTGATAATAATTGTAATGAGGACTCCTTTTGAGTTTGTATAATCTCTAGTAGACAATATTTGTATTCAAACTCACAGTTTATGTTTTGTCGTATTGCACACGACAGTTGTATTAGTAAGTTGTATTTGAATTCTGTACCATGTATCTGGCGACCCAAGATGGGTGATGTATACCTAATTTTGGGGGCGTCACATTCAGCGTAATAGTTAATATTTTGGCTTTTCAAACTAGCTGTGTGACACCCCCAAAATAGGTATACATTACCCATTCTGAGTCGTCAAATATATGGTACATAAATCAAATACAAACTTCTTTTATTCAATATGACAACAACGTAGCTTAGAGTTTTTACACGAATATTATCTCATTAACAATATTCAAACTCAAATGAAGTTCTCATTACAATTATTATCACACTATTTTATAAAAATAGATAGGACTAGTATTGCCACCATCTCGGACTATCACTCCGTTCTCCGACTAGTCTCGGCTACATTCTCATTTCCTCAGAAGAAGACTGGATACTGGAATAGTGAAGTAATGGAATACTCTTCTTCTTTCTCTTTATAACTTCTCTATCTATAATTGCTCTTGTGAGTCTTAGTGACTTGATGAGAATATTGAAAGAAGAATGAGCTTCTATTTATAGAAAAACATAGTTTCGATAATTTCACGTTTTGGGGCTCGAAATATTACAGTATAATACATTCATCTTTTCCTTCATTTTTAATTTAGTCCTGCAAGTATTATTAAATTTGCACCACCTCCCCTAATAGTACATCATGTGAATCAATAGTACATTCATGTGAATCAATAGTTCTATACATGTGAAAAAAATATAATTACAGTATAGTGCCTTCATTTATATCTCCATTTTTAATTTAATCATGCACGTATTATCAATCTTGCACCACCTCCCCTAATAGTACATGCATGTGAATCAATAGTACACACATGTGAACAAATAGTTATAAACATATGAATTAATAGCAATTAATTGCTCATTTATCCGATTAATTACCCGATTGGTCAATATAATCCAAATAAATTTCGATTTCCACTAACACTAATAATCCCAACATAATGAAAAGGTAAATTAGGATACAAGATTTTAGGAGAGAATGATTTGATAGGCAGAGTAACAGATGACTTATATTTGGAAATATAATAAGGAATATAGCGTAACTAGTTGTATCATGTGCCTCCGATACTGTATGAACGGTGTGATTTATCCGATCCCAAACTTTGGACAACCCAAATAATTTATTGAGTGAACGAGAAATTCAAAATCATTTGTATTTTATTTGATAAATAATGAAAGAAATGAACAAGAGTTATGAGACATTGATGAAGACCAACAATCAGGAACCGTTACTTTTGAGGAGGATTTTAAAGTTTAAAAATCACACTGAGTTGGAAAAGTTGGATTATTCTGTAATTTTTGTATCATATCAACATATGGGAAAATGGACTCTACAAATTGGACATGGCGTGAGATATAGACCTAATTTGTCTCCAAATTAAGAAAATAAATTCCTTGTAATTTGTCGCCACACCTAGAAAAATACATGCATGGAACAGTTCTTGCAGAAAATTTGGAGGTTTGGGAAGTAACCAAATTTAGGTAGTAAAAATAATCAATGATTTTAATAAGAGAGAAATCAAGGAGGTGACCAAACAAACATTCAAAAAGAAGAATTAAATTGAAGAAGTTTTGATGGCAATCTATTGTCTAAATATATGGAATAATTCATGGCTTCAGCCCAATGATGTGGGGGAATTTCAGACTGAAAGAGAAGACATCTAGTAATGTTAGCAAGATGACGATGCTTTCTCTTAGCACTTCTATTTTACTGAGGGGTATGTCGACAAGAAATTCGATGGAGAATTCCATGTTGATGCAAATATGTTTCAAATTTGTTGCTAGTGAATTCACCACCTCCATCACTTTGAAATGAAAAGAGAGAACAATTGAATTGATTATTAATCATGAAATGAAATTCTTGAAATTTATCAAATACTTCATGTTTATGACGTAACAAATAAATACAACTAAATTTGGTAAAATCATTGAGAAATAAAACATAATACAAAAACCCATAAATGTATTTACATGTGGCTTGTCATACATTAGAATGAACAAGATAGAATGGTTTATGTGAATGCGTAAAAAATTCATCAAAAGATAATTTGGATTGCTTTCCTAAATGGAAAACATTACAAGAAGAAGAATCATAAGATAGAGAGGAAGAAATACAATTATTCTTAGATAATATATTTAAAATAGCTGGTCAAGGATGCCCAAGCCGTTAATGCCAAATTTAGACCAGGAGACAATAGCAGAAAATGCAGGTAGATATGGTGGAAAATCTGAATCTGAGAACGGAAGATGAATCGGAAATAGGAAACCAGAGTTACTGTAATTGAGAAGAGGAGCTTGAGTTTTCTTATCCTTCACAAATAAACCACTTTCAGTAAATTCAAAGAGATAATTATTATCCTCACAAAAACGATGAACAAAAAGAAGATTATTTTTAAGAGATGGCACAAGAAGAATATTTTTATGGATAAAAGTATGATTTGAAGTAGAAAAAGAGACGATACCAAAATATGAAGATTACTTTTTCTGTATCATTATAAGGAGAGAGAGAGAGGTAAAGATACCTGCATCACTAGTTATATGTGAAGAGGCTCCAGTATCAGCATACCAATGAGTAGATGGAGCATTAGGCATTTGCATTGCCATAAAAGACTTGGGAGCATTTGAGGGTGCGAAGATATGATTGTAGCGATTACAACACTCAAGGGTAGAATGATTCCATTTATTACATATCTGGTATTGCACATTAATTATAGGTGTGAGTGTTTGATGATACAAAAGTATCGTTGAACTGATTGCGACAAACAAGAGCAGAATGATTCCATCTGTTACAAATTTAACATTGAATGCCAAAATTGGGATAATTTGAATTAGGAGGGCGGCCAAGAACTCCATCGGGAAAAGGAGAAGAATTTGAAAATTTACTATTATTTGGATTGTACGGTTGTCGGCCTTTGTCACGAGAAGAACAACGACCATGATTGACATTTGGGTGTGGAAAACCACCTATTTGTGGATTCCGAAATTGGTGGCCTCATCCAATAGAGGTAGTGAGGGCTGGAACAACGGTAAACATGGAAGTAGAATTTTCCTTGAAATTGTTATTTTCAACATGAGTCTCTTCACTGAGAAGAAGAGGACGAAGAGATAGCAAAGTAGGAAATGGGCGAGTGTTCTTCATTACTGTAAAAAATGTAGAATAGCTTGTTGGGAGCCCATTAAGAATTTGAATGACAAGATATTCATCCGAGACAAGTTTGCCAATAGTTGCAAGAGACGAAGACAAAAATATAATTTTGCTGTAAATAGGAATCCATGGACAAGTCGAGCTTAGAAAAATTCTAAACTTTTTCCTTGATATGCATGAATTTAGAAGAGACATTATCAAGAAATATTTGGTCAAGTGTGGTCCAGGCCTCATAAGAGGTGTTTTTGAAAATATTGCCTTGTATTTAATTGCCTTTGGTTGGTAGTTGGGGGATGACATTCATAATGAGAATTAGTTGTTAGTGGTTGGGGGATGAAATTCAAGGTCATTATAAAGCAAGAGAGGTAGAGAGAAAACAAACATTTAATTTATTTCTCAGTTGAGAGTTTGTATTCTCTATATTATTTTCATAGTGGATTTCTGAGATCTCTTCCCATGGTTTTTCCTAGTTGGGTTTCCACGTAATATTCTTGTGTTATTATTTTATATCTCATGTGACGCCCCTAAAATAGATATACAACACCAATTCTGAGTCGCCAAATACATGGTACAATTAAAAAGCAAACTACGACTTCAATAATACAATTGTCGTGCAAAATACGACAACACATACTATGAGTTTAAATACAAATATTATCTTCTAGACTTGAATCAAACAAGATTTATAAACAGTGGATGTGATGAAAGTTTCTCCTAACGGAGTTTCCACAGATAGGTCAAAGTCTAATTTCTCCGGAGTCAAGTTTAAACGTTAAGCACAAGCAGGAGAGATAAATGAATGGGTAGCACCGGTATCAAGTAAGGTATAAACTTCGCAAGAATTTATAAATAGCTTACCCGTGATCACCTCGTTTGGGTTCCTCGCATTTTGACCAGTTACAATAAACGCTCTTTCAGGAACCGTTGACATTGACTTTTCTGGGACAGTCTTTTGAGTTACCGTCCTTGCTGAACTAGGTTTTTCTACCATACAATCTCGAGCGATATGTCATTCCTTTCCACAATTATAACATACCTTGAACTGTTGTGGGCAGTTTGGACTGGTATGTCCCTCTTTCCCGCATTTATAGCATATGACCGGTGGTCGTTCTCCTCCCTTAGAACCAGTTGCTGCCGGCACTGTCGTCTTCACATGGTCGTTGTTAAATCTCCTCCTGACTCGCTTCTTCTATTTTCATGGCCATGATTACCACCAGAGTGGTTACCATTTTTGTCCGTCTTTTTCTTTCTTCGCTGGTTATCGTTGTTTTGTTGATTGCTATCTCCAGTATAATCCTGATTGTGGTCCCTCGGTTGACCGTACTCGTTATCTCGCTCTAATAATTGAGCCCTGTTTACAACATATGAGTAGAGAGAAAATTTATGAGAAATGAGATACTGACGTATGCCGGGTTTCAAACCTCTAAGAAACATCCGCGTCATACGTTCCTCATTCTCCACCAAATGAGGTGCAAACCTGGATAACTCTGCAAACTTTACCTCGTACTGAGACACCAGTCATGTTGTTTTGTTCTAATCTGATGAACTCCACTTCCTTCATATGACGAACACTTTCAGGAAAGTATTTGTCATTAAATAGTTTCTGAAACGTCTCCCAAGACATGCTGAGTGCGGCTGGATGGGTACGCTTCACAGACTCCCACCAGTAGTCTGCCTCACCACGGAACATAAAGGTGTCAAATGGGACCTTCTGTTCCTCCGTGCATCCCAAGACATCGAATATCTTGGTAATTTGCTTGACCCATGTTTCCACCATGATCGGATCTGGCTTTCCCTTAAATTCTGGTGGTCCCAACTCTTTGAACTGCTTGGCTGTGACAACCCGTAAATTGCTATCATTTCCTCCTGTATTTTAAACACGAGTCTCCCTCGTCTGATTTTGCATGAACTGCAAAAAGCTTCTAAACATCCCATCGTTCATCATCTGCTCAATGGTGTTGTTCACAGGAGGAACATTTCCAGCCTGTTGCACGTTCTCCTCGTTGGTGAGTACAAGCGTCTCCACGGTCTCATTTCCACTGTTAATATTTTCAGTCGACATTCTCAAATACTGTCATAAAACAAGGGTTAATTAAGGAAATCAATATATCACATAATATCCCTATATACTGACTAACTAACAAATAAGCTTAGGTAGGACACACTAGCGAAGGATTTACTCGTCTCTCCCCTCCTAGTTTTATTCCCCGATCTCCGCCAGAGATCATATCCCTAAGCTCTGATACCAACTGTGACTCATGTCCCAACCGTGGACAGCACCTCACAGTGGTACCTATCAGTTTGCCACCGCAGAACGGCGTCCCTTAAGGAGAGTCTGGCTTCGGTGCATCCCCCATCAATAGGAAGTCACCAGCAAGAGGCTCGGGGCTCTTTACTTATAGCTCGGATACCAACTGTGATGCCCCCAAAACAGGTATGCATCACCCATTCTGAGTTGTCAATGCATGGTACAGAAATAACTACAACTTTATTATTACAACAGTAAAACTGTGAGTTTGAATACAAACATTATCTTCTAGACAATATCTATACTCAAATATATCCTCATCACATTTATTGATACATTATTTTACAAAAATGGTGAGGACTACTAAACAAATTTCTCTAGAACCTTCATTCCATACCCCGACTAGTACCCTCTATATTCTCACCTCCTGAGAAGAAAAATGGAACAAAAAGGAAAAGGGTGAGCTCAACTAGCCCAGTAAAGAATATTATGACTAAGATATTATACAACAAATTATCGTTAGTCTTCAACAGGGAAAAATATAATAGAATACAATAGACAACAAGTTTTAAATCAATATTCGTAATGGAAATAATAATTCAATAATAATTCAACCAGTAAGAATGTACTTGATTATATACAATCGGATGTGAGGGGCCCGATCAAGCATACATCAATGGGTGGAGCCCATTATTTTGTCAGCTTCATAGATGACTACTCCATAAATGTGTGGGTGTATTTTATGAAGCATAAATCCGAGGTTTTCAGAATCTTTAAGCAATGGAAAGATAAGGTAGAAAATTAGAACAGAAAGAAACTTAAGTATTTCAGATCAGATAATGGCACGGAATACAAAGACAGATCATGACTACAGTTCTTCCAAGATGAAGGTATTACCAGGTACTTCTCAGTTAAAAGAAATCCAGAGAAAAATAGGGTTGCACAGAAGATGAACATAACTCTATTGGAATATGCCATATGTATGAGGTTAAATGCGGGTTTGCTTAAAAGCTTCTAGGATGAGGCAATCAACACAACCTGTTATTTGATAAATTGATCTCCTTCACCTAGAATTGATTATAAAATCCTCGATGAGGTATGAAGTGGGAACCCAATTATTTTTTTTGTGATGAAAATATTTGGTTGTTCAACTTATGTTCATTTGCTGGTCGAGGAGCGACAGTCCAAACTTGATCCAAGGTCAAAATAGTGTATTTTCCTTCGATATGAAGTAAGAGTTAAGGGATACAAGTTATGGGATCTAGCATCCAAGAAGAAGGTTGTCAGCAGAGATGTGGTGTTCAATGAAAAACACATATTGAACAAGTCCGAGAATGAAGAATCTACAATAAGTGAGTTGCAGAAATACCTAGTTGAGATGGAGCTTCCAGAAGAGATTGAAGATGATCATCCTTTAAACCCCAAGAGAGGTCCTATAATCTTTTTAGAGACCGGGAAAGGCGAGATAGCAAACTAGTGCAGAGATATGGGTTGGATGACATGGTTGCCTTTGCCTTGATTACTGGTAGTAGAGATCAAACTAGCTATCAGGATGTTATTCAGTCCGAGGATATTGATAAATGGGCGATAATAATGGCAAAAGAGATGGAGTCTTTCCAGAATAACTAGACTTGAGAGTTAGTTCAACTTCCAAAAGGATCGAAGGCAATATGATGCAAATGGGTGTTCAGGAAAAATGAAGCTCAGTTTGATAAATAAGGTAAAAGATTCAAGGCCAAGTTAGTGGTAAAGGGATTCTCTTAGAGAGAGGGAATCGAATACAATAAGATCTTCTCACCAGTTGTAAAACACACATCAATTCTGTAATATCCAAGAATTTCCACATATTATTAAATGAATATATTAATGGAAATAATATTTCTATGAATATAAGTGTTAATGTTTTGTAAGTTGATTAATTCAATTGATTCGTATTAGATTAATACGTATTAAGAAGTGTGGAATTGACAATGAGAATTGTGAAATGCCTTATGTGGTATATTGTGAAATGAGGAAATTCACTAAGCAAGTAAAAACGAGAATTATGAAGATTAATCGTTTTTGATCATGTGATTTCATGTAGTTAATGAGTACACTCTTAGATTGGCAATATCACTCTTGTGGACATTAATTCATGTCGTGTAAAGCGAGTTTGGCGATGGAGGTTGGAACTGGATTGAAGCTAAATCGGTCTTGGCACTGTCAGGGTACGACGCAGCTGCGCCGTCCCAGCAGTACAAACTAGCTCTGATGCGCCAATGGTCAGTT
The DNA here is from genome assembly GCA_020205505.1 of Panax japonicus. Lineage (NCBI taxonomy): Eukaryota > Viridiplantae > Streptophyta > Magnoliopsida > Apiales > Araliaceae > Panax > Panax japonicus. The sequence continues at coordinate 82,894,369 of CM035091.1, forward strand.
GGAGAAAAATTAATTTTCTACTTTAGAAATAAAATGGAACAATTATGTGATATGTGTGACATTAATAAACCATGAAATAAAGTATGTATGTTCGACGAAGGAATTATTAAGTAAGTTATTAATTAATATTAATTGTTAATGGTTGTGGTAGAATATTGATTACTTGATAGTGGTAATAAATTAATAATATGTGATTATTATTGTTAGCAATATGTCTATAAATATAATAAGAATTGTATAGATAATTAATGTTTATGGAGATCCATAAAAACATTAATCAAGGAAGAATGGATTAATTAATATTGGTGGTAATTAATCAAGGAAGTGGATAATTTATTTATTTGACATAAAACAAATAAGTAAGTTATTAATATAATAAGATTATATTGACGGTTATGTGCATGTGAGCAATAATACAACTATACTATATAGTGTAGTGTGACATTTATGTGACTATATATTAAGTCTTATGAAACTATATTGTATGAACCAATGTGATTAAGCATATTAGAACTATATGTTATAAATACATTATGAAATATCTATGTGATAATGTGTAGGTAGGTATACATTAAAATAAAATATACATGGATTATATGTATGTTGCATAACATCTACTATCTTGAAATGTTAAATCATATTGTGACATTAAGTTATAATGTATGGTTGATATGTGTATACAATATAGCATAAGAATAAGAGTTGTGTATAATTATATGGTCTAATGTTGCAAGAATGTTGAGTATTTGGAAATTGTCCCAAAACTAGTGTCCCATTTGCTCTCATTTCTCCTTCACGTGTAAAACAAAAAGGCTAAGGCCTATTGTCTCTTCATTCTTCCAAGCTTTTCTAGATGATGATTATGGAGGGAGTGGGCATAATGATGCAAATCAACAACCATTTACCAACTCCTTGTTAACCTTCATGCAATCCTTCAATCCATATTCAATGGGAAATTGCAAAATTTGTGTATTGGGTTTTCTATATATATGAACTCTCCTTCTCTAATTTCCATTACTAAGATTTGTCAAAGTGTGAGATTGAGAGCATACAAGTATTCTAGGACATTGGGAGTTCATTAGGAGCAAGTTCATTCATATTGCAGAGGTATAACCCCATTCCTTGCTTTCTATTTTCAGTTTCTGTCAAATGAGTATGAGTTCTTGAATTTCAATTTCTTGATTATATGGAATTGGATGATAATGAGGTTGGGTAATAGTTATATAGTTGTTATATGACCATATAGGTATGTTTAAACTGATATATGATTGATTGGAAATGAATTCATGAATAAATTCTATGGTTGGGCTAGTTTTTTGCCGAAGCAGACTGTTACTGACTCGAACCAGACACGGCACAGCTGCGCCGGATTAACACTGAGGCGCAGCGCAACTGCGCCAGACCCTGAGTTTTGTTTTTGATTTTGGTTTAAATTTTGCTAAGTGTTAATAATTTTTATGACTGAAACTAGCATGCAAACATGTGTAAAGGATGTATATAAGTATATTAACCTAAGGTGAGCATGTTTAGACTAGCTTACATTATTAACGTAAGTGTATAGTTAAAAATGGATCTAGAACTTTTAGAAAGGAACTTGACATGTATGTATACTGACTTTGCAAGCATGTTGGTATGGTTTAGAAATGCATGAATAATCCGTTAACTTATGTTTATATGATTCGTAAGAGAGCATGATCATGTGGAACATATTAGTAAGCTTTACAAATGAAAATACGACTTTTGAAGTGAATGTTAACACACTACTTTGAAAGATGCAATCTGACATTTATAAACATGTTGGTGATACTCTTAGACTCATTCATGTAGTATAAATATGTACCTACCCTGCTTGTGTATCATATTTCAAGTGAAGCTTGAATGAAGCATATTTTCAACTAAAGCGGTGCTAATTTCACATATGTGTTATGAATACTCACAAGCATGCAGTAATATGAGTTTTATAACTACCTTGTATGTTTAGAGAGCAAACATGATAGACTTTGTGGTTTCATGACCTTGAATGGCCTTAACTTGTTGAAATGTTTAAGTTAGAATTATATTATAAAAAGGGGAACCTAGATTGAATTGAGAAGCATGAAAAGACCTTTAACATGACAAATATATTATGTATGATTGTTTTGTTGAAGCCGGACAAAAACCACAAGGCAACAACTGAGTCTTGGCTTAGCCAGAGGACGGCGAACCTGCGCCGGTCCTAGGCTTAGCTATGGCGCAGCTGCGCCGGTCTGAAATCGGAACTTGGTTAGTTTTGAAATATGATCTTTGGACAGCTAACTTGTATGATACCTATTTTGCTAAAAGTGGTTTAAGACCTACTTATACATGTATATATGTGATGATTTAATAATATGATGATGTTTTGTAAAAGGAAAGTCCATGGGTAAAAAGGACTTAACCTTGAGCATTCTTAATTTGCTTATGAAATAACTAGGTAATTTATTCATGATGAATCTATAAGCTGATTTTGTACCGTATGTGCATACTTGAATCATGTCAAGCTTGATTAAAGACTGTGTTAGCTAATGAACATCTTGAACATATAATACGCTATAAATAAGATTCAAAAGTGTTAATTCTTAATGTGGATAAACTACGCTTAAGGAAAGTATCTGAACTATCCTTTACATTGTGCAAGTATCCTAACTTTTGCATTACTTTATTCAACGCATATCGTAAGCAAACCTTATGTTATATTACTTTCTCGTTCAAATGAGCTAGTATGTAAACTCTTGAGAAAACTATTATTCATGTTGAACTTGGTATTATTCTTGAATATTGTGAAAGGGTCTATGTCATTGATTCAGCTAGACTATATGTATGTTATAAAACTGTCAAAACCAATTGATTGGTGCGGAAATCTTGAAAACTGAGTTGAACAACCCTTATGGTAAGGGGAGTGTATGTTGTTGAAAACCCCAACACATTCATGGTTTATTTCTGTGGTGTTATGCATAACTTAGAGTATTGTAGACTGATCATCTACAGTACTTGATTCTTTTGGGTTATCAGTTTAATATTAGTAATTCTAGTAGATGTTCGATAGTCCTTCATGACTGCTCAGTGTAAGTTTTTTATTCAGTTGGATACATTGATAGTCTTTGTATTCATATATATATCTGTTGATTTATATTGAATTATCATTCTTATTCCAAGAATTATTGATATTCATTATTCATGATATTATTCTGAAACTCTCAACTATCTTAGGAATGATACTTCGATATTTTAAACTCGTGTTATAAAACTCTTTACCCTTGTTGTATATTACTTGCTGGAAAATTTATGCTCATCCTTGCTTATTTAAAACTTTTAAGTTAAGGCGGAATAGGGAAGTGTCTCTGGGAAGGACAAGGGCAAGGTCAAGGCTACCGACTAGCTTGTCCCTTTATGTTAAGACTATTATGTTGTATTAAGACTATTTACAGACTAAATTAAGCTTAAGTAGGATTATGTAATAAGTCTTTATTCGATATTATTATGTAATCTATTAAGTACTGTAGGTTGCGAGACTTGGGGGAATAATTATAATAAATCATTGTATATTATTCTAAATTAAATTTTCTGTTGTGAATGTGTGATTTTAGTTATTATGGTATTACCATGAGAATGTGACGAACCGAATTCGAGTAACCAAGTGGCGATTCGAATTTGGGGGCATCACAGGTTGGTATCAGAGCTATAGTTCAAAACCTTAGGAACGAGAGTCCTTAGATTATAACTTAGGAAAACTTAGAAGTTAGAAAGGGGATAAAACTCATGTAGAGTTTTCCTTTAGAGACATAGTGTGTTATGAAATGTAACTTCATTCTATACAATGAACTTATGTTTATTTAACATTCTGATGGAGTTGTTATTTGTCTTGTCTTATGTTGGTGATTGTAGGATGACTGACATAGGAGGACCTAGCCTAGTAGTAGAGGAGGAGCCGCATGATATCCACGTGGTATATGAGGCACCATTGATAGCAGAACCCATATCAGTAGTGGCCCCTATTGATGATGATGATGAGGAGGAGATGGAGCCTCTACCTGAGGAGTCTGATCCTGAGGAGGAGCCTATGGAGGAGGAAACCGAGCGTATGGAGGACTCCGACGAGGCTACTTTAGAGGATCGGATGTTGGGAGAGTATGAAGAGCAGATTTTGGAATTAGGATATAGAGTCGAGGAGCTAGAGACTGAGACTCTTGAGAGGAAATTAGTGATGTAGGAGATGGAGGTGGAAATTGCTCACCGTAAGGAGGCAAGGATCCAGATGGGGACCTTGTTTCACCGATCGGTAGCAATGAATGTGGAACTAGCAGGGAAGCTAGAAGAAATGGAGCAGAGGGTATTGAGTGAGAGGATGGAGAAGGAGGTTCTCCGAACTCTGTTAGAGATGGAGGTGATGGATAGGATTCACTTTGAAGAGAAGTGGGAGGAAGCTCATGATAGGGTGGATGATCTAGAGGATGATGTGCGGTGCAAGAGAAGGAAGATGAACAAGATGGGCTATGCTCTACGCACGACCATGGAGTGGTTGATCGATGGGGTAAATCACTACCAAGCTGAGCAAGGACAAACCTGACATACCATAAGTCAGGATATGGTGGTACACATTACGCAGAAGGAATATCAGAGCGCCGTGGAGCGTGTGATGTTAGATTGAATCTAGAGGAAAAAGCTTAGTAATGTAGTATTTTTATTTGTGTTGTTTAATATGTTGTTGTAGTCTCAGTCTTTTGTGTAAAATGTTAGATGATGGTAACCCCAACTTTTGAAAAGTGTTAAAGGGGTAGTAAGCTAGTGTTGTCCCCGTCTTTTATGATAATAGGGGATATGTGTTATCATTTATAGAAGTATGCTAGAAAAGAATATGTGATGTAACCCTTTGGCATATGAATATAAATGGTCTTATTTCAGAAACGTGTTTTAAACCTTCAGTTCTTTTCAATTGAGAAATGTCTAAATATGATAATTAGATAATAAAATGAAAAATTTTGTGATGCAGAAAATGCCACCCAGACGTAGAATTACTATCCCAGAAGAGTCTGTTAATGATGTGAGAGGACCAGTAGATCCGATACAGAGACTTATAGATTTATTGGGAGAAGCTTTGAGGGGAAGAAACGAACCTGTACCACCTATTCCCCAAGCTGTTCCAGTAACGACCTTCATAGATTTTAAGAGTGTAGGTGTAACACCCCATTCCCGAAAAGGAAAGGGAGGTCACGTGCAAAGCACAACAAACCTCAAAATAAGTAAACAGAGCACTAATAACGTCAAAATACTAATAGTGATATCCATCAATGAAGTACTAAATACAATTCTTCAAATAGAGTCAAAATAACCAAAACCAACATTCGAAACAACCTAGATGGTCAAAGACAACTCTCTCATCACACTAGCCCTGAATCACCCCTGCAAACCTGTCGGAAGAAAAACACAGGATGAGCCAATTGCCCAGTACAGATACAGATATACAACTGATATACGAAAATAATTGAGACAAAATACTGAACAAAGCCTCAAGTATAAATTCTGACGATAATATAATCTCCAAAGATCTGGGAATATATCTAAATCAACAGAATTGACAAAAACAAAAAAAATAAAGAAATAATGAACTGAAGTAACTAACTCAATGAATTGAACTGAATAGAAACAAATAAAACTAATACAATGAAAGAATAGGCTGAATCAAATGATTGGGTGTTATTTCATACCGAATGAGCTCAGAAATATACATTACCACACAGGCAAGTCAAAATAATGTCACACAGGCAAATTAAAATAATGCCACACAGGCAAGTCAAATGATGCCACCCAGGTAACCAAATGATGCCACACAGGCAACCAAAATAATGCCTCACAGACAAATCACACATTGGACCGCGAATCCAAATGTATGCAAATCGGATAGGTGTGTTTGGCACAACATCACAAATCCGTAAAACAGAAAACTAGGATTAACCCATACGCCTCCCACAACAAAATACCAAATGGCCCACTTCCTCCGGAGCCTAAAATGGAGACACCGTGGACAAATTACACTGCCACGGAAATTGTCATGCCTCTCGTGCCAAGACGACATGCCTGTGGTACCCCCACAGGTGGTTATAGCTCAGGTATACCCTACAGTATATTCTAACAAAAATACCATGTCACAACACATGCGACATAATACCAACAGAAGGGTTCTATATATACATGTTGAACCAAATCAAATTATAGTTACAATGTCTCAAAAAGAATGTAGCAACATGTATCGCTCTATAACTATTAAAATAAATACTAAACATGATAACCTAATTCAAAGAGTACAAATACGGGTCATATATATCAACTCCAAAATGAAATTATTATATGAATTTTACAAGAACAATTATGTGAAAAAATAAAGAAATTTGAAATAAGGGACAAAACGAACAAATCAAATTTAAAAAGAATGTCGCTGAAAGAGTACGGAATCCGTACTTGATACTTCCAAACCGTTTATAGCACACTCCACAAAATGTTACCCTCAAATGCCAACGATATCAAATACGAAACATTATTCACAACCTAAACATATTCACCTCAAATTAAAAATAATCCAAACTAATAATTCTAAAATAATTCATAATCTATTTAATATGCCTTTAATCATCGCCTTATATCAATTATTAATACTCCAAAATTTATATTCCAAATATAACTCTTTAAATGTCCTCCATCCGATCTAATTAAAAGTAATAATAATATAATTATAAGTTACCTACTAATTATAAATTATATTAATATGAAAGTAATTTCTCCAATTACATTAATTTTACAAAATAAACCCGAATTAAATTATAAATAGTCTTTTAATCATCATTTTATTTTTTTAACGAATTAATATCCTTAATGGATATATATATATATATATATATATAATCAACCTAAATACCAAACATGAATACCACTGCCTTCCGTTTCAAAAGTAATAATCATCAGATTCATTATTCATATATATATATATATTCAACTTATTTTATACATGATTCCATATATACTGATTTGACCAAATATAAAGAATTAGCTTTCTGTTCTAAGATAACATAGGAACATGTGATCCTGCACTACAAAAACTTACTTGGTCACCATAATTGTTGTACATATTACATGGGTTATTCAACCAAAGCACTGCTCACGCAAGTACACCAACAAAATCAATTTATTACATATTTTATTCAGTAAATGACCATCTCCATCAGATGTGATAGATATCAATATTAAAATAATTCATTCATCATAATTCGTTTATCAGAGAAAAAGAAAGCAATGAGATCACATACTGATATTATCTTAATAGAGAGAGTCTACCCTTTTGTTTTCTGCTCTTTACCACTGCCGCCTAGATCTCTTCCTCCTTTTATTTTTCTGTATCAGCGGCCGTTATATCTTTTCTTTCAGTTATTTTGTTAAGATATATGAAAATTAGGTTTAGTACTTATTAATAAAGAGGTCTTGTTCTAATAAACTTCTAATTGGGTTCAATTAATATTAAGGCCCAAATTTTATTAATTTAATTTGTTCATCACTTATTAAGGCCCAAATAAAATGCAAAGTTCAATTAAAATATTAAAAATTGATAAATAAATTTATATGTTATTTATTATTATCAATATTTTTTTTCTAGGTATTACAGTAGGACCCCCCAGAGTTCGCGGGAACCATTGACCCGATAGTTGTGCAAACCTGGATCAAGGAGATCGAGAAGGTTTTCACTATAGCTCGCGTGGGTGAAGAACAGAAGACAGTATTTTCCACATACATGATGAGGGGCGAAGCGAACTATTGGTGGTAAACTAATCAGCAGAGAGCGGGGGAAGGAACGATAAGATGGGAGAGGTTTACGATGTTGTTCTTTGAGAACTATTTCCCGAAGAGTATGAAGAGTAGGATGAAAGTGAAGTTCCTAGAGTTAAAACAAGGAGATATGACGGTGGCGCAATACATAACTAAATTTAATGAACTAGCGCGATTTACGGAGCACCAAGTTGGGGATAAAAAAAGGAAGGTGAGACACTTCGAGCAAGGGTTGAAGTCGTGGTTGTATAATAAGGTATCAGTCTTTCAGATTGATTCCTTTGAGACCTTGTTAGAGATGGCAGTCATTACGGAAGGTGGCGGTGAGGCCATAAGTCTATATCATAAGGAGAATAAGAACAAGAACACTGGTAGTGAGCATCATGGAGGAAGCAGTAGCGGAGGGAGTAATTCTGGAAAGAGGAAATGAGAAAATAACAACAACAACAACAACAATGTTGACGTCGGGATTTTTAGATGTCCCTTTCTGTTACTTGTTCTTTGGTGTTCTCATTTTAGGTGAGATTTGTTTGAAAAAAACAAGTGAAAAAGGTCCGACATGTATAATGTCAACGATGGACTGTTAAGAGTCGCCAGTTGGTTTTTTAAATGGTTGTACCAACACAACCAAGAAAAGGTTTGCACATTGACCCAGTGATGTGACACTGCTAAACGGGTCAGTGAAACCGAGATTCATTAGGGTCCGGGGACTTGGTTATGCGGGGGGAAGGTGTTAGGCACCCCCCGACATCCGTGTTACCACGGTGACCATCTCTTTTCAAGAAACTATTATCTGAATGTGTGTGTATGTGTGGGTCAATGTGCTATTATTTGGAAGTAGTGCGAGGCCTCGTTTGAACCTATATACACAGGGTATGAATTTATGTAAAAATTCAATTTTTAGCAAGTTATGGCAATGATGTTTTATAAAAAAAGGTTTTTCAAACCCTGATGCTCAATAGTAATTAAGGCCTTTTACACTCCCATTTTATTAAGTGTTCGACTAGATTTATTTTATTTCACGAATGCGAGGCATCTGTACTAAAATAATGTACAAAATAATGCCGACTTCCTCGCAGGTATGAAAACCATCTGAGGAAATTCAGACATTGCAGAATAATTTATAAGCTGCTTACATCTGAAAATGTCCATCACGGGAACCGAATCTAGATCCAATAGGTTGAATCTATGATGACATGATTCCTAGGCGCATAAGATACTGCAATTTGTATGAAAGCAATAAGCAGGTATATATATAAAAGCTATAAATATATATATATACAGACATGATCACCAACCACGAAGCACCTCCACGGGGGATCAAAAATGTAAATAAAGCCGTAAAAAGCTATCAACTGCCACGGAGGAAACTCCAGGCGGGACAAACGTAAATAAAGCTGTAAATATGATCAACCGCCACGAAGGAAACTCCAGACGGGATGAAATATAAATAAAGCTGTAAAAAAACAATCAGCTGCCACGAAGTAAACTCTAGGCAGGACGAAATGTAAAGAAAGCTGTAAAAGCGATCAACCACCACGAAGTAAACTTCAGGTGAAACGAAATATATATATATATATATATATATATATATATATATATATATATATATATATATATATAAGCAGTAAACTCACCGGATGTAACATCCAGGCTCATCGAACAGAGTTCAACAATAGTTCATATATATAAGTATATATATATACAAAAACAGAGTAAACGCACCGGATATAAAATCCAGGCTCATCGAACAGAGTCCGACCACAGTTCATATATATATATATATATATATATATATATATATTAAAACAGTTAATGCACTAGAAAGCCGGTACAACTTATACCGGCTGGATAAAAGGGGTTGCTCCCCAACAACCAGTTGCTGTGGATGGAGACCCTATATATATATATATATATATATATATATATATATATATATATATATATATATTAAAGCAGATAAACGCTCCAGACCGAAGTCTAGGCTCATCGAAAAAAGTTCGACACATAGTTAATATATATATAAATGTATATATATATATATATATATATATATATACAGACTGAAATGAAACCACGGACCGAAGTCCGGGCAAAAGCAAGCAACACGACTCTCAACGTGTAGAAGGGTATGTGCAAAGATGAAGAGAAAGACTCTAAAGTGTGTGAGAAGGCTTACAGCTGACTGCTAAAGAAGACTTCTATATCTTTAGAGTGGGTAAACACTGACTTTTGTAGGTACAAAAGGGCTATATATGAGCTCAAATGTGTTTAAAAGGGGAAAGTACACTGCATGGGGTGAGTGCAGAGCAAATTGGGCAGGGCTTCCTCGCCTTTTTCTCTTTCAAAATGGGCTGCCCAAGCCCTCTATTTATAGGCATTTTAGCCCCAGGTGTACCTGCGACTGAGCCGCAGGTGTACCAGAGGCAACCCGGGTGGGCCCGAGTTTGTCGATTCGGGTCGTCTCGAAGTACGTGCACTCAGGCACTATAATATTCACTTGAACTTTTAGAAGTGCAATCTGGGCACCTGTTTGAGGTATACAGGACCTATTTCGGACTGCCGTTGTCGAGAGTTATACGATGACATGGGATTAGAGTTTGTACGAAGTCATTGAAGATGGGACGATGCCCTCCAGTCTTCAAGCTTCAACTTTCATCTGTTACCCCGGACAATAGTCACTCGGGATTTGTTAGCCTTGTGGGACATTGTTGCATAGAGACGTGATGTGGCATCGTGTTGACAAAATGACGATGTTGCCCCTCACCGGTGTTATCTCCGGATTGGGCTGATAAAGTAGACGTTGCTCAGACTTCGCTGAGATTGGACTGCTGTAATTATTGAATGTCCTCATTGTTACCTTTGAGGTGTGCCTGTCTTCCCGATGTTATTTCCGGGTTGGTGCAGCGTATCTCGTTGTGAGCGCCGAGATTGAAGCTGGTTGCATTTGAAATAAGCATTTTCGGGGTTATCGCTGAAATTGCATTCCTTGGGGCTATCACCAAGGTTGGTGGCTATTCCCATGGTTGGGACTGAGACTGGATACCTCGGGGTTATCTCCAAGATTAATCGGTTTTCTCCGGTGTGTGTTTTGGTATTGTATCTGCATGCCTCGGGATTATCTCTGAGGTTGGATTTGTTACTCCCAGAGTGATCTAGGGCTGATAATGAAATTCCGGTAGTATCTGGTATGGATTGTCTTTTAGGGTTCTCTCTTAAAAGACGAATTTGTCCTCCTGCAATGTTAGTGATAGTAGTACAGAATATTTTGAGTGTCTACAGATATTCCTCTTTATCATACTCATGCATGGCGATGCACGGGTAGGATAAAGAATCCTAGACACTTGAATCACAACAAGACAAACATGGTATTATGAGTAACAAAATGATGCAAATGTATGATGCATGTGTACGGGGTTGTAGCCCAACATGCTGGGGATGATTGCTGGATCCCTGTGGCTTCCATTGGGGATTGGCAATACTGACCAGATTTGATGTGTGATCCGAATATGTTAGGATGCTGATGTTGGAGTTATCACCAAATCTGTGTTCTTGATAATGACTTGATCCTAAAGAGGTACCTCTTATGTGCAAGAGATCTGTGGGGAGAAAGCTTGGTCTATTTAAGGATGTGTATAACATATTCCATCATTTATCCTCTTTGATAACATTGACCTTTCCTGGTTAGTATCGCCAGAATATGTCAAGATTCTGTTGGATTTACTGCCAACAGCAAATGCTATCAGGGATGCCTGACCTTCGTTGACGTGTATTTCACTAACATGTGAATCAACGGCTGAAAAATCCTATGGGATATACTGTCAAGGTTGTTTGACCCTCGCTGACGTATGAATCAATGGCTGAGGCTCTTTGAGTAGATTGTCAAGGTTGTTTGACCTTCGCTGTCGTGTAGATCAACAGAACATTGTGTTGTGACCCCCGCCGGGGATCTGCTGGGGAATACGAGTAGTTGGGTATGAAAACCTCGAATAGATCTAGAGCTCTGATAGGTTTTAGCACTATCGGCTGTAATGACGTCAAGGTTGCTTGACCTTCGTTGATATGTGTGTCAATGACTGAGCATGCGTGGTTACTCCCTCCAGGGATATACATGGTAACCCTCGTTGGGGACCTACTGTGGAATCATGAGTACGCACACAACTATTAAACGGTTCCCAAAGCTTCGATGGGTTTACTTGCCATCGGCTGAAATAATGTCAAGGCTGCTTGACCTTCGTTGATAGACGTGTCAACGGATGAACGTGTTGTTACCCCCACCGGGGATTTACATTGTAACCCCCGTCGGGGACCTACGTTCTTACCCCCGCTGGGGACCTACGTTCTAACCCCTATCGGGGACATACGTTGTAACCCTCGTCGGGGACATTTAGGGTAACGACTCGGAATTGGCGGCATCGGACCTGTATGAGGTATTGTCGGATGTGATTTGTGACAAATGAGATCATTGGTAGGGTATACCTCGTGTTCGGGTGACTACCAATGAGTGATGTACAGATTAAAAGTCTCATCTGAGAAGACCAGGATTGTATGCTGTTTTGCTCAATCGCGTGGCATTTTTATTCCCTATTTGACCTTTCTAGTCCATAAGAACTCATTTGCAACTCGAACTGGACCGAGCCGGAGGGGTGGGATGGATACCCGACTGGAGTTGAGTACGTGATTTCTACTAGGAGAGTTCCTCTCTTCACAGATGGATGATGGGAGCTCTATTTAGGAGAGCGTGCTATTAGGAGCACCACATGGGAGATCCGTATACAGATCTTGCCTCCTGTCAGGCGTCATTGGCTTGTATCACAGTCACCCGTCACTGATATCCCATTGTTGGGGATTGACGGTTTTGCATTATCAGAGGGTCCATGTACTCAGGAGACGTTCCAACGGTGGTGGTCCCCTCGCACTATTGGAGCCCAGTCCCGCGCCATATAGTTTATGAGGGATATGGTTCTAGGATCCTTGATGATGATGGATTGGATAGCTTGTGTCTGAGATCCGACTCATATGACCCAAATTGATAGCTTGACCCGGCAGTTGGATTAGACACATATATTTATCCGGTATTTGGGCATAGATCCAGCAGAGGCGGAGACATTCATTCCTTTCAGCTCAGGCACTGGCCCCTCAGATGACCCATTCGGTTTTGCCGACGTAGATCCTCCTCTTTGTAGGCCTGACATCCCTGTTGATAGAGATCCAGTGACTCAGGAGGAGTTACATCAGGTGGACAGGATTGATGATGTAGATATCGACACCATTATCTTCTTCTGACGTGTATTCTCGTTATATCTTTTGATAGGCCTCTGTTAGATATTGGGTGACTGTTCCCCATTTTCACTATATCTTTTGATAGGCCTCTATTAGTAGTAGGGCGTCTGTGCCCCATTTCCCTGTATTTGTAGTTGTACAGAGATGATGTACTAGATGATGATATACTTAGGAATGTATGCACCGTCTTTTTATTCCCTATATCATATTGCCATCCATTATCTGTAATGCATGTATCATGTTATGCATATGTATGTATGTCCAGAGATATTCGACATTGACCCCTGGATGGTCTTATGACACGGCCCGCACAGATGTCTTCTTCAACAGTTAGCCGTATAGATCATACCCCACCATCATTGGTGGCATTGGGTATGCGATCGTGGTACGATAGCATGTCATCACCAGATAGGGTGACCGTAGATCAGTTGCTGCAGCATACCATGACTTTATTGCCTTTTCAGGTTCCTGCAGGGTTTGTGGATAGGATGCTAGAGCATTGGCTACCGGATAGGAAGGTATTCTGATTTGGCACCCATGAGTTGACTCCTACTCTGGAGGAGTATGCACAGTTGATGATTCTACCTTTAGACAGACCTTGCGTGCATTTGGCTTTGGGAGACATGAGTAGACAATTCATGACTCTCACAGGATTGCGGTGCAGAGTAGTGTAGGACGAGCTGACATCTAGCCATGTGATATCCCGGCATTTTTTGTACGACAGATTTGGCTTTGAGGATAGCTAATCACGACATTCTGGGGATTTCACCGCACCGGAGGACCATTGGCGTTTGGCCAGGGTTGATGTATTGTTGTTGTACGTACTGTCGTATGTCTATATGCCACGATATATGGATGAGATAGACATTAGTTTGATCATGGCTGTGAGAGCTCTTAAAGAGGGTTATACCATTGTACCTATGATTGTGGCAGAGACCCTGCAGTCGGCATCCTATTGTTGCACGTATCCTATAGGAGTGTTCACTGGGAGTTCGATCATGTTGTATGTGTGTTTTATGTCACACTTGAGACCGGTTGGTACCTTTAGACGACATGAGTATTGCTTCTCCCATGATGTGTCCATGTCATACTCCTTTCAGCCGCTGGGGTGTACAGATGCTCTATTTTGGTCCGCATTTTTGGCAGATATTAGAGATCCATTTAGCATATTTCCGTGCTCGGGGCTTTTCTCACCATAAAGGTTCATTACTCACGCTCCGGGCATAGATTTTTTCCCTCTAGCTGGCTTGAGGGGCGTGACTACTTATCACCCACTGGCTGTGATGTCGCAGTTCGACTATTTCTAGGATTTTAAACCTTTTGAGGGGGCGATAGGTCAGCATTCCGCTTCTCGATATCTCTCAACAGAAGATCGATCCCGCGTGTATGCTTGTTGGGATCATCGTGAGATAGCTTCCTTTTCTGTCAGTCATCCAGGTAGTTCTGCAGAGTATTCTGCATGGATGAAGACAGAGGTTTTGTCGGCTGCAGCAGTATCTACAGTACCGAATAGCGAGTCATACGATGGAGAGCCCATGGAGGACATTGATACCTACATCGAGGAGGAGCCCGCTACTAGGTTGCCAGCATTTCTTTCAGATTCTCTTAGTACTAGTACTTTTGTGATTCAGTACTCGGCACAGTACTTAGAGCAGAGTCTTCATCTGATGTCCTTTGAGAGGGATCATGCTCAATCTATGATGTTGACTGCCCTTGAGGGGAGAGACGCAGCTCTATTAGAGAGAGACGATGCATTAGATCACAGAGATGCCGCTGTTGTTGAGCGGGATGAGGCCAGATCAGCCAGAGATGCAGTGATAGTTGAGCGGGATAGTGCTATATCTGCCCGGGATGTAGTTGTTACAGATGCAGTGAGGTCCCTTACCACTGGCATGATCGCAGAGATGAGCGCATATATTGATGATCATATGGTCACCATGCAGATGGCTACAAATCTTTTGGGTCATGTGGATATTCTCGTACAGGAGACCACAACTTCACCTCCCTCCTCTGAGAAGGACGCATTGTTGGGCTTGTTAGCTCGCATATATCCTGACTTGTAGATGAGATTGTATTTTCCTGCACATACTAGCTTAGCCATTTTGTCCTGTATATTTTACATTGTATATATCAAACAACATTATATATGACAGGGAAATATATTTTTGGATCACTTCCCTTTTAGATATGCCTTGCTATTTGCTTGATATTTTGCCTGCTGTTTCAGGGCTTGTGGTCTTGATATATTCTGAATTCCTCCTGGGTGGATGGACATTGAGTTGTCTCTGGATAGTTCAGAATGGATCATCGATCTCTATGTATCCATACCATCCTTGGTGTCTTGGGACCGGTTTTTGGATGGAAATGTGGAGAGGAGTGTGGCTTTCCTCTCTGAGATTGACCGTACCACAGATGGTCGCTAATTATTCTATTTAGGAGAAGCCTAGTTAATTCCACCTCTTATGGATTGGTGTTACTCTTCGAGGTATGAACGCAGCTTAGATGGTCACCGAATCTCCTATTTGAGAGGAGTTCAGGTAATTCCATCCCTTTGGTCTGAAACCAAATGAAATGTGATGGATTAAAGGATGATCCCAGTACCAACTGACAAGGTTTTGTGTTTTGGTAAGGGGTGAGACTGCACCATGAATGGCTGCCTACATACTCCTATTGAAGTGGAGATCAGGTATGCGTAGTTCGAACCTGGTATATGAGGTTCAACGCTGTGTATGGCGGAAATGGTGTAGGACTGTTTTTGTTGTTTTTGCTTTTGTAAGGGTAGAAATGTTTTTATTGTTTTTGTTTTATTGCGATCGGGCCATATGAAATGGTTGCCTACGTACTCCTATTAAAGAGGAGATCAGGTCGACGTATTTCGCCCCTTAGGGCGAGATGAAAAGCATAATCGCATGTGCAGGTCAGAGCGCGGGGAGGAGAAAATTTTATCCTAGGTTGACGATAAACTGCAGGTATAAGAAGTTTGATCCCAGGTATGAATAGCCAAACTACAAACGCAAGAGGTTCAATCCGCGGTGGGATTACCTAAGTTGTAGGAAAGCAGAGGAAAAAGATAGGCTGCTGGCTTAAAATGTATGTTTTCCTGAGAGGTAAAGTGTAGGAAAGTTGTAGGTGGTAAAGGGTTAAAGAACCGGAATGACTGGTGACCTGATGATTATTCACCAGGGTGTTTGCAAATTACTTCAGACATAGTACCTTTCACTGCGTCTAAGTTAATGAGTTGTGGAAATTCATCGCCGTCCATTTCTTGCAATCTGAGAGCACCTCATGTCAATACTTCTTTGACAACAAACAGGCCTTCCCAGTTAGGAGCGAATTTTCCCTTAGACTAATCTTGGTTGTCAAGGATTTTCTTCAAAACCAAGTCATGTTGTTTAAACTTCCGTAACCGGACTTTTTTGTTGTAGGATCTGGCGATCCTTTGTTGATATAACTTACCATGGAAGATAGCCGTGGTTCGCCTTTTATCTATCAGAGACAATTAGTGATACCTGTCTTGTACCCATTGGTCTTCATCCAGCTGAGCGTCTATTAACACTCTGAGGGATTCAATTTCAACTTCTATGGGGAGTACTGCTTCCATCCCATAGGTTAAAGCGTAGGGGGTTGCCCCAGTGGAAGTGCGCATTGAGGTTCTGTAGGCTAACAGAGTCAGAGGCAATAGGTCAGGACAATCTTTGTGGTTGACAGACATCTTTTGCATAATCTTCTTAATGTTATTGTTAGCCGCTTCAACAGCACCGTTCATCTTCGGACGATAGATGACAGAGTTAAGATGTTTGATGTGGAATTTATTGCATAATTCCTCCATCATTTTGTTGTTGAGGTTCTTGGTATTGTCTCACACAATCACCTCTGGTTGCCCATATCGACAAATGACATTGTTTCTGATGAAAACAATAATTACTTCTTTAGTAACCCTAGGGAAGGAGGCTGCTTCTACCCACTTGGTAAAGTAGTCGATCATGGTAAAGATAAATCGATGACCATTACTGGCTTTAGGCTCAATGGGCCCGATAACGTCCATTACCCACATTGAGAAGGGCTAAGGTGAACTCATATTGTGGAGTTCCCGTGGAGGGGCGTGTATAACATTCTCATGAATCTAGCACTGATAGCATCTCCTGATGTGGTCATTGCAATCAGCCTTGAGAGATAGCCAATAATGTCCCGTCCTAAGGACTTTTTTTGACAAGGAGGGAGCCACTCATGTGGGGGCCACAGACTCCACCATGGATTTCATCCATAAGCCTTTGGGCTTGATCTTTATATAAACATCTGAAGAGACCTAGTTCTGCATCTCTTTTGTAGAGCGCATCTCCACTCTGGTAGAATTTCATAGCAAGTCGATGGATTCGGCTTTTCTCAATCGGGCTCGCCTCAGCGGGTGTAGATCCATCTCGAAGATATTCCTTGATATGTTGATACCAAGGATGTTGGATGGGAGGTAGCTCATCCGATACTTCTCCAACGTCATTCCCATAGGCTAGGGCCTTGTACAGGGAAATTGTGACGCTTGGCAAATGTTCCTGGTCTGATATGCGAATCAAGGAGGCCAAAATTGTTAATGCGTCCGCAAAGTCATTTCTATTACGAGGAATATGTAGAAAGGAGATCTCTTCGAACTCCAAAGACATATTCAAAACCTGCCGATGGTAAGGCAGTAAGTGTAGTTCCTTGGTTTGATAGATTTCGGTGGATTGTTTGATTACCAACTACGAATCTCCAAAGACAGTTAACCGCCCGATGCCCATTGAACGGACAAGTTTTAGCCCCATGAGACAACCTTCATACTCAGCTATATTGTTGGTGCTGACAAACTGTAATTTGACGGCAACGGGATACTGCTCCCCCGTATCAGATACTAGAACTGCTCCAGCTCCTGAACCTTCCATATTAATAGCTCCATCAAAATACATCTTCCATGATTGGTGCGTATCGTACTGATGGTGTTGCTGCACTGTCATTACTCCTTCATCAGGGAAATGTGTTTCCAAGGGTTTGAAATCCCCTGAAGGTGCGGCGGCCAGTTGATCCGTAATTCCTTGACCTTTGACGGACTTTTGAGTCACATATACGATGTCAAATTGTTGTAGGATCAACTGCCAT
Source organism: Panax japonicus (assembly GCA_020205505.1). NCBI lineage: Eukaryota > Viridiplantae > Streptophyta > Magnoliopsida > Apiales > Araliaceae > Panax > Panax japonicus. The sequence continues at coordinate 82,912,609 of CM035091.1, forward strand.
CTGGACAGTCGGCAATTTAACATAGGTTTGTTGAACACGTACTTGAGAGGATCCACGCGGGATATGAGATGGGTTGTGTGACCATGGAGGTAATGTTGTAACCTCATGGAAGCCCATGCTAAAGCACAACACGTCTTTTCGATCAGAGTGTACTTGTGTTCACCGCTGTTGAATCTTTTACTGAGGTAATAGATAGCTCGTTCTTGGCCTCTATCGTCCTTTTGTCCCATTATGCAGCCCATAGCATTGTCACTAATGGACAGGTACATAAACATGGGAACATCATCCCTGGGTGGCACCAAAATAGGAGCTTTGACTAACTATTTCTTGATTGTAAGGAAGGCCTTCTGACACTCGTCATTCCATTTCATGGAGGAGTTATTCCTTAATAGCTTGAAAATTGGCTCACATGTTGCTGTGAGTTGGGAGATAAACCTGCTAATGAAGTCGATTCTTCCCAAAAATTCCCGTATTTCCTTCTCCGTCTGAGGAATGGGCATTTCGGTGATGGCTTGGATTTTGGCAGGATCCAGCATAATCCCCTTGTGGCTGACTAGAAATTCTAGCAACTTGCCTGATTTAACGCCAAAGGCGCACTTAGCTAGATTCAACTTCAAGTTGTACTTACGCAACCTGTTGAGCAATTTTCTGAGATGGTCTATATGGTCATCCTCCTTCCAGGACTTGACAATGATGTCATCCATGTAGATCTCGATTTCTTTGTGCATTAAGTCGTGGAAAAGAGCCATATTAGCTCGTTGATAGGTAGCTCCGGCATTGATGAGGCCGAACGACAACCGTCTATAGCAAAAAGTTCCCCAAGGAGTGATGAAAGTAGTTTTTTCACGATCTTCCTCGGCAACCATAATCTGATGATACCCCGCAAAGCAATCAGCAAAGAAGTACATGTCGTATTGTGGAGTATTGTCAATGAGAATGTGGATAAATGGCACGGGAAAACTATCTTTTAAGCAAGCTTTGTTCAAGTCCTGGTAATCCACGCAAACTCGCACCTTCCCTCCAGGTTTAGGCCCGGGCACAATGTTGGATATCCACTTGGGATATGTAGACACCAATATGATGTCAGCTTGAAATTCTTTCACAATTTCTTCTTTCACCTTTAAACTCCATTCAGGTTTTAATCGCCTGAGCTTTTTCTTTACTGGCTTAAATCCCTCTTTAATGGGAAGGCGATGAAGGACAATGTCAGTGGAAAAACCCATCATGTCTTTATGAGACCATGCAAACACATCCTGGAATTGGGTTAATAGCATAACCATGTCATTCCGTTGGTTTGGGGTAAGGTCTGAACCAATCTGGATTAACTTAGGGCTTTCTAAGGTTCCAAGATTGAAAGAAGTGGTTTGATCAAGGTTGGGTTTAGGCTTGTCTTTGACCCATTCTTGAATTTCTAGAGGCACCTCAATGTCATCTTGTATGTCCACAAAGGCTGAATTCATCTCTACATCAAAGGTACAATCCTTGTGGAGAAGAGGAACCGTATCAGCAAGTACAGGCACATCTAAATTCAGAGTCCTGAAACAAAATATGCTTTCATTTAGTATATATGAAATGTGTTGATCATACAGTGTTAGCATATACTGGCAAAATAAACTGCTAATACTGTACAGAAAAGTAAGCAATTATTATATCTACAGGGCAGAAAGAGTTTTTGTCCTCTTTACCGTTGACGACCAATGTAAGGGACGTTGTTCTAATTGGCAAGGGCAAAGTCCGGGTGGACTGCAGTAATGGAGGGATTGTCATCATCCTCCCTGTCCCGAATGATGGCCATTACGTCTGGGCAATCATCGTCTGGGGTGTATTTGTTGGTATGCTCGTCATAAACGATGATGCGTATGCCTGACATCATTCGGATGACGTCTTTCTTGATTCTTCGTTCCTCTTCTTCCACTGTAGGATTTGGAACAAAGATTTCTTTTCTTTTTACCGGTACCGGCTTGGGACATAACATAGCCATTACATTGGCTGGCACCTTTACGGGAGGTTGGGCGGACTTAAAGTTTGACGGCGAAGATAAACGCCACATGGTTGAAGTTAAAGAAATCTACTGATGTTTATGAGGATTCCTGTGACTAGAACTGGCAGAATAGCCTAGCCCAGCTGTTCTAGCTTGCCTGGTTAAACGAATTGTGTACTCGATACCCTAGAAATCTTTACCCAACCCGTGTCCCGGCTTATGACCCAATGACATCATTTCTTGAGTGGCTGACATTACCTCGGCAGAAATCTTGGGTTTGGGTAATGGTGCTCCAATAGCATGGTATTGGGTATTGCTTATTTCTAAAGCATAAAAACTGACTGATTCCACATCTGCATTAGCATTGATAAATGACATGTCTCCGTGCTGAGGAATCTCCATTTCATCGTTGACTGTGACCAGGCTATTGTTGATAATGTATTTCAACTATTGATAAAGAGTGGAGGGGACTGCCCCAGCCATATGAATCCATGGTCATCCCAAGAGCAGGTTGTATCCCGAATCTATCTTGAGCACATGGAAAGATACGCAGAATGTGTGAGGACCAATTTCGATTGACATCTCAATTATTCCGATCGAATTTCGTCGGGCTCCATCAAAAGCTTTGATGATGGTATGACTACTCCAAATTCGGTTGAGATTGATGTTCATATTCACCAAGGTAGCATATGGGCAGATATTCAGAGAGGAACCTCCATCTATTAAGACTCCAGCTACCATATATCTGGAGGACAAGACCGCAATGTACAACGGCTTGCAATGACCGGTCCCTTCGGATGGTATGTCATCATCAGTGAAGGATACCACATTGTTGTTGAAAATGTGATTAACCAGATGTCGAAACTTTTCCGTATCCACTGATGTTGGGAGATAGGCTTCTTCTAAAACCTTTAACAAGACCTTCCGGTGATTCTCGGAAGTTAGGACCAAGTCTAAAATGGATATTTATTGTGGATCTTAAAACCACCGTAGCTTCATTATGACCCACAGTGCGGAAGAATCCTTCGATCTTCTCCATGGGTATTTTCCCCTTTGATTTGGTGGTGGGCTTCATCACCCGTTGGGGAAGATACAGTGGATTTTCCTTTGACACTGTAGCAGTTGTATGTGAGGTGGATCCTTCACCTTCTCCATAATTCTATAGAACTATGTGCAAGCTAACAATAGGATATTGTGCTCTACATGGCAAGTTGATTGGCTAGGGAGAGGCCACTTTCAAAGGATTGTAGACTTCCTTGAGTTGAATTGTTGGCGTTATGAGTAATGTATTAATCCCATCAGTTTTAGTGGATATGACTGTTCCACACTCTTCCACTTAGTAGGGCCTGCATTCTCACTTTCACATAACACAGTATCGTCTTCCGCTAGGCGCAGGACATCATTGTCGATTAGATTTTGAATAAGGTGGCGGAGTGCCCAGCATTCTTCTGTGTTGTGACCGCAAGACTGGGAGTGATATTGATATACTCCCTCAGAGTTGTACCGTCTTGAACGGAGGTTGATTGGAGGTAAAAAGGAACTGATCCTTCCTTCATTGATTAACATATGAAGGATTTCCTCCATAGGTTGGTCTAGATAGGTGAATTCCCTTTTGTTGGCGAAATCCCGACGAGCTTTGGCATTTGCTCTCTTCGTCACTTTGTCTTCCAGCATTTCATTTTCTAAAAGTGAGGAGGGAATATTCATGACAATAGGTAGGAGATTGGCATGCTCCTGACTAATTAATTGACGTGTCACTGGATGCTGATAAGTCACCAGTTCCGCCAATTGTTCAATTTATTTGCAGAGAGCTTTCATCTTTCGTTCCATTGTGAATTGGAACTTGGAATAATCCCATTTGTCATCACCTTTTTGATGGTCTGGGAAGAATTACAGCTAAAATTGGAATTCTGTCCACTGCTCCAATTAATCATGTTGACCTTTTCTTCTTTGTGTTGAGGAAGAGGGTTGTCTTGTACGTGAGGCTGATCTGGTTTGGTGACCATAATCTCCCCGTTGTCTATCAGGTCCTGAATCTTGTGTTTCAAGGCCCAATAATCCTGAGTATCATGTCCAGGTGCCCCGGCATGATACGCACATTTCCTAGCAGCATTAAAACCCCGTCCATTAGGGCTGGCTGGTGGAAGAAGATGTGTGATTTTCTTCTGTGTTGTCAGAAGATTTAATATTTTCTCAAGGGTATCACCTAAGGGTGTAAACACTCGATGGCGTTTGACTTCTCCACCTTTTGGTATTGGAGGGTTTGTAGGCTGTGTTGGAAAGGGAGTGTAGTTTCTCCTTTGAATAGGCATGTTTTGATTGCCTTTTTGCCCCTGTAGTATCAGGGAAACATCTTCTTCTTTCTTTTTATGAACCCTCCGGGGGTTGTTCACATAATTTCCAGATTGGATATGATCAGCAACAACTTTGAGTGCAGCTAGGTCTTGAGTCTTTCTTGACTTCAATCACATCTCAGCCATCTCCCCATGTTTGACCATTTCAGAAAATGGTTTTCCAATGTCGGATAAAACTCTCTCATAGACGGGAGCTTCTTGTATGTCTATGAAATTCGTGACCATTTCTGATTCTGTCATGGAAGGACTAACTTCGGCAGCCAGACGTCTCCACCTCTGAGCATACTCTCTGAAAGACTCGTTAGACTATTTCTTGATCTTGGTAATTTGATACCGATCAGGAGCCATCTGAGTTTGAAAGCTGTATTGAGTGAGAAAAGCATGTGCTAGCTCTTCCCAGCTATGGATTTTGGAGTTGTCTAGTCTTGTGTACCACGAACGGGCTTCTCCAGTTAGACTCTTTTGGAACAATTGCATTCTAAACTTTTCGTCATCTGCATAAGATCCAAGTTCTCCAATAAACACTTTTAAATGTGTGTAAGGATCTCCTAACCCGCCATATTTTTTCAAAGTCAGGAGTTTTAAATTTTTCTGGATAATGGACCCCAGGAAAAATACACAGATCAGCATATGAAACACTCCCGTGTGTTCCAATTCCTTTAATAACATGAATGGTCTCTTCCATTTGGAGGACTTTCTTTTTGATGTCACCAGTGTCTGGATCTCCAGTGGGATGGGTAGTATCATGAGTTTTATTGGTCGTATCCAACTCCAGTTCAGGTATGGTAATGACCGGGATTCCTCCTTGTGTGGAGGATTCAGCATGTACGGGTATTTTTGGACCCTGTGTAGACTGGTGTAATTCTTTGAGTAGAACAGCCAAGTCTGTAATTTGTTTGCTTAATCCGTCGAATTCTTTGCGAGAAACTGGATTAAGTTCAGTCTGGTAGGATGATGACATGATTGACTGCAGGCCTGTTGCCTTTTTGGACTTTGAACGAGTAGTAGGTCCGATTGATTCCCTGCGAAAGACTTGCATAGTTTAGTCTTTAGGGAATGTATACAATAACATACTATGTGATGTGTCTTTTTTAGGAATTTTTATCCTGCAAAACGGATGTCAGCTGTTTGTAGCATGTTAATCAAAATATGTATGTGTACACACCTCTTCATATTTCTCATTACATGGAGATAGATATGGAATGAAATTACAAGTAATTGAAATGAGAGCAAGAAGAGACTTTCCTCCGTTTTGGGTTTATCAGAGGCTGACTTATCTTAGGTTACTCTCGCGGCTTTTTGGCATGAAGGTTCCCAAATCATCGCAATCTACTTGACGGGAAGTTAATCCGGTCTTTCAACTGGAGCGAATTTGGGTGGTGCCTTTCCTGAGCCTCGGAGAATTAGTCTTCTCACGAGTCCAGTAATCAAACACAGACGGGATAGCCTCCTGGTGGAGGGACCACACAACATACATTCACATACATCGCGTCTCACCGTATGAACATGATGACATGTACAAAGCACTAATATCACAAGCAGATATGGTGCGAAGCACTAATATCACAAGCAGTTATGGTGCGAATCACTAATATCACAAGCAGTTATGCTGCGAAGCACTAAGTACAATAAGGAAATGCATTCGTACGCATTCATAAAATGTAAATGCAACATCCTCACACAAGAAGATAACAGTTTTGAAAAGATTGAAATAGCGGCTAAAGTCCTCTTACTGAGTCCCCAGCGGAGTCGCCACCTGTCGACGTCGGGATTTTTAGATGTCCCTTTCCGTTACTTGTTCTTTGGTGTTCTCATTTTAGGTGAGATTTGTTTGAAAAAAACAATTGAAAAAGGTCCGACATGTATAATGTCGACGATGTACTGTTAAGAGTCGCCAGTTGGTTTTTTAAATGGTTTTACCAACACAACCGAGAAAAGGTTTGCACATTAAGCAAGTGATGTGACACTGCTAAACGGGTCGGTGAAACCGAGATTCATTAGGGCGTCCGGGGACTTGGTTATGCGGGGGGAAGGTGTTAGGCATCCCCCGACATTCGTGTTACCACGGTGACCGCCTCTTTTCAAGAAACTATTATCTGAATGTGTGTGTGGGGGGGTCAATGTGCTATTATTTGGAAGTAGTGCGAGGCCTCGTTCGAACCTATATACACAGGCTTTGAATTTATGTAAAAATTCAGTTTTTAGCAAGGTATGGCAATGATGTTTTATAAAAAAAGGTTTTTCAAACCCTGATGCTAAATAGTAATTAAGACCTTTTACACTCCCATTTTATTAAGTGTTCGGCTTGATTGATTTTATTTCACGAATGCGAGGCATCCGTACTAAAATAATGTACAAAATAATGCCGACTTCCTCGATGGGTATTAAAACCATCTGAGGAAATTCAGACATCGCAGAATAATTTATAAGCTGCCTACAGCTGAAAATGTCCATCACGGGAACCGAATCTTGATCCAATAGGTTGAATCTGTGATCACATGATTCCTAGGCGCACAAGATACTGCAATTTGTATGAAAGCAATAAGCAGCTATATATATAAAAGCTGTAAATATATATATACAGACATGATCACCAACCACGAAGCTCCTCCATGGGGGATCAAAAATATAAATAAAGCTGTAAAAAGCTATCAACCGCCACGGAGGAAACTCCAAGTTGGACAAAACGTAAATAAAGTTGTAAATACGGTCAACCGCCACGAAGGAAACTCCAGGTGGGACGAAATATAAATAAAGCTGTAAAAAACAATCAACTGCCACGAAGTAGACTCCAGGCACGACGAAATGTAAAGAAAGCTGTAAAAGCGATCAACCACCACAAAGTAAACTCCAGGTGGGACGATATATATATATATATATATATATATATAGGCCGGATCAGGTCCGGACTCCCGTACCTGATCAAAATCCGGACTTTTTTTTTGTTTTTTTTTTGAAACAATTAAAAAAAATTATGAAATTAAATTTTTTACATAATACAATATTTTTGGCGTGATTTGGATGCATATACCAAAACATTTCTGTACAGTCTGGGCAGACTGTACATACATTGGTTGGTGTAGGTATTAAAAATACACCCAAAATACTGTATTATGGAAAAAATTTAGTTCTATAATTATTATTTTTTAGTTGTTCTACAAAAAAAAATAATTTGGTCCGGATTTTGATCAGGTCCAGACTCCCGGACCTGATCATTTTTCTATATATATATATATATATATATATATATATATATATATATATATATATATATATATATATATATATATATATATACAAGCAATAAACGCACCAGATGTAACATCCAGGCTCATCGAACAGAGTTCGACAATAGTTCATATATATAAGTATATATATATATACAAAAACAGAGTAAACGCACCAGATATAAAATCCAGGCTCATCGAACAGAGTCCGACAACAGTTCATATATATATATATATATATATATATATATATATATATATATATATATATATATATATATATATATATATACAAAAGCAGAGTAAACGCACCGGATATAAAATCCAGGCTCATCGAACAGAGTCCGACCACAGTTCATATATATATATATATATATATATATATATATATATATAAGCGAGTAAACGCTCCAGACTGAAGTCTAGGCTCATCGAACAAAGTCGACATAAAGTTAATATATATAAATGTGTGTGTGTGTGTGTGTGTGTGTGTATATATATATATATATATATATATATATATTAAAGCAGTAAACGCACCAGACCGAAGTCTAGGCTCATCGAACAAAGTTCGACACACAATTAATATATATATATATATATATATATATATATATATATATATATATATATATTATATATATATATATATATATATTAAAGCAGATAAATGCTCCAGACCGAAGTCTAGGCTCATCGAATAAAGTTTGACACACAGTTAATATATATAATGTAGATATATATATATATATATATATATATATATATATATATATATATATATATATATATTAAAGCAGATAAACGCTCCAGACCGAAGTCTAGGCTCAATCGAGGCATAACTCGATAATTTTAGTCAATATATATGTAAATATAATATATATATACATATATATATATATATATATATATATACATATATATATATATATACAGACTAAAATGAAACCACGGACCGAAGTCTGGGCAAAAGCAAGCAACACGACTCTCAACGTGTAGAAGGGTGTGTGTAAAGATGAAGAGAAAGACTCTAAAGTGTGTGAGAAAGATTACAACTGACTTTTAAAGAAGACTTCTATATCTTTAGAGTGGGTAAACACTGATTTTTGTAGGTACAAAAGGGCTATATATGAGCTCACATGTATTTAAAAGGGGAAAGTACACTGCATGGGGTGAGTGCAGAGCAAATTGGGCAGGGCTTCATCGCCTTTTTCTCTTTCAAAATGGGCTGCCCAAGCCCTCTACTTATAGGCATTTTAGCTACAGGTGTACCAGAGGCAACCCGGGTGGGCTCGTATTTATCGGATCGGGTCGTCTCGAAGTACGTGCACTCAGGCACTGTAATGTCTACTCGAACTTTTAGAAGTGCAATCCGGGCATCTGTTTGAGGTATACAGGACCTATTTCGGACCACCGTTATCGAGAGTTGTACGATGGCATGGGATTAGAGTTTGTACAAAGTCATTGAAGATGGGATGATGCCCTCCGGTCTTCAAGCTTCAACTTTCATCCGTTACCCCACACAATAGTCACTCGGGATTGGTTAGCCTTGTGGGACATTATTCTGTAGAGACGTGACGTGGCATCGTGTTGACGAGATGATGATGTTGCCCCTCACCGGTGTTATCGTCGGATTGGGCTGATAAAGCAGACGTTGCTCAGATTTCACTGAGATTAGACTGCTGCAATTGTTGAAGGTCCTCATTGTCACCTTTGAGGTGTGCCTGTCTTCCCGATGTTATTGTCGGGTTGGTATAGTGTATCTCGTTATGAGCGCCGAGATTGAAACTGGTTGCATTTGAAATAAGCATTTTCGGGGTTATCGCCGAAATTGCATTCCTTGGGGCTATCACCAAAGTTGGTGGCTATTCCCATGGTTGGGACTGAGACTGGACACCTCGGGGTTATCTCTGAGATTAATCGATCTTCTCTAGTGTGTGTTCTGGTATTGTATTTGCATGCCTCGGGGTTATATCCGAGGTTGTATTTGTTACTGCCAGAGTGATCTGGGGCTGATGATGAACTTTCGGTAGTATCCGGTATGGATTGTCTTTCAGGGTTCTCTCTCAAAAGATGAATCTGTCCTCCTGCATTATTAGTGACAGTAGTACCGAAAATTTCGAGTGTCTACAAACAACAGAAACAATAATCAAGGTGGAAGTCATTAGGGAAACTTCAAGAAAAGGACTGAAGCTTGTAACAAGTATGGAAGAAGTCATCAGAGGGAGTGCTGGAAGGGAAAAAACACTTGCTAAAATTGCGTCCAAGAGGGGCACATATCTCCAAATTGCCTAAAACCAAAGAAGATCAAGGGATGTTTTGCTTATGGATCAACAGAGCACCAGATAAAGGATTGCCCGAAAAAAGGAAGCAGTGGAGCTGGCGGAGGCTAGGGAGGGGGAAACAAGATAATGATTGGTGGACCTGTGCAACCCAACCGATCGACCACCCGAACCTTTAACATGACCGTCCAGGATGCAATAGCTACAAAGGATGTGGTGTCAGGTATAATCCCAATCAATAATATAAATGCTTATATATTATTTGATTCGGGTGCCACCTGTTTGTTTGTATCCAAAGAATTTGCTAGTAAACTTAGTACGCCCCGAGAACGTTTAGAAGATTCTTTGAACGTAGAAGTTGTGAATAAGGAAATAATACTCGTAGAATACATTTATCGAAATTATCGTACAAACATTAGAGAACATGAACTGAGCGTAGACTTGATTCCGATTAGAATGGGAGAATTTGACGTAATATTGGGAATGGATTGGTTATATAATCATGCGGCGATAATTGATTGTCAGAACAAGTGTGTGAACCTTAAGACTCTAAGTAAGTCTAAGGTAGTGTTTTATGGTAGCTCATCGCTTAAGCAATCATGTTACGTTACGATGATGTAGGCCAAGAAATTGTTAAGGAAAGGTTGTGTAGGTTATTTAGCTTATATCGTAGATACTCAGAAAAATGGAGTAGAAATTTAGGATATATCCGTATTAAATGAATTTCAAGATGTGTTTCCGGACGATTTGCCTGGTCTTCCGCCAGACAGAGAAATCAAATTCGTAATAGACTTAGCACCGGGAACGACACCGATTTTGAAAGCTCCATACCATATGGCGCCAGTAGAAATAAAGGAATTGATGATACAACTTCAAGAGTTATTGGATAAAGGTTACATTCGACCGAGCATGTCTCCTTGGGGAGCACCAGTGTTATTTATTAAGAAAAAAGATGGGTCGATAAGGCTCTGTATTGATTATCGAGAATTGAACAGAGTAACGATCAAGAATAGATATCCATTACCAAGGATAGACGACTTGTTTGATCAATTGAAGGGAGCGAAATATTTCTCGAAGATCGACCTACAGACAGGATATCACCAACTGAAAGTACGGGATGAGGATATACCAAAGACTGCGTTTCAAACCCGTTATGGACATTACAAGTTTTTGGTAATGTCATTTGGTTTGACTAATGCTCCGACAGCATTTATGGACTTGATGAATCGAGTTTTCAAGCCATACTTGGATAAATTCATAGTAGTTTTCATCGATGACATTTTGATCTACTCGAAGACAGAGGAAGAACACACTGAACATCTGAAGATTGTTTTGGAGGCACTACGAAAGAAGAAGATGTATGTGAAGTTTTCAAAGTGTGAATTTTGGATGAATGAGATTCAATTCTTAGGCCACGTGGTGGATAAGAATGGAATCTCATTAGACCCCGAAAAGCTCAAAGCGATAAATAATTGGGAACAACTAAGAACACCGACAGATGTATAAAGTTTCTTAGGGTTAGTCGGGTACTATCGAAGATTTATCCAGGATTTTTCTAAGATAGTGACCCCGTTGACTAATCTGATGAGGAAGACGGTGAAATTTGTATGGACCGACAAATGCGAAGAGAGTTTTAAAGAGTTGAAGAAGAGATTAAGCGAGGCGCCTGTATTATCAATACCAGATGATACGGGAGGATTTGAGGTGTATAGTGATGAATCGAATAGAGGACTGGGATGTGTGATGATGCAGCATGGCAAAGTCATTGCGTATATATCACGACAATTGAAGGATTACGAAAAATGATACCCTACTCATGACTTAGAGTTAGCAGCAGTAGTTTTTGCGTTAAAGATATGGAGGCATTATTTGTACGGAGAGAAATGTAAGATATACACGGACCACAAAAGTCTAAAATATATCTTCATACAGAAGGAGTTGAATATGCGTCAGAGAAGGTGGTTAGAATTGATCAAAGATTATGACTGTGATATTCTTTATCACCCGGGGAAGGCAAACGTAGTTGTCGACGCTCTGCGCAGGAAAGGAAGGGAGAAATTGTTTCAACTGACAACTCAGGAGGAGTTAATAAGAGATATGGAGAAGTTGGAAATAGAGGTAAAGGGGTCCGAGTGGTCTGAAGAAAAGTTATTTGTAATGGAAGATTGTTCGACGTTGTTGGATAGAGTAAAGGAAGCACAGGAGAAAGATGGAGAATGTGAGAAAATCAAGAAGAGGATCACGAAAAATGAGGAAGAAAAATTTTGAATAGATAAAGACGGTATCTTAAGATTCGAAGGGAGAGTATGGGTACCATCGGTAACTAAGTTAAGAGAAGAGATTTTGCACGAGGCACACAATACGACATATTCCGTTCATCCGGGAGGCACTAAGATGTACCGAGACTTGAGGCAACATTTTTGGTGGCCCAATTTGAAACAGGAAGTCGTAGAGTGCGTTAATAGATGTTTGACTTGTCAACGCGTAAAAGCAGAGCATCAGCGGCCGAGTGGGTTGCTACAACCGTTGGAAATACCGGATTGGAAATGGGAGCATATTACGATGGATTTCTTGGTAGGACTTCCAGTCACGCAGAAAGGTTTGGATACCATTTGGGTTATCGTGGATCGACTTACAAAGACCACACATTTTCTACCGATCAAGATCTGCTACAGTTTAAATTATTTAGCAAGTCTGTACATAAAGGAGATTGTTTCACGACAAGGAGTGCCGGTATCGATTGTTTCTGATCGAGACTCGCGTTTCACTTCAAAATTCTGGAAAAGTTTGCAAGAAAGGATGGGGACACAGTTAAGGTTAAGTACTGCTTATCATCCTTAGACAGACGAAAAAAGTGAGTGAACAATACAAATGCTAGAGGACTTGCTTAGGACTTGCGTGATGGACTTCAAGGGAAATTGGGACGACCACTTACCCTTAGTCGAATTAATTTACATATAATAATAGTTACCATGCAAGTATCGGCATGCCACTGTATGAAGCTCTTTATGGAAGGAAGTGCAGAACGCCATTATGTTGGGATGAAGTCAAAGAACAACGAATACTCAGACCAGAGTTAGTACAAAAAACTACGGACGTGGTGACAGTAATAAGGGCCAGACTAGTGGCAGATCAAGATCGCCAGAAAAGTATGCTGATTTGTATCGGCAAGACCGAGATTTTGAAGTTGGCAGTTTTGTATTCTTGAAGGTATTTCCATGGAAGGCAAAGATCCGTTTCGGCAAGAAAGAAAAATTGAGTCCAAGATTCATAAGACCGTTTGAGATACTAAAGCGAGTGGGCAAAGTAGCGTACAAAGTTGCACTACCACCTGAGTTGGAGGACATCCAGAACGTGTTTCACATATACGTGTTGCGTCCATACAAGCCTAACTACAAGTGTAAGACCTAACTTTTATGAATAAAGATTAATTTTTCTCGAAATATATTTTTGAATATTATGGTGTGGATTTGATATAATGTTATAGTTGTGGGTATTATTTACAAATTTTTTAAGGTAAGCAAGTGGTTATATAATATTCAATTGGTTAGAGAATATTCGTTTTAAAAGGGAATATTGGTACGACGGCACAATCATTGGTGGACTCCACAATAGATGTATTGTCGTAGTTAGAAAATGACAGAATTATCTTTTTATAAAAATAACAGCGAAAGTTTTACCGTTAAACTATTGAACTACCCGGTGGTAAAAGTACAGTAATACGCGTGGTTGCATAGTAGCACACTGTATTGATTATTGATGCTTACGTGAGAAGTCACTCAGTTATACTCAATTATTGCTACAGTAATTGCTGCATAATATCTTTTATATTATTGATTCAATAATTGTCACAGTATCATCTGCATAATATTTATATTATTAAATCAATAAGTGAGACGACAAAGTTATTCATATTATTATTTGCAATATTGACAATGTCTAGAAAGTTCTGTCAAGTAGAGGTTTGGTCACCTAATTGCGCGCCAATAGGGAAAAATCCTTATCGGAAAGCCCCCTCTTTCCAGGGAATGATCTGGTTGTTAAATATTGTGAGTTATAATATTAATGATGAATAAGTTTATGTTGATTAAAGATGAAATTGATATTTCCATTATGTTGGGATTATTAGTGTTAGTGGAAATCGACATCTATTTCGATAATAATGGATCTCTGGAGACTATATTGACCAATCGGGTAATTAATCGGATAAATGAGCAATTAAATGATATTAATTCACATGCTTATAACTATTTGTTCACATGTGTGTACTATTGATTTACATGCATGTACTATTAGGGGAGGTGGTACAAGATTGATAATACTTGCATGACTAAATTAAAAATGGAGGTATAGATGAAGGTACTATACTGTAATTATTTTTTTCACATGATTGTACTATTGATTCACATGATTGTACTATTGATTCACAAGATGTACTATTAGGGGATGTGGTGCAAGTTTGATAATACTTGCAGGACTAAATTAAAAATGAAAAAAAAGATGAAGGTATTATACTGTAATATTGTGAGCCCCAAAATGTGCAATTATCAAAACTATATTTTCTTATAAATAGAAGCTCATTCTTATTTCATTCTCACCAATTCACTAAGACTCACAAGATCATTTATGGAGAGAGAAGTTTTAGAGATAAAGTAGAAGAGAAGTCTGCTACCTCACTATTCAAGTATCCAGTCTTCTTATGAGGTAAGGGATATTATTTTTTTCAGTATTCATGGGAATAATATTTTCTTTCATACTCTGCAGTATGTGAGTAATATTATTTCGTCTCGTATTCCTGATTATACCATCATTCGGTTAAAGTATTACTTCTATATTCCGTGAAATTAGTAGAATATCCTTGAAATTTGTTCTTCATCTAGTATCGCTTCACAATATTTTCTGCACATTCTTGTCAAATTTAAGTTCTTCATGCCGGAGTACTGTCCATGAGTACTATCCATTTATACGGTACTATTCATAAAAGTACTATTTACGGGTACTATTCAAAAAGTATTATTCACAAAGTACTATTCACGAGTACTATTTATAAAGTACTATTCACGGGGTACTATTTACTCGGATACTATTCACCTGGAGTACTATTCATAATAAAAATTGATTTCTTTTCGGTCCAAATCATTTTTGATACATTATCATTCTTGTATTTTACTCCACAAAGCAGTATCATGTTGACAATTTGGACAATATTGAATTCTGGATAAATTAGATTATAAATCTTTAAAAATTTATCCTTGAACTTGTTTTATTGAATTCTTATATCATTGTCATCATCCTCATGTTTATATTATGTTGAAAGTCATCCGTGGCCTGTAGTTCATAGATGGACTTGGTTTATGACCAGGGATTATTCGTTATAATCATGACCGTAATATTACAAATGATGTGATAAAAGTCCTCATTGGCCCGTAGTGCATTGATGGACAGTTGTTGGCATGATCATGACCATTGATGAATACGCGAATATCCTTGGCCCGTAGTGCGTGGATAATTTATGGTCGTGATACTAAAGAATATCCTTGGCCATAGTGCAGGGATGATTCGATGATGTGGATTATTTATTAAGCTGAGTATCAGCGATAAAAGTGATAAAAAAATCTTTTAAATCATAGAAGATAGTAGATTTTATGCTCTACTTGACTCTTCTAATGGATTGCTTGTTCCGCTACAGTTAAACTTGATGTTTGTTATATTTTATCAGTTTAACACTGTTGAAGGCTAACTATAAATTATTCTGCATTATCTTAGTCATAATATTTCTTACTGGGCTAGTTGAGCTCACCCTTTTGCTTTCATTGTTATCTTCAGGAAATGAGAACGTAGCTGGGACTAGTCGGGGAATGAAGTGACGGTCCATATGATAGCATTAATAGTCCTCATTATTCTATGAAATAGTGTGATAATTAATGTATTGAGGACTCCATTTGAGTTGAATACTATCTAGAAGACAATATTCGTATTAAAACTCTCAGTTTATGTTTTGTCGTATTTTACACGACAGTTGTATTATTAAGTTGTATTTGAATTTTGTACCATGTATTTGGCGACTCACGATGGGTGATGTATACCTATTTTGGGGGTATCACAGTTGGTATCAAAGCTTAGGGATATGATCCTTGGCTGAGATGTGAGACAAGAACTAGGAGGGGAGAGATGGGGAATTCTTTCGCTAGTATGACCTACCTAAGTTTATTTGGTATTTAATTGGTCGGTCAGGGTATAGGAATAATATGTGACATGTCAATTAACCCTTGTTTTGTGGCAGTATTTGAAAATGGCATCTGAAAATGTTGAGATAGGTAAAGAAGCACATGAGACCGTTGAGTCGCCAACGATCAATACCCAGGATAATGTCCATCAGGATGGCAATAATCCTCACTAAAATAACAACGCTGACCAAATGATGAACAATGGGATGTTCAGAGGCTTTATACAATTCATGCAACATCAGGTGAGAATGGCTCATGTTCAAAATGCAGGTCAACTCTTAGACAGTCACCGCTAAACAGTTCAAGGAGCTGGGACCACCAGAGTTTATTGGAGAGCCAAAACCACTTAAGGCAGGGACGTGGATAAAGCAGATCACCAAGATATTTGATGACTTGGTATGCTCCAAAGAGCAAAAGGTTCCCTTTGCCACCTTTATCCTGCGAGGAGAGGCAGACTACTAGTGGGAATCAGTAAAGTGTACTTAACCTGCCGCACTGAAGATGTCTTGGGAGAAGTTCCAAGAACTGTTCAACGATAGGTACTTTCCTGAAAGTATTCGTCACATGAAGGAGGTAGATTTCATCAAGCTGTAATAGAATAATATGACCGTGTCACAGTACGAAGCTAAGTTTGCCGAGTTATCCTGGTTTGCGTCCCACTTAGGTTGATAATGAGGAGAGAATGACGCGGATGTTTCTAAGAGGTTTGAAACTCTACGTCAATACTTAATTTCTCACAAACTGTGTTTGTATTCAGATGTTGTAAATAGGGCTCAGTTATTAGAGAGTGATAACGAGTCAACCCAACCAAGAGAAAGCAGTCGACAAAATGATAATACCAGTGGTAACTGAAATCGAAACGGTGACAACAAACGTGGAGGGAATCAACATGCCAGAAATTGTAACCCCTTTGGTGGTATTCATGGCCAAGACAATAAAAGTGGACATTTCAAGAAGAGGAGATTCAAAAATGATGGCAATACGTCATCACCAGCACCCATTATTAAGGAAGGAGAATGACCACCTATCATATGCTTCAAATGCGGAGGGGAGGGACACATCAGTCCAAACTGTGTGCAGTAGTCCAAAACGTGTTATAATTATGGAAGAGAAGGTCATCTAGCTAGATTTTGTCGTATTGGGAAGCCAAGTCCAGTTGGAACGGTGACACCAAATGCCATCCAGGACAAGTCAAAACCAGTAGTTCAAGGGAGAGCGTTTATTGTGACCTCCTAGAAAGAAAGGAACCCAAACGAGGTCATCACATGTAAGCTTAACATAAACTCTAGCGAAGTATATACCTTATTTGATACCGGTTCTACCCATTCTTTTATTTCTCTTACTTGCGTTTAACGTTTAAATTTGACTCCGGAGAAATTAGACTTTGACTTATCTGTTGAAACTCCGTTGGGAGAAACCTTCATTACATCCACTGTTTATAAGTCTTGTTTGGTTCAAATCGTTACCCTCACATTACTTGTCGATCTTATTTTATTGAAAATACTTGCATTTGACGTAATTCTAGGGATTGATTGGTTAACTACTCATCATTCAAAAATTGATTATTTTCGTAAAGTTGTTAGCTTTCATATTCATAACCAACCTATTATGCGAATTCAAGCAACCAAACCATTAAAATCAATCACTGTCATCTCAAGCCATAAAGCTATTCGTTTATTGAAAATAGATGTCAAGCTTTCTTAGCTCATGTCACAGATTTAAATAAAAATACGTCAATTTTGAATGATATTTCTATTGTTAATAAATTTTCGGACGTATTCACTAAAGAACTTCCTGGCCTACCCCCAGAACGTGAAATTGAATTTTGTATCGACCTTGAACCCGGTATAAAAACCATTTCCAAAGCCGCATATCGAATGGCTCCTATTGAACTTCAGGAGTTAAAGACCCAACTGCAGGAATTGTTAGACATCGGTTTCATTCATCCTATTACGTCTCCTTGGGGGTGCTCCTGTTCTATTCGTGAAAAAGAAAGATGGGAGTATGCAACTTTGTATTGATTATCGGGAGTTGAACCATGTCACTGTCAAAAATAGATATCCGTTGCCTCGCATTGATGACCTGTTTGACCAGTTGCAAGGCGCCAAATTTTTTTTAAAGATCGATCTTCGTTCCGAATATCATCAGTTGAAGATTAAAACTGATGACATTCCAAAGACTGCTTTCAGAACTAGGTACGGGCATTACAAATTCCTAGTCAAGTCTTTTGGATTTACTAATGCTCCTGCTGCCTTCATGGATATGATGAATCGAGTATTCAAGGAATATTTGGATCACTTTGTGGTCGTCTTTATTGATGACATCCTCATTTACTCCAAAATCTGTGAAGATCATGAACAACAACTGAGGCTGATACTCCAAATGCTTCGTAAAAACAAGTTATATGCCAAGTTAAAGAAATGCGAGTTCTGGCTTGAGGAAGTAGCATTCCTTGGGCACGTGATATCAAATCATGGAATATCTGTTGACCCGACAAAGATTGAAGCAATTCAAAGTTGGGAGCAACCTAAGTCAGTGACTGAAGTACGTAGCTTTCTCAGCTTAGCTGGTTATTATCGGAGGTTCGTGGAAGGATTTTCTCGAATTGCTACTCCATTAACTTAGCTGACTCGAAAAGATACAAAATTCGGTTAAAGCAAGGAATGTGGGAAGAGTTTTTAATAACTCAAGAGGAGGCTCATTTCAGCACATGTTTTGACAATACCAGCTGGTTCGGAGGGATTTGTCATATACAGCGATGCTTCAGGCAAAGGATTAGGGTGTGTTCTCATGCAACATGGGAAATTCATAGCCTATGACTCACGATAACTCAGAGAATATGAGAGGAATTATCCTATTCATGATCTAGAGTTAGCAGCTGTCATTTTTGCGCTTAAGATTTGGAGGCATTACCTGTATGGAGAGATGGTGGAGATCTATACAGATCATAAAAGCCTCAAATATTTCTTCACTCAAAAGGAACTTAACATGCAGCAACGATGATGGCTTGAGCTATTGAAAGATTACGATCATACCATTCAATACCATCTTGGAAAAGCGGACGTAGTAGTTGACGCATTGAGTAGAAGATCATATGCGGGTATGAGTGCGATATTGTCAACGCAAAGGCCCATTTTGTATGACTTACAAAGGATGGAGATAGAGTTAAAGACTCCAGGGACCCATGTGATGATGGCGAATATACGAGTAGAACCGACTTTAATCAATAAAGTTAAAGTTGTTCAAGCTACAGACCTGGAGCTGATGCGTATGAGGAAGAAAGTGCAAGAAGGTGCTATTTCGGAAGCAAGAATCGATGAAGAAGGAATACTTCAAGTCAACTCTAGACTTTGTGTTCCTAACGATTCTGACTTGATGTATAAAATCAAGATGGAGGCGCACAACACACCATTTGTAATCCATCCTGGGAGTACCAAAATGTATCTTGATCTTCGACATACATTTTGGTGGAGCAATATGAATAGAGAGATAGCAAGGTTTATCTCAAGGTGTCTAACTTGTCAACGAGTCAAGGCGGAGCATCAAGTGCCAAAAGGTCTATTGCAACCACTTGAAATTCTAGAATAGAAGTGGGAGCACATTACCATGGATTTCGTTACTGGTCTTCCCAAGGTTTCTCAAGGTATAGATGTAATTTGGGTCATTGTTGATAGATTGACCAAGTCTGCTCATTTCCTACCAATATGAGAAACTTATACACTTGAACGTCTTGCTCGTATGTACATAAACGAGATTATAAGATTACATGGTATGCCAGTATCCATAGTTTGTGATCGAGACCCAACATTAACTTCACGATTTTGGGTTAGTTTGCAAAAAGCTATGGGCACGAATTTACGATTTAGTTCGACATATCATCCTCAAATGGACGGGCAGTCAGAGGGACTATTCAAACTCTTGAAGATTTATTAAGACTCTGTGTCCTTGACTTCAAAAGAAGTTGGAACAAGTTCTTACCATTGGTGGAGTTTTCCTATAACAACAGTTATCAAGCAAGTATTGGCATGGCTCCATTTGAGGCGTTGTATGGAAGAAAGTGTCGTTCTCCAAAATGCTAGGATGAGGTGGGTGAAACAACATTGTTGGGACCGGAGTTCGTACGTATGACTACGGAAAAGATTCAAATGATCCGACAACGTATAAAAACCTCACAAGATCGACAAAGGAGTTATGACGATCTTCATCGAATGGACGTGGAATTTAATATTGGAGATCATGTGTTGTTACGTGTTGCTCCATGGAAAAGAGTTACGAGATTTGGAAAGAGAGGAAAGCTCAATCCTCGATTCATTGGCCCATTTTTAATTCTCAATCGAGTAGGAACTGTGGCCTATAGACTCGCATTACCGTCTAGTATATCTCGTGTTCATAACGTTTTTCACGAATCTATGTTACGTAAATATATGAAAGACCCGAACCACATTATTGAATTAGAATTGGACAAGATAGCGAAAGATTTAACGTATGAGGAGGTACCTATTAAAATCTTGGATAAGAATGATCATATTCTACGCTTCAAGGTTATACCTCAAGTCAATGTTTTGTTGAGAAACCACGATGTTGAGGAAATGACCTGGGAGTTAGAATCTGAAATGAAGTCAAGGTATCCTCACCTCTTCGACATGCCAGGTACGAACCCTAATTTCGAGGACGAAATTTCATAAGAAGAGGAGGTTGTAAGACCCTAACCTTTATGAATAAAGATTAATTTTTCTCGAAATATATTTTTGAATATTATGGTGTGGATTTGATATAATGTTATAGTTGTGGGTGTTATTTACAAATTTTTTAAGGTAAACAAGTGATTATATAATATTCGATTGGTCGGGGAATATTCGTATGACGGCACAATCGTTGGTGGAACCCACAACGAAAGTATTGTCGTAATTAGAAAACGATAGAATTATCTTTTTATAAAAATAACGGTGA
This sequence comes from Panax japonicus, assembly GCA_020205505.1. Classification (NCBI taxonomy): domain Eukaryota; kingdom Viridiplantae; phylum Streptophyta; class Magnoliopsida; order Apiales; family Araliaceae; genus Panax; species Panax japonicus. Next base: position 82,933,630 of record CM035091.1, read on the forward strand.
AAGTTTTACCATTAAACTGTTGAACTACCCGGTGGTAAAAGTACAGTAATACGCGTGGTTGCATAGTAGAACACGGTATTGATTATTGATGCTTACGTGAGAAGTCACTCAGTTATACTCAATTATTGCTACAGTAATTGCTGCATCATATCTCTCATATTATTGATTCAATTATTGTCACAGTATCATTTGTATAATTTGTTATATTATTAAATCAATAATTGAGACGGCAAAGTTATTCATATTATTATTTGTAATACTGACAATGTCTAGAAGTTCTGTCAATGAGAGGTTTGGTCACCTAATTGCGCGCCAATAGGGAGAAATCCTTATCGAAAATCCCCTTCTTTCCTGGGAATGATCTGGTTGTTAAATATTGTGAGTTATAATATTAATGATGAATAAGTTCGTGTTGATTAAAGATGAAATTGATATTTTTACTATGTTGGGATTATTAGTGTTAGTAGAAATCGACATCTATTTCGATAATAATGGATGTCTGGAGGCTATATTGACCAATCGGGTAATTAATCGGATAAATGAGTAATTAATTGCTATTAATTCACATGTTTATAACTATTTGTTCACATGTGTGTACTATTGATTCAAATGCATGTACTATTAGGGGAGGTGGTGCAAGATTGATAATACTTACATGACTAAATTAAAAATAGAGGTATAGATGAAGGTATTATACTGTAATTATTATTTTTCACATGATTTTACTATGATTTACAAGATGTACTATTAGGGGAGGTGGTGCAAGTTTGATAATACTTGCAGGACTAAATTAAAAATGAATAAAAAGATGAAGGTATTATACTGTAATATTTTGAGCCCCAAAACGTGCAATTATCGAAACTATATTTTCCTATAAATAGAAGCTCATTCTTATTTTATTCTCACCAATTCACTAAGACTCACAAGAGCATTTATAGAGAGATAAGTTTTAGAGAGAAAGTAGAAGAGAAGTCTGTTACCTCACTATTCCAGTATCCGGTCATCTTCTGAGGTAAGAGATATTATTTTGTTCAGTATTCATAGGAATAATATTTTCTTCCAAACTCTGTAGTATGTGAGTAATATTATTTCGTCTCTTATTCCTGATTATACCATCATTCGGTTTAAAGTATTACTTCTATATTCCGTGAAATTAGTAGAATATTCTTGAAATTTGCGCTTCATCTAGTATCGCTTCACAAGGATATTTTCTGCATATTCTTGTAAATTTTAAGTTTTCATGTCAGAGTACTGTCCATGAGTACTATCCATTTATACGGTATTATTCACAAAAGTAATATTCATGGGTACTATTCATAAAGTACTATTCACGAGTATTATTCACAAAGTACTATTCATAGAGTACTATTCACGGGGGTACTATTCACTAGGGTATTATTCACCCGGAGTACTATTCATAACAAAAATTGATTTCTTTTCGGTCCAAATCATTTTTGATACATTATCATTCTTGAATTTTACTCCACAAAGCAATATCATGTTGACAATTTGGACAATATTGAATTCTAGATAAATTAAATTATAAATCTTTAAAAATTTATCCTTGAACTGTTTTATTGAATTCTTATATCATTGTCATCATCCTCATCTTTGTTGTAAGACCCCAACTTTTATAAATAAAGATGAATTTTCTATAAATATTATTTTTGAATATTATGGAGTAAATTTGTTATAATATTATAGTTGTGGGTAATATTTATAAATTTTGCAAAGTAAGCAAGTGTTATAAAATATTCGTTTGGTCGAGGAATATTCTTTTTGTCGGGGAATATTCGTACGACGGCACAATTATTGGTGGACCCCACAACGGAATTATTGTCGGATTGAGGGAAAACGACAAAATACTTTATGAAAATAACGGCGGAGGTGTTACCGTTAAAACTGTTAAACTACCCGGTAGTAAAAGTACAGTAATACGCGTGGTTGCATAGTAGCACACGGTATTGATTATTGATGCTTACGTGAGAAGTCACTCAGCTATAATCAATTATTGCTACAGTAATTGTTGCATCATATCTCTTATATTATTGATTCAATTATTATCCCAGTATCATCTGTATAATATGTTATATTATTAAATCAATAATTGAGACGACAAGTTATAAATGATTAATAATTGTTGAAAGATTAAATGTGTTGATTAAAATTAAAATGATTTGTGGTAATATTTATTTAATCCTTGATGTATATAAAGAGTATATTATGAGACGTTTGTGGTAAGTTTGGTTATTTTATAGGGGGGCCATATGTCATCATCTAAGAGTCTCTTCGTCAATAGTAATTACCTTCGTAAATAGTAATTACCTTCGTCAATAGTAATTACCTTCGTCAATAGTAATTACCTTCGTCAATAGTAATTACCTTTGTCAATAGTAACTACATTTACTAGATGTCAAACCACTTGCCATTTCATATTACAGGTGTCGAACCAATTGTCGTTTCACACTACAGGCGACAAACCACTTTTCTTTTCACATCACCAGTCGTCAAGCCACTTGCCTTTTCACATTTCAAGTGTTAAGATAAAAATCTTCTATAAATAGAGTCCTAGTGCTTCATTATTTTTCACGAATTCATTCAAGCTATAGAGAGAGAAAGTATAGAGAGAATAAGAGAGAAAGAAGAAGAGTATTCTGTTACTATACTACTGCAGTATTCAATCTCCTACTAATGAAAGGGGTGTTATTCTTTCTTATTCATGAAGAGAACTGTTATTATTCAATGCTTATTATTCTGTTGGAATAACCTGTATACGCGGTTTACCCTATACTTGGTGGCATTCTTCTATATTCTGTTGGAACATCCTGTCTGTGTGTTTTACACCGGACCTGGTCCGTCTTTATTATTATTCTGTTGGAACATCATGTCTATGTGTTTTACATCGGACCTGGTTTTGTCTTATTATTCTGTTGGAACATCCTATTGGTGCAAATTTTGCCTGACCTGGTTCGTTATTATTATTTTGTTGGAATAACCTGTCTATGCGAAGTACCGCATGCATGCTGATTTTTTTTGTTATTTCATTCTTTATTATACTCAGTTGGTTAAAATTTTGACTTCTATACTCTATGAAATTAGTAGAATATCCTTGATATTTGCGCTTCATCTAGTATCTTTTTATGGAAATATTCTTCTGATCATTCTTGAATTTTACTCTACAAAGCAGTATCATGTTGACAATTTGGACATTATTAGTTCCTAGATAAAATAATTCTTGAACTTGTTTTATTGAATTCTTATATCATTGTCATCATCCTCATGTTTATATTATGTTGAAAGTCATCTGTGGCCTGTAGTGCATAGATGGACTTGGTATGATTATGATCAGGGATTATTTGATGTAATCGTGACCGTAAGTTACAAATGATGTGTGTAAAAGTCCTCATTGGCCCGTAGTGCATTGATGGACAGTTGTTGGCATGATCATGACCATTAATGAATACACGAATGTCCTTGGTTGTAGTGCATGGATAATTTGTGGTCGTGATACTAAAGAATATCCTTGGCCGTAGAACATGGGTGATTCGATGATGTGGATTAATTATTAAGCTGAGTCCCAACGATAAAAGTCATGAAAAAATCCTTTTAAATCATAAAAGATAGTAGATTTTATTCTCTACTTGACTCTTTTAATGGATTACTTATTCCGCTGCAGTTAAACTTGATGTTGTTATATTTTATCAGTTTAACACTGTTGAAGGCTAACGATAATTTATTCTGCATTATCTTAGTCATAATATTTCTTTACTTGGCTAGTTGAGCTCACCCTTTCTTTCACTGTTCTCTTCAGGAAATGAGAACATAGCAGGGACTAGTCGGGGAACGGGAGTGACGGTCCAGAGGATAGCATTAGTAGTCCTCACTATTCTGTGAAATAGTGTGTTAATAATTGTAATGAGGACTCCTTTTGGGTTTGTATAATCTCTAGTAGACAATAATTGTATTCAAACTCACAGTTATGTTTTTTCGTATTGTACACTACAGTTGTATTAGTAAGTTGTATTTGAATTTTGTACCATATATCTGACGACCCAAGATGGGTGATGTATACCTAATTTTGGGGGCGTCACAGTTGGTATCAAAGCTTAGGGATATGATCCCTGACTAAGATGTGAGAATAGTACTAGTAGAGGAGAGACGGGGAATTCCTTCGCTAGTATGACCTACCTAAGTTTATGTGGTATTTAATTGGTCAGTCAGAATTTAGGGATAATATGTTACATGTCAATTAACCTTTATTTTGTGGCAGTATCTGAAAATGAAAATCGAGAATGTTGAGAATAGCAATGGAGCACAGACGACCGTTGATTCACCACATATCAATAATCAGGATAATGTGCATTAGGAAGGCAACAATCCTCATGCAAACAACAACACTGACCAAATGATGAATGATCAAATTTTCAGGGGCTTTATGCAATTCATGCAACAGCAGGCGAGAGCGGCTCCTGTCCAAAATGCAGGTGGAAACACTGGAAACTCTCGGGCGGTCACCGCTAAACAGTTCAAGGAGTTGGGACCACCGGAGTTTAAGGGAGAGCTAAAACCACTTATTGCAGAAGCATGGATAAAGCAGATCACCAAGATATTTGATGTCTTGGGATACTCCGAGGAGCACAAGGTTCCCTTTGCCGCCTTTATGTTACGCGGAGAGGCAGATTACTGGTGGGAATCGGTAAAACGTACTCAACCTGCCTTACTGAAGATATCTTGGGAGAAGTTCCAAGAGCTGTTCAACAACAAATACTTTCCCGAAAGTATTCTTCACATGAAGGAGGTGGAGTTATCAAGTTGGAACAAAACAATATGACTGTGTCGCAATGCGAGGCTAAATTTACGGAGTTATCCTGGTTTGCGTCCCACTTGGTGGATAATGAAGAGAGAATGACACGGATATTTTTAAGAGGTTTGAAGCCGGAGATACGTCAACATCTTATTTCTCATAAATTGTGTTTATATTCAGATGTTGTAAATAGGGCTCAGTTAGTGGAGCGCGATAACGAGTCAACGCAACTAAAAGAGAGCAGACGGCAAAATAATAATACCAGCAAGAGCAGTCATCGAAGCGGTGACAACAAGCGTAGAGGGAATCAACAGGCCAGAAATGGTAACCACTTCGGTGGTAATCAGGGCCAAAACAATAAGAATGAACATTTCAAGAAAAGGAGATTCAACAATGATGGAAAGACATCAGCACCATCATATGTCATTAAGGAAGGAGAACGACCACCTATCATATGTTTCAAATGCGGAGGGGAGGGGCACATCAGTCCAAACTGCGCGATGTCGTCCAAAGAATGTTATAATTGTGGAAGAGAAGGTCACTTAGCCCAATTTTGTCGTTCACCGAAGACAAATTCAGCTAGGATGGAGGCACCAAAGGCCGTCCCAGAAAAGTCAAAATCGGTATAGCAAGGGAGAGCGTTTGTTGTGACCTTCCAGAAAGCAAGGAACCCGAATGAGGTCATCACGGGTAAGCTTATCATAAACTCTAACAAAATCTATACTTTATTTGATACCGGTTCTACCCATTCTTTTATTTCTTCTACTTGCGCTCATCGATTAAATTTGACTCCAGAGAAATTAGACTTTGACTTATCTGTGGAAACTCCGTTGGGAGAAACCTTCATTACATCCACTGTTTATAAGTCTTGTTTGGTTCAAATCGGTACCCTTACATTACCTGTAGATCTTATTTCATTGAAAATACTTGCATTTGACGTGATTCTAGGGATTGATTGGTTAACTACTCATCATGCAAAAATTGATTGTTTCCGTAAGGTTGTTAGCTTTCATATTCCTAATCAACCTATTATGCGAATTCAAGCGACCAAACCATTAAAATCAATCATGGTCATTTCAAGACATAAAGCTATTCGTTTATTGAAAAATGGATGTCAAGCTTTCTTAGCTCATTTCACAGATTTAAACAAAATACGTCAGTTTTGAACGATATTTCTATTGTTAATAAATTTCTTGACGTATTCCCCGAAGAACTTCCTGGCCTACCCCCTGAGCGTGAAATTGAATTTTGTATCGACCTTGAACCAGGTACAAAACCCATTTCCAAAGCCCCATATCGAATGGCTCCTATTGAACTTCAAGGGTTAAAGACCCAACTGCAGGAATTGTTAGACATTGGCTTTATTCGTCCAAGTACTTCTCCTTAGGGTGCTCCTGTTCTATTCGTGAAGAAGAAAGATGGGAGTATGCGAATTTGATTTATTATCGGGAGTTGAATAATGTCACCATCAAAAATAGGTATCCTTTGCCACGTATTGATGACCTGTTTGACCAGTTGCAAGGAGCCAAATTCTTTTCAAAGATTGATCTTCATTCCGGATATCACCAATTGAAGATTAGAACCGATGACATTCCAAAGATGGCTTTCAGAACTCAGTACGGGCATTATGAATTCCTAGTCATGTCCTTTGGATTGACTAATGCTCCTGCTTCCTTCATGGATATGATGAACAGAGTATTCAAGGAATATTTGGATCACTTTGTGGTCGTCTTTATTGATGATATCCTTATTTATTCCAAAACCCGTGAAGATCATGAGCAACACTTGACGCTGACACTCCAAAAGCTTCATGAATACAAGCTTTATGAAAAGTTGAAGAAATGTGAATTCTGGATTATGGAAGTAGCATTCCTTGGGCACGTAGTAACAAGTCATGAAATATCTGTTGACCCAGCAAATATTGAAGCAATTCAAAGCTAAGAGCAACCTAAATCAGTGACCGAAGTACGTAGCTTAGTTGGTTTAGCTGGTTATTATCAGAGATTCATGGAAGGATTTTCTCGAATCGCTACTCCATTGACTCAGATGACTCGAAAAGATACAAAGTTCTATTGGAGCAAAAAATGTGAGAAGAGTTTTTAAGAACTCAAGAGGAGACTCATTTCGGCACCTGTTCTGACAATACCATCTGGCTCGGACGGATTTGTCATCTACAGTGATGCTTCGGACAAAGGGTTGGGATGTGTTCTCATGCAAAATGGAAAAGTCATAGCCTATGCCTCAAGACAACTCAAAGAATATGAGAGGAATTATCATACTCATGATCTAGAGTTGGCAGCTGGTTTCTTCGCACTAAATATTTGGAGGCATTACTTATATGGGGAGAAGGTGGAGATCTTTACGGATCATAAAATCCTCAAATATTTCTTTACTCAAAAGGAACTCAACATGCGATAACGACGTTGGCTTGAACTATTGAAAGATTATGATCATAACATCCAATACCATCCTAGAAAAGCGAACGTGGTAGCTGACGCATTGAGTAGAAGATCATATGCAAGTACGAGTGCAATATTTTCAATGCAAATGCCCATTTTGTGTGACTTACAAAGGATGGAGATAGAGTTAAAGACTCCAGGGACCCATGTGATGATGGCGAATATACGAGTAGAACCGACTTTAATCGATAAAGTTAATGTTGCTCAAGTTACAGACCTGGAGCTGATGCGTATGAGGAAGAAAGTGTTATGCGGGAAGTAAGAATCGATGAAGAAGGAATACTTTGAGTTAACTCCAGACTTTGTGTTCCTAACGACCCTGATTTAAAGTAAAAAAATCATGATGGAGGCGCACAACACACCATTTGCAATCCATCTTGGGAGTACCAAAATGTATCATGATAGTCGTCATACATTTTGGTGGAGCAATATGAAGAGAGAGATAGCATTATTTATCTCAAGGTGTCTAACTTGTCAACGAGTTAAAGCGGAGCATCAAGTACCAAAAGGTCCATTGCAACCACTTAAAATTCCAGAATGGAAGTGGGAGCACATTACCATAGATTTCATTGACGGTCTTCCTAAGGTTTCTCAAGGCATAGATGCGATTTGGGTCATTGTTGATAGATTGACCAAGTCTGCTCATTTCTTACCGATACGAGAAACTTATACACTTGAACGTCTTACTCGTATGTACATAAATGAGATTGTAAGACTGCATGGTATGTCGGTATCCATAGTTTCTGATCGAGACCCAAGATTCACTTCACTATTTTGGGTTAGTTTGCAAAAAGCTATGAGCACAGACTTACGATTTAGCTCGGCATATCATCCTCAGATGGACGAACAGTAAGAGAGGACTATTCAAACTCTTGAAGATCTATTAAGACTTTATGTCCATGATTTCAAGGGAAGTTGGGACAGGTTCTTACCATTGGTGGAGTTTTCCTGCAACAACAGTTATCAAGCAAGTATTGGCGTGGCTCCATTCGAAGCGTTGTATGGAAGAAAGTGTCATTCTCCAGTATATTGGGATGAGGTGGGTGAAGCAACGTTGTTGGGACCAGAGTTGGTACGTATGACTACGAAAAAGATTCAAACGATCCGACAACGTATAAAAACCACATAAGATAGAAAAAAGAGTTATGTTCATCTTCATCGAAAGGATGTGGAATTCAATATAGGAGATCATGTGTTGTTGCGTGTTGCTCCATGGAAAGGAGTTACGAGATGTGGAATTCATTGGCCCATTTTTAATCCTCGATCGAGTAGGAACTGTGGCCTATAGACTCGCTTTACCGCCAAGTATGTCTCGTGTTCATAATATTTTTCACATATCCATGTTACGTAAATATGTGAAAGACCCGAACCACATTATTGACTTAGAACTGGACGAAATAGCGGAAGATTTGACATATGAAGAGGTTCCTGTTCAAATTTTGGATAAGAAGGAACATATTCTATGCTCCAAGGTTATACCTCAAGTCAAAGTTTTGTGGAGAAACCACGATGTTGAGGATATGACTTGGGAGTTAGAATCTGAAATGAAATCAAGGTATCCTTACCTCTTCGACATATCAGGTACGTACCCTAATTTCGAATGCGAAATTTCATAAGAATGGGAGGTTGTAAGACCCCAAATTTTATAAATAAAGATGAATTTTCTATAAATATTATTTTTGAATATTATGGAGTAAATTTTATATAATGTTATAGTTGTGGGTAATATTTATAAATTTTGCAAAGTAAGCAAGTTGTTATAAAATATTCGTTTGGTCTAGGAATATTCTTTTTATCGGGGAATATTCGTACGACGGCACAATTATTGGTGGACCCCACAACAGAATTATGTCAGATTGAGAAACAACAAAATACTTTATGAAAATAACGGCGGAGGTGTTACCGTTAAAATTGTTGAACTACCCGGTAGTAAAAGTACAGTAATACGCGTGGTTGCATAGTAGCACACGGTATTGATTATTGATGCTTAAATGAGAAGTCACTCAGCTATACTCAATTATTGGTACAGTAATTGCTGCATCATATCTCTTATATTATTGATTCAATTATTATCACAGTATCATCTGTATAATATGTTATATTATTAAATCAATAATTGAGACGACAAGTTATAAATGATTAATAATTGTTGAAAGATTAAATATGTGTTGATTAAAATTAAAATTATTTGTGGTAATATTTATTCAATCCTTGATGTATATAAAGAGTCTATTATGAGACGTTTGTGGTAAGTTTGGTTATTTTATGGGGGATCCATATGTCATCATCTAAGAGTCTCTTCATTAATAGTAATTACATACGTCAATTGTAATTACCTTCGCCAATAGTAATTATCTTCGTCAATAGTAATTACCTTCGCCAATAGTAATTATCTTCGTCAATAGTAATTACCTTCATCAATAGTAATTACCTTCGTCAATAGTAACTACCTTTACCGGACGTCAAACCACTTACCGTTTCATATTATAGGCGTCGAACCAATTGTCGTTTCACATTACAGGCGTCAAACCACTTTATTTTCATATCATCAGTCGTCAAGCCACTTGCCTTTTCACATTTCAAGTGCTAAACTAGAAATCTTCTATAAATAGAGGCTTAGTGCTTCATTATTTCTCACGAATTCATTCAAGCTATAGAGAGAGAAAGTATAGAGAGAATAAGAGAGAAAAAAGAAGAGTATTCTGTTACTACACTACTGTAGTATTCAATCTCCTACTAATGTAAGGGGTGTTATTCTTTCTTATTCATGAAGAGAACTGTTGTTATTCCATTGCTTATTATTCTATTGGAATAACCTGTATACGCGGTTTACCCTATACTTGGTGACATTCTTCTATTATTCTATTGGAACATCATGTCTGTGTGTTTTACACCGGACCTAGTTCCGTCTTTATTATTATTCTGTTGTAACATCCTGTCTGTGTGTTTTACACCGGACCTGGTTCTGTCTTTATTATTCTGTTGGAATATCCTGTCGGTGCAAATTTTACCTGACCTGATTCTGTTATTATTATTCTGTTGGAATAACTTGTCTATGCGAAGTACCGCATGCATACTGATTTCTTTTGTTATTTCATTCTTTATTATACTCAGTTGGTTAAAATTTTGACTTCTATACTCCATGAAATTAGTATAATATCCTTGATATTTGCGCTTCATCCAGTATCTTTTCATGGAAATATTCTTCTGATCATTCTTGAATTTTACTCTACAAAGCAGTATCATGATGACAATTTGGACATTATTAGTTCTTGGATAAATTAATTCTTGAACTTGTTTTATTGAATTCTTATATCATTGTCATCATCCTCATGTTTATATTATGTTGAAAGTCATCTGTGGCCTGTAGTGCATAGATGGACTTGGTATGATTATGACCAGGGATTATTCGGTGTAATCATGACCGTAATGTTACAAATGATGTGATAAAAGTCCTCATTGGCCCGTAGTGCATTGATGGACAGTTGTTGGCATGATCATGACCATTAATGAATACACGAATGTCCTTGGCTGTAGTGCATGGATAATTTGTGGTCGTGATACTAAAGAATATCCTTGGCCGTAGTGCATGGGTGATTCGATGATGTGGATTAATTATTAAGTTGAGTCCCAGCAATAAAAGTCATGAAAAAAACCTTTTATATCATAAAAGATAGTAGATTTTATTCTCTACTTGATTCTTTTAATGGATTACTTGTTCCGCTGCAGTTAAACTTGATATTGTTATATTTTATCAGTTTAACACTGTTGAAGGCTAACGATAATTTATTCTGCATTATCTTAGTCATAATATTTCTTATTGGGCTAGTTGAGCTCACCTTTTCTTTCACTGTTCTCTTCAGGAAATGAGAACATAGCAGGGACTAGTCGGGGAACGGAGTGACGGTCTAGAGGATAGCATTAGTAGTCCTCATTATTCTGTGAAATAGTGTGTTAATAATTGTAATGAGGACTCCTTTTGAGTTTGTATAATCTCTAGTAGACAATAATTGTATTCAAACTCACAGTTATGTTTTTATGTAATGTACACGAAAGTTGTATTAGTAAGTTGTATTTGAATTTTGTACCATATATCTGACGACTCAAGATGGGTAATGTATACCTAATTTTGGGGGCGTCACATTTATATTATGTTGAAAGTCATCCGTGGCATGTAGTTCATAGATGGACTTGGTATGATTATGACCAGGAATTATTTGGTATAATCATGACTGTAATGTTACAAATGATGTAGTAAAAGTCCTCATTGGCCCTAGTGCATTGATGGACAGTTGTTGGCATGATCATGACCATTGATGAATACACGAGTATCCTTGGCACGTAGTGCATGAATACTTTATGGCCGTGATACTAAAGAATATCCTTGGCCGTAGTACAGGGGTGATTCGATGATGTGGATTATTTATTAAGCTGAGTCTCATCGATAAAAATGATGAAAAAAATTTAAAATCATAGAATATAGTAGATTTTATGCTCTAGTTGACTCTTCTAATGGATTGCTTGTTCCGCTGCAGTTAAACTTGATGTTTGTTATATTTTATCAGTTTAACACTGTTCAAGGCTAACGATAAATTATTATGCATTATCTTAGTCATAATATTTCTTACTAGGCTAGTTGAGCTCACCCTTTTGCTTTCATTGTTCTCTTTAGGAAATGAGAACATAGTTGGGACTAGTCGGGGAACGGAGTGACGGTCCAGATGATAGCATTAGTAGTCCTCACTATTCTATGAAATAGTGTGATAATAAATGTATTGAGGACTCCATTTGAGTTGAATACTGTCTAGAAGACAATATTCGTATTAAAACTCTCAGTTTATGTTTTGTCGTATTTTACACGACAGTTGTATTATTAAGTTGTATTTGAATTTTGTACCATGTATTTGGCGAGTTAAGATGGGTGATGTATACCTATTTTGGGGGCGTCACAATAAGCACATGATTTTTTATGAACCCATTCAAGTGGAGAAGAATTTAGCGTATGACGAAATTCCTATTAAAATTTTAGATAGGAAGGAGCAAACTTTAAGGAACAAAGTCATTTCCTCTATAAAAGTACTTTGGTGTAACCACGATGTCGAGGAGGCTACGTGGGAGTTAGAAGATAGGATGATGAGGGATTATCCCAATCTATTTGTGTAACCTTGTAGCAATTCCGGGACGGAATTTTTATAAGGGGGAGGATGTAATACCCGAGAATTTCCACGTATTATTAAATGAATATATTTATGGAAATAATATTTCTGTGAATATAAGTGTTAATGTTTTGTAAGTTGATTAATTCAATTGATTCGTATTAGATAAATACGTATTGAGAAGTGCAGAATTGACAATGAGAATTGTGAAATGCCTTGTGTGGTATATTATGAAATGAGGAGATTCACTAAGCAGTTAAAACAGGAATTAGGAAGATTAATCGTGTTTGATCATGTAATTTCATGTAGTTAATGAGTACACTCTTAGATTGGAAATATCACTCTTGTGGAAATTAATTCATGTTGTTTAAAACAAGTTTGGCGATGGAGGTTGACACTAGATTGAAGCTAAACTAGTCTTGGCACTGTCAGGGTACGACGCAGTTGCGCCGTCCCAGCAATACAAACTGGCTCAACTGCGCCAATTGTCAGTTGGAGAAAAATTAATTTTCTACTTTAAAAATAAAATGGAACAATTATGTGATATGTGTGACATTAATAAACCATGTAATAAAGTATGTATGTTCGACGAAGGAATTATTAAGTAAGCCATTAATTAATATTAATTGTTAATGGTTGTGGTAGAATATTGATTACTTGATAGTGGTAATTAATTAATAATATGTGATTATTATTGTTAGTAATATGTCTATAAATATAATAAGAATTGTATAGATAATTAATGGCTATGGAGATCCATAAAAACATTAATCAAGGAAGAATGGATTAATTAATATTGGAGGTAATTAATCAAGGAAGTGGATAATTTATTTATTTGACATAAAACAAATAAGTAAGTTATTAATATAATAAGATTATATTGACGATTATGTGCATGTGAGCAATAATACAACTATACTATATAGTGTAGTGTGACATTTATGTGACTATATATTAAGTCTTATGAAACTATATTGTATGAAGCAATGTGATTAAGCATATTAGAACTATATGTTATAAATACATTATGAAATATCTATGTGACAATGTGTAGGTAGGTATACATTAAAATAAAATGTACATGGATTATATGTATGTTGAACATCTACGACCTTGAAATGTTAAATCATATTGTGACATTAAGTTATAATGTATGGTTGATATGTGTATACAATATAGCATAAGAATAAGAGTTGTGTATAAGTATATGGTCTAATGTTGCAAGAATGTTGGTTCCGTCTTTATTATTATTCCGTTGGAACATCCTGTCTGTATATTTTATACCGGGCCTGGTTTTGTCTTATTATTATTTTTTTGGAACATCATGTCTGTGTGTTTTACACCGGACCTGGTTACGTCTTTATTATTCTGTTGGAACATCCTGTCGGTGCAAATTTTGCCTGACCTGGTTCCGTTATTATTATTCTGTTGGAATAACCTGTCTATGCGAAGTACCGCATGCATGGTGATTTCTTTTGTTATTCCATTCTTTATTATACTCAGTTGGTTAAAGTTTCGACTTCTATACTCCATGAAATTAGTAGAGTATCCTTGATATTTGCGCTTCATCCAGTATCTTTTCATGGAAATATTCTTTTGATCATTCTTGAATTTTACTCTATAAAATAGTATCATGTTGATAATTTGGACGTTAATAATTCCTGGATAAAATAATTCTTGAACTTGTTTTATTGAATTCTTATATCATTGTCATCATCCTCATGTTTATATTATGTTGAAAGTCATCTGTGGCCTGTAGTGCATAGATGGACTTGGTATGATTATGACCAAGGATTATTCGGTGTAATCATGACCATAATGTTACAAATGATGTGGTAAAAGTCCTCATTGGACCGTAGTGCATTGATGGACAGTTGTTGACATGATCATGACCATTAATGAATACACAAATATTCTTGGCCCGTAGTGCATGGATAATTGTGGTCGTGATACTAAAGAATATCCTTGGTCGTAGTGCAGGGGTGATTCGATGATGTGAAATATTTTTTAAGCTGAGTCTCAGCGATAACAGTGATGAAAAACCTTTTAATTCATAAAAGATAGTAGATTTTATTTTCTACTTGACTCTTTTAATGGATTGCTTATTCCGCTGCAGTTAAACTTAATGTCTATTATATTTTATCAGTTTAACATTGTTGGAGACTAATGATAATTTATTCTTCATTATCTTAGTCATAATATTTCTTACTGGGCTAGTTGAGCTCGCCCTTTCTTTCACTGTTCTCTTCAAGAAATGAGAATATAGCTGGGATGAGTCGGGGAACGGAGTGATGGTCCAGAGGATAGCATTAGTAGTCCTCACTATTCTGTGAAATAGTGTGATAATAATTGTAATGAGGACTCCTTTTGAGTTTGTATAATATCTAGTAGATAATATTTGTATTCAAACTCACGGTTTATGTTTGTCGTATTGTACACGACAGTTGTATTAGTAAGTTGTATTTGAATTCTGTACCATGTATTTGATGACCCAAGATGGGTGATGTATACCTAATTTTGGGGGCGTCACATTAATAATTTCTATGACTGAAACTAGCATGCAAGCATGTGTAAAGGGTGTATATAAGTATATTAACCTAAGGTGAGCATGTTTAGACTAGCATACAAGATTAACGTAAGTGTATAGTTAAAAATGGATTTAGGACTTTTAGAAAGGAACTTGACATGTATGTATACTGACTTTGCAAGAATGTTGGTATGATTTAGAAATTCATGAATAACCCGTTAACTTATGTTTATATGATTCATAAGAGAGCATGATCATGTGGAACATATTAGTAAGCTTTACAAATGAAAATACGATTTTTGAAGTAAATGTTAACACACTACTTTGAAAGATAGAATCTCACATTTATAAACATGTTGGTGATACTTTTGGACTCACTTATGTAGTATAAATATGTATTTACCCTGCTTGTGTATCATATTTCATGTGAAGCATGAACGAAGCATATTTTCAACCAAAGCGGTGCTAATTTCATATATATGTTATGAATACTCACAAGCATGCCTAATATGAGTTTTATAACTACCTTGTATGTTTAGAGAACAAGCATGATAGACTTTTTGGTTTCATGACCTTGAATGGCCTTAACTTTTTGAAATGTTTAAATTAGAATTATATTATAAAAGGGGAACCTAGATTGACTTGAGAATCATGAAAAGACCATTAACATGATAAAATATATTATGTATGATTGTTTTGTTCAAGCCGGACAGAAACCACAAGGCAGTAGCTGAGTCTTGGCTTAGCCAGAGGATGGCGCAACTGCGCCGGTCCTAGGTTTAGCCATGGCGCAGCTGCTCTGGTCTGAAATCAGAACTTGGTTAGTTTTAAAATCTGATATTTGGACAGCTAACTTGTATGATGCCTATATTGCTAAAAAGTGGTTTAAGACCTACTGATACATGTATATATGTGATGATTTAATAATATGATGATGTTTTGTAAAAGGAAAGTCCATGGATAAAAATGACTTAACCTTGAGCATTCTTAATTTGCTTATGGAATAACTAGGTAATTGATTTATGATGAATCTATAAGCTGATTTTGTACCATATATGAATACTTGAATCATGTCAAGCTTGATTAAAGACTGTGTTAGCTAATGAACATCTTGAACATATAATACGCTGTAGATAGGATTCGAAAGTGCTGATTCTTAACGTGGATAAACTACGCTTAAGGCAAGTATCTGAACTATCATTTATATTGTGCAAGTATCATAACTATTGCATTACTTTATTCAACGCATATCGTAAGCAAACCTTATGTTATATTACTTTCTCGTTCAAATGAGCTAGTATGTAAACTCTTGAGAAAACTATTATTCATGTTGAACTTGGTATTGTTCTTGAATATTGTGAAAGGGTCTATGTCATTGATTCGGCTAGACTATATGTATGTTATAAAACTATCCAAACCAATTAATTGGTGCGAAAATCTTGAAAATTGAGTTGAACAACCCTTATGGTAAGGGGAGTGTATGTTGTTGGAAACCCCAACACATGAATGATTTATTACTGTGGCGTTATGCATAACTTAGAGTATTGTAGATTGATCATCTATAGTACTTGATTTTTTTGGGTTATCAGTTTAATATTGGTAATTCTAGTAGATATTCAATAGTCCTTTATGACTGTTCAGTGTAAATTGTTTATCCAGTTGGATACATTGATAGTCTTTGAATTCATATATATCTGTTGATTTATATTGAATTATCGTTCTCATTCCAAGAATTATTGATATTCATTATCCATGATATTCTGAAACTCTGAACTATCTTAGGAATTCTGAAACTCTGAACTATCTTAGGAATGTTACTTCGATATTTCAAACTCGTGTTATAAAACTCTTTACCCTTGTTGTATATTACTTGCTGGACAATTTGTGCTCATCCTTGCTTATTTAAAACCTTTCAGTTAAAGCGGAACATGGAAGTGTTTTTGGGAAGGACAAGGGCAAAGGCAAGGCTACCGACTAGCTTGTCCCTTTATGTTAAGACTATTATGTTGTATTAAGACTATTTTCAGACTATGTTAAGCTTAAGTAGGATTATGTAATGTCTTTATTCGATATTATTATGTAATCTATTAAGTACTGTAGGTTGCAAGGCTTGGGAGAATAATTATAATAAATCATTGTATATTATTCTAAATTAGATTTTTCGTTGTGAATGTGTGATTTTAGTTATTATGGTATTACCATGAGAACATGACGAACCGAATTCGAGTGACCAAGTGGCGGTCCGAATTTAGAGGCGTCACATGTTGATATCAGAGCTATAGTTATAAACCTTAGGAACTAGAGTCCTACCTACCTACCCCTCCCCCCTCCCCCTCCCCCTCCCCCTCCCCCTCCCCCGCGCGTCCTGCCTATGCCACTGCCCAAGTTGAATAAGTTGCCTGCAAGTATTTCTACAATTTTAATTCCTCTAGAGGATAAGCTATTCTTTAAACTTTGGGATTGATTTTCTTGAAGTTTATTTCTACCACAAAACTATGGACAACTTTAATCGTATTTTAATTTCAATTATGGTTTTAGCTTTGTAGGCATGTAAACATGAAGACTTTGCATGTTCAATAAATTATGTTTAATTTAGAGGCTCAAAATTATTAATGTTCTGAATTGGAGGGCACGTATATCTTAATTGGCGGCTAGATTGAAATTTATTATGCTGATGAAAGAAAATTAATTTGATGGAGAAATTGATTTATACTATATTATTGGACTGGAATTAGCCATCTGCAGACAAGTCAAGAGTACAAAAAGATGGCTTTGTTGCTCATCCTGATAAGGACTTAACTGAGGGAGATGACCCAGCATTCAAACTTGTATCAAAAGCATTAATACTGCTATTTGACAAATGTTAAAAAATAGATCCTGTATGATCTCAGCAAAATTAATTAAGCAAGGGTCAAGTGGGAGTATATAAATATTCAAGCCATTCCTAATTTATTGCGTATATATATACATATACATATAATATATTCATTTTATTCATTAAGATGATGAATATTAAGAGTGGAACAATGCTACATAGTGGGTGCACAATTTAAGTAAAGCACAAATTTTCTTGCAATTATTATTAAGGAAATAAAAATTAACAAAATCTTGCATTATGTAGTTCTTAGCATTATCGGGAAAATGATTTTTTATTTAAGCTATTGATACTGTTAGAGCAAAAATGATGCAAAATATATATTTAATGATATTTTTACAAACTTTTGATATTGTCGGAATAAAAATGATGTACTAGCAGGGACGAAACCAGGATTTGATCTTGGGGGGCCAAGAATTTTTTTAACAACATAATATATATTCATAATTAAAAAATAAAGTTTCACCATTACAAATAGGGGTGCTCATCGGTAAAAAACCGAACCGGTACCGAAAAAATCGAACCGGTACCGATCAAAAAATACCGAAAATCCAAGAACCGAAACCGGTACCGAATTACCGGTTCGGTACATAATCGGTACCGATTTTTTCGGTTCGGTTTTTGGTTATACCGCATGCATAATGATATATATAATTATTAATAAATAATTATTATTAGGTACTGAATAACTTGTTATAAATGTGGACTTATTAAGAGCTAAACCGTTTGAACTTTGAACCTTATTAGCTTTGATACAACAAATAAGACCAGTTAAGCCAAATGGTTTGTGAAACCTGTTTTGTACAGCATGTATTGTTTGCTTGTAGTAATTCAGTGGTGTACAAAAATGGTTTGTGAAAACGGTTTTAACTGCTTCACTGACCCAAAGGTATGGTTACCTTAATATTACCAAATTGACCTACTCCACCACTCATATTTTCTTATTCATCATAAAATAAAACAACTAAACATTTATTTCAAATTATAAGATTAATTTTAATTTTCTAATATCAATTTGAGATAATTTGAAATTTTCAATTGATATAAACTCATTTAATTTCAAATAATAAATTAATGGAATTTCTAGTGTTTGAATTTTCCCATGAGTAATGTTTACCTAGCCTATTTTGTAACAATTAATAATTATATTAATTAAAATAAGATAATTATAATTTAAAATTAAACGCCTTCAGAGAAATTTAAGCATATTTTGGACTGGAGAGAATATCTATCAAGAAAAAAACAAATTCACCTTCCCCTCATGTGGAATGACATCCACCAAAAGGCTGACTTATCAATTTATCATCATTACGTGAGTTTGTATTTTGTTTTTATAATGAGTTTTTTAAATTTAAATCATATTGCGAGACAATTTTTTTTTCAATTTTAGACAATTAATGTTGTATAAAGATAGATCACTTAATACATTATATTATATATATATATATATATATATATATATATATATATATATATATATATAATGCGTTTGAATGCAACACTGCCAACACCCATTTGCTCACAAGAATGCAACACTGCACCCATTTGTTATTCGGTTTTTTTTTCGGTTTTTCGATTTTACCGAATTCGAAATTTTAAGAACCGCTACCGGTACCGAAAAAATTTAAAAAACCGAAAAATCGGTACCGAAAAAACCGAAACCGAAAAAAACCGGTACCACCGGTACCGGTTCCAACCGGTTCGGTAAAAAAATCGAAAAATCGAATTTTTTGAGCACCCCTAATTACAAAACACATTTTTACTAAAACAAAGATAATGTAGTAATATATTTGCTTTACCAAAGACAACAAAACATAGCCAAAAGTCTTTTAAAACATATCTTTGTCAAAATTTCACCCGATGTTCTTTCAAATCATGAAATCCATCTATGATTGATTCTGTACTGAACTGTTTCGTAATTTCTTTTTTAATGTAGACAATAAGAGAATTTGTAAGATATTCATCCTCCATCTTGTTTCGAAATTCAGATTTGACAAGACTCAAAGATGAAAATGCACGTTTTGTAGTTGCAGTTGAAATTGGATGAGTTAGAACAAGCCTGATCAGTCTATCGATTAGTGGATAGATTGTTGACTTTCTTATTTTCACCAACCATTGACAAGAGATCAGAAATAGTGGACAACTTTTGAAATTCTTGATGTTGTAGTACATCAAACTCGTAAAAATATATTATTGAACAAGTGGGCCTAAAAAATTGTTCACATCACTTAGTAACAAAAAAGGGTCCTTTACATAAATATACAACATTTAGAAAGTAATTACACTATTAGTGCACTCATAAAAAATTTACATAATTAATACATTTTCTATATTTATTTACAATATTAGTGCAATTAAGATTCCTTAATTTAGGGAATTAGTATAGGATTCAATTCATAATAATAAGGAAACCTAAAATCAATGAGAAATAACTACCATAATTAATAATTCAAATTCAAATATCTTAGATCTAACAAACAAAACAAATTCAAATTCAAAAATAATAATTAAAATTCAAATATTCAAAGTTTGGCAACGTCATCTTCCTCCTCCCATTCGCCGGTCATCTTCCTCCTCCCCTTCGCCGCCGTTTTAACACCATGGACGCCGGCCATCTTCCTCCGCTTCACCATGGACGCCGCCGCTTCAACACCTTGGACGCCGGCCACAGCTATCATTATGACGAAGGTTGATTTAGTCCAAAAATTAAAAAGAGAAAAAGATAAATTTTAGTGCAGTTGGTATCCAAATATTTATACAAAGTTAATCATTTTAGTTTTTGTGGGTAACCAATAGAAATTTCAGTGCAGTTGGTAACCAAAACTTTCAAATGTAATAATTTTAGTTTTTGTTGGTTACATTTGTATTAAGGCTTGACTACCAACTGCACTATGAAAAAAAATCTATAATAGATTTTTTATAATTAATTGGTAACCCAATAAAACTGAATTGGTTAACTTTGTATTAAGGTTTGTCTATCGACTGCATTATAAAAAAAATCTACAATAATTTTTTTTTAATTAATTGGTAACCCAATAAAACTGAATTGGTAACATTTGTATAAAGTGTTAGCTACCAACTGCACTATTAAATAAAAAAAATCTATAATAGATTTATTAAAAATAAATTATAAACCTAATAACACTGAATTGGTTACCTTGGTATGAAGGTTTGGTTACCATCATCCAGTATTCATATCCACCGCCACCACCGCCTGAATCTTCATACCCACCTCCATTTTGACCCTTCATTTTGAGAAGCTACTGGAGATATACAGTTGGTTGACTCATATATATATATATATATATATATATATATATATATATATATATATATATATAGGGGAGCGATCCATAGCATATATATGCTATGGGATAAAAAGTGGCATATAGGCCCTAATCCGTCTATTTTATTGATGAAAGGCTGCGATTTGAAGTTCCAACTACCCGTCCGCTAGTATTACTAGCGGATGTAATTAGTAAAAATTCAGGACCCTTATGCCCCTCGTGAGTGAAATTTTTCAGCCAAAAGAACTTGGTCCGCTAGTATTACTAGCGGATAGAAATCAGTAGGTCATATAGTCCGCTTGTAATACTAGCGAATATACTAGCGGATAGAAGACAGTGCTACTTGATACCAGATCCTGCAAACTTGCCAAAACATTCTACAAAGTTATCCACTTGAAAACAGCCACAAAATTCCTCTCAAACAATGGATTTTGCTTGCTCATTCCGCAAGAAAAACTCAAAAATGGTGACCCAAAAAATGGATTTTGCAAAGAAGATAAAGATAAGGCCAAATCCAGAAACAGAGCATCCATGGAAGCCTTCACATCCAAGCTTTTTGCTACCATTTCTACAATTAAAGCTTCTTATGCTGAATTACAAATGGCCCAATTTCCTAGTTATAATAGTAAGGCCATACAATCTGCAGACCAGACGGTTGTAGATGAGTTAAGAGCACTTTCTGAGCTAAAACAGAGCTTCATGAAAAAATAAATTGATTCTTCAACTGCCCATGTGACTCTTTTGCTCACTGAAATTCAAGAGCAACAGAGTCTGCTGAGCCTGTGGCTTCAGTATGGACAAGGCTGCATGAATCGTTTGAAGTACTCAGCCCATCCATGAACTTGTTTGTTTTTTTAACTTCTAATTCGCCATCAAGAAATCTATAAGTTATTTAAACTGTCAGTACTTTGTCCAACTTCATCTTAGAAATAGCTGATAAACATATGCAGGAAAAAGAAGAGAAGATAAGATTGATGTCAAAAATGTAAACTGTTTGCTTTTTGCCTTATATTATATACATATGACCTCTACCATTTTATCCATCCGCTAGTATTACTAGTGGACCATGTTGTTTCTGTCATAGTTGACTATATTCGCAGTGGCTAATTTCACTCACGAGGGTCTTAATTGTCCGGAATTTTTACTAATTATGTCCACTAGTATTACTAGCGGACGGGGAGTTCCACCTTCTAAATCGCAACCTTTCATCAATAAAACGGACGGGTTAGAGCCTATATGCCACTTTTTATCTCATAGCATATAGATGCTATGAATCGCTCCCCATATATATATATATATATATATATAAACCTTCATTTTATAGTAGCATGGAGTC
Source organism: Panax japonicus (assembly GCA_020205505.1). Classification (NCBI taxonomy): domain Eukaryota; kingdom Viridiplantae; phylum Streptophyta; class Magnoliopsida; order Apiales; family Araliaceae; genus Panax; species Panax japonicus. The sequence goes on from CM035091.1 coordinate 82,956,074, forward strand.
TGTTAATGCTCATGATGATGCGGTGAATTCTGTAGTAGCAAGCTATGGTGGGTCGGTTTTTGCGGGGTCGGCGGATGGGACGATGAAAGTGTGGAGGATGGAATTGGTGGGTAAAGTGACGAGGCATGTTTTGGTGCAAACGTTGTTGAAGCAAAAAAATGCGGTGACAGCTGTGGCGGTGGCAGGTGGGGTGGTGTACGGTGGCAGCCGTGGTGGAAGGTTTGGAGAGTATAGAAAGAATACTGAATGAAGAAGAAGGGTGATGACTAACTGTAGTTGTTATAGATGAGGAGAGAAAGAAGAAGTAATGGGTATAACTAATCCCTAAATTAAGGAATTCTAATTGAATACTAATTCCCTAAATTAAGGAATCCTAATTGCACTACTATTGTAAATAAATATGGAAGTATATTAGTTGTGTAAAAATTTTATGAGTGCACTATTGTTGTAATTATTTTTAAAAATGTAATAGAATATGTAATTGATCCAAAAAAAATCAGATCTTGGGGGGGGGGGGGCATGGCCCCCTGCAGCCATGCATTAGTTTCGTCCCTGTGTACTAGCTAGGAACCCTTCAATTACACGTTTCACTCCATTTCTCGAATAAACAGTTTGTGTCTCAAATATTATATTTACATTCTGTTTCTGAGTTTTGAACATAAAAGAAAAGAATAGAAAACTTAAATTAGAACAGAAAAGAAAATAATAGAAAACTTGAAGTTTTCTTTGTGTTGTTTATGAGTTTTTAATAAAAAAATAATAAAAAATTTAAAATTGAGGACATGAGTTATAATTTAAAATTTATTATATTAAAAGTTGAGGATAATATGATAATTATAAAAATATTACTTTTTCTAATTTCTTTTCCGTCCAAATCAGGCCAATTTTGGACAGAAAACTTTTGCAAGAAAAGTGGCCAAGTTTTCTATCAATTTCTTTTCTTTTCCGTTTATTAAAAAACTCAGAAACATAAGAATTGGAAGAAGAAAAAACTTAAATTTTTCACCCATTTCTTTTCTTCTGTCCATTTTAAAACTCAGAAACATAGTGTAATGACACAATATATATTGTGATAAATAATTGTTGCAGACAATCACTAAAATTAATAATTGTTTTGGTAAATTTGTATTGAGAAAAATTAGATAAAAGACGTGACAGATAATATTCTAGTACAAAAATGATGTTGCTAGATCAAATATATATTTAACGACATTTTTACTATTGTTATAACGACACCTATTTCTCTAGTATGTCAACTTTTATCTTTGGCTAGGTCAATCGCCATTATTTAGAGTTCTTCTACGCCGACCGTTGTTTACCGACCGGATTAGTGACCGGTCAGAATTTTTATTTTTTAAAATTTTTTTTTTGCTTTTGACTACTAAATAATTAATGTGATTTATTGGAACTGAAATTTTTATAAAATACAGTGATTTAGGTATCATTTGGATACATGTAAAAAACAGGGTTGAACAAACTGTACAACCCTATTTTTTATATGTATCCAAATGACACTTAAATCACTGCATTTTATAAAAATTTCAATTCTAATAAATCACATTAATTATTTAGTAGTCAAAAGCAAAAAAAATAAAAATTCCGACCGGTCACTAACCCGGTCGGAGGAAAACGGTCGGCTTAGACTTATTGCATTATTTATTATATCTAGTTGTGTGAAAGAATTCGAGAAATTTCGGTTATACCGGGTAAATTTAAATTTCATTGACATTACTTGCAATTTTTAAAATTTTGTTCCTCCCCTTTAGATAAATAAACGACCAAATCAATTTTGTGGGGGGAGACTTCCACTGTCCCAATTATAGACCAAAATACAAAAGGTATGGGGCCAATAACTAAGGGTGTAAATGAATTGAGTCGAGCTTAATATTGAGTTACTCAGATTTGGTTCTAAAATATATTGAGTATAAAATAAGATTTGATTAAGGCTCATTTAGCTGTCGAGTCGAGCACGATCCCGAATCGAATCCGAGGAGTTTGAACTTTTCGAACGAATATAATCCAAATATGAATAGAAAATTGCAATTTGAGAATATTCGAATAATTTATCGAACTCTAAAATTTATTCATATTTGACTCATTTATATTTCGAATCGAACTCTTAGTCGAGCGAGTACGAATCGAACCTGAATTATTTATTCATTTTACGGCCTTACTAATGCCCATCTGACCCTAGCGAAGGGGAGTTTACCTTAACTCAGTTCATCCAACAACCATTTATTTATACAATCTACCCAAATTAATATCTTAGCTCATGCACCATGTACCACAAAAAATACTCTTGTTTCTTTCTGCTTGAATTTTCAATCCTTTTATGCCCTGCATTTTCATCGTCAGTCCCTAATAGTTTGAGCAAAGGCTCGTCTCTGTCTGTAGATAAACCACACGAAGTTTTAATTTCTCCAAACAAAGTTTTCACAGCAGGATTTTATCCAATCGGCGAAAACGCCTACTTCTTTGCTATTTGGTACACCAAGAATAACCAAACACTTGTTTGGACGGCGAATCGCGACAAGCCCGTAAATGGGAGGCGCTCAAAGCTCTCACTACTGAAAGATGGGAACCTGGTCTTAACTGATGCAGGCCAGTTCATTTTTTGGGCCACAAATACTGCTACACATTCTTCAATTTTGTTGCTCTTGTATGACACTGGAAATCTTGTTCTCCGTAATTCCACGGGCATTTTAGTTTGGCAGAGTTTCGATTCGCCAACGGATACACTTCTTCCGTACCAGCCACTTACCAGATATACGCAATTGGTGTCCTCCAGAAGCAAAAGCAACAAATCTTCGGGTTTTTATAAGGCCTTTTTTGATGGAGATAATGTTCTTCATTTTGTATTCGATAGTCCAGAAACTTCCGGATTTTACTGGCCTGATCCTTCCATAATGCCTGAAAGAGCTGGAAGGTCGAGGTACAATGACACAAGAATTGCAGTATTTGATTCATTTGGATCCTTCGTTTCGTCTGATGGACTTGAGGGAAAAGCTGCGGATTTTGGTGAAGGGATATTGAGAAGATTGACTCTTGATTTTGATGGTAATCTAAGATTATACAGCTTAGATGAGAGAAAGAGCAATTGGGTAGTTTCTTGGCAGGCCGTATTGAATCCGTGTAAAATTCATGGCGCTTGTGGAAAAAATAGTATATGCAGGTATCGTTCGGATTCTGGTAGAACTTGTTCTTGCTGGCCTAATTTCAAGGTTAAAAATGATGAGGACTGGTCACTTGGATGCGAACCGGAATTTGATCTCACGTGCAATCGTAGTGAAATCACGTTCCTTGAGTTCCCCCAAACTGATTCCTATGGCTATTCTACGGAATTCTTGCATAATTATACGTTTGAGAGCTGTAAGCAGAGATGCCTAGAGGTATGCAGTTGTAAAGGGTTCGTGTATAAACTTGATAACTCCACCCAAACTTTTACTTGTTACCCCAAGAGGGTACTTCGTAATGGGTTTTATGTGCAAAACGCGCTAGCTTCTCTGTTTTTGAAATATCCGAAAGATTTAATGTCTTTTGACGAGCCTATTAAGGAATTGATACTAAATTGCTCGAGAGAAATGGTGATTCAGGAGCTAGAAAGAAGTTATTCGGAAAGAAAACCAAATGCTTCACTAAATGTTTTGATTTGGGTTGCCTCAGTGATTGGAGTAGTTGAAATCATATGCATCTTTTTGGTGTGGTTCTTTTTGTATGGATCGACTAAACGAGGTTTAGGCGGATCAGGGCAACCTTACCATGTTGCAGCCTCCGGATTTAGAAGGTTCACTTACAACGAGTTAAAAAAGGCGACGCGAGGTTTTAATGAAGAAATTGGAAGTGGAGGAAGTGGGATAGTGTATAAGGGAGTATTATCCGATAATCGAGTGGCAGCAATCAAGCAACTAAATGAGGCTTACCAAGGCGAAGCAGAGTTTCTAGCGGAAGTAAGCACAATTGGGAGGCTAAACCACATGAACTTGATAGAAATGTGGGGATATTGCGCTGAGGGAAAGCGAAGGCTTTTGGTATACGAGTTCATGGAGCATGGTTCATTAACAGATAATTTATACTCCAATAAACTTGATTGGAAAAAAAGGTTCGAAATTTGTGTGGGAACTGCAAAAGGACTAGCTTACTTGCATGAAGAGTGCTTGGAATGGATTCTGCATTGCGATGTAAAGCCTCAGAACATACTTTTGGACATTGATTATCAACCCAAAGTTGCGGATTTTGGGCTGTCCAAGTTATTAAACAGAGGGGGTGAGGATAAGTCGAGGTTCTCCAAGATAAGAGGAACAAGAGGTTACATGGCTCCAGAGTGGATTTTTAATCTTGGTATTACCTCTAAAGTTGATGTTTATAGTTATGGGATTGTTCTGTTGGAAATGGTAACGGGCAAATGTCCGACGACTATTTATGCCTCAGGGAATGGAGAGGGAACTGAAGAGAAAAGGTTGGTTCAATGGGTTAAAGAGAAGGTAAGCAGAGATAATTCAATGGGAAATTGGATTGAAGAACTAATGGATCCGGTAATGGGAGTCAATTATGATGTGGGTAAAATGGAAACATTAGTCAGGGTGGCTTTAATGTGTGTGGAGGAAAATAAGGATTTGAGACCAACTATGAGCCATGTTTTGGAGATGCTTTTACACCCTCAAAATGATAATTTAGTGGAAGAAATTTTGTACTAGATTGTGTGTCTGTGAATTCCTGTTAAAACCAATGTTACATGCCCCCACATTAATTCTATCTTCCAATGTGTTTTCTCATATTTTGTATACCACTTGTGTTTTTCATTAAGGTATTTGATAATGAATGTGTTTCGTGAATTGGACTCTGTGTATTGTTTTCTCTATGTTAGTACACAACTGTTAGTGCGCAAAGAAGTACTCATTTTGTAATAAAGCATTTTTCTGATACGTTGAGCAAAGCAAGAGATCAAAATTCTTTTTTTATTTTTGGGAGAGCTTATATGAAACAAACACAATAGTTATTCTCATGTAAAATCTTTTGGTGGTTAGTTACAAAATTGAGTTCAGGGCTAGTAAAGTTGTTTTTTTTAGTCCAAATCTTTTGTCACATAGATCCCCCGTCTCATATCATGTTATGTATTATTGTCTTGAGTGTAATTTAATTATTTATTTACAGTTAAAAATTGACACCAATATATGAAATGAGATAGAAAAAGTCGCGTCGATCTGAATTCTATTTTTCTCGGTTATTCATTTACTCAAAAGGGATAAAAACTTGACTAAAAGACAAATTGCACCCTAAACTTTAATCCGATGTTGATGTTTGCACCCTAAAGAAAAAAGAGTATCTAAGTACACCCCATACTTTACTTATGTGTAACAGATTGGACACTTTACTCTCTTAACCAGTCAAAAGTGACCGGCTAAGGAGGTAGGTCTTATTACAGAGGGGTAAGCTCGGTAGTTTGCATTTATTGAAAAGAGAGGTTACATTTACAAAGTGTTAGTCGTTGGTTATCAAACAAATATCCCAAATCAAAGTAGGAGGCTAGGGTTCGCGATTTGAAGGAGAAGAATCACAATGAGTGATTCGTGATTCTTGAGGGATTCTACAGACAATGACGTTTATGGAGTTAAAGGTGTACCAGATTACAGTAAGTACTTCACATAAATCTTCCACGAGCATCTATTTTGAGTAATCCGCTTTAGAAATTAGTGCATGTTCTTTTTGTAGTATATTATTTTGTTTTTGTAGTATAAAGTGGAATGGTGGACCCTTTTTGATGATTAAATTCAAAACTCTCTGTCTCTTTTCTGACTTTTTTTGGATTTTAGTCAATTAAATATGATGTGGTCCACACATTTAACCGACAGGGAATTCTTTGTGTTTGTGTCTATGCAGGCAACCCAGAGTATTTTACAGTAAAATTTGTTCATGGTGGACACTTTGAAAAGAGCCCACATAAACAGTATGTGGGAGGTACATTTAATTTCTTTGATTTCTGTCATCCTGGTTTCATATCTTTACTTGACATTTGTAACATGGGGAAGGAGTTGGGATATAAAGGTGGACACCTCAAGTTCCATTATAAGTCACCTGTAACTGACATGGAGAGGGGATTATTTGGGTTAGAAAATGATGATGATGTGTTAACAATGTGTACACTTATCCATTCTAGTAGAATTGTTGAAATATATTTGGAGATTGTTAGACCTGTGGGAGTAGAAGCTGACTTTGAAATTGATATTGAAGTTGATAATGAATGCAGATATTTGAGAAGAATTGGGGATGATGAAGTAGAGTCAACTGATGAAAGTTATGTAGATAGTTCTGTGGAAGAATCAACTGAGGATGAAGAAGATGTAGAAATTGGTGAGGGGGATAAGGGAGATCAAACTGAGGCAGGGAGGGGGACTGAGGGAGATCAAACTGAGGCAGGGAGGGGGACTGAGGATGATGCAGTTGACAAAGGTAAGGGAAAACAAAGGAAAGGGAAGGGTGCAACTGGAACACAGAAAGGCAAAGGCAAAAAAACAAGATTTGCACATAACAAAGGTAAGGAAAAACAAATTGCAGAGTCCCACACTGAAGTTGAAGAACCACAAGAACCTGGATTTTCATCCTCTGACTATGATGACAATGATGTGGAAAGGATGCCTAGGGTTGATGAGTGGGACCCTGAACCACCTGAACAAGAACATAAAGTGTATCCAGAATTTAGGGAAGGTGACAGTGAGGATCTTGAGTTTAAGTTGGGAATGACATTTTCCAATGTCAATGAAGTGAGGGCAGCAATCAAAAATCATGGTATCAAACATGGAAGGAAGGTGTATTTCAAGAAAAACCTGTCCAATAAGATCCAAACAAGGTGTGTGGAGCCATGTACATTGTAACACCCCAGTCCCACATCGAAAGATAGGGGGAAAATCTGTCTGTATATGAGGAATTAAGTAACTACCAATAGTACCTTCAAGTCATGATCTTTTGGGAGCCTGTGGTGGGCTAGATGACCCAAGAAGATACTATTGGGTCAGTGGTTTGAGGCCTTATTTGGATGGATTTGATTCGATTCGGACTTGGGATTTGACCCAAGATTTGTTCCGGACTCGGGATTTGACCCGGGTTGTTTCATATGGTATCAAAGCCGACTCTCGAAAGCTCGGGTCGGGTCATCCGATCGGGTTGCCGGAGGTGGGGACACGAAGGCTGGTGGTATTATCCCACAATGGAGAGATGAAGGTCCGGAGGTGGGGACACGAAGCCAGCCGGTATTATCCCACAATGGCTAGAGAGGCAAAGATCTTTGGGCTGTGTGTGTGATCGGTTCTGACGGGGACGTCAGAAATTTAAGTGGGGGAGTTTGTAACACCCCAGTCCCACATCGAAAGATAGGGGGAAAATCTGTCTGTATATGAGGAATTAAGTAACTACCAATAGTACCTTCAAGTCATGACCTTTTGGGAGCCTGTGGTGGGCTAGATGACCCAAGAAGATACTATTGGGTCAGTGGTTTGAGACCTTATTTGGATGGATTTGATTCGATTCGGACTTGGGATTTGACCCAAGATTTGTTCTGGACTCGGGATTTGACCCGGGTTGTTTCATACATGGTACTTCTATGCTGCAAAGGTGCAAAGAAAGCTGACATTTAAAATTACTAGGTTACAAAAAGACCATACTTGTAGTAGAGAGTGGGATAATTATTGTATAAATGCAGAGTGGATTGCCAAAAAGTATGAAGATGATCTTCGGATGAATCCAACATGGGGATTAGATCAGTTTCATACTAAAGTAGTTAAAGATTTGGATATTGGAGTATCAAGGAGCCTAGCATATAGAGCTAAGAAAAGAGCAGTGAGAAGCATTGAAGGTAGTGCTGAGGAGGAGTATGGTCTGGTTCTGGACTATGCTGCAGAGCTCAGAAGAGCCATGCCTGGGAGTACTTGTATTTTGAAGAGAGCAGAACCAGAACAATGACAAGACTTAGGCAGATTCTTGAGGTTTTATGTCTGTCTCCAACCACTAAAAGAAGGATTCAAGGTGGGGTGTAAACCATTGGTGGTGCTTGATGGATGTTTTCTCAAAGGACCATATGGGGGTCAGTTATTGACTGCAGTTGGTGTTGACCCAAACAATGGGATGTGGCCAGTTGCTTGGGCCATTGTTGAATCTGAGAACACTCATTCTTGGACCTGGTTTATGAACTTGTTGGTGCAAGACCTTGGGATTTCAAATGATGGAGGTTGGACATTCATTTCAGATAAACAAAAGGTATATACTTTACTATTTACTTTCATCTCTCCATTTCTATATACTTTTCATTGAGAATCAGTTTCTGATTAATTCTTTAGAAGATGTCATTTATGATTATATCTGATTATTTCATTGGTGTTGATCCAGGGTTTGATTAATGCTTTAGAAGATGTGGTCCCAAGTGCTGAACACAGGCATTGTGTTATGCATTTGTATAAAAACTTTTGGCAAAAGCATAAAGGTTCTGGATTAAGGAAATTGGTGTGGAATGCTGCCAAAGCCACAAATCAATATGTCTTTCAAAAGGCAATGGATGTGTTACATAAAGAGGATAAGAGTGCATTTGAATGGTTAGATCCTAAGTCACCTGCTCAGTGGAGTATGTCTCATTTTAACACCATATGCAAAAGTGACATGTATGTCAATAATCATTGTGAGGTATTTAATAGCAAAATTCTGAAAGCTAGAGTGAAGCCAATAATAGGGTGTCTAGAAGGACTGAGATTATATTGCATGAATAGGATTGTTAACAGGAGAGATATGATGATGAAATATAATGGTGTAGTGTGCCCTAGAATAGCTAAGAGATAGAAAAATGGAAAGTGTAGGCAGGGGGTGGATTGTCATTGTGGTCAGGTGGTGGTGGTAGGTTTACAGTGACATTCCAGTATCAAATACAGAAGGTACAAGGTTGAAGAGGAAAGGAACATCACTGAAATGTGGCTTTTGCAAGGAATGGGGTCACAATGCAAGAAGGTGTCCTCAAGTAAGTTAAGTGTGTGTTCATGTGATTATTTTATCAAGATCATATATTGGGTTTAATATATTTTTGTGTGTTAGTTTTCAGAAACTCAATAGTCAATCATCTCAACCTCCTCCAGAAAGTCAATCATCTCAACCTAAGGCAAAGGCTAAGAGGGCAAAAAGGGTTCACCATACTAGGCAGGCTCATACTCAAGATTCTCAACCAATGTCGTCAACACATGACAGTGGCATGAATGTGAATCAAGCTGGTGGTTCTACAAAGTGGCAAGGTGGAATCCATTACAAGAGTAGCCAAAGAAATATCTCAGCTGATATATTACAACCTAAGGATTTCATATGGAAGGGGTCACAATGTACAACACTTGGGGACCTTGAAGCTGTAGCCAGATCCAAAAGAGAGAAGCTCCAGTTTAGGAAACCAACCAGTGGAGGGCCTAATGCAGATTAATAGCAGTCAACATGGGGTTTTTGGGATTTTTTTTTGGTACTAAGCTTATATGGATGTATATATCCAGATTAGGGGATTTTTGGGAATCAACTTCAGACTTTTATGTATGTTTTTGTGCATAGGATGCATTTTTGGGGCCTAAACTTATGAAGGTGTGGCTGGGATTGTTAATAGGATTAAGCCATTGTTATTAGACCTATGACATCAACTGTTATTAATTGCCTCTGATTTATGGATTGTACTGGGGATTAATTTGGTAATTGAATGGCATAACCAGTTCCTTAATGATGCAGTGTGTCTATGATGCAGTGTGTGTTTGCAGTGTTTAAGTACATGTGTTTGCAGTGTGTGTTTACAGTGTGTGTATGCAGTGTTATACAGGTTGGTAATTGCATTGTAGGCTCTGTTTTGAGCCATTGCATTTTGTTGTTTGCATATGTCTGTTTTGAGCAATTGCATTTTGTTGTTTGCATTTGTCTGTTTTGTGCATGAACACTCAGTTAAAAGGTGCATGTATCATAAATTGCATACCAACCATAAATAAGAAAGTGCAGCAATTGAGTACAACAACTATATTTGCCCATATATTACAACATTTGAAATCACAGAAATTGCCCATACATTACAACCAATAAATTACCCACAAAAGATACCCAACAATTACATTCCATAAGTCAACTAATTTCTACCATTATATTGCTAGAACCCAATTCTGCACTGTTCAATTCTGGAGAACCCAAGTTGCTCAGTAGAACCCAAGTTGCTTGTTTTCAAGTTTGAATAGGTGGTTCTTCTTTGTCCGAGATAAACATAAAATAAAAAATTGCAATCCAAGTTGCAGTCAACACCCAAATTGCAAACCTTGCCCTAGTTTTGTACTGTTCGAGAACATCTTTCACAGTTTTGATTTCAACATCCAAATTCTCTAATCTTCTTATTAATCCAGGTATTACTTCTCTTGAACGCTCACACATTGGAGGATCAGCCCAAGCGAAATAATTACAACCACCGTGCCCATCTTCACACCAATCTGGACAACCGAAGAATCTTCTATCGGCATTGTTTGAGCTTCTCCAAGTTGTCTTCATCACTGATTTCTTCATGCACCAACAGTTTCGATCCATGAGCCCTAATTTTTCTTGATTTTCTTGATCGATTTTCCAAGATCGAGATCTTGTTTGCTACCGAATGACTTTGTAATGGCGTTGGAGAGATAAAGAAGAAAAAAGTCTGAAATACCCCTTCTTGTGTGGATCTGTGCCTTAGCCGGTCACTTTTGACCGGTTAAGAGAGCAAAGTGTCCAATCTGTTACACATAAGTAAAGTATGAGGTGTACTTAGACACTCTTTTTTCTTTAGGGTGCAAACATCAACACCGGAGTAAAGTTTAGGGTGCAATTTGTCTTTTAGTCTAAAAACTTCTTGATTTGTAAAAGCATAATGTTTTTGTTACCATGCATGCATGTCTCCTTTCATAAGTCCATTTTTCTTTTATAGATTGATTTAGTTTGATGAAGAATCAAAAGAAAAATAAATGAGCAATATGGAAGAAACAACCATATGGGGAGAAAATTATTGAGAACACTTACTGAACTACCTTGATATTAACACTACTAAACATTGAAAATCCCCATGGATGTTTTTTTACAATATTACTAGAACAACTAATTAACAGTAAAGATATACATGAGCAGCCTACGCTAATTATCAAATTCAGGACGGACAAGCATCTGTACAACTTGCTTCATGGTTGGTCTAGCATCTTTGTTCTCCTCCACGCAGTTTAGAGCCACTCTAACCAATGTCTCCATCTTAACCATATCATAATCAACTCTCAATAGCGGATCAACGACTTCTTCAATACAGGGTGCTGTTGTATTTTCTCTATTTACCTTTTCTCTGATCCACTGAACCAACCTTTTCTCACTAGTTTCTGCTCCAATGTCGAAGGCGTGGATACCAGCTGTGGGGCTTTTCCCTGTCACCATCTCAAGCAAAACCATTCCATAACTATAAACATCAACCTTGGAGGTGATTCCCAGATTGAAGATCCACTCGGGAGCCATGTATCCTCTTGTTCCTCTAATCTTGGAGAACTTGGGGTTGTCACCAGTACCTCGGTTTAGTAGCTTGGACAGTCCGAAATCAGCTACCTTTGGCTGAAAATCAGTGTCTAAGAGTATGTTCTGAGGCTTTACGTCACAATGAAGAACCCACTCCAAGCACTTTTCATGCAAATAAGCAAGGCCTTTCGCAGTTCCAACAGCTATTGTAAACCTTTTTTCCCAGCCAAGAGCATTGGAATATAAATTATCTGCTAATGAGCCATGATCCATGAATTCGTACACCAGAATCCGGTGCTTTCCCTCCGCACAATATCCCCACATTTCTATCAAGTTCATGTGGTTTAGCCTTCCGATCATGCTTACTTCAGTAAAAAATTCTGCTTCGCCGTTGTTAGCATCATCTAGTCGCTTGATTGCTGCCACTCGATTATCAGATAATGTGCCTTTATAAACCACCCCGCTGCTTCCTCGTCCTATTTCTTCACGGAAACCTTTGGTTGCCCTCTTCAACTCTGTGTAGGTGAATTTTCTGAACCCTGTGGCTGCTAGAAGATAAGGTTGCTTGGACTCCTCCACGTTTGTTACTCTATACAAAGAAAACCACACCACAAAAAGAGATGCAATTTCAAGGCATCCAATCACAATGACAACCCAAAACAAATACTTCAGTGAAGCATTTTCTTCAGATATCTTATACTTTCTGTTTAGCTTCATATGGGGTGCTTCTCTTGAGCAGTTCAATTTCAATGCTTGTACAGATGGCTCCTCAAGGGAGGACTTTAAGTCCTTGGGTAGCTTTAAAAACAGGGATACCAAAAATTCTCGTGAATAAACCCCATTCCGAAATACACTCATTGGGTAACAGCTATAAGCATCATTTTCTAATTTATATTCAAACCCTTTGCAATTGCGAGACTGTAGGCAATCCTGCTTACATCTTTCAAACGTGTAATTTGTGAAAATATTGATATTATAACCATAAAAATGAGCTTGAGGGAGTTCGAGAAACATGATCTCTAACTCACTCAAGCTGGACTGGTCAAATTCGGGTTCACAACCGTAAGACCAGTCCATATCATTTTTGGGCTTGAACCGAGGGAGGCAAGAACATATTTTACCTGAAGCAGGATTGAAACTACAAAGACTGTTGGGTCCACAAGCGCCGTGAATTTTACACGGGCTTGAGATAGCTTGCACTGAAGCAACCCATGTTTCAGTAGCCTCTTCCAGGCTGTACAGCCGGAGGTTACCGTCAAAATCAAGTGTCAATCTTCTCTGCCGACGCCTTTCACCAAAATCAGCCGCCCGAAAATGAGTCCAATCAGATGAACTAAAGTTGCCTGAGGAATCAAGTACAGCAGTTCTAGTGTCATTGTACTTTGACCTTCCTGCTTCATTTGACAAGAGCATAGGATCAGGCCAGTAAATGCTAGACGTCTCAGGTCCATCAAAGGCGAGACGAAGGACATTATCGTCATCGAAGAAAAGCTTATAAAACCCCGAAGAATAGCTGGTTTGACTTCTTGATGAGACAAGCTGCGTGTATAATGTAAGAGGTTGTTGAGGAACAAGTGTATCTGTTGGTGAATTGAAGCTTTGCCACAACACGAAATCCGTCGAATTTTGTAAAACAAGATTTCCATTGTCATGTAAAAGTAACTGAATGGAAGAGGCTGAAACAGTGTTTGTGGACCAGAAAATGGACTGACCGGCATCGGTTAAGACGAGATTTCCGTCTTTATGCAGGCAGAGCTTCGAGCATCTTCCGTTTACCGGTTTGTCACGATTTGCCATCCAAACAACGGTCCGATGTTGGTGGTGATTACTGTAAGGATAGGATGGTTTAGTGTACCAAATTGCAAAGGAGTAAGCGTTATCACCGACGGGATGAAAGCCGGCTGTGAACAATTTGTTTGGTGAAACTAAAACATCCTTTATATTCTCCACCGAAAGACATGAACCTTTACTCATACTATAAAGCAGCAATGAAGATGAAAATGCAGGAGGACACAATAGAATCACAAACAAATAAGAGTACTGCTGGTCCATGGTGAATATTATGAGCTTCGCTATGGAATATTGGTTTATAAGTTGAGTATGTAAATAGTTTAGCACCGATGATGGTAAATGCTTGGTCCATGGTAAATATTTATGAGCATTGTTATGGAATATTGGGAGGTGGGTAGTACCAAGTTTATTTTATTTTAGGGTAATTAGTTAATTGACTGATAAATATTGATATGCGAGCGAGATTATATGTGTGTCAATATTTTATTAATCAATTTATCAATAAAATAATTTCATATTAACCGAATCTGGAATATTGTTGAATAATTGAGTATGTAAATGGTAGAGTACGTACTAATGATGGTACTGAGTGGTCCAGAATATTTCATTTCCAAACAAAAATAATACTACTAAAAGTCAAGGTTCAATATATAATATGTTGGTTTATTTGTTTTATGTAGCGTCGGCGCCTCTCCAAACTACGTGTTTCTAACATCAATTAATTATAACAATTAAATATGAATAAATAAATTCTTTTATTAATAAATAAATAAGATTATAAATTAAATGCTCTATGAGATCAAATGTGATCGACTTAAGGACATATTATTTTTAATCTCTCACTTGCATTAAAATCAATCGTCATGGTATTTAATACTCATCTCTTCTAAGTGGCTTTCGAATTGCTTCTTAGATAATGTTTTAATAAATAGATGTGTAATGTTGTTTTGAGAGTTTACGGGATCTATAGTGACATCTCATCTCTCAATGATTTCTCTAATCAAATGAAACAACTCTAGTGTTGTCACAATATAAAGGCATTGATCTGTAAATGCTAAAAACCACTTCAAATTCTGTAATGAACTTTTTCATCCAAACAGCATTTTTTGCAGGTTCACTTGTAGCTATATATTCTGTCTCTATCACTGAATTAATAATTGTTTGTTGCTTAGAACTCTTCTAACTTATTGCACCACCGTTCAAGGTAAACACATAACCTGAAACGAATTTGTTGTCATCTTAGTCAATTTGGAAACTTGGGTCTATATAACCTTCTAGTTTCAAATCAGACCCACCATAAACAAGAAATATTAATCCTTAATTTTTTTTAAGTACTTCATAATGTTTTTCATTGTCTTCCAATGTTCTTTCCCAATAAGCACCTACATAGTTGATTTAGTGTTTACACATAAATAATTATGAGATCAATTATCATCTTCAAAAGAGCAAAACATAGTATGTAATAATCTGTTCGGATTCACTAACCTCGTATTAGTGATCCTATAATTAGGAGCGTTCTACTTTTGAGCTATCTAGATTTTAAATCACATTAGCATAATTTCATCATGATTCTAAAAGTATTGTTCCAAACTACATGTTTATCACATCAATTAATTAGAGCAATTAAATATAAATAAATAAATGTCTTTAAATAAACAAATTATTTAATTAATAAATAAATAAGATTATAAAATAAATTTCAAATGTGATTAGCTTAAAGATATACTATTTTTAATATAATAGTGAATTTTTTAATATAATAGTAAAATAGTAATACATTATTTTAATTATAGTTGAGTAGATTTTCTATCTTTTCTTTTCTCTCCTAAAGTCAAACTTTTAATTTCTATCCTTTCTACTCATATGACCATTTGCAACAACGAGTACAATAATGACAAAATGGTAACCAAAGTTTCCTTCCGAACTTTGGTCAAATAATTCAGTGGTAAAAGAATTCAGTGGGTCGGTCATTTGGTAATATCTGAAAAGTTATGTGGAAATAATAAATATAGGTAATTGGTAAATTTATAATATTTTTTTTTAATTTTTATAATAAAAGTGTCGCTGTAGATATATAGCGACGATAAAAAAGATAAAAATCGTTGTTATAAGATCTATAACTACACTTTTATTGTGAAAATAATAATTTTTATTGTGAATTTAATAATTCCTTAAATATATGACTTAAAAGGCATTTGAAACACTCTGTTTTCTTTGTATTTTAAAGGCGAATTTAAAAGTAAAAAGGTAAATTTAGAGGGAGAAATAGAAGAATTTGAAGAGAGAAGGAAAAATAGCTTTAATACATTTGTCACAAGAAATAATTTGTAATGCTAGACTCAATTTACACCTTTGATTATTATATATGTTATAATCAATCTCAACCGTTGAATTTCTAACAAATAAAATCTGTAACAGTGGGTCAATATGACATTTCTTACTCATTGTTATAAAACTCTAGCGAGATGTATAAAATATACTCTTATAATTGTTGTAATAATAATTTATAAACAAGCAAGAGAGGATAAAATAAGAGAGAAAGATATTGAGAAATTTTCAGATCAATTCTTCTGAATAATCCTTGTGTCTGTTTCTTTCAGTAAACATCCCTTTATATAGGGAAGCAATCAGAGGAAGAGGAGCAGAAGGAGTGGAAGGAAATAATTGAGGAGGGGGAGAGGAAAAATAATTGATCCCTCCTGTTGAGGGAATCATTTTATAATACTTCCCCTGATTCCCTACAATATAAGATTATGTCTCATTAAAAATCTTGTTAAGAAAATCCAGTGGGAAAAATTTAACGAAGGGAAAAAGAGTACATATCTTTTACATAAATATCTTAATTGACTGCCTCGTTAAAACCTTGTCAGAAAAAACCCATTGGGATAAAAACCATGACTAAGGAAAAAGAGTACAGTTTTCCCCTCAAAAGGATTTCATTACTCCTTGATGAAATGTTATCATAAGTCTTTCAGTCGACACATTCCGATCCTTTTCCGAAGTTTTGCAAACGTTGCATTTGGTAGCGACTTTGTGAATAAATCGGCTAGATTATCACATGATCGAATCTGTTGCACATCTATATCACCCTTCTTTTGTAGCTCATGTGTGAAGAAGAATTTAGGTGAAATGTGCTTTGTTCTATCTCCCTTGATGTACCCTCCTCTAAGTTGAGCAATGCATGCAGCGTTATCTTCATACAGAATTGTAGGAATGTCTTTGATTGATGGTAATCCACATGACTTTTGAATATGTTGAATAATTGATCTCAACCAAACATACTCTTTGCTTGCTTCATGTATAGCGAGAATTTCTGAGTGATTTGAAGATGTAGCTGCCATGGTTTGCTTTGTGGATTTCCAGGATATAGCCGTGTCACAATATGTAAATACATAACCTGTTTGTGATCTTCCATTGTGTGTATCTGATAAATATTCTGCATCGGCATATCCAACTAATTGCGACATTGAATTTCTTGGATAAAATAAACCAAGATCTATACTTCTACGGAGGTATCTAAATATGTGTTTGATCTCATCCAAATGTCTCTTAGTAGGAGAAGAACTGTATCTTGCTAACAAGTTAACAGCAAAAGTAATATCAGGCTGTGTACAGTTTGCAAGATACATAAGAGCACCTATTGCACTTAAGTATGGAACTTCAGGTCCAAGTACTTCTTCCCCACTTTCTAGAGGCCGAAATGGATCTTTATCAACTTCTAAAGATCGAACAACCATCGGGGTAGTCAAAGGATGAGCTTTATCCATATGAAAACGACTGAGAATTTTTTCAGCATATGTGGATTGATGAAAAAAAATTCCAGACGCTAAATGCTCCACTTGTATTCCCAAACAAAATTTTTTCTTTCCAAGATCTTTCATTTCAAATTCATCTTTTAAATAAGTAGCAGTTCTTGTGAGTTCTTCAGGAGTACCTACAAGATTCAAATCATCCACATATACAGCAATAATGAAAAATCCACTTTGTGATTTCTTAATAAAAACACATGGACATACTTGATTATTTATATATCCATCTTTTATTAAATAATCACTAAGTCGATTATACCACATACGACCAGACTGTTTCAACCCATACAATGAGCGTTGTAATTTTATTGAATATATGTGACGTGGCCTTTGTGTTTCAGCCATTTTCAATCCTTCAGGGATTCTCATGTAAATCTCACTATCAAGTGAGCCATATAGGTATGCAGTTACAACATCCATTAGACGTATTTCCAAACCTTCCATGGTTGTCATACCTATCAGAAAGAGAAAAGTGATTCCATCCATTACTGGAGAGTATGTCTCCTGATAATCAATACCAGGTTTTTGTGAAAACCCTTGAGCTACAAGTCGGGCTTTGTATCTCACAATTTCATTTTTCTCATTTCGCTTTCGTACAAATACCCATTTTTTTCCAACCGGGATTACACCCAGCGGTGTTTGGACTACTGGTCCAAAAACTTCTCTTTTCAATAGAGATTGTAGCTCAGTTTGAATAACATCTTTCCATTTTGGCCAATCTTTTCTTTTCTGACATTCTTCCACGTTTTGTGGTTCAGGATCCGTGTCAGGAGTCAAAGTAATATCTGATGCTATAGAGAAAGCAAATATGTCATCAATCATGACTTTGCTTCGATCCCATATTTTCTCATCATTTACATAATTTATTGAGATCTCTTGGTGTTCATCTCTTATCCCTTCACTGAGATTTTGAACCTCTTCTGGGGCTATTCCCACTCTTGGAATATGTGCTACTTCTGGAGCGGATATTCCTTCAGGGATTCCCTTATTTGCTTTTAATTTTCGTGGTACAGTGTCTTTTGCACCAACCGGTCTTCCACGCTTCTGGCGTGGTTTATATTCTTCTATTACCTTATTCGCCAATTCTCCAGGAATTGATTTTTCAATAGGTATTTCTATCCTTGCTGGAGCATTCACTGCAGGTGTATGTGACTTTATCACTTTTCTAGCATCATTAAATGCATCTGGCATTTGATTTGCAATATTTTGTAAATGAATAATTCTTTGAACTTCAATTTCACATTGTCCTGTACGAGGATCAAGTGAATTTAAATATGATGCATTCCATGATATTTCAGAGGATTTTTTATTTAAAACTTTCCCTCCACCTAATGTTGGAAATACAGATTCATCAAAATGACAATCTACATAACGTGCAGTAAAAATATCTCCAGTTAAAGGTTCAAGATATCTGATAATAGAAGGAGAATCAAAACCAACATAAATACCTATTCTTCGTTGGGCTCCCATCTTAGTTCTTTGTGGAGGTGCAATTGGAACATATACTGCACTTCCAAAAACTCTAAAGTGTGATATGTTAGGTATCTGTCCAAGAACTAACTGTAGAGGAGAAAATTTATTAAGAGCCGTTGGTCTTACTCGAATGATGGCTGCAACATGAAGAATTGCATGACCCCAAACTGAGGTAGGTAAGTTAGCCCTTAACATTAATGGTCGCGCAATTAGTTGAAGTCTTTTAATTAAAGATTCAGCTAAACCATTTTGTGTATGAACATGAGGAACAGAATGCTCAATGGAGATTCCAATAGTCATACAAAAATCATTAAAAGTCATTGATGAAAATTCAGCTGCGTTATCAAGTCGAATTGACTTGATTGGATGATCCAGAAACTGAGCCCGTAACTTGATTATTTAAGCAAGAAGTTTTGAGGAGGCAAAATTTCGAGAAGAGAGAAGACAAACATGAGACCATCTAGTTGAAGCATCTATTAAAACCATGAAATATCGAAATGGGCCAGACAATGGATGAATAGGTCCACATATGTCTCATTGAATTCTCTCTAGGAATTTTGGGGCTTCTTTATAAACTTTTACCGGTGATGGTCGAACAATTAATTTTCCTCGAGAACACGCAGCACAAGGAAATTCACTACTAGAAAAAAACCCTTTTATCTTTGAGAGGATGACCAGTAGAATTTTCAATAATACGACGCATCATAGAAGTACCTGGATGACCGAGTCTTTCATGCCAAAGCATAAGGGATTTGGGATCTATGATTTTTGGAATCATAACATTATAAGACTCAATTGCTCTAATTCTCATAGTATATAATCCAGAAGAAATTGAATGAAGTTTTTCTAAGATATTCTTTTTTCCAGAAATAGTAGAAGTAATAAGAAGATATTCATTATCATTCTCATTGGTTGTTTCAATGTGAAAACCATTTAGTCGAATATCTTTAAAACTAAGTAAATTTCTTCTTGATTTACTAGAATATAGAGCATCTTTGATAAAAA
The DNA here is from genome assembly GCA_020205505.1 of Panax japonicus. Lineage (NCBI taxonomy): Eukaryota > Viridiplantae > Streptophyta > Magnoliopsida > Apiales > Araliaceae > Panax > Panax japonicus. The sequence continues at coordinate 82,975,657 of CM035091.1, forward strand.
CTTGTGTCTCATTTGGTAGCAAGAAACTAGCTTTTCCAAATCCCTCGATTAAATTTGATGTGCCAGAGATAGTACCTATATTTCCTTCAGCTTTGATCAGTTGTGAAAAATATTTTTCATTTCGAAGGATTGTATGAGTTGTTGCACTGTCTGCTAAACATATATCCTCCATTTCCATAAAAAAAAATGGTTTGACACATATAAAAACATAAATAAGAAAAGTTACATTTCAAATATAATTTTATTCATGAGAAATACATAACACATATGAAAACTAATAATATTATACATGCAAGGTGTTTAATTAAAACAAGAAATTAAACGATATCCCAAAAGATACACTCAGAAGGTTCAACAATATCATCAACTTTTTCCTCATTGTTGGTCATTGGTGGATCATCAACAATATTCAATTGATGATTAACAAAGTTTGTTTCTGCCTCTATTACTTTGTTCTTTTGAGACTCTTGGAATAAATTAGCCAGATGCCTCGGCGTACGACAGGTACGCGACCAATGCCCATTCATCCCACACCTAAAACAAACATCTGGTTTGTTCTTTTTCTGTGTTGCATTTTCTTTATTCTTACCCGACTCAGACACTTGCCACTTCTGGTGGCCTGAATTGTCGCGGTTCTGGAATTTGTTGTTGTGATAGCCTCGTTTATTCTTTCTTCCCCAAGGCTTCTTATTATATGACCATCTCTTGTCACGTTTATTCTGCTGGAATGACGTGCTATTAATATCCGACATTGGAGCAGCACCCGTTGGCCGTACTTGATGGTTTTTTAACAACAATTCATTATTCTTTTCTGCAACAAGGAGGATAGATAACAATTCACTGAATTTTATGAACTTACTCTGTCTATATTGTTGTGACAGAATCATGTTGGTGGGATGAAAAGTTGAGAGTGTTTTTTCTAAAATTTGGGATTCAGAAACTGGATCTCCGCACAAAGCCAAAGTAGAGGTTATTCTATAAACATTGGAACTATATTCCGTTATTGATTTATAATCTTGTAGCCTTAAATTGAGCCACTCAAATTTAGCATTTGGAAGAACAACCAATTTTTGGTGGTCAAATCTTTCCTTCAATTGTGTCCATAAAGACAAAGGATCTTTGACTGTCAAATACTCAGTCTTTAATCCTTCATCAATATGGTGACGAAGAAAAATTATTGCTTTTGCATTCTGTGCAGAAGTAGCTGTATTTCCTGGTTCAATTGTCTTTTCTAACTCATTTGCACTAAGGTGCAATTCTGCATCAAGTGCCCAAGCCAAATAGTTGTCTCCAGAAATTTTCAAAATAGAAAAATCTATTTTTGCCAAGTTCGCCATCTATTCTGGGTTAAAACACAATTTTATTATTTATTAAAACAATAAATAATTGCATGTATGAAATATTAAAAAAAATAAACTACGTCACGATCTCAAGTGGTGATAAGATGCAAATATAAATATTCTTATATTTATATTATTAGCATATTATTTTAGTAAAAAGAATATGCAATCGTTAATATGTATATATATATATATACAATTATAAATAAATATATATATATATATATATATATATATATATACAAAACTGCAAATGGATCTTCACCCGTCATGCGATAGAGACCGCAAAGACAGATTATTTTCAACAGAATAATAAAGACGGAACCAGGTCCGGTGTAAAACACACAGACAGGATATTCCAACAGAATCGGAAATACATAATAATAAAATGGAATCAGGTCAGGTGAAATTCACACCGACAGGATATTCCGACATAATATTAAATGCGGAAATATAAAAGGATTTCACCAAGTACAGGGTATGCCGCTTATACAGGTCATGTATAGGGTATGCCGCATATACAGGTTATTCCAACCAGTAGCATAATAATAAATTGCAAGAATTTATCTTTACCGTCTCAGTTGGTTAGAGTCTCGTGCTGATAACGTGTTATAAAACTCTAGCGAAATGTATAAAACATACTCTTATAATTACTCTAATAATAATTTATAAACAAGCAAGAGGGGATAAAATAAGAGAGAAAGATATAGAGAAATTTTCAGATCAATTCTTCTGAATAATCCTTGTGTCTGTTTCTTTCAGTAAACATCCCTTTATATAGGGAAGCAATCAGAGGAAGAGGAGCAGAAGGAGGGAGAAGGAAATAATTGAGGAGGGGGAGAGGAAAAATAATTGATCCCTCCTGTTGAGGGAATCATTTTATAATACTCATAGATATTTTGCACCTTTTATTTCAAATAATTAGAAAGAAATATGAGGGAGGGAGGGAGGGAGGGAGGGAGGGAGGGAGAAATATATACTACTTGATTGAATTTGTTCTGTCATTTTATTTTTGGTGCGCTTGTATTTGTGAATTAAATAAATTTTATTTTTTTTACATCGTTTTCTACTTTCTCCGTTTCTTAATATAAGTCGTTTTAGAGAAATATTTTTGTTTCTTAATATAAGTCGTTTGAGGATTTCAAGTAAGCATTAATTGCTTAGTTTCCAATATTACCTTAAGTATTAAATATAACTTTGGTTCTCTCACTATTTTTAGTCTAATAAATAACAATCTCTTCTTCCTCATAACCATTCAGATGATCTAATTTATTAAGACATCATAATCATTCAGATCTTAATTCTCAAATTTATCAAACACAACCTAAGTCTCTCCTTCAAATGGAAGTGAACTATTTAAAAATATAAAAAACACAGTGGGAGCTATTTGTAATTATTTTTAGGGTTAAAAGTGAAAGAAAAATATATCATTAATATTTGTAAAATTTTCAAATGAAGCTTTTTTATTTATTTCTTTTATTTTATATTTTTTTCTTTTTATGATGCGGAGGGAGTATTTATCTGTATAAAAAGATAAAAATATAAGTAGTTGCATCTGCGGAGATAGTATTTATCTATGTAAAAAGGATCCGGTTAGCATGAAGTTTATTTTTGGGTAAATTGGTCAATTGGCTAATAAAATGCTGACACGTATAGAGTGTCGTCTGCGTATCAGTACTCTATTAACCAATTGACCAACTTAACTAAAAAAGAAATTTCATGCTAACCATTCCCTGTAAAAAGATTAAAAATGATTGGGAAAATGTACAAATATTTATTGGAAAAATGTCACTTCCAGCTTGCAATCGATCATTTACTAGTGCTGCTGTTTGCAGCATTGAACAGTAAGTAGATGTTGTCTTGTTGAATGTACAACACACACACATTATATATATATATATACTAGCTGAGTCCCGTGCCTCCGGCACTGTATGGACAATACGATTTATCTCAAACTTTGAACGACCAAAATAATTTATTGAGTGAGCGGAAAATTTAAAGTCATTTGTATTTTATTAAATTATTATTAGATTATTAGATAGATAGATGTATGAACGGTGGGATTTATCTCAAACTTTGGACGGTCCAGATGATTTATTCAGTGAGCGGGAAATTCAAAATCATTTGTATTTTATTAGATATATATATATATATATATATATATATATATATATATATATATATATATAGGAGCTGGATCCTGTCAGAACTCTCGGACAGGTTTAAAATTCGGTTTTTTTCTTCTTTTTTTTTACTTTTTTTTAAAACACAAAAAAAAATTAAAAAAATTATAGAATTGAAATTTTTTCATAATACAGTGTTTTGGGTGTGATTTGGATACGTATAACATAACATGTATGTACATTCTGTGTAGACTGTACCACTATTTTTTGGTATAGATATTCAAAACACGTTCAAAACATTGTATTATGGAAAAATTTCAGTTCCATAAAATATTAAATATTTTTTTTTGGTTATTTTAAAAAAAAAATTTGGGTCAGTTTTTGATCAGGTCCGGGATTCCGGACCTGATCAGTGTTGTATATATATATATATATATATATAGAAAACTGATCAGGTCCGGACTCCCAGACCTGGTCAAAATCCGGACCCCAATTTTTTTTTTATAGAACAACTAAAAAAAATTATGGAACTAATTTTTTTTCATAATACAGTGTTATGGGTATGTTTTTAATACCTACACTAATCAATGTATGTACAATCTGCCCAAATTGTACAGAAATGTTTTGGTATAGGCATCCAAATCACGCCAAAAACATTGTATTATATAAAAATTCCAATTCCATAATATTTTTTTTTAGTTTTTTCAAAAAAAAACAAAAAAAAAGGTCCGAATTTTAATAGAGTCCGAGATCCCGGACTCGATCCGGACTATATATATATATATATATAACGAATCTAGTCCGGGAGTCCGGACGGAAGTAAAAGACGGACCAAATTTTTTTTTTTTGCTTTTTATTTTATTTTAAAACAACTAAAAAATATTAAAAATATTATGAAACTGAAATTTTTACATAATACATTGTTTTGGCAAAAAATGTATGTACAGTCTGCACAGACTGTATGTATCCAAATCACACTCAAAACAATGTATTATATAAAAATTTTAGTTCAATAATTTTTTATTTATTTATTTTTAGTTGTTTTAAAAAAAAAGTCCGATCTGAAAGTCCGAACTTGATCCGTCCTATATATATATTTGTATCTATTCTCTTTCAGCAATTTTTTGTTTCTACACTACAGTAGACCCAAAGGAAATCCAAGGGGTTGGGTCACTGGTCAAAGTTGGGGCTAGCACCACGAGATTTCTCCTGAATGTACCAGGCTGATGTGGAGAGAGATTTAGTCTTAATTAAAGCTTAAGTTGACCCAACAATATCCTTGTCGAAGAAAAATTAAACTACTAATTGTCACTAGTCACTGTGAGATCACTGTGACACGGTCCTTCATGAGACTCCTTTTGAATATTTTGAGACAAAAACAAGGAAGAAAACTTGCGAGTTGTTGTAATCTTTGTTTAGCTTTTCAAACTTTGGTTAATTCCATGGTAGAAAGAGGAATTGTGTTTGGATTGAAGGAATAAAATGAAGATTGAAATGATTTATTTTATTCTAGTTGGAATGAGTTATTCTATACTCTCCATCCCCAAGACCCTCATGGCTCAATAATAAAAAAAACTACTCATAATGCTTTGGGCATGAAATCTTTGGCAAAAATGTTAAATTTCAGTCGAAAATAGCAAAAAAATAATAATTAATGGTTCAATCCATTCCAATGACAACTAAACACTATTTTTTTCATTCTACGTTTGGATTGAAGTAATAAAGGTGAGAATGGAATGACTCATTCCTATGAAATGAAAAAAATTGTGTTTGGTTGCGATTGAAATGGTTCTTATTCCTTATAAATTTATGAATTTTATTCCTTGGGAAAGAAGAGTATGAAATAAATAATTCCAACTAAAATAGAATGAATCATTTCATTCTTTCAATCCAAACGTAACAGACGTAGTAAATAAACAGCTTAACATAACCATTTGAATAGGAAAAGAAAAAAGTATGCTTAATTCATCACTCAACCATTTACATGCTCAATTTATGGACCAAAATTCCATAGCAAAGCTCATAATACTCACCATGAACCAGAACTACTCTTATTTGTTTGTGTTGGTGTTTTTTATAGTAATATTTAGTCCTGCGTTTTCATCTTCACTGCCTCATAGTATGAGTAAAGGTTTATGTCTTTCAGTGGAGAATTCAAGGGATGTTTTAGTTTCACCAAACAAATTGTTCACAGCCGGCTTTCATCCAGTTGGTGATAACGCTTACTCCTTTGCAATTTGGTACACTAAACCATCCTATCCTTACAGTAATCACCACCAAAATCGGACCATTGTTTGGATGGCAAATCGTGACCAGCCCGTAAATGGAAGACTCTCGAAGCTCTGCCTACATAAAGATGGGAATCTCGTCTTAACCGATGCAGGTCAGTCCATTTTCTGGTCCTCAAGCACTGTTTCAGTATCTTCTCTCTTCAGTTACTTTTACATGACAATGGAAATCTTGTTCTACAAAATTCGACCAAGGACCTACTGTGGCAAAGCTTCAATTTACCAACAGATACACTTCTTCCTCAACAAAACTTCACCAGATACACAGAGCTTGTTTCTTCAAGAAGCCAAAGCAATCATTCCTCTGGTTTTTATAAGCTTTTCTTCGATGATGATAATGTTCTTCGTCTCGCTTTCAAAGGTCCGGAGACATCTAGTGAAACAACCCGGGTCAAATCCCGAGTCCGTAACAAATCTTGGGTCAAATCCCAAGTCCGAATCGAATCAAATCCATCCAAATAAGGTCTCAAATCACTGGTCCAATAGTATCTTCTTGGGTCATCTAGCCCACCACAGGCTTCCAAAAGGTCATGACTTGAAGGTACTATTGGTAGTTACTTAATTCCTTATATGCAGACAAATTTTCCCCCTATCTTTCGATGTGGGACTGGGGTGTTACAAACTCCCCCACTTAAATTTCTGACGTCCCCGTCAGAATCCGATCACACACACGGCCCAAAGATCTTTGCCTCTCTAGCCATTGTGGGATAATACCGGCTGGCTTCGTGTCCCCACCTCCGGACCTTCATCTCTCCATTGTGGGATAATACCACCAGCCTTCGTGTCCCCACCTCCGGCAACCCGATCGGATGACCCGACCCGAGCTTTCGAGAGTCGGCTTTGATACCATATGAAACAACCCGGGTCAAATCCCGAGTCCGTAACAAATCTTGGGTCAAATCCCAAGTCCGAATCGAATCAAATCCATCCAAATAAGGTCTCAAATCACTGGCCCAATAGTATCTTCTTGGGTCATCTAGCCCACCACAGGCTTCCAAAAGGTCATGACTTGAAGGTACTATTGGTAGTTACTTAATTCCTTATATGCAGACAAATTTTCCCCCTATCTTTCGATGTGGGACTGGGGTGTTACATCTAGCCTTTATTGGCCCGATCCTTGGCGCCCGCCCAATGAAACCGGAAGGTACTTCTACAATGACACCAGAATCGCAGTATTTGATTCCTCGGGCTACTTTGTTTCGTCTGATCGAGTTCATTTTCGGGCTGCTGATTTTGGTGAAGGGCCGGAGAGAAGGTTGACCCTTGATTTCGACGGTAATCTCAGACTGTACAGCCTAGAAGAAGCTTCAAGTATTTGGGTAGTTTCGTGGCAAGTTATGTTGAATTCGTGTAGAATTCATAGCGTTTGTGGACCAAACAGTGTATGCAGCTATCATCCTGCATCTGGTAAAACATGCTCTTGCCTCCCCTGGTTCAAGGTGAAAAATGATACGGACTGGTCTTATGGATGTGAGCCTGAATTTCAGCTCTCCTGCAATCAGAAAGAGGTCATGTTTCTTGAATTTAAGCAGTATGATTTCTATGGCTATAATATCCATATTCATTATAATAATACATTAGAATACTGCAAACAGATATGCCTAGACTTATGCAATTGTATAGGGTTTGAATACAAAATTGACCCTGGTAAAGGAAAAGATTCTTTTTACAATTGTTACCCCAAGAGGTTGCTTCGTAATGGGTATTTTTCGCGAAAATTCCTAGGATCGCTGTTTTTGAAACTACCCAAGGAATTAATATCAACCGGTGTTGAGCTTGGTAAGGAATTGAAATTGGATTGCTCAAGATAAGTACCTACTCAGATGGTCAGAACTTATACGAAAAAACCAGAAAATGCTGCACTGAAGCTTTTGCTTTGGGTTGCCTCAACGATTGGATTGGTCGAGATTATATGTATGCTTTTGTTGTGGATTTTCTTACACGTGTCAAAACAGCGGAGTTCAGACAGATCCAAGCAACCCTACCTTCTTGCGACCACAGGGTTCAGAAAATTCACCTACACAGAGCTGAAGAGGGCAACCAGAGGTTTCAGTGAAGAAATAGGAAGAGGAAGCAGCGGGGTGGTTTATAAAGGCATATTATCTGATAATCGAGTGGCAGCAATCAAGCGACTAGATGATGCTAACAAAGGTGAAGCAGAATTTTTTGCTGAGGTAAGCATGATCGGAAGGATAAACCACATGAACTTGATAGAGATGTGGGGATATTGTGTGGAGGGAAAGCACCGGCTTCTGGTGTACGAATTCGTGGATCATGGTTCATTAGCAGATAATTTATATTCCAACGCTCTTGGCTGGGAAAAGAGGCTTACAATAGCTGTGGGAACTCCGAAATGCCTTTCTTATTTGCATGAAGAGTGCTTGGAGTGGGTTCTTCATTGTGATGTAAAGCCTCAGAACATACTCTTAGACATTGATTTTCAGCCAAAGGTGGCTGATTTCGGACTATCCAAGCTACTAAACCGTGGTGGTGGTGACAATCCAAAGTTCTCACAGAATAGAGGAACAAGAGGATACATGGCTCCCGAGTGGATTTTCAATCTGGGAATCACCTCCAAGGTTGATGTTTATAGTTATGAAATGGTTTTGCTGGAGATGGTGACAGGGAAAAGCCCCACAGCTGGTATCCACACATTTGACAGTGGAGCGGAAACTGAGGAGAAAACATTGGTTCAGTGGGTCAGAGAAAAGGTAAATAGAGAAAATACAACGGCACCCTTGATTGAAGAAGTCGTTGATCCGCTACTGGGAATCAATTATGATGTGGTTAAGATGGAGACACTGGTTAGAGTGGCACTGAACTGCGTAGAGGAAGACAAAGATGCAAGACCAACCATGAGGCAGGTGATAGAGATGCTTGTCCGCCCTAAATTTGATAATTAGAGACTAAAATGCAAAACTCTACCGTGTTTGTGCCCATGTGATGTTTTCGTCTTTGAGTTTGACTAATTAAAAATCATCACCTCAATAGAATTATTAATGCAAAACTTGAAAGTATAATTAGAAGTTCAAACTGACTCAAAAAGTATAGTTTTGCGCTACTAATTGTACCACGAAGTAACGGTTTGCTCTATTGTAAAGTCAAGTACCATAGTTTCACAAAGTGATAAACTCGGGGTACAGGTTTGCATTTTAGTCATAATTAGCAGAGGATGTTCATCAAGTAGATGTTATATGCAGTTATTCCAAGGTACTAAGTAATAATACTCCCATCCATACTCATAGACAAAATTATTGGCTTTGCATTCCTATCTAGTTTCTTCTTATAACCGGTGCGGAGGTCTCACACACCCACCAGGAAGTAGAAGGAAAATGAAACAAAGTGGTATTTAACATAAACAGGTTTTATACATTACCTTCATGGCCATAATCATTCCAATTGCTCCGAATCCAAGTCTTTCTTGTATTTATTAGCATTGGACCTGAAGTTTATCACTTTATTATTTATTAATCTCCAGTTACATAAATTACAGTAACCTAATACAACAATATTCAAAGCAAACCAGGGAAAGTAATTGACATACAATTAATCTGTTCACTTGGCAAATAATCCTCTCTCCAGAACCCAATCTTCTATCATTGCCTGAGAATTCACTGGCTGGTCAGTAGGCACAAGATGTCCAGCCGCAAGAACCACAACTTGACTCAAGCTTCCCCATTTTTGCACATACCCAGCAAGCTTCCCATTCACTTTCCAAACCTTCCTCTCTGCCTCCATAAACTTTTCAATTCCCTCCCACTTCATAGTCTTTACCCAAGCCTCAGTTGACACCACAGTATCCCTCAAATCACACTGCCCTTGATACAACATAACCTTACTATTCTTAACCAAAAACTCCACCATGTGTTTTGCACTTTTCATCACATCTTCATTCAATGCCTCTTTCACCACATCGCTGCATCGATCATAAACTATTGATAAGTTAACTCGTAATGCCTTCTTCACCTCCACATTACTCAAAAATTTGTCCACCAAACTTTCTTCATAGGGAGCAAGCCTTCTATAGTCATTCAAAGTACTCAGTCCTGTCATGTTCCGCAACAAGTCTAGCACTTTATTTCTTGCATTTCTTGCCCCAATCCAATTACCCAATTTGATCAGTCCAACAGCTTCACCTTGAACTTTCTCCAATTGGGTTTTCTGCTTCAAATTAATCAATCCAGAATAGTAAGCATTTTCAGCATGAGTAGCCACTTGTATTCCCGGGTCAGTCATTCCATTCCCTATCGCGACGCCTGCTAAATTCACCTGACTAGATACTGGCAACTGGGCATTTCTTTCCAAAATATAATACCCAATTGCCGGAACATATTTTCCAGCATAACTTTCACCAGTGAAATAAATCGGACGAGATTTAAAAACCGGGTCTAATGCAATAAACGCTTCGATCGCATTGAAAAGATGTCTGGCAATGGCTTGTTGATCTTTAGGAATTTCTTGGGTGCTTGAAGCAATACTAAACCCAACTCCTATCGGATTATCTAGGAAAAGAAGGCCAAACAATCTGTTCCAAGAACCCGGATTGCGTTCCAGCGAAAGGTGTTCGACGTTTTGCTCCAGAGAAGATACTACTCGCCACGGCCCGAGTTCGTTTAAATTGCCTAACATAGATGAACAACCAGGGCCACCTTGGAGCCAAACGAGAAGTGGTGTTTGAGAAAGAGATGAACTGGGGTTTTGAGCTTCATAAAAAGTGTAAAACATGGAGGAGCCAGTGTTTTTATTGACAGGCAGATACCCGGATTTTGTGGGGTGAGATTCTTCTGGGAAAATAGAAGTTGAAGAATTTGCTGATGACTTTGTTAGGGAATGAAGGATAGTTAAGAAGACGATGAGCTTGAGGAAATATTTGTTGGGTGGAGTGGATTCCATTTTTGGTAAATCTATTTGCGTGTGAAAGTAGTTTGTTAATGGCTCAAGTTCATGAATATGATTATATATATATATATATATACACACACACACATGCTATACTATACAATGCTCAGTTGCTCATTCATGGAGAAGCATGAGAAATTAGAATTCTATGAAGGTGGTCTTTTTAGTGAGAAAAACGTTTTGGTTGACAGAAACCAACAAGCAGTGTGGTTAATAAATACAGGGAAGAAAAGGTCACTAGTCAAACTGTAAAGCGACAAGGAATGGAATCTTGAGCTAGTTAAAATAAAATTAAAAGATAAATGTTTTTAAGATTTTCTTTTATTTTAATTTTTTGTATAACTGAGGCCTAATCTATTAGATATGGGAGAGGTGGATGAGAATCAAACTCCTGCCTACCGTTATGAACTGGTCATATTAGCTCCACCTTTACGGAGTGGAGTGTCGAGGAGAATCACCATACATATTTTTGGCTCATGCTAATGAACTATGATTACATTCGATGGCTCATTGACCTAGAAGCACACGGTACAAAGTTTAAAGAGAATTTGGACATTTGGATGAGAACTTTTGACAGCAATAAACTTTTTTTTTAAAAAAATTAGGGATGTAAGCACAACCGAATTGTTTGTTGCTCGATTTGAGATCGATTCAAAATATAATACTCTCTCCGTCTCAGGATAAAAGTTTTGGTGGGCTTTTCACGTATATTAAGAAGATGAATGAAATGACAAAATTATCCATAATAATTTCATTAAATATGAAGAGAGAATTAGAATAAGAAAAATATAAGATATTTAATGCTACGGGTATAATAGGAAAATATGTGTAAAAGTTTGGTTATTAAAGGAAAATGGGCATTTAATATTGGACTACCCAAAATAGTACTAATAAGGACTTTTATCATAGGGCGGAGGGAGTATAAAACTTGAATTCAAAACTATCCACAGTCAAACTCGGACACATACTTGTTTTCCATTTACTAATACACGTACAAGTCGAATTTCAGTACACTAGTGTTAGGTTTATGAGGTCCAAACCCATAAAATTATCCTATTTAAATTAGGAGTATTTTAATTTGGTACGTACATGTATGTTTTTCAAAATTGAGAAGGAATTGGGCACCAAGAATACATATACAGTTTTAACCATGTGGGCTTGTGGCGGTGGATTATTTCCAAAAGTCACTAGGATTGCTTTTTAGTAAGGCAGACTGCATGTATCGGGGTTTAATTCCGAAAGTAACTTAGAATTGGGTTATGTCATATATAAAAGAGAATGATCTATAGCATATATTTGTTATGGAATAAAAAGTGACATATAATATCTACACCTTATGTCTAACTAATGAATGATTGTGATTTGTTTTGGAGAAACGCCGTCCGCTAGAAGTACTAACGGACGTAGTAATAGAATTATTTTGTCACTTTTACCCCCACTTAGCCCAAAAGACCAACTCGAAATAACAACATCCGCTAGTACTTCTAGCGGACGGCAAGTTCCTATTACTGCAACATCAATTCAATTACAACACGAATTCCTCTACAACAACACCCAGTACAGCCAGTAATACAATTCATTACAACACAGTACAGAATGTACATCAATTCAATTACAACACGATTTGACCTGATTACAACTCCCAGTACAACAATTCAATTCAGGTCAAATACAACATGTCATATTTGCTAAGCAAAAAGATATGGACTAGTTCCTGTACATCAACAATTAAGCAACATCACAACCCCAATACATCAAAGTTTCCAAATCTTTTCAAATCATATTCGAAATCCAAATCAAAACAAGATATATCAAATTCCAAATTCCAGTAAATCAAATATATCAAATTCCAGAGGAGATTAAATCAAATACATTAAATTTCAAATTCTTCCAAATCAAATACATAAAATTCCAAATTATTCCAAATCAAATAAATCCAATTCCAAATCAAATAAATCCAATTCCAAAACAAATAACATCATATTCCAAATCAACAACAAAAATATATCCTACACATAATTCCAAATCAAATACATCTTAATACCAAATCAAAAATTTCAAATCAAATTCACTCCTCTACATAATTATAGTTCCTACTCTAATTCAAATTACCTTTATTCCAAATAAACATAATAAAATTTGTTTAAGTATATAACAAAATTATATTATACAAACCAACTATATTAGGAGGTAGATGGAGTATCATAGTTAATAAATTTTTTGCCCTACCAAGGTAACTAAAATATTATAACCGCCTTCAATTGACATCAAGGAAGAAAATTACACAATTAATCAAGCAAGTCTTCGCACCTCAAATCGTCGTGGTAAGTTTAGAATTATGGCGGAAGATATGTATAATTCTAGTTTTTCAAATTCTTCTCATGATAATATTGACATAGATAAGATCGGTGTTCATAACATGAATCAATCGCATATTAACGACTCAAAAACTCCATATGAGGGTCAGATTTTTTCTACTATCCAAGAGGCATAAGAATTTTATAGAAACTATGCACGAAGTAGTGGATTTGAAATAAAAATTGGGGCAAGTCATAAACATGCCCGCTCCAACAATTTGTCTAACATACTTTTAACATGTACCAAAGCAAGAAAATCAATTGAAAGAAAGAAACAGGACGTTGATGAAGCTGAGGGTATTAAGGTCAAAAGAAAAAAGGGATTTAATAGGTTGCACGATGTGCAAAGCTAGAATGTCTGTTGTTCATCTATAAAAAAGAAGATACATGGAAAGTTTCAAAAATTGAGTTGACTCACAATCATGATTTGGTTACTCCGAGAAAGAAAATTTTCATTCAAACACAGAAAAATATAACTCCTGTTGCTCGAACTTTAATCGAAACTTTAAAGAGCGCTGGAGTTGGTCCAAGTAAAATGATGAATGTTTTTAGTAAAATAGGATGAGGGAGGAAAAATGTTGATTTCAGTGATAAGGATATTTGGAATGTTGTGCAAGATTTAAGACGTGACACGGTATATTTAAGCGATGCCCAAGCAGCACTGCAGTATCTGAAAAAACTTTTTTGCGGAAAATTCTCTATTTTTTTACGATATCAAACGAGATGAAGATCATCGTATCGCATGCATTTTGTGGATAGATTGCCGATCAATGATAGCTTACAAAAATTTTAGGGATGTTAGCTTACAAAAATTTGATACAACTTATCGGACGAACAAGTATTCCATGCCGTTTGTTCCGTTCACGGGGGTAAATCACCATTACCATTTCGTCTTGTTTGGTTTTGCACCGATACATGATGAAACAGAGGATACTTTTGTATGGGTCTTTGAGACTTGGCTTCATGCAATGAAAATTAAATAAGGCACCAGTTACCATTATAACTTATCAGGACAAAGCTATAACCAATGCGATTGCTAGGGTTCTTCCTAAAACACATCATGCACTTTGCACATGACATATTAGTAACAATTTTCCAGAGAAATTGCATACATTATATGATGATTACCCAACATTTAAACATGATTTTAACTGGTGTGTGTATAAATCATTGGCTGCAGCGGAATTTGAGGATCGATGGGAAAAGATGATGGCAAATTACGAACTGCATGACCATAAAGGAATGGATCATGGTGTACACAAAGAACTTTTTTGCAGCGGGAATGACGATTACATCCAGGAGTGAGGGAATGAACAGTTTATTCGATGAGTATGTCAATGCGACGACGAGTATAAAGGAATTTATCGTAAACTCAGAAAAATCCATTGAGAAGCAGGTAATGAGAGAGAGAGAGAGAGACAAGCTGACTACGCAACCTGTCATCAGACTAGAACTATGACTCTTGAATCACCGTTGGAAACGCATGGAGCGGTTGTTTACACAAAGGATATGTTTAGACGCTTTCAGATTTAGATCGTAAAATCTCACAAGTACATAATGAAGAAACTTCAACATCTAACAACATCGGATACGAAGTCGTACGCAATGTACAAGACAAAACGCCTTCGAAGAATCCAATAGGTACTTTACTGTTGTCAGTAATGTCCAAACTGGATATATAAAATGTAATTGTCAAAAATTTAAACATTTTGGTATGCTTTATAGACACATTATAAGGCATATGATTGCAAAAAGTACTATACAGATACTGAATAAATACATTTTTAAGTCGTTGGTGTAGAGATGGTAACAAAGTGAACGATGAACTACCAAATTTTTTGACTAAAATGTCTAACTACGAGGAATCTCAGACATTGCGGTACAATTATTTGGTGACATTTCTCCTACGATTAGCTTCTATGGGATCATGCTCAATTAATGGTTTTAAGCATGTTGTACAGTTGTGCATTGAAAATCAACCCATAGTTGAGAAATTTGACATTGATGAAATTAATGTAAATGGCATGCCAGAAATTCAAGTAGATGATGATGAGGTCGTCAAAGATGAGCTGCTATTGGATCCTATTTGTTCCCAAACAAAGGGCTGCAAAAAAGCTACAAGAATAAAGAGTGGGATTGAAGAGGCTGGAAGTCGTAAACAATTGAGAAAATGTGCAATATGTAATATGATAACCAATCATGATAAGCGGAACCACTACAAAGTTTTGGGCCAAGACAAGTCAGGTGTTTGAAGTTATCTTTATATGAGCTTGTATGACTATAAACTTTTGATTTTCTTAAATATTTAAGTGACTATTTGAAAGACAGATTTATAGGTTAATTGTGAAGTATACATGAGATCTTTCTCATTGAAAAATTAATAGCTGAGAACATAAAAAAACGATCTATAAGTATGTGTGCTATTATAACGATATTTTAAAGATATTTTACATTTTTCAGTTGGTTATACTATACACCTTTGATTGAGTTGTATACATATTAGGTTAATCAAGATGATGTTGACTACAACTAATGAAAGTTTTCCATTTCCTGTGTCCTGGGTAGAGATATTTCAAACCAAACATGACAAGTAAATAAACAGACGGAAGGATTCACAGGAAATATGTTCATTTGAGGTACTTCTAGGGTTTTGAATCAGAACAATGCTAGTTAGTACTGCCTGGAAATGAATAAGACAAGATCAACACGTGTTTTAGAATTTTAAAAGTTATAAATATTCTCTATTCTGAACTGTTTCTGATACATACCTTTCTCATGTCTCTTTCTCTAGTGATGAGGGTACCTGGAGCATTAGGGTTGTAAGAACTCTTAACCCTAACAGGAATATCACCCTCTCTAGCAGGCCTCATAGACTGGGGATGCAGAACCTGTGACAATAAGAAATTGTTGGGGGGATATATTCAGTGAATACATTGTTAAAAATCTTTCTGTTTATTACACCGCCTTGCAATAGACAAACTATAAATCACACTATTTAATTTCAAGCTGCTTGAATGCAGACAACTACTTTTATTATAAACAGGTGAAATCACAGAGCACCAGAGCAAACATCAAACAATGATTTTGAAGGAGTAATTCTAATGCTTTAGTGGAATTATACAATCCTTATTATATCTCAGAAATTTACAATAAATAGTTTCCAGTAAATAAATAAAAATCTTCTTCTCTTCGGCATAAGCAGGTTCAATGCATGTATACACCTAGCTACAAAAAATCATGAAATCAGCGTCTGCACTAACCTGGATTTCTCGCAACCCCAATGCTTTACCAATGGTTGTAGCCGTCAAATCACTTCTTCATCTACCTAATGTAGTCACTGCACAAGACTTCCAACCCTAAAGTAAAAATATCCAAATATCCGCATTTGTGAAATCATCGGTTGTTATAAAACCTATATCAAATGAATCGTACCACAAATCATGCACACCATTTCAATTAGCCATCATCAGAAGTCGTGTAAGAAAAATAACCATATGTACAAGAGATACTTGACCATCAGGTTATAATGGATGTGAATCAGTACTAGTGAAATACAAAAAAATGGATTAATATCTCAATGTCAACTACATAAAAATTAATGAAGTTTGTAATTTATACATTCTTGACACGGAAATGAGCTAGTTAAGATTTCTTCAGTGCCTCAAAGGTTTCCATACAATAACTCCAAAAATGAATCTCTCTATGTGAGAATTTTGTTTCATCACTGAAGTTTGAAATATACATATCATAGTTATTCATCAAGGCTAGCTACTAGCTATATCTTTTTCATGTTGAAAAGATTGGATGCAACAGTGCTGAATGTAACAGACTCTAGAAGTGGATATTGGATGGAGGGAAATACAGAGAACCAAAAGATATTAGCTTGGAAATTCTTAAAATAAATCTTAGAAATAAAACAATAACTTAATAATAGTAAAATAAAATAAACAGAAAATATAAGCACCAGTAATACCATTAAAAGCTTGTTAGTTGTCTTCCCCATTGCAGAAAGAACAATTACATGTCTCTCTTCAGGGAAGCTAAGAATAAGTTCAACTACTTCCCTCATCCTTTCAGCAGAGGCCACCGATGATCCACCAAATTTCATAACACATGTCAATTCATTAGCTACTCCATCAGAACCTTGACTACTTGTCTCACTCCTCTGAAGCACATCTATATTTCCTCCGTTACAGCTGATCCTAAGAACTCTTCCCCTATATAAACTTTCTGATGTTCTACAAAAATCACTAATGGAAGCCACAGATGCTACAAAATTAAGGCGATGCTCTGGTGCCAGATGTTGGCAATGCAAAGCTCTCCTTGAGAAAGCAGAGGAAGGAGTTTTAACTCCACATAAATGCATTGCAGTTGCCATGTCAAATCAGGTAAGTGAAATATGTTAATGCTACGTTTGGATTGAAGGAATGGAATAGAGTAGGGAATGAAATAGATGAGGGAATGAAATAAGGAAGAGAATGAAATGATTTTTTAATATTTCATGTACATGTTTGGTTGATGTTAGGAATACATCTAAGAATGAAATAAATAATTAGAAAGTGACCTAAATACCCTCAAATATTCAAATTTAACATAAATTCAATTTATACTAAAAATTTAACACATATTTTATTATTAGAAATAAAGGGTAGGGTAGGGTAGGGGAGGGGAGGGGAGGGGAGGGGAGGGATGGGGGTAGGTGGGTGTGGGTAGGGAGGGGTGGGGGTAGGTGGGTGGCGTAGGGAGGGGTAGAATGGGGTAGAGTGGGGTAGGTGGGGTGGGGTGGATAAGTAGGGTAGGTGGGTTGGGGTGGCTGGGTGGGGGTGGGTTAGTAGGGGATGGGGGTAGGTGGGGTAGGTGGGGTAGGTGAGTGGGGTGGGTTGGTAGGTAGGGTAGGTGGGTTAGGGTGGCTGAGTGGGGGTAGGTTGGTAGGAGTGGGGTAGGTAAGGTAGGGTAGGGTAGGGTAGGGTAGGTGGGTTGGGGTGGCTGGGTGGGGGTATGGGTGGGCGTGTGGGGGTGGGGTAGGTGGGGGTAGGGTGGGGTAAGGTGGGTGGGGTGGGATAGGTGGGGTGAGGTGGGGGGTTAGGGTGGCTGGGTAGGGGGTAGGTAGGAGGTGGGGCTAGGTGGGGTGGGGTGGGTTGATAGGTAGGGTAGGTGGGTTGGGGTGGTTGGGTGGGGGTAGGTTGGTAGGGGGTGGGGGTAGGTGGGGTAGGTGGAGTGGTGTAGGTGGGTTGGGGGGCTGGGTGGGGGTAGGTTGGTAGGAGGTGGGGGTAGGTGGGTGGGGAGATGGGGTGGGGTAGGTGGGGTGGATGGATGGGTAGGTGGGGCGGGGTGGGTAAGTAGGGTGGGTGGGGTGGGTGGGTAGGTGGGTGGGTGGGGTAGGTGGAGTAGGTTGGTAGGGGTGGGGTAGGAGTAGGTGGGGGTAAGTTGGTAGGGGTGGGGGTAGGTGGGGAAGGTGGGTTAGGGGTGGGGTGGGGTGGGGTGGGGTGGGGTGGGGTGGGGTGGGGTGGCGGGGTGGCGGTAAGTGGGGTAAATTACGAAGAAATAGAAATATGGAAAATTCGAAAAGATTATCAAATCTCGACCCCTTCTCTCTCGTCGTTCCCAGATCGATCGAATTGAATGAATATGTAAAAAGCCCTATCATATCTTTAGGGGTATATTTGTCAATTACTTAAAATAATGGATGAAATGATTTATTCCTGGCCGCCCCTCAAGGAATGAAAATTAAAATTTTAAGTTAACTATCATTCCAGGAGGAATACATTATTCCGTTGGAATAAACAAACCAAACAACATTTTTATCATTCCAATGGAATGATTCATTCCATTCTCCCTCCTATTCCATCGATCCAAACGTAGCATAAGGGTCTAATGGATATGTCAAGATGTTAATAAGAAAATTCGACGAATAATGTAAGCTAGTGATTCCTAGCAGCAGACATAACTAAACGCTCTCCCTGCTAAGTGAAATTTTGTGAGACTGTCTAGCTGAGTAGCTCTCAATATAGAAAATGCATGTAAACAGATGACCTGCAGATTCCATCATAAGATTTTAATTTAACAAAAATATACTGGAAAATTTCTGAAAGTATGCAAAGAAATTCATTATCACAACTAAAAGTGGAGCCTGAAGGGATCGACGAATTATGTCAGTTTGGAATTTTGGGGTCAGTAGACAACATATTCTTTTAGTCTGAAAAATTGAATCATGCACATGATGTTGTTATTTGGACTACAAACAACTAAACGAAAAGAAGATGCTACAAAAACTTGACATCTTACTACCAGTTTTAATTTATAAAAACATTAATGCTTCAACTATATATTGAGCCCCAAAATATTCTTCAGTCTAAAAAGTGAATCATGTACCCGCCCCCGCGCAAGTACGGGGTGTGTGTGTGGGGTGGGGGGGGGGGGGTTTACATATTTCAGCCCTTTCTTATTCTAAAGGAAAAATGTCAGCAGATATTTCGACAAAGAGCCCCGAATGAAAAAAAGGAAAAGTATTTCAACAAACTGATATGACAAATTTAGAAGGAAAATATTATAGTATTTCAAGGCATCTGATAGTACAATAATGGAACCATTTTGAAATATTCACCCGAGTTTATAAAATAACGTATTACGAAAGTTGGTCAAATATACATTCATTACTCTTCATTTGAATCCTAATATAAAGTTTGGTCGATACAAAGATATTTTTCAGGAATGTCCCTCGCTTTGCACATCCTAAGCTCATGTGTTATTCTAAATATAAAGTTATAAGCCTCGTTTGGAGTCCACCTCGGTTCCTTCATGATGTTTATCCGGTGAAAAAAGAAATCTACGTACTTTGCAACATAAATGCCACAATCGTCTGAATTCCATTGTCTCGTCCTATTCACACAGATTTCAACTTTCGGCTTCGATCTTGGCCACTTTGCTTTAGAATTTTCCATACGAAGCAACAAAGGAATTAACTCCACCTATAAACCACAAAACAATCATTTAATTCCCAAAACCTCAATTGTTTGTGTGATGACATGAAAAATAAATAATATATTAATGAACTCACCACAACCGCAAAGTAGTTTTAATATAATTGTGACAATGGCATTAAGGGGTTGTCATCATTAAGTGGATCAAATAACATTACTTTCCACTTGTTGACACTCCAAATAAATATGCAGAAATGATTGTTGCTTTCGTTGATGAATGGAACGAATATGTAATTAGACTCATGAACTGGGGCACCAATTGGAGGATTGATGTAACTTGTTAAAAATTTGAGTGTTGTTGCATTGCTTACTCCGACACTTGGTAAGCATTGGGTGCCCAAACCCGCAAAGTACGTTGGCATGAAATAAAACAGAACCCATCGTTGGATACCTTCACTCCTCATCTTAGCTTCTCTGTTTCTCAACAACAACAAATATGCATCCAATACATGCGCCCATAACTAACCATTGGGTCTCAGACAGTTCACATCTTTAAACTCTAAGTTGTATAGACTAGGGCTGTAAATGGTAACCGGAAAATTCGTATTCGTCCGCATCCGTATTCGAAAAAAAACGGATATTATTCGTATTCGAAAAAAATGGATATATCCGTATTCGGTTTATAGGTATCCGTAAATCAACGGATACGAATACGGATATAGGCGTATTCGTATTCGATTAACATCCGTCCGTAAATATATCCGGCGGATACGGATATCCGGATTCCGATATCTGGAATCCGTATCCGAATAACTTATATATATATATATATATACACACACACACACTTAATATTTACATTAATTAAGTTATTAATTAATGTAAATTATTAATTAATAATTTACCTATATAAGTTGTTAATAATTTAATATATATAATATATATAATATATGTATTTATTAATAACTTACATTCATTGATTAATCACTTACATTTATTTATATAAGTTATTAATATATACGTGTGTATACATATATATATATATATATATATATATATATATATATATATATATATATATTAATAAATCATAACTTAGATTCATTAATTAATCACTTTAACTTATATTCATTAATTAATAACTTACATATACATTTATATATATAAGTTATTATATATATACACACACACATATATTAATAACTTGCATTAATTAATTAATAACTTACATATATATATATATATATATATATATATATATATATATATATATACAATACACACACACATATATATATATATATATTTATAATTTACATTCATTAATTAATCACTTACATTCATTTATATAAGTTATTAATATATATTTATATATATATATATATATACACACACGTTTAAGGACAACGGTCGAGAGGCGGGAGCAATGGACAATATAATTTTATTGTTAAAATGTGTTAGTTCTGAATTAATTTAAAATTAATCTAGAAGGGAGAGTTAAATAAATTAATTCACGTTTATGAATTTTTGGGTGGAGAGAGTATTTATCACTTTCATTTGTCTAATTATTTAGAAACTAGAAGTCCAAATATGTAAAATAAGTTCAATGTCAATTTTGAATCAAGTTAGATTAACTAGTTGTCACACATACATTATAACTCGCACTCTCCATAAATATAATGAAATCAAATAATTTCTTATAACCATGTAATTTATTTATTGAGGATAAATAATAAAAATCTCCCATAAATATTACTATTCATTTATTAAATATTAATTTATTTCTCTTTTTTATTATTTAATAAAATTTGAAAGAATAATATTGAGATTTTAATTTCAATTTGATCCATCAAACAAAGTATCGGTTACATTATTGAATCTTTTTATTTTCACCCAAAACGTCAATTAACATGTTCCTCCCTTTATGATTAGGATGTTTAATCAATATGTATGATTTAAATATTAAATTGTGTTTAATTAATATGTATGATTTAAACTTTAATTTTTTTTTTCGTAAATATTTGAATGAATTTTATATTAGGTTACTGATAAACGAATTCGGATATTCGGATATCCGAATAATTTGTCTATTCGGATAAAATAAACGATAACGGATATTATCCATATTCGAATATTTTTCCGAATACCGGATACGGATAATATTTTTAAAATCCGCCGGATACCGGATACGGATACGGATAGCGAATTAGTTTTCCGGATACGGATACGGATATACCTGTATCCGTATCCATTTAATACCGTTTACACCCCTAGTATAGACCGTCTGGATGGATATGAGGAAAGTATGATGGGTCGTGAGTTGGACTAAACCAATTGTGATTTAACCAAGTGATTTTCTCAATCTTTAAATACTTAACAAGGAGTGTGCTTTGTTCCCTCTCTCCTTCTAACCGGAAATTTCCTGCTATGTTGATTAGAAGGAGCAACGCTACCCTGAGTTTCTTGAACCATAGGCTGGGGTCCCGTCATGTCAATATCCATTTGTCGAACTTGAGGTTGCGTTGGATTTTTTTTTAGCTGGAACCGACCCCTTTGTAATCATTCATGAACGGCTGGTACAATGTGTTGAACCCTGACTCATACATGTTTCTTAACTCAGCTGGCAGATCAATTGACATAAACTTTACAAATATAGCTTTTGTAGTCTCAATCTAGAATTAAAACAATAAAAAAAATTATATTAGTAAAATAATGTCATCGACTTATAACACAAAAACATGTATAAAAAATTATAAATTTAAAAACTTATAGTGTTTACAGTCACATATTGGTCAATGAATACCCGTGGCTCATAATCTTTCTCATGACGCCTAAAGGGTCAAGGATGGTGTATCAATCTTCGAGTAATTTATATGTACCATGTCATATAATCCTCAGTAGATATCTGCTGCAAATCCTCCAACACTTGCCCTTATAAACTCTCCATGTAGGCCTTCCACAATCAAATATAATTGGCCCTATGATTTTCATAATTTATTCTCTCAAACAATTTATGTTCCTCCCTCAACTCCACCATGTTTTAAGCATTAGATGGATATGACTGCAAATATCCAAATTGCCTCGTAAATCTTTCAGGCATTTGAAACTCAACAATATCGTAATGTATCAAATGTATACGAGCAGCTCCACCTAACCTTGCCTCAAAAAAGTCCCAACCCAAACGTCTGTCAAATAACTGATATAGACGCCACACCCAAAGTTTTTCAGAAACTAAAGTTCTCAAAGTATTGTCTACTAAATTAAATTTAGACAACTAAGAGGAAGTTATTGCATACTTTTTAGGAATTTCTTCAAACACCATAGCCTCATCCCTTTTTGCAGATTCCGTACCAGAAATTGACAGGGATTGAACATTTTCAACTTACAATGATTCTAAGAAATCTTCTGGTGGCACCAAATATGAAGTTTTTCGATGTTTTTCTTTTAAGTCAGATTTTGTGCTAGAAGTTTTGCCTACAACTGCACTTTGAATCATTTCAATACCCATTGAAAGCTCATGATTATTTTGATCATTATCTATCTTATCATCAGCATTCCAAGCCATAATTTAATTAATTTCCATATTCATGGTTTCAGTTCTGCCATCACTGTACATCAACTGATTTTGATTTGTCACAAAACATAAACAATCCTCATCCTCACAAAACCCAGAAATCAGAACATTCTTCGACAGTTTATCTCTTATAGGCATTTCATAAAACACACAATAAGCAACATCCAGAGGTTTTGTTGGTGTACTTGACTGGTAGTTTAAATGTGTTTAAGGTCATGAATTGAGGCGGAATGGTGTTGTATGGGACTGAGTTGAGTTGTTTTTGCCACTAATAATTTTTCCTCATAAAACTTAGCTAAACCAATCGTATGATATAAATTATAGGGTTGGGCAGTAAGAACTTCACACTGAATTTCATCTTTTAGACCATTAATGAAACGTCCCATCAGAAAATTTTCAGTTAACCCATATATCCTTATGGCTGACAGTTGGAATTGTACCTCATAATCAGCTACCGATGTAGTTTGTATGAGCTTAGAGAATTGTATGCCTAGATCTTGATATGATGAAGAGCTAAATTGGGTTTGCAACGTTGTTAGGGCACTACCAGCAAAGTGAGGACTATCAGTTTTCATCTCCTGCCATCGTTCATCAGCTACGCGGATTTGCAATTGATGTTGCCCTGTGTCAAGTTTGGATTGAACTTAATTCTTCACCGAATTATCAGCATGCTCTGTAGGAGGGTTACGAGCTTGTTGTATAACCTCTTGTACGACCGTGGATATGGTAGCACAAAACTGCACTGCAAATTTGGCAAAAATTTCCTCGATAGAATTGGGATAGGCCATTGAAACACTCTCAATGAAAGCACCAATGTAGCAGTTTAATAGTCCTGCTAGACTCCAAAAGATTAGAGAGAGATTGGAAATTGATTTTTCAAATTCATTGATACCTAATTCATTACAATGATAGACTTGTATAGCAAAGATGAAAATTAATCCTACCCATTGATATATAAAAACTAATATCCACCCTTGGATCACTCTAATATATAGCTCATTTTTTTAACCCGACTACTTTTAACTTGGCTACTAGATCCACGATACGTAACATAAAGCTATATTCTTTGATCGTCAAATGGCTACAATTAAAATGCTTAATGAAGCTGGTAATGGCGAAGCGGAATTTCAAGCAGAAATAAGTATTATTGGAAAGCTTAACCACAAGAATTTGATAGAGATTTGGGGTATTGTGCATAGGGGGAAAATAGGCTTTTGGTTTATGAATACATGAAAAATGGTTCCTTGGCAAAAAATCTAAATTCCAATTCACTTCATTGGAACAAGAGGTATGAAATTGTGGTAGGCAGAACAAAAGGGCTTGCTTATTTACATGATGAGTGCTTGGAATGGGTGTTGCATTGTGATGTAAAGCCTCACAACATACTTTTGGACTCGAATTTCAATCCTGAAGCAGCAAATTTTGGGATGTCAAAGCTATTGAATCGTGGTGTAAACAATTCAAGCATTTCTAAGATAAGAGGGACGAGGGATTATATGGCACCAGAATGGGTTTATAATTGGCCCATAACTTCGAAGGTTGACGTTTATAACTACGACATTGTCATATTGGAGCAGAGCTGATAAGTGGAAGAAGCCCGACAGGCGCTGGTGCAGGCAATGAGGCGGATGGGCTGGATCAGAGGAGGCTTGTGGGTTGAGTTGGGGAAAATATGAATGGAGCTGAAAGGCCATTGTTATGGATTGAGGAAATTGTTGACCCTATGATGAATGGGGAAATATGACATGGGTAGAGTGGAAGTTCTTGATCAAGTAGTAATGAGATGTGTAGAGGAAGATAGAGATACTAGACCTTCTATGGTTCAATTTACGGATATTCTACTGCATGGAGAAAAAGATGGTTAGATATTTAACATACAGATTTGATTATTATTGTTCTGCAAGTGTAATGTGTATGTGAAGTTTAATTTTTGTCCTAAATAATTGTTACTACTATTTTAGATGTGATTATTTGGGTCTAGTCATGGTGCAACCCAGTCTATTTAATGGTCCAGATCTAGTGATGGTCCATATGTATTTATTATGACAGTGGAAGAGTCCTTATTAAAATAGGGATAAAGAGTCATTCTCCTAGTTGGATATGGGGGAGGTGACTTCTATATATACCCTACAAGCTAGGGTGGAAAGGAGAACAAGAAAAAGACAATATCATAGGGCACAAGAGATACAACACAAATACATAACTTCTACTCCCAATATTATTATAGTGGATTACTCTCTCTCCTCGTGGTTTTTTCCCAATTGGGTTTCCACGTAAATTCTTGTGTTCTTATTTTATATTTCTTTATTTATGTTTATGTGAGTGTATTTTGTGAGTTTGATTTCACAACAATTACTCCATCAATCGTTGGCGCTATTTTGGCATGTCCTTTTGGGTGATTTCGTCAGGCGTACAAAATGAGGCGTTAACATTGGCGCCGTCTGTGGGAACCAAGACGCTTGTTCTAGTGTCGATTTAAAATCACCTATTCACCGAAGGAGATAAGTGATTCTTTTTTATTAAATTAAATATATACTTTTGTATGTGTGTATATATGTATTATGTCAATAGCAATTGAAGCATGATCGTAATTGATTATTGATACAACTTTACATATTCTCTCACTTATATTATGCATGTAGTGGTAGTATTCACATGATGCATGTAAAATCTAAACATTAACACTTAGGTCTAGGTGATGATAAATTGGTGCCGAGTCACCGCACCAGTAACGAGTTCAGCCAGCGCAGAGATAAAAGTTTAAGCTTTTATATTATTGAAGTGCTTTAAAGGCGGCTTCGATTTCATCATCAACCACAAACTAAAGGAAATTTGGAGGAAAAAAATTATGAGGATAAAAATTCCGAAGATAAAAATTTCGAGGATATAAATCCCAAGGATAAAAATCCCAATGAGACTTTTTGAATACTCTCTTAATTATAAAGAACTTATAAATAAGAGACTGGGGAGCAATGTTGAGATGTGATTATTTGGGTCTAGCCATGGTGCAGCCCAATCTATTTAATGGTCCGGATCTAGTGATGGCCCATATGTATTTATTATGACAGTGGAAGAGTCGTTATTAAAATAGGAATGTGTTTCCTTATTTGGAGGGATAAATAGTCTTTCTCCTAGTTGGATACCGGGGGGGGGGGTGACTTCTATATATACCCTACAAGCTATGGTGCAAAGGAGAACAAGAAAAAGACAATATCATAGGGCACAAGAGATACAACACAAATACACAACTTGTACTCTCAATATTATTATAGTGGATTTACTCTCTCTCCGTAATTTTTCCCCAATTGAGTTTCCACGTAAATTCCATGTGTTCATATTTTATATTTCTTTATTAATGTTTATGTGAGTGTATTTTGTGAGTTTGATTTCACAATAATTACTCCATCAAACCGTTTGCGCTATTTTAGCTTGTCCTTTTGGGTGATTTCGCCAAGCGTACAAAATCAAGTGTTAACAATTTCCACTCCATATTAATTGTTACTACTTGGTGTTTAGCGGAAGAGCAACTCAAATAATTCATATTACTTAGAATTCTTTGGCTACTAAAGAATTTGAGATATCAAAACCTCACCTTTTCATGTTTTCCATTCCTTACCCTTTTAAAGTAAGGGTAATTTTAAGGGTTTTAAATTTTGTTTTAAATGTGACTAATAACTAGTTACACATCACTTGAGACACCTTTTTGAAACCAAAAATTTTGAACCCTTAGCTTTAACCGTGAACCAAAAAAATATTACCTCCGTTCTTAAAATATTGTCGTTTAAAGTTTTGGTTTATGGATTAAGAAAGTATCATTTACCAAGTAAAATTTGTTTGAAATTTCATCACTAACCCTTTATGAAAAGTTGAAAACTATTAATACAAGAGAGAATTTTTTGGGACAATGAGAGAAGATAAGGGTAATATAGAAAAGTAAATAATTTATTCTCCTTGAAAGTTGTAAACGACAAACTTTTTGAAATAATTTTTTTTTTCTAAAACGAAAATCTTTTAGGAACGAAGGGAGTAATAACTAGTGTCAAGCTTTAATTCCAACTGAAATGGATAATCTTACTCAACTTAAAAACTTTGATTTTCTCTATTCTTGTTGTGCATCATTGAAATAAAAAAAATAAAAAAATCAATATCACATCATAAATCAAAATAAGGGGAGTTGAGAAAAATCAAAACTTTCACATTGATGAGCTTCCGATCCTAGCAGTCCATTGATAGATATGAAAATTCACTATTATTTTCAGTTCCTTTCCCCCATCATCATCATCCATTTTCTATTCAACATGAAAATTCATAAATTCAACTAGCTCTATCCCTCATTTGTACACCACCTAAAAATTATTTTTGTATAGAAAGTGTTGGGTCAGGATATTTTCTCTATTGGGCCGGACGGATTGGGCCTATCCATTTAATTAGCCTATTGGACCTTTATTATTGAGTTTTATAGTCATTGGGCTTAATATTTATGTTACCTTTATTATATCCTCATAATGATGGGTTGGGTCAAAGGATTGATCCATTAAAGCTTTTTATATCTAAGCCTTTGACTTGTAATGATGAAAAAGGAGAGCAGTTGACCAAAAGTCTGCAGATCATTAATGTGGATGGGATTTTATCCAGCCGACGACAGGTACAGTAGGAAAAAGGTGACAACCTGCATGCATCCGGCTGAGACCATAGAGGAGTGGGGGGCTGTGTCAGATCAGGGTTGGTGGCACAAAAAACCGAACATGAGAGTATAACCTGGAAAGGGAGTCTTCTAACAAAAGGTACGCATACATTTTTATCACTCTCAGAATGCTAGACATTTTACATCCTCCATTGTTAACCCTTGTGACCGCCTGTACTGGCTCTCACGCCGGAGATATCCCCTGACGGTCCAGCCGTCAAGCTTTGTGTATTGATCGTGTTTACTGTGCAGGATCAGGACGTCTTACGTGATTGGGACGTGGTAGAAGATCTTGGCGTTAACATTGGCGCTAGAAGGAGGGGGAGTTCTAGTGTTCAAGAGTTGGCAATCATAAATATTTATTTGTTCTACGTTTTCAAATATGGGAAAGAGTAGAGCATATACACCTGAAGGACAGCCAATGGATGTTAGTGAATCAGCACCACGAATACCTGTCAAGGAGCGTTTGGGACCTACAATAAGTGTTCATTCCAGCACAGCGTCCAAACGTTCGCATGAAGATTCTCGTCCAATGGCTGTGGGAAAAACTAAGAGAAAGCTAGTCTTCACGGAAGAGAAAGAGTCCGGTCACGATCGAAAACACGTAGAAGGCACCTCACTTAAGACTCGATACTGAGGTGACCATGACGAAAAGGCCTCCCGGCTGGCTAAGATGGCAGAAGAAACAGATAGGGTCATTGAGGCACTTATAAAGCAATGGCAAGATATAACTGAGCAGATGTCCCGGATGGAGGAATTGAGAGATGAAGCGTCCAGTTACGTTAGGTTCGAAGAGCGTGGGCATCGAAGTGGGAAGGAACCCGCTCATTCAGGACGTGAAACTCAGGGCCAACATCGAGAAAGAAGAAGATCGAGAAGCCCTACTCCTCAGAGATCGAAGGGAGCGCACCATCATGTCGGTCCTAGGGAGCAGGGCCGAAGTGAACAAAGAGGTTGATCCAAAGAACATACTCCCGAGAATACAAAGAGAGCGCTCGTTGTTGCGCATTCTCATCACAGCCACAGAATCCAAAGACGAAGCAAATTTAGGGGCCGTACTCCAGAAAGTCCACCGGGGGCACGTCACTCTGTGGGCCACCATCATCGTAGAAGTCCCTCGAAAATTGGGGGTTCTATGGTAAAAGACCGATCCGTTCAAAAGAAGAAAGACTCCCCGGAGAAGAAATGTCATCTCAACCGGAATGAGTAGATTTTTTGGTTAAGGAGTTGAAAGAGCTCCAAAAGCAGTTGGTAGAGGTGCAGCAGGTGAAGGACACCCCAGGGAAGAAAGCGTCTCCTTTTTCTTCGGACATTCTCAAGGAAAAGGCAGACATCACCAAGAAGCTGCCACGCATGGAGAGTTACGATGGATCTGGGGATCCTTATAACCATAGCCAGGCGTTCGACCGGCTGATGAATTATTATGACTTTACCGATGCTGCCAAGTGTCACACGTTTGTCACAACACTAAGGAAAGATGCGAGGCAGTGGATGGGAACTTTACCGTCAGATTCAATTTCCTCTTGGACCGAGCTCTGTGACAAGTTCCATACCCGTTTTGGGAGTAACCGAAGAAGAGGGAAGCCTACAGGTTCTCTAGCACAGGTCAGACAGTTCTCCAACGAATATTTAGGCCAGTATGTGAAGAGGTTCAGAGAAGCAGTTGGTCAGGTATCCAACCTCAATGATCTCCAGGCGGTAGGGCTGTTTCAGAATGGGCTAGATCTGGTGAAGTCTGAAAAGCTAGTGAAGAAATTGATGTTCCATCATCCGAAGAGTCTGGCAGAGGCTTTCGACAAGGCAGAAGGTTATATTGTTGTGGAGGAAGCTATGAATAGCCTGAAGCGTCCTTCTTCAGACCAAATGAAGGAGGTAGATATTCCTAAGACCCAGGGCGATCAAAGGAAAACGGGGGGGGGGGGGGTATAATGATCGGCCAGAGGGCAGTTCGAAGAAGTACAACTCATGGCGACAAGGAAGTAGTCGTCCACCTGCGTCAGCTTTGAAGGTGAATAAGGTTTACACTAAACTGAATACTGATAGGTCGGTGATTTTGGACCAGATCAGAAACCAACCATTCTTTGAGCCACCTCGTGATAATTATAGGACAGGGCAAGGCAACTCTCAGAAATATTGTAGCTATCATCAAGCCACGGGCCATGATACTAATGAGTGTTTCAATCTGAAGGATTTCATGGAGAAGAAGATTCAAAGCGGTCTGCTAGTTCAGTATATGGCCGGGAGGGACCAACAAGATCAGCAGAATGTCGAGCCACATGAAGGAGCATTAGTGATCACTGCACAAGTGGGCTCGATGGATGTGAATCGTATGATGATAGACAACGGGTCTTCTGTGGATATTTTGTATGCTCATGCTTATCAGAGGATGCATCTTAATGGGCGAAAGATGGAGGTCGGGCAAGAGGCTCCTTTATATGGCTTCAACAAAGATCCAGTCAAAGTTGCAGGCACCATCGAACTCTCATTGATCTTCGGCATAGCTCCTCAGCAGGTAGAAATAATATGTAAATTCTATGTTGTGCATGTAGATTCGGTTTACAACGCCATACTGGGGAGACCTACATTGACAGCTCTCCAAGTTGTGACTTCCATCCCTCACTTCAAAATCAAGTTCCCCACAGCACACGGAGTCGGAGAGGTGGAAGGGGACTTGGATCTAGCCCGACGCTGTTATAGGAATGCTGTTATTTCCACTGGAGTAGGAGTCAGCAAACAGAAGCAAACCATGGCGATTGAAATCGAGCCCTTCACTGAAAGCAGCTCGGAGCCATTAGTAATTCTTGCAGGAGAGACAGAAGAGATCGAGCTGGTCCTCGAAAAGGCAGATAAAACAGTGAAGATTGGTTCGGGTCTACCAGAGCCTCTTCGGACAAACCTTATGGAACTACTTCGCTGCTATGCGGACATTTTTGCATGGGAACCTCAAGACATGCCAGGGATTAGCCGGAAGATTGTTGAACACATATTGGAAGTGGATCCATAGAAGAATCCTGTTCGGAAAAAAAGACGGATCTTTGCACCTGAACATCAGAGGATCATTGACGAGGAGATTGTCAAGCTGATGGCTGCTGATTTTATTTTTGAGATCGACTACCAACAGTGGATGGCTAATGTAGTATTGGTGCAAAAGAAGAACGGAAAATGGTGAGTTTGCATCGACTACACCGACCTGAATAAAGCTTGTCCGAAGGACTTTTATCCTTTGCCCTATATCGATCAACTTATTGATGCCACTTCGGAGTATGCATTACTAAGCTTTATGGATGCTTTTTCAAGTTATCATCAAATATCCATGTGCAAAGAAGACATCCTGAAGACAACATTCATTACCCACCGTTCGGTGTATGCATATAAGAAGATGACCTTTGGACTTATAAATGCTGGGGCCACTTACCAAAGAATGATGAATTTCATCTTCGAGAGGCAGCTAGGGAGGAACATGGAGGTGTACGTGGATGATAAGATCGTGAAAAGTATGCAAGTTCAGAAGCACTTAGATGATCTTGAGGAATGTTTTCAGACTGTCCGTCATCACAAGTTGAGGCTTAATCCGGCAAAATGCACCTTCGGCCTCGGTGCAGGAAAGTTTCTGGGATATCTGGTCAGTCAGAGGGGCATCGAGGCCAATCTGGAGAAAATCCAGGCCATTTTTGACATGAAGACTCCTCAATCATTCAAAGACGTCCAACGTCTGACTGGCAGGATTGCAGCTTTGAGGAGGTTCATGTCCAAATCTGCAGAGAGATGCTTGCCGTTCTTCGACACACTGAAGGGGCCAAAAAATGCGAAGGCATTCCAATGGACTTAGGAGTGCGAAGACGCCTTCCAAGACATAAAGACATATCTATCTTCAGCTCCCCTATTAGTAAAGCCTACCCCGACAGAGACCTTATATTTGTACCTTGCAGCGAGTTCGTTAGCGGTTGGAGCAGTACTGGTTCGGGAGGTCAGTGGAAAGCAGCATCCGATCTATTATGTTAGTCACGTCCTACGAGATGCTGAAACCAGGTATCCAAATATTGAAAAATTTGCCTTTGCTTTAATAATTGCTAGCCGAAAGCTTCGGTAATATTTTCAAGGCAGGTTCCTAGTCGTCTACACGGATCAACCACTGAAGAAGGTAATGGGTAAGCCAGAGGTATTTTAGAGATTAGCAGCATGGACTATGGAGTTGTCCCAATTTTTCATTGAATATCATCCCCGAACTGCTATCAAGGGTCAAGCCTTGGCTGATTTTTTGGTGGAGTGTACATTCACCGAAGTAGATGTTGAGCTGCCAGAAGCAGAGACGTCCGATCGAGCAGTTGCAGTTCTTCAACACGGTCAGAGTGCATGGACGTTGTATGTAGATGGATCCTCTACGGTGAATGTTAGTGGGCATGGATTATCTTGACAAGCCCATAGGGATTCAAGGTACAACAAGTAATCAGATTTAGGTTTAAAGCAACAAACAACGAAGCCGAGTATGAAGCAGTGCTAGCAGGAGTTCGACTGACGAAGAGTCTAGAAGTCCATAAGCTGATCATTTACAGTGACTCTCAGTTAGTCGTCAAACAATTGTCAGGAGATTATGAAGCTCGTGGGACAAGGATGATCAAGTATTTGGCAGAGTTGAAAGACCGACTTCGATATTTTGTCTCTTATGATTTTCAAGGCATAGAACGTAGCGACAATTCCATTGCCGATGCCTTATCGAAACTAGCCATTACGGATGCTGTCGTTTTCAATGGGTCAGTCTATTTGGAGGTTTTGCAGCAGCCGAGTATCCAGCATGAAGCGGTGATGTGTATCGAACGATCTGACTGCTGGATGACTCCCTACATCGAATATTTGGCAGATGGCGTCCTTCCTTCGGATCAGATGCTAGCAAAGAAGATCAAGTACAAGAGTGTCAACTTCGTTCTTATTAATGGGGATCTTTATCGAAGGACATTTTCGTCACCATTATTAAAGTGTTTGGTTCAGTCTGAAGCTGAGTATGCTTTTCGGGAAGTCCACGAGGACATTTGCGGTGATCACATGGCTGCTAAGTCACTGGCATACAAAGTTCTTCTGCAGGGATACTACTGGCCAACAATCTTTAAGGAAGCTACAGAGTATGTGAAGAAGTGTGAGAAGTGTCAGCTCAACAGTCCGATCCCACATCAGCCACCAGAAGAGCTATACTAAATTCTATCTCCTATACCCTTTGCTGTCTGGGGGGTTGATATACTGGGTCCGTTGCCGAAAGCTAAAGGACAGGTCAGTTTTGTCATAGTTGCTATTGATTACATGACCAAATGGGTAGAGGCGAAGCCACTTCGGTTGATAACGGAACAAGAGTGTTTGAAGTTCATGAAAGAATCCGTAGTGTTTCTCTTCGGGATTCCTAAAGTGGTGATATCGGACAACGGACGCCAGTTTGTGGGATCGAAATTTGAAGGATTTCTGAAAGAGTTGGGGGTTCAACACAGAAAGACTTCAGTGGCTCATCCACAGTCGAATGGGCAGGTTGAGGTGACTAACAGAACGCTGCTGAATGGGATCAAGCGCAGATTGGACGAAGCAAAAGGAAGATGGCTGGAAGAGCTGCTTAGTGTATTGTGGGCTTACCGAACTACACTGAGGACTACGACAGGAGATTCACCTTTTCAGATTGGCCTATGGTACTGATGCCTTAGTCCCAGTCAAGATTGGATCTCCAAGTCTTCGCGTTAGTCAGTTCAAAGAGATCTACAATGACGAAGGACTGAAGGCCAATTTGGATCTGTTAGAAGAAGTCAGAGAAGTGGCTTTGATCAAGTTAGCAGCCTACCAGAGGAGAGTTTCCAAGCATTACAACAAAGGGGTAAAGCTCCGTAGATTCGAAGTTGGGGACTTCGTCCTCAGAGAAGCTGAAACATCTACGCCGCAGAATGTGGGGAAGCCGATGCCGAATTGGGAAGGACCTTATGAAGTAATCGAAGTACCAAAGCCAGGAACTTACCGATTGAAGGCATTGGATGGATCCGAGATTAAGAACACTTGGTACGCTGGCAGACTCCGAAAATACTTTCAGTAGAGATCGAGTCAGTTTACCGGAAGTCTGTACATGATTGATCACCATTAATAAAAATTCACTTTTTCACAACTGATCCTCTTCCTATTTGTCCTAAGATCACAATGGTGTAAGGAGGTATGGTAGGACTCGCTGGCCATTCGATGGCAGCCTAATTATTTGTTACCCCGTGTGGTAGACAAATCCTGTGATCCTTTTAATATTGATTTTACCAAGGGTGGTAAATCAATGGGCACTGAAGTAAGGAGGATGGGGGTGGACTCGCTGACCATTCGATGGTAGCCTCTTTGGCAGGAGTGTCCTTATGGTTTTGTTATACCCTGCGCGGTAGACAAATTCCACGGTCCTCTTTTATATTGTTTTTACTCCGAGTGGTGAATCAATAGGCACCGAAGTAAGGAGATATGGTAGGACTCGCTGGCCATTCGATGGAAGCCTTATTGTCAGGAGTGTCCTTATGAATTTGTTACCCCGTGTGGTAGACAAATTTCATTGCCCTTATAAAATTGTTCTACCCCGAGTGGTAAACAAATGTCCTTATATACTTGTTCTACCCCGAGTGGTAAACAAGATCTTAATGGTGCAAGGAGGATCAGCCGAATTCACCTCACTCATGACCTGTCTCACACTTCGAAAACGATAAGTATACATTACTTTATGCAAGTGTTAAGTTTGGTTCAGTTCATTTCATTTCTTAACTTAACTGCTATATACCTTATCTGATTTGTAATTTAAGTTAAGTTCATTCAAGATCATTGATGCTGAATTATTGACAAGAAATGAAGTAAACAGAAGTCATAGTAAAAAAAATTAAAATTTCATTAAACACTTAAACAAATCCACTTAAATTTCTTTACAAAATTTTTGCACAAAATTGTAAAGATCAGAAGCAGTAAGATCCTATTTATACATCATTTTCAAAATCGAGCAAAGCAGGATCTACTTGGGCTGCCACCAGCTTTTCCTTGCATTGACCTCGGTAGTCTTCGTATCCTTCGTAGTAAACTTTCATAATCTCTACACCGAGCTCATCAGAAGTCCGATAGTCCTCCTGAATCTGCTTGAGCAATTCTTCGGTCATGGGAGGATCCCGTTCCCGAAGTACCTTAATCTTACTACGAAGTTTACGGCGCTTAGCCCTATGGGCCTTCCTATCATCCCGAGCCTTTGTATGAACTTCGCTAAGTTGTGTTGCCAGGTCTCGATGTGCTGTTATGATCTCTTCATTCTTATTCTTCAGAACTTCAGTCTCTGCAACGAAGCGGACATTCATGTTAGTTAATTTCTGTTCGCTGGCTTTTGTCATCTTCAGTTCTTCCCTGACCAAAATCAACACATCATGAGTTTCCCTCAGATCATCTTTATTTTGGGCTAACTCCCTTTGAAGACCTTTATTGGCACGAAAAGCGGACCCGTGTTCCTCTCTCTCTCGAGCCAACGTGGCCTTCAACAAGTTGATCTCCCTTTTTATGGTCTCTTCATCAGACTCGACATTTATGTGTCTGGGACGTAAACGCCCGAAGACTGCATTTGCCTACACATATTCGACAGTATCCAGTCAAGTTCAGATATTTAAACAAGAAAAGAAACATTTAATCAAGAAAATTCTCGTTCGTATGGTCAACAAATCGATGATCGTCATTTTCCCGAACGAAGGCGTCAAAGAGTTGGAAGGGAAAATTGGCGTTATACCGAGGCCACAAGGTCGGCACTCTAGTAGCCTCATCATGGAATTTTTGTGACCAAGGCCTTGGGGGGGGGGGGAAGGCCTTGGTTGGTCACGAACGAGAGAAGGATCCATGTATACATTTTTGGTGGAAGATGATTGAGCTGGGACAGGGTCGCGAACAGGTGAATGTACATGTGTTGAGCTTGGATGACTGTCAGATGGTCGTTTCCTCTTTCGAGATGGAGTTGCAGCGGGTTCAGTTCGCTCTTCTTCATTAATAGTTCGAGTCTCCACTGGGATTATCAGGGGGAGAACACTCGAAGAAGACACCCTCAAGTCATCGGCAGTCAAAGGAGTGACCTGAGTCTTTAACTTCTTAATTCGAAGGATCTGTCTACGATCGTCTGCAGACAGATCAAGTAAGCTCCTTCGAACTGTTGTAGTTTTGACAACTGGTGTTGTTGGGTCAGCAGCTGGTGGTGTTGGGTCAGTGACTGGCGGTGTTGGGTTAGTGATCGGTGGTGGTAAGTCAACAGTTGGCGGTACCGATTCGGCGATAGGTGGGGGTATCGGATTGACATTTGATTCAAATTCAGAAAAACCTTCGGAATTTGATGGTATGAAGATCTGTTTGGGCTTTCGGGCACCCCTCTTCCTTCGACATGGTTTGAGTTGTATTTATGGTAAAATGGGCTCTTCGGCTTCTGGCTCAATGGTCTGGGATTCAGAGTCGGCTTGAGGTGCTTCGGTAGGAGGTGTCTCAATAGGTGATTTGAATTGGGAAGAGGCTTCCGGTTGAGAAGGTTCAGAACCAACTTTTGTAGATTTCCCGACCACATTATCTTCGGACGGAACTTCCTGTTGGGAGGACTCGGCAATGACTTCTACGGATTTTTCAGCTAGAAAATCCTCCAACTCCTTCACCTCCGAAGACGATGGTTTGATCAAAGTTACTGCAGAAGATTAACAATTTTACATCAAAATCTATACCACAACAATTTTCAAAATATTGATAAAGTAAATCTATACTTACATTTGTGGTCGTATAACCACGCTTGCTTAGAGAGAAGTCCATATTTTCATTCTTCCTTCGGAAAGTTGTCAAAGAGATTTACCATTTCAGCTATACATTCTTCTGAAATGTCACCGAAGTCAGCAGAAATTTTCTCTTCAGTAGCCCAGTTCGGAATAGTAGCAATTTCGGGTCCCTTGACGTAAAACCATTTCTCATTCCATCCCTTGTTACTAGATGGGGTAGTTACCAGCGAACACCTTTCGAATTTTTCACCCGTCTTCTATGCCTGTTTACCTATAAATTTGAACCCCTTTTCACGAAACTGACTGATCTTGTACACAGTGAAAAAGAAATCGAGAGTAGGTTCGACTCCGCCTTCATGGTAGAATACAATGAAGGCTAGGATATGTATATAAGAGTTCGGCACCAATTGGGCGAACCCGACACCGATAAACCCTAGAATGGTCAGCAGAAATGGATGAAGAGGAAATCTGACCCCTTTCTCAAGAATAGTCGCAGTGACTGCCATCCATTCATCGGGTCTTTGATACATCCTCTCCCCAGCCCTAGGAACCTTCACCAAATGAGTATCCGCAATGTGGCATCGATCTCGAATCCTCCGTAATTCTTTTTCAGTAATAGTTGATGAAGTATTGGCATGGGTAAAAAATTCCTTGCTCCTGAAAAATTCGGAAGGGGTAAGGCGAGGCTTAGGAGGCATTTTATCTTTATCTGGAGCAGCAGACTGAGGGTTAGAACTCGAAGCCTCTTTACCGGGGTTTGGGTTAGGTGGGACGGTCGTAATGGGAGTTGCCCGAATCGGAGATGTCTGGTTTGTATTGATAACCACCATTGTTGGCGTTTTGCAGAGAAGAGAAAGAAAACTCGGAAGGGAAGAAGAAAATTCAAAAGTCCGAAAATTCAAATTGGCAGGTAAAACTGTCATATTTGATAAAGTTTATCTTTTATACTGACGATTAAACAGTAATTGAGGACGACACATTAAATTGACAGTCATGATTATGAATTTGAAAGATTGCGTCCGGTTTAAGATTTAGATATTTAGCAGATTGGGCCTCCCATTAGATTTTCGGTCTTGATCCGTCCTTCCAGTATCCTTGTTGTTCCCATCCTTCACCAGTTTGACCTTGGTAAGTCATACTTTGGGCCCATTTCAATCCTGTTGGATCTCATAATATCGTGGACCGCTTATAGTTTTCTATTAAATATCCTATTTAATAAAAAATTAGGGGGCAATGCTGGGTCATGATATTTTCTCTATTAGGCCGGACGGATTGAACCTATCCATTTAATTAGCCTATTGGACCTTTATTATTGAGTTTTATAGTCATTGGGCTTAATATTTATGTTACCTTTATTATATCCTCATAATGATGGGCTGGGTCAAAGGATTGATCCATTAAAGCTTTTTATATCCAAGCCTTTGACTTGTAATGATGAAAAAGGAGAGCAGTTGACCAAAAGTCTGCAGATCATTAATGTGGATGAGATTTTATCCAGCTGGTAGTAGGTACAGTAGAAAAAAGGTGACAACCTGCATGCATCCGGCTGAGACCATAGAAGAGTGGGGGGGCTGTGTCAGATCATGATTGGTGGCACAAAAAATCGAGCATGAGAGTATAACCTGACAAGAGAGTCTTCTAAAAAAAGGTACGCATACATTTTTATCGCTCTCGAAACGCTAGACATTTTACATCCTCCATTGTTAACCATTGTGACCGCCTGTACTGACTCTTACGCCGGAGCTATCCCCCGACGGTCCAGCCGTTAAGCTTTGTGTGCTGATCGTATTTACTGTACAGAATTGAAACGTCTTACGTGATTGAGACGTGACAAAAGATCTTGACGTTAACAGAAAGCTAAACGTAAATTCAAAAGATAATTTCCTTTTCTCCCTCATCCAAATTTTTCCTAAGTTGTTAAATTTAATTCCTCATACCACCATAAACTAATACCCTCCTTTAACTATCTTCAGATTATCATTTTCTCCGATCAAACTACTAAGTAATCCGGCTAATCCCAATTCGCTTAACCACAGCATTCCTAATTACAGCTTCAGCCTGCATACAAATCCCATTCTGTTCCATTCCAGATATATAGCTCCTCACTTCATTTTTAATCATCTCTTGCATCACCGACAGAAACTCTGGGCTGAAAAATTCAATTTCAGGAGGAACCACCTGAGCCGGCGGCGACGGAGGTGGAGGCGCCGCCGCCAACGCCGGTGCAACCGGATTTGAGGCCTCACACGTGTCTGATCCAGGAAGTGAGAGAGAAAGCAAAGTTGGGGGGTCTGTAGCCGCCGACGCCGTATCAATCTGCTGAACCGGCAGAGTCATTGCCACGGTTCTGGCAACGGGTCTATAAACAAGCTGGGTCGGAGCAGGTATACCAGAATGATTCGATTCGCTCAACTCAGATCCTACTGGACTGCCTGGGTTGAAAGACAAACCCACCAAATTCTGACACGGCCCAAGACTAGCTGATCTTTTCAACGGCTGATGAAGTTCACCGTCAAATAAACCCGAGTAATCCGACATGGACGAGCTTTTGCGCTTGAGCGTGGAGTTCCAATGGTTCTTAATCGCGTTATCGCTCCGGCCATTGAGCAATCGGGCTATGGTGGCCCATTTGTTACCGAACTTAGCGTGGGCTCGGAAAATAGTATCGTCTTCTTCCGCCGTGAAGGCACGATGCTCCACCTGCGGCGAGAGCTGGTTGCACCACCGCAGTCGGCAGGACTTCCCGGATCGACCTGGAATCGATTTGCTGATAAGTGACCAGTTTCTTGCTCCGTGCTTCTGCACCAGCCTCTGTAGTAGCTCGTCTTCTTCGGGGCTCCATGGACCTTTGATCCGATCGGAATCCTTCGTCGCCATAAATTAAACTAAAAACTAAACTAAACTAAACTAAAATAAAAAAACAATTAAAATTAGGAGTTATATATATATACATATACAGTTTTTATTAGGGTTTGTTTGATAGGCGGAGCCTTATAGTTATGTGTCGGAAGGTCTAATGGGGGTATTTATAGGAGAGAGGAGGAGGAGGAGGAGGAGGAGGAGGGGATAGGGATGAGTAGGTGAACCGGTGGAGAGTGATCGGTCCAGGGGCAGTTAGAAGCCTACGGTTGGCAAATAACACGTGTCGAATTATAGGGGAGTGGGATACTGAAAGGAGAGAGAAAAAATTAAAGATTTTTAAACGGGAAATTCAAATCACCGACACCTTTGGAAGTTAAAATAACGCAAGAGTGGGCTTCAATTTGGGATCAGGATCCTATTTCGATCTTATAAAAGTTTTGTTATAGAATTGATAATATATTAAAAAAAAAATTCAATGGCTCACAGTTTTTTTTTGTCTATGTATCGACGTCGTTTTGATAGAAATTTTTTTTACAAGTCGATAAAAAATTAGAAGCCACCAAACGTCGTTTATTTTTACATATAATAATTTTAAAATTCTTGATTATTTTGTATATGAATTTTTTTTATATTTAATAACTTAGCTTGTTATTAATATTAGGATAACTACAAACTTCGCTCAAAAAAAATAAATAAATATATAGGTTATAATTATCGTTAATGTTTTCAATGTGGCTTTAGTTATTTTTCGTTTATTATTGTTTTTGTTTGTTTATTTATATTATTGTAAGACCCCAATTTTTTTTATATATAATGGAATTTCCTCTATTTATTATTTTAAAATAGTAAGGGTTGATTTGATTAATGTGGTTAATTATGGGTAAAATGCGCAAATATCTCAAATAAGCAAGTGGTTATAAAATATTCATTATTGTCGGGAAATATTCGTTTGATCGTGGAATATTTTTACTGTCGAAGAATATTCGTACGACGGCGCAGCCTTGTGTGGGCCCCATAACGGAAAGCGATTGGATGAAGAAAACGACAAGTATAAGTTGTTTATAAATAACGGTGTAGTTGTTACCGTTAGTACCGTTGGAATACCCGGTGGTTAAAACACAGTAATACGCGTTGTTACACAATAGCACACGGTATTGCACCAATTATTGATTCTTACGTAAGAAGACACTACTCAATAATTGTTACAGTAATTACTGTTCATTATTTTATTTTATTGATTCAATAATTACTGCGTTTACATTTTATATTACTGTTATTTTAATAATTATCACTACACAGTTGTAAGACCCCAACTTTTTAATGAATAAAATTGAATTTTCTCTAATTATTATTGTGAATAATAAGGTGTTAATTTGATATAATACTTTAGTTATGGGTGAAATGTGCAAATTTTGCAAAATAAGCAAGTGGTTCTAAAATATTTAATTGTTGGGAAATATTCGTTTGGTCGTGGAATATTCTTTCTGTCGGGGAATATTCGTACGACGACGCATAAATTTGTGGGCTCCATAACGGATAACGGTCGGATGAAGAAAATGACAAAATTGAATAACGGTGTAGTTGTTACCGTTAAGACTGTTGGAATACCCGGTGGTTAAACTACAGTAATACCCGTGATTGCACAGTAGCACACGATATTGCACAGTATTGTTAAATTATTGATCCATACGTAAGAAGACACTACTCAATAATTGTTACAGTAATTACTGTTCAATATTTTATTTTATTGATTCAATAATTGCTACGTTGATATTTTATATTATTGTTCTTCAATAATTGTCACTGCACAGTATCTCCATTATCATATCAATAATTCATATTATTTGAATAATATTATTAGATAAAATTATTGACAATGTCTAGAAAGTTCTGTCAAAGAGAGGTTTGGTCACCTAATTGCGCGCCAGTAAGGAGAAATTTTTATCGAAAATCTCCCTCTTTCTTGGGAACAGCCTGGTTGTCATAAATGTGATTCTGTAATATTATTTATGAATAATTAATTATTAATTCATATGATAAAGAAATATTTATTTTATGTGGATATAAATAATGGATTTATTTATGTGGTTATTAATGAAGGAATTAATGCTGAGATGTTTTATCAGTATTTTATCATATTAGAAGTATTTAAAAATCATCCGTTTATGGATTTCGGGTATTTTTCTGTTTGGAATTTGGAAAAACTCAAAGTTACAATGTTGTAGAGAATTCAATTTCGTGTGGAATGGACACAAAATTTTTATTTTTTTGATAAACGGGCTATTTTCTATGAATTATTAAAGTTTCTGATTATTGTTTAAATGATAAAATATTTTGAAAAATTCTAGAATTGGTTGGTGAGAAATGTGCTCAATTGAATTTTAAATGTGGTGGGTGGCAATACTAACAGGTAAAACCATCAGGTAGCAGGTTAGTTTTCTATGGCGTTCTAAGCATTTTCCTATAAATAGGGTGCTTAGTTATAATTGAAAACCACACCAGAATTCATAAGTTTTCTCTCTTTCTCTCTCTATATTATCGAGCGTATTCTTGTGAGTATTTTGATACTTTGAGTGTTGCTATACGGTGCAAGTTCCTTCGACACTATATCCAGTATTCCAGCCAGAAGTATTATCTTTTTGAGGTAAGGGATGTTATTTTCTTCGTAAGTGATATTATTTCTTCAATATCATTATGCCGAAATATTGGTTGGAACTTTTTATCAAATTTGGGTCTTTTCATGTCGGGGTTACTATTCACGAGTTACTATTCACGAGTTACTATTCATGTGTTACTATTCATGAGTTAATATTCACGAGTACTATTCACAAAGCATGATGATTTTTCTTGTGGAATTTCTATCTTTTGGTGTCGGAGTTACTATTCACGTATATGACACTATTCACGAATATGACACTATTCACCAAAAATAAAATTTTCTTCTTTTATCCAAGGTGTCTATTATGG
Source organism: Panax japonicus (assembly GCA_020205505.1). NCBI lineage: Eukaryota > Viridiplantae > Streptophyta > Magnoliopsida > Apiales > Araliaceae > Panax > Panax japonicus. The sequence goes on from CM035091.1 coordinate 83,018,436, forward strand.
TTACTATCTTTGATTGTATCCATGTTTTGATCTTTATTTTGAATTCTGCTTCAAAATTGGTTATTATGAAGTATTTTTGAACTTGGATAAACTGTAATATGAATATCTAATATTTGATCTTTTATCTCATTGGATTCGTTTTCTTTAAGATATTTTTCATCATCCTCAGTCCTAAATGATTATATTACTGAATATCTTTGGCATGTAGTGCAAAGATGAATGATTAACTGATGAATATCTTTGGTCTGTAGTGCAAAGATGAATGATTACCTAATAAGTATCTTTGGCCCGTAGTGCAAAGATGAACAGGTGTTGAGATGAACATGACCAACTGGTGATACAAATGAGTATCTTTGGCCTGTAGTGCAAAGATGAATATTTGATTCAAGATGTATATTGATTGATGTTACAGGGATAAAATATTGATGATGGACTTTTAAATCTTAGAAGATAGTAGAATTCTTTCTCTACTTGACTCTTCTAATGGATTGCTGTTTCCGCTGTAGTTGTTGATCTAAAACTTGTTGTCTATTATATTTTATCAGATTATTCCCTGTTGAAGACTAACGATAATTTGTTGTATATTATCTTAGTCATAATATTTTCTTACTAGGCTAGTTGAGCTCACCCTTTTCATTTTGTTCCATTTTTCTTCTCATGAGGTGAGAACATAACAGGAACTAGCCGGGGTTTGGAGTGATAGTTCAGGATAGTTGTTTTAGTAGTCCTCACTATTTTGTAAAATAGTGTATCAATAATTGTAACGAGGACTCCTTTTGAGTTTTTATACTCTCTATTAGACAATAGTTGTATCCAAACTCACAGTATATGTGTTGTCGTATTTTGCACGACAATTGTATTACTGAAGTTGTATTTGTTTTTGTACCATGTATTTGGCGACTCAGAATGGGTTGGGTTGAATGGACCTATTTTGGGGTCGTCACAGTTGGTATCAAAGCTTAGGGATATGATCACTGGCTAAGATGTGAGACAAGAACTAGGAGGGGAGAGATGGGAAATTCCTTCGCTAGTATGACCTGATTAAGTTTATATGGTATTTAATTGGTCAGTCAGAGTATAGGGATAATATGTGACATGTCAATTAACCCTTGTTTTGTTGCAGTGTTTGAAAATGGCATCTAAAAATGTTGTGATAAGCAATGAAGCATATGAGACAGTTGAGTCACCAACGATCAATACCCAGGATAATGTGCATCAGGATGGCAATAATCCTCAGGTGAACAACAGCACCGACCAAATGACGAACGACGGTACGTTTAGGAGCTTTTTAGAATTCATGCAACACCAAACGAGAGAGACTCCTGTTCATAATGTAGGTGGAAACAATGGCAACCCACGGTTGGTCACCGCTAAGCAGTTCAAGGAGCTGGGACCACCGAAGTTTTTGGGAAAGCCAGAACCACTTACGGCAGAGACGTTGATAAAGCAGATCACCAAGAAATTTGATGTCTTTGGATATTCCGAGGAGCAAAAGGTTCCCTTTGCCACCTTTATGTTGCGAGGAGAGGCAGATTACTGGTGAAAATCGGTAAAACGTACTCAACATGCCGCACTGAAGATGTCTTGGGAGAAGTTCCAAGATTTGATCAACGACAAGTACTTTTCCGAAAGTATACGTCACATGAAGAAGGTTGAGTTCATCAAGCTGGAGCAAAACAATATGAACGTGTCATAGTACGAAGCTAAGTTTACGGAGTTATCCCGATTTGCATCTCATTTGGTTGATAATGAGGAACGAATGACACAAAAGTTTCTGCGAGGTTTGAAACCCGAAATACGTCAATACCTCATTTCTCACAAACTTTGTTTATATTTAGATGTTGTGAATAGGGCTCAGTTAGTGGAGCGCGATAATGAGCTAGCCCAACCGAAGGATAATGAGTAACAACACGATAACAATCGTACCGGTGGCAACGGTCATCAGAACAATGATAACCATCGTGGAGGAAATTATCATGCCAGAAATGGTAACCACTTCGGTGGTAATCATGGCCAAGATAATAGAAGAAATGATTCAAATGGAAATTTCAAAAAGAGAAGATTTAACGATGACGGGAAGACGTCGACAACAACATCAGTAACAGCAACAAATTCTAGGGGAGGAGAACGACCGCCAGTTAGATGCTACAGATACGGAGAGGAGGGACATATAAGTCCAAACTGTTCATAAATTTCCAAGATATGTTTTATTTATGGAAAAGACGTCACATAGCTCGATTTTGTCCTGTAGCGAAATCAAGTCTAGTTGGGACGGTGACACCAAAGGTGGATACAGACAAAACAAAGTCGGTGGTTTCAGGAAGAACGTTTTTTGTGACTTCTCAAAGAGAGAGTAACCCGAACGAAGTTAGCACGGGTTAGTTAATTATAAATTCTTGTGAAGTCTATACCTTATTAGATACCAGTTCTACCCATTATTTTATCTCTCTTGCTTGTTCTCAATGATTAAATTTAACTCTAGAGAAGTTAGACTTTGACTTATCGATTGAAACTTCGTTAATAGAAACCTTCATTTCATGTGCTATCCAAGTCTTGGATGAGAATCACAGTTTTAAATGATATTTCTATTGTTAATAAATCTCCTGACGTATTCTCGAAGGACTTCTTAGGCTACCCCTAGAGCGTGAAATCAAATTTTGTATTGACCCCAGTACAAAACCCATTTCTAAAACCCTTAAATATCTCTTCAACCAAAATGAACGTATAATGCGCCAAAGACGTTGGCTCGAGCTGTTGAAGATTACGATCGTACCATTCAATACCATCGTGGGAAAACGAAAGTGGTAGTTGACGCGTTGAGTAGAAGATCGTATGCGTTTACGAGTGCGATGTTGTTAACACAAAAATCTATTTTATATGACTTACAAATGATGAAGATAGAGTTAAATACTCTAGGGACCCACGTGAAGATAACGAATATACGAGTAGAATAGACTTTAATCGATAAAGTTAAAACAGCTCAAGCTACACACTGGAGCTGATGAATATAAAGAAGAAGGTTGAAGAATGCGTTATTTTAGAAGTAAGAGTCGATGAAGAGAAGAAAGCTCAAGCCTTCGATTTATTTGAAATCCTCGATCAAGTAGGAACTGTGGCCTATAGACTCGCCTTAACGCTAAGTATGCCGCGTGTTCATAATGTTTTTCACGTATCGATGTTATGTAAATATGTGGACGACCCAAATCACATTATTGCGTTAGAACCAGATGAGATAGCCGAAGATTTAACGTACGAGGAGGTACCTGTTAAGATATTGGATAGGAAAGAACATGTCCTATGCACAAAGGTTATACCTCAAGTTAAGGTTTTGTGGAGAAACCATACTATTGAAGAAATAACTTGGGAGTTAGAATCAAAAATGAAAGCGAGGTATCCTCACCTTTTCGAAACACCAGGTATGTACGTCAATTTCGAGGACGAAATTTCATAAAAAGGGGACACCACTACAAAACAGTAAATAGACAACGCAGAAAAAACGTTGTGGTTTCAGTCAGAAAAACGTCGTGGTTAAGGGTGTTGTCTATTTGACACACTTACACAACGTTTTTAAAACGTTGTAGTTAAGCACCATACACAACGTTTTTTAGGAAAAAAACGTTGTAGATTTATTTTTTAAAAATTAGCAGATGCTTAAAAACGTTGTAGAAGGTATGATTCCACAACGTTTTTTGGATAAAAACGTTGTTGTTTAGTATATCAGACAACGTTTAGACACATTTACACAACGTTTTAAAAATGTTGTAGATTAAAAAAAAAATATTGTGGTTCACCTATATTACCAATACACCTGTAATATGCTAATGCCATGATATATAGCTAAAATTACAAAGAATATTAATACCATACAAAACGTTTACATCCCAATAATTCTTTGTAATGCCAATTACAAAGAATATTAATACCATACAATACGTTTACATCTCAATAATGCCAAACTATCCATACATCTCAAATTCACTTTTGAGATAAACAATAGTAATCTTGTAACAATATTAATACCATACACTTTTGAGATAAACAATACTTTAACCGTAATATTCAGATTTGTGCACTGTGCAGTTCCTGTTCTGACTTTGGGAATGAAAACTCCACACTAGCAACCCCATTGGAAGAAGTGCTTCGGTTTTGAAGAACAGGTAACTAGATAATCAAGAATCCCAGTACTGTAGACTGAAACTTCAAGTACATTAGCATGTAAGCAAATCACGAAAAGCAATTTGAATAGAGGAATCCAAACACTCACCTCTAACAACATGGATGTTTTCCCCATTTTTTGGGTTACATATCCTCAGAGTTGCATCATCAGAACCAGTACAGATGGTTTTAACTTAAACATACAAGTCCAAGGAACTTGTATGTCAGTAATAACAGTAACCGTTCGACCATTTCTTCTTATAAGCATGTCAGTAACGCAAGGTTGTCTATTAAGTATTTGAGGTGTAGCCATGAGTCCACAAGGCATGTTGTAAGGGAATACTTTGTTCAATGAAAGCAACAAATAATTTTACCTCAGAATATAGCAGCACAGGAATTTAGGACACTTGCATCAATTGTCTTGCATTTAATAAGATAAGTGTGAAAGAAGGTAGAATTGCCTGAAAAAGTATTTGACGCACAAAGTACCATATTATTGAAAATTCACAAGAACTTTGAAACAGATATGAGTAGCATATCCTTATTGTTGATGGTTGGGGTGGGGTTTGTTGTAGGGAAGTCAATCAACTGGGGGTTTCACATATCTTCAACACATTAAAATGATACTTGGGAGGAGATGAGGATTCAGAAGACACTCTCTGGTAAGCCCCAAAAGAGGTCAATGAAAACGATAAATTTGAAAAACTAAAAGTTGGTTACCTCTGCAGAGTATTCATCATCCCAGTTTTCAACTAGACTTTCCAAAACATAGGGAGCATCCTGAATGTCTTGAGCATACTCCCCTAACATCCATATAAGAGATGCCTTGGCTTTGGGTTCCTGAACATTTTTGCTGCTGATGTTCCCAACAACTGCAATGCAATCATGACTCCATTGTGGATATTTCCTAAGAAGATCTTTCACAAGAACATAAATGAAGAAATGTCAATTTCAAAGATTAATTTGCAGGACTTGCGGGCAATATTTCAGTACATTAGATAGAAACTTCCAAACATCTAACATCCAAAAACTAATTTGCAGTTACCAGAGTTTCAGCAGTCACATGGTCCTTTTCCATCTCCAGAAACTGAAGCAGCCTATCAACAATTGCATTAACATCATACTGCTGCAGTGCTATTTTCCCAACAGCTCGTATTGATTCCCTAGCCATGGGAATATCAACATTTGCAGCATATTCACATAGTTCTGTCACTAAAATAGACTCAATAAAATCATGCATCAGTCGTATTTGAAAAACTGAAAAGGTTATATGACACATGTGACCAAAGAATGAGTCACAAATAGAGACAGTGCCTTTGCAGATTTCTAAAAATGAAAAAAATGTAACAAACATTGTATATGCTTACCTAACCCACTGAGCAGACCCGAGCCTCGTCTTCCTCTCATCCTCAGAGATTTCCATGTCAATCTTTTCAAGACCTGTTCACCAATTCCATCAACAAATTAAGGACTCGCAAATAAACCATACAAAAAATAGGCAAGATGATGAAAACACATTCATCTTTACTTATTTACAATCTTTAACATATTAGTTTCAACAATTAGGCCCGAATCTTCAAACAAGTCTATAAAAGTCTTATAAGATCAAAGATGGAATGAGCCGAGTACAGTGAATACTTACTTGGCCTGTAGGGCCTATCAAGAGGTCCAGACATTGTGTCACTCATAAGTGCAATTCACAAGTTTGGTCACGCCAGACTTTTGCCCTTGCAGAATGCCTGCACCTTTTACAAGACATAAGTAAGGAAAGAATTCAACCAAGGAAAAAATACACAAACTTCTCATAGACAAATAACCAAACATTACAAGCTCATACAAAAGGTTTGCTAAAAAACACTACCCAATTGCCCTTGTAACCATCATCAAACCATTGCATTGGAATAAAATAAAAAAGAAGCTTAAAAATCTAACAACCATCTTTTCGCATATTTAGCTGTAGAATACAGATTCAAACCTGGTATCTCCATAAGAAAAAAAAACTCCCAAAAACCGAATAGCCTAACATCAAAGAAAATATTCCCAACAATGGAATATTATTAACAGGAAAGTAATTGTCAAACAAGAAAGTAATTGTCGGAAAGAAAGAAAAACAAAAACTTCAATACCCGAAATTGCCGCGGCGAGGGCTTATCTCCGACGGCAAAACAAGAAGTGCAACAACTAATCGGCGATAAGTTATGCAATTCCAAACGGAGCTTACTCATCACTAGGAGCTTGATAATCGGGTTAAGAGTTCCGCTCGGGATGCGACTCGATGATGGACTTGCACAGAGCTTAGCCATCACTAGGAGTTTTACAGTTTTTCAGTTTTACCAAAAAATAATGATTAACCAGAGAAGAAAACTGAGCAGAACACAACCAACACTGCATAACCAGAGAAGAAAACTGAAAGAGAACGAGGAGAGGAAACTGAATAGAGAAGGAAAGAAGAGAAGGAACGAATTAGAGAGAAGGAACGAAGAGAACCGAAGCTAGATCTGTAATTCGAAGGAAATCGATCGAAGCTATCTGCGTACTGACGAGCCCTTGGAGAGAGAAAAAGCGTATGTTTTAATTTTAAGTTCAAGTCATGCTCCGTATGTTTTAATTTTAAGTTCAAGTCTCCGTGTTTTTCTACATAGATAACATTTTTTTAAAAAAACGTTATCTAATTAAAACAAAAAAAATGCTCTTTTAAATAGATAACGTTTTTACATATACATACACAACGTTTTTTTTAAAAACGTTGTAAAAAAAAAACCACAACGTTTTTATAAAAAGCGTTATCTATTAAGTGTTGTCTATTAGGTACTTTGTACTGGTGGGAGGTTGTAAGACCCCAACTTTTTAATGAATAAAATCGAATTTTCTCTAATTATTATTGTGAATAATAAGGTGTTAATTTGATATAATACTTTGGTTATGGGTGAAATATGCAAATTTTGCAAATTAAGCAAGTGCTTATAAAATATTCAATTGTCGGGGAATATTCGTTTAGTCGTGGAATATTCTTTCTGTAGGGGAATATTCGTACGACGGCGCATCCATTTGCGGGCCCCATAACGGATAACGGTCGGATGAAGAAAATGACAAAATTGAATAACGGCGTAGTTATTACCGTTAAGACTGTTGAAATACCCGTTGATTAAAATACAGTAATACGCGTGGTTACACAGTAGCACACAGTATTGCATAGTATTGTTGAATTATTGATCCTTATGTAAGAAGGCACTACTCAATAATTGTTACAGTAATTACTGTTCAATATTTTATTTTATTGATTCAATAATTGCTACGTTGATATTTTATATTATTGTTGTTCAATAATTATCACTGCACAGTATCTCCATTATCAGATCAATAGTTCATATTATTTGAATAATATTATTAGATAGCATTATTGGCAATGTCTAGAAAGTTCTGTCAAGGAGAGGTTTGGTCACCTAATTGCGCGCCAGTAAGGAGAAATCTTTATCGGGAATCCCCCTCTTTCCTGGAAACAGCCTGGTTGTCATAAATGTGATTCTGTAATATTATTTGTGAATAATTAATTATTGATTCATATGATAAGAAAATATTTATTTTATGTGGATATAAATGATGGATTTATTTATGTGGTTATTAATAAAGAAATTAATGCTGAGATGTTTTATCAGTATTTTGTCGGATTGGAAGTATTTAAAAATCATCCGTTTGTGAATTTCAGGTATTTTTATATTTTGAATTTGGAAAAACTCAAAGCTACGAAGTTGAAGAAAATTCGATTTCGTGTGGAATGGACATAAAATTCGTATTTTTCTATTAAACGCGCTATTTTCTATGAATTATTAAAGTTTCTGATTATTGTTTAAATGATAAAACATTTTAGAAAATTCTAGAATTGGTTGGTGAGAAATATGCTCAATTGAATTTCAAATGTGGTGGGTGGCAATAGTAACAGGTAAAACCATCAGGTAGCAAGTTAGTCTTCTATAGCGTTCTAAGCATTTTCCTATAAATAGGGTGCTTAGTTAGAATTGAAAATCACACCAGAATTCATAAGTTTTCTCTTTTTCTCTCTCTGTATTATCTAGCGTATTCTTGTGAGTATTTTGATACTTTGAGTGTTGCTATACGGTGCAAGTTCCTTCAGCACTATATCCAGTATTCCAGCCAGAAGTATTATCTTTTTGAGGTAAGGGATGTAATTTTCTTCGTAACTGATATTATTTCTTCAATATCATTATGCCAAAATATTGGTTGGAACTTTTTATCAAATTTGGAACTTTTCATGTCGGGGTTACTATTCACGAGTTACTATTCACAAGTTACTATTCATGGATACTATTCACGAAGCATGATGATTTTTCTTGTGGAATTTCTATCTTTTGGTGTCGGAGTTACTATTCACGTATACGGCACTATTCACGAATACGACACTATTCACCAAAAAATGAAATTTTCTTCTTTTTATCCAAGGTGTCTATTATGGTTACTATCTTTGATTGTATCCATGTTTTGATCTTTATTTTGAATTCTGCTTCAAAATTGATTATTATGAAGTATTTTTGAACTTGGATAAACTGTAATACGAATCCCTAATATTTGATCTTTTATCTCACTGGATTCGTTTTCTTTAAGATATTTTTAATCATCCTCAGTACTAAATGATGATATTACTGAATATCTTTGGCCTGTAGTGCAAAGATGAATGATTAACTGATGAATATCTTTGGCATGTAGTACAAAGATGAATGATTACCTAATGAATATCTTTGGCCCGTAGTGCAAAGATGAACAGGTGTTGAGATGAACATGACCAACTGGTGATACAAATGAATATCTTTGGCCTGTAGTGCAACGATGAATATTTGATTCAAGATGTATATTGATTGATGTTACAGGGATAAAATATTGATTATGGACTTTTAAATCTTAGAAGATAATAGAATTCTTTCTCTACTTGACTCTTCTAATGGATTGTTGTTTCCGCTGTAGTTGTTGATCTAAAACTTGTTGTCTATTATATTTTATCAGATTATTCCCTGTTGAAGACTAACGATAATTTGTTGTATATTATCTTAGTCATAATATTTTTTTACTGGGCTAATTGAGCTCACCTTTTCCTTTTTGTTCCATTTTTCTTCTCAGGAGATGAGAACATAGCAGGAACTAGCCGGGGTTTGGAGTGATGGTTCAGGATAGTTTTTTTAGTAGTCCTCACTATTTTGTAAAATAGTGTATCAATAATTGTAACGAGGACTCCTTTTGAGTTTTTATACTCTCTATTAGACAATAGTTGTATTCAAACTCACAGTATATGTGTTGTCGTATTTTGCACGACAATTGTATTACTGAAGTTATATTTGTTTTTGTACCATGTATTTGGCGAATAAGAATGGGTTGGGTTGAATGGACCTATTTTGGGGTTGTCACAACAGTATTTTCCATTATCGAAACAATAATTCATATTATCTGAATAATATTATTAGATAACATTATTGGCAATGTCTAGAAAGTTCTGTCTAAGGGGAGGTTTGGTCACTTAATTGCGCGCCAGTTAGGATAGATCCTTATTGGAAAGCCCCCTCTTTCCTGGGAATGGCCTGGTTACCAGTACTGTGATTCTTTAATACTATTTGTGAATAATTAATTATTAATTTATATGATGAGGAAAATATTAATTTTATGTGGATAAAGATGGAGAAAATTTTAATGTGACGTTTGTTGAGAATTAATATTTTATCTTTTTCTGATAAAATAATTCATTTAAATATATTATTATATTTTAATAATATAATAATGGTGATATTTTTACAATGAATGTGAGATATATGAGTATATGAGGAGAAAGAATATTTTTGTTGCATTAATGATTAAAATATGTTTTGTGTGTCGGTGGACCCTATTTCTTGACTGAAATTTGATTATAGATTGTAGAATCGCCCGTTTGTGGATTTCAGTCAATTTATGTTTGGAATTTGGAAAAACTTAAACTTACAAAGTTGTAGAGAAAGAAATTTCCTATGAAAAAGACATGCGGTTCAAATTTTTTTGATAAAAGGGTTATTTATTATGAATTATTGAAGTTCCGAAGTTCTGAAATATTTGATTTTTGGAAGTTTTAAATAATTATTTTAAGAAAAATGTTTTTTTGGGCTACACATGTGATATAAATGTGCTGAATTCAGTTGGTCTAAGGTGGGCTTGAAATTGTTTAATTATAATATTATTTTATTAAATTTTCTGCTTTGGTGTTCTAAGCATTTTCCTATAAATAGGGTGATTATGTTAGAATTGAAAATCACACCAGAAATTGAAGTTTTCTCTCTCTTTCTCTCTCTATATTATCGAGTGTATTCTTGTGAGTATTTTTGATACTTTGAGTGTTGCTATACGGTGCAAGTTCCCTTTAGCACTATATCCAGTATTCCAGTCAGAAGTACTGTCTTTTCGAGGTAAGGAATGTTATTTTCTTCGTAAGTGATATTATTTCTTCAATATCATTATGCCAAAATATTTGTTGGAACTTTTTATCAAATTTGGAACTTTTTCATGACGGGGTTACTATTCATGAGTTACTATTAATGAGTTACTATTCACGAGTTACTATTCATAAATTACTATTCACGAGTACTATTCATGAAGCATGATAATTTTTCTTTTGGAATTTCTATCTTTTAGTGTCGGAGTTACTATTCACATATACGACATTATTCACGTATACTGCTATTCACGAATACAACACTATTCACAGAAAAATTAAATTTTCTTTTCTGTGTCCAAAATATCTATTATGGATACTAGCTTTGATTGTATCCATGTTTTGATCATTCTTGAATTTTACTCCACTATGATTATTTATGCGGTATTTTTGAACATGGATAAATCGAAGTACGAATCTTTACTATTTGTTCTTTTGTCTCACTAAGTTCGTTTTCTTTAAAATATAATTTTCATCATCCTTAATCCTAAATGATGATATTACTGAATATCTTTGGCCTGTAGTGCAAAGATGAATGATTTTATGATGAATATCTTTGGCCCGTAGTGCAAAGATGAACATGTGTTTAGATGAACATGGCCGACTGATTAATATCTTTGGCCTGTAGTACAAAGATGACTATTTGATTCAAGATATATATTGATTGATGTTACAGGGATAAAATATCGATGATGGACTTTTAAATTCATAGATGATAGTAGATTTCATTCTCTACTTAACTCTTCTAATAAATTATTGTTTCCGCTGCAGTTGTTGATCTAAAACTTGTTGTCTATTGTATTCTATCTGATTTTTACCTGTTGAGGACTAACGATAATTTGTTATACATTATCTTAGTCATAATATTCTTTACTAGGCTAGTTGAGTTCACCCTTTTCCTTTTTGTTCCATCTTTCTTCTCAGGAGACGAGAATATAACGGGAACTAGTCGGGGTGTGGAGTGATGGTTCAAGACATTGGTTTTAGTAGTCCTCACTATTTTTTAAAATAGTGTATAAATAATTGTAATGAGGACTTTATTTGAGTGCGGATATTGTCTAGATGACAATATTGTTGTCTATTGTATTCTATCAGATTTTTTCCTGTTGAGGACTAACGATAATTTGTTGTAAATTATCTTAGTTATAATATTCTTTACTAGGCTAGTTGAGCTCACCCTTTTCTTTTTTGTTCCATTTTTCTTCTCAGGAGGCGAGAATATAACGGGAACTAGCCGGGGTGTGGAGTGATGGTTCAAGACAGTGGTTTTAGTAGTCCTCACTATTTTATAAAATAGTGTATCAATAATTGTAATGAGGACTTTATTTGAGTGTGGATATTGTCTAGATGACAATATTGGTATTTAAACTCATAGTTTTTATGTTGTATTAATAAAGTTGTAGTTGTTTCTGTACCATGTATTTTGACAACTCAGAATGGGTGTTGTATACCTATTTTGGGGGCGTCATAGTTGGTATCAGAGCTTAGAGATATGATCTCTGGCGGAGATCAGGGAATAGAACAAGGAGGGTAGAGACGAGTAAATCCTTCGCTAGTGTGTCCTACCTAAGCTTATTTGTTGGACGGTCATAATATAGGGGTATTATGTGATTTGTTAATTTGTTTAATTAACTCTTATTTTATGGAAATATTTAAGAATGGCAACTGAGAATGTTAACAGTGGAGTAAATGAGACCGTGGAGACGCCTGTACTCACCAACGAGGAGAACGTGCAACAAGCTGGCAATGTTCCCCTGTAAACAACACCACTGAGCATACAATGAACGATGAGATGTTTAGAAGCTTTTTGCGATTCATGCAAAACCAAACGAAGGAGATTCCTATTCAAAATATATGAATAAACAATGGCAACGCACAGCTGGTCACAGCAAAGCAGTTCAAAGAGTTGGGACCACCAGAATTCTGGGGAAAGCCGAATCCGATTAAGGCGGAGACGTGGGTCACGCAAATTACCAAGATATTCGATGTCTTGGGATGCACGGAGGAACAGAAAGTTCCATTCGCCACTTTTATGTTCCGTAATGAGGCAGATTACTGGTGGGAATCTGTGAAGCGTACCCATCCAGCCGCACTCAGCAGGTCTTGGGAGACATTTCAGAAAATGTTCAATGATAAATACTTTCCTGAAATTGTTCGTCATATGAAGGAGGTAGAGTTTATTAGATTGGAACAAAACAACATGACGGTGTCCCAGTACGAGGTAAAGTTCACGGAGTTATCCAGGTTTGCACCTCATTTGGTGGAGAATGAGGAACGTATGATGCGAATGTTTCTGAGAGGTTTGAAACTCGGCATACGTTAATATCTCATTTGTGATAAATTTTCTCTCTATTCAGATGTTGTCAACAAGGCTCAATTATTAGAGGAAGATAACGAGTACGGTCAATCGAGGGACCACAACCAGGATCATACCGGTGACAGCAGTCATCAGAACAACGATAACCAGCGGAGAAAGAAGAATACGGACAAGAGCGGCAAGCACTCTGGTGGTAATCATGGCCATGAGAATAGAAGAAGCGAGTCGGTGGGAGATTTTAAAAAAAAAGGAGATTTAACAATGACAATGCGAAGACGTCAACATCAGCAGCAACTGGTTCCAAGGGAGGAGAACGACCACCGGTCATATGCTATAAGTGTGGAAAAAAGGACATATCAACCCAAACTGCCCACAACAGTTTAAGGTATGTTATAACTGTGAAAAGGAAGGACATATCGCTCGAGATTTCACTGTAGCAAAACCAAGTCCAGCGGGGATGCTGACTCAAAAGGCTGTCCCAGAAAAGTCAAAGTTAACGGTTCCTAGAAGAGCATTTTTTGTGACTGGTCAGAATGTGAGGAACCCGAACGAAGTTAGCATGAGTAAGCTAATCATAAATTCATACGAAGTTTATACCTTACTAGATACCGGTGCTACCCGTTCATTTATTTCTTCTGCTTGTACTCAACGTTTAAACTTTACTCTGGAGAAATTAGACTTTGATTTATCTATGGAAACTCCGTTAGGAGAAACATTCATCACATCCAATGTTTATAAATCTTGTTTGATCCAAGTTGACACCATCACATTAACTGTTGATCTTATCTCTTTAAAGATACTTATATTTGGTGTGATTTTAGGGATTGATTGGTTAACTACTCATCATGCCAAATTGATTGCTTTTGTAAGGTTGTTAGTTTTCATATTCCTAAGCAACCTGTTATTTGAATTTAAGCAACCAAACCATTGAAGTCAAACTCTTTCATATCAATCCGTAAAGTCCTTCGTTTATTGAAAAACGGATGTCAAGCTTTCTTAGCCATGTTATGGACTTGAACAAAAATACGTCAGATTTGAATGATATTTCTGTTATTAGTAAATTTCCTGACGTATTTCCTGAAAAATTTCCTAGCCTACTCCCAGAGCGTGATATTGAATTTTGTATCGACTTTGAACCCGGTACAAAACCCATTTCTAAAATCTCATATCGAATGGCTCCTATTGAACTTCAGGAGTTAAAAACCCAACTATAGAAGTTGATAACCGAGCCTCTATCTGGTGACTTCTTTTGTGGAATGCACCGAAGCCAGACTCTCCGTAGGGGATGCCATATTCGTGCGATAGTAAACTGATAGGTGTCATTGTGACGTGCTATCAAAGGTTGGGATATGAGTCACAGTTGAGAGCAACCTAAGTCAGTAATCGAAATATGTAGCTTTCTAGCCTTAGTTGGTTATTATCGGAGATTCGCTGAAGGATTTTCTCGAATCGCTATTCCATTAACGCAGCTAACTCGTAGAGATACAAAATTCAAATGGAGATAGGAATGTGGGAAGAGCTTCGAAGAACTCAAGAGGAGACTCATTTTGGCACATGTTTTGACCATACCATCTTGGAAAAGCGAACGTGGTAGCTGACGTGTTGAGTAAAAGATCGTATACGAGTACGAGTACGATATTGTAAAAGACCCATTTCATATAACTTACAAATGATAGATATAGATTTAAAGACTCTAGGGACTCACGTGATGATATACGAGTAGAACCGTCTTTAATCGATAAAGTTAAAACCGTTTAAGCTACACACCGGAGCTGATGAATATGAAGAAGGATGTACAATAAGTTGTTATTCCAAAAGAGAAAATTGGCAATGTGAGGAAAGCTAAAACCTTTGATTTATTAGTCCATTTAAAATCCTTGATCGAGTAAGAACTATGGTCTATAGACTCGCTATACTGCCAAGTATGTCGCGTGTTATAACATTTTTCACGTATCGATGTTACGTAAATATGTGGACGACCCGAACCACATTATTGAGTTAGAATTAGATGAGATAACCGAAGATTTAACGTACGAGGAAGTACAAGTCAAGATCTAAATGAGCATGTCCTACGCACAAAGGTTATACCACAAGTTAAGGTCTTGTGAAGGAACCATGATATTGAAGAAATGACCTGGGAGTTAGAATCAGAAATGAAAGCGAGGTATTTTTACCTTTTCGAAACGCCAGGTACGTACGTCAATTTTGAGGACGAAATTTCATAAGGAGGGGATATTGTAAGACCCCAATTTTTTTATATATATAATGGAATTTCCTCTATTTATTATTTTGAAATAGTAAGGGTTGATTTGATTAATGTGGTTAGTTATGGGTAAAATGCGCAAATATCTCAAATAAGCAAGTGGTTATAAAATATTCATTATTGTCGGGGAATATTCGTTTGGTCGTGGAATATTTTTACTATCGAGGAATATTCGTACGACGGCGCAGCCTTGTGTGGGCCCCATAACGGAAATCGATTGGATGAAGAAAACGAGAAGTATAAGTTGTTTATAAATAACGGCGTAGTTGTTACTGTTAATATTGTTGGAATATCCGGTGGTTAAAACACAGTAATACGCGTTGTTGCACAGTAGCACACGGTATTGCACAAATTATTGATTTTTACATTAGAAGGCACTACTCAATAATTGTTACAGTAATTACTGTTCAGTATTTTATTTTATTGATTCAATAATTGCTACGTTGATATTTTATATTACTGTTGTTTTAATAATTATCACTACACAGTATTTTCCATTATCGAAACAATAATTCATATTATCTGAATAATATTATTAGATAACATTATTGGTAATGTCTAGAAAGTTCTGTCTAAGGAGAGGTTTGATCACTTAATTGCGCGCCAGTAAGGAGAGATCCTTATTGGAAAGCTTCCTCTTTCCTAGGAACGACCTGGTTGCCAGTACTGTAATTCTGTAATATTATTTGTGAATAATTAATTATTAATTTATATGATGAGGAAAATATTAATTTTATGTGGATAAAGATGGAGAAAATTTTAATGTGACAATTGTTAAAATTAATATTTTATATTTTTTTGATAAAATAATTTATTTAAATATATTATTATATTTTAATAATATAATAATTATGATATTTTTACAATGAATGTGGGATATATGAGTATATGAGGAGAAAGGGTATTTTTGTTGCATTAAATGATTAAAACATGTTTTGTGTGTCGGTGGACCCCATTTCTTGACTGAAATTTGATTATAGCCTGTAAAATCGTCCATTTGTGGATTTCGATCAATTTCTGTTTGGAATTTGGAAAAACTTAAACTTAAACTTACAAAGTTGTAAAGAATGAAATTTCCTATGAAAAAGACATGTGGTTCGAATTTTTCTGATAAAATGGTTATTTATTATGAATTATTGAAGTTTTGAAGTTCTGAAATAATTGATTTTTAGAAGTTTTAAATAATTATTTTAAGAAAAACGTTTTATTAGGCTACACATGTGATATAAATGTACTGAATTCAGTTGGTCTAAGATGGGCTTGAAATTGTTTAATTATAATATTATTTTATTAAATTTTCTGCTTTGGTGTTTTAAGTATTTTTCTATAAATAGGGTGATTAGGTTAGAGTTGAAAATCACACCAGAAACTGAAGTTTTCTCCCTCTTTCTCTCTCTATATTATCGAGTGTATTCTTGTGAGTATTTTTGATACTTTGAGTGTTGCTATACGATGCAAGTTTCCTTCAGCACTATATCCAGTATTCCAGTCAGAAGTACTGTCTTTTCGAGGTAAGGGATGTTATTTTCTTCCTAAGTGATATTATTTCTTCAATATCATTATGCTGAAATATTGTTTGGAACTTTTTATCAAATTTATAACTTTTTCATGTCGGAGTTACTATTCACGAGTTAATATTCACGAGTACTATTCACGAAGCATGATGATTTTTTGTGAAATTTCTATCTTTTAGTGTTGGAGTTACTATTCACGTATACGACACTATTCACGAATACGACACTATTCACAGAAAAATTAAATTTTCTTTTCTATCTCCAAAATATCTATTATGAATACTAGCTTTGATTGTATCCATGTTTTGATCATTCTTGAATTTTACTCCACAATGATTATTTATGAGGTATTTTTGAACATGGATAAACCGAAGTACGAATCCTTACTATTTGTTCTTTTATCTCACTAGGTTCATTTTCTTTAAAATATATTTTTCATCATCCTCAGTCCTAAATGATGATATTATTGAATATCTTTGGCCTGTAGGGCAAAGATGAATGATTTTATGATGAATATCTTTGGCCCGTAGTGCAAAGATGAATAGGTGTTGAGATGAACATGGTCGACTGATTAATATCTTTGGCCTGTAGTGCAAAGATGACTATTTGATTCAAGATGTATATTGATTGATGTTACAGGGATAAAATATCGATGATGGACTTTTAAATTCATAGATGATAGTAGATTTCATTCTTTACTTAACTCTTCTAATAAATTATTGTTTCCGCTGCAGTTGTTGATCTAAAACTTGTTGTCTATTGTATTCTATCAGATTTTTCCCTGTTGAGGATTAACGATAATTTGTTGTACATTATCTTAGTCATAATATTTTTTACTGGGCTAGTTGAGCTTACCCTTTTCCTTTTTGTTCCATTTTTCTTCTCAGGAGGCGAGAATATAACGAGAACTAGTCGGGGGTGTGGAGTGATGGTTCAAGACAGTGGTCTTAGTAGTCCTCACTATTTTGTAAAATAGTGTATCAATAATTGTAATGAGGACTTTATTTGAGTGTGGATATTGTCTAGATGACAATATTGGTATTTAAACTCACAGTTTTTATGTTATATTAATAAAGTTGTAGTTGTTTCTGTACTATGTATTTTAACGACTCAGAATAGGTGTTGTATACCTATTTTGGGGGCATCACAATTATTATTTATTATTATTATTATAATTTGTATTTATCTGTTCCATAAAAAGAGTTTACTCCCACCATTGAAAATATTATTATTATTTACTCTAACTATTGGGCCGGCGGGTTCAACCAAAAAAATATTCTAGACCTATCAATTATTATTATTTAAATATTCCTTTATATCTTTTTTTATTATTAATAATCGTTTTACTTTACATTTCTTAATCTACCGCTCAACGGAGACAATCACCATCACAGCTCAAATACTATTTTAAATGTACTCTTTTTACTTTACTTTGTTTGTTTCGTAAAAATAAACAGCGTTTGGTGGTTTCCAATTTCCTTTCAACTTGTAAAAAAAATCATATCAAAATGACGTTGTTTTGATACACAAACAAAAAAAGTGTTGTGAGTCATTGCATCTCTTTTTTAATGTGTTGTCAACCTCACAACAAAATCCTTACAAGATCATCACACAGAAATCCTCATAGAGGATCCAGATCCTTCAAGTTAAAGGGTGCTCTTGGGAGGAGTGACTATGGGGATGGACTTTTTGACTCAAAGTGGCTGGAGGGGATACTGAGGGAGATTATTTTTGAGGAATCCGTTTATAATCGAGTTAAATTCTTAGTAAGTTAATTAATTGATTAATACAGTGCTGATACGCAGAGATAGATCATATCTTGCTTGCGTGTTGACATTGTATTGATCTATTGACCAAAGTTAACTTCATGCTAATCACTTTAGATAATACTATAAGTTCTCAAAAGATTTTATCTAAAAAATGATGTCTAATTAGGGCCTAAACGAATCGAGCCGCTTGAGTAGTGGCTTGCTAAGCTTAAGATCGACTAAAAGTTAAACAAGTTTAAGTCAAATGGAGCTTTTAAACAAGTCTCAATATAATGTTCAAATTTAACTCATTTATAAACAAGTCAAGCTTACTTGAGCTTGAGTCTAGCCAAACCAATTATTATTATATATATATAATGTGTAAAACCAATTATTTTAATTAATTAATTATAAAATTAAAATAATTATAAAATTAATTATTATTATATATATATAATGTGTAAAACCAATTATTTTAATTAATTAAATACAAAACGAGCCAAGATTAAATAACTTAGACGAGTTAAACTTAAACAAACAGAGTTCGAGTCACGCATAGTATAATTCAAGCTCTGTTCGTTTAATTAAAATGAACACAATTACTTGTTCAAGTTTAATTAAATAAACAAACTCGAATCAAGTCCAACTTAAACGAGTCGAGTCAAGGTTTGTTCAGGATCCAACAAAACCATTTAACCTTTATGTCTAATCATAACATTGAACGAATATATTTTTTATTAAAAAACTAATGAAATCCCACTGTAGTTGGCAAGTTTTACTGATTACATCATTGAACTTTTAATATTTTAAATTACCCAACTAAAATTAATTTTATTTTAAAATTGGGCCATTCTGTTAAAAAAATAAAATAAATGGACGTTAATTTTTTATCGACAAAACTAATGAATTACCCACTGCAGTTGACACGTTTTACTGATTACACCATTGAATTTTTAATTTTTCAAATTCCCCTATTAAACTAATTAATATTTTAAAATTAATTCTGTTAAAAAAGTTAAGGAGACATTAATTTTTTATCTATGTGGCTCTGAATAGAAATTCAAAAATAAAAATAATACTTATGTGGCAAAAAAATAATAAAAAACTTAAAAGTGAAAGCAAAAAAATCTAATTATTTTGGGTACTCTAATCTCAGATGTTTATCAATAGAAAAAACTTCCTCGCGAATGAAAAGAAATACATTAGCAGAAGAAATGAAATGTGGTAATTGACAACAACAATAAAATTTTGCATCTGCCTCTGAATTATCTCTACATTCATCCGTAAAAATTCAGACTCCTATCAAATCATAAATGCAATCCGAACAAAATTAGTTTAACCAAATATTAATACCACACACACACATACACACACACACACACACACACACATATATATATATATATATATATATATATATATATATATATATATATACACACACAAACAGATGTATAAAGAGAGATTAGGGAAGAAGTGGACCTTGTGGAGGCGATCGAAAGTGAATGAGAGGAGTTTGGAGACATAAGGCTGATGGTAGACGGAGGTGAGAGGGAGAAAACCTACTGCAACACCATTTACTTCATCTGTTGTTGTTGGGGATTCAGACTCAATTCAATGTTTTGGGTATTCGAATTTAGAAATTTTCATAGATTTTAGAGAGAAAAAATACGCAGATCTATTTGATCTGGAAGAAGGGGGAGAAGAGAGAGATGAGATGAAGGAAAAGAGAGAATAAATAAAATTTGTTTATTTTCTTTTTTCTTTTTCACATCCACGTAGGATAAAAACTAAAACGATTTAACACTCGTGAGGCAAAGATAACAGAATGACACAATTTAAAAATATTAATTAGTTTAATGGGGTAATTTGAAAAATTAAAAGTTCAATGTTGTAATCAGTAAAACGTGCCAACTACAGTGGGTAATTCATTAGTTTTGTCGATAAAAAATTAACGTCTGTTTATTTTTTTTTAACAAAATGACCCAATTTCAAAATAATAATTAGTTTGGTGGGGTAATTTAAATAATTAAAAGTTTAATAGTGTAATCAGTAAAATGTGTGACGCCCCCAAAATAGGTCCACACGACCCTTTTTGAGTCGCCAAATATCACACTACAGAAATCAAATACAAACTTCAATTATACAACTGTTGAACTGTCGTGCAGAGTACGACAACACATAAACTGTGAGTTTTAATACAAATATATGTAACTCTCATGGTGTCTCAACCACAACACCTTACAATGGTACTTTACATAAAAGTACAGTCAATAATTATTTTAGAAACTAAAATCTTTGGAAAATGCTCAAGGAAACCTTTGTACATGGGAGGCCATGCATTTAAGTTATGATAGATATCATATGACTCGAGAATTAACATTGATTGACCCAATAGACCCCAAAGAAAAATGAGAAGATTACTATCATGTTCTTTACAATGGTGAGTCTTCTCTTGACATATATTTCAACCAAACTCTGAGATTATATAGGTAATGCTCATAGATATAATCAGCAAATGCATGAGCATAACCCTGTCTTATGATAACACGAAGTCGCTGTCATTAGACATTTTGTATGACAGTTGTAAGACCCCAAATATTATGAATAATGATTAATTTTTCTCGAAATATAATTTTGAATATTATGGTGTAGATTTGATATAATTTTATAGTTGTGGGTATTATTTACAAATTTTGCAAAGTAAGCAAGTGGTTATATATTATTTGATTGGTCGGGGAATATTCGTTTTAACAAAAATATTCGTACGACGGCACAATCATTGGTGGACCCCATAACGAAAGTATTGTCGTAGTTAAAAAATGACAGAATTATCTTTTTATAAAAATAACGGAGAAAGTGTTACCGTTAAAATTATTGAACTACCCGGTAGTAAAAGTACAGTAATACGCATGGTTGCATAGTAGTACACGGTATTGATTATTGATGCTTACGTGAGAAGTCACCCAGTTATACTCAATTATTGCTACAGTAATTGCTGCATCATATCTCTCATATTATTAATTCAATTATTGTCACAGTATCATCTGCATAATATTTATTATTATTAAATCAATAATTGAGACGACAAAGTTATTCATATTATTATTTGCAATATTGACAATGTCTAGAAGTTCTGTCAAAGAGAGGTTTGGTCACCTAATTGCGCGCCAATAAGGAGAAATCCTTATCGGAAAGCCCCCTCTTTCCTGGGAACGACCTGATTGTTATATATTGTGAGTTATAATATTAATGATGAATAAGTTCGTGTTGATTAAAGATGAAATTGATAGTTCCATTGTGTTGGGATTATTAGTGTCAGTGGAAATCGATATTTATTTCGATAATAATTGATGCCGGGAGGTTATATTGACCAATCGGGTAATTAATCGGATAAATGAGCAATTAATTGCTATTATTTCACATGTTTATAACTATTTATTCACATATGTGTACTATTGATTCACATTCATATAGTATTAGGGGAGGTGGTGCAAGATTGATAATACTTGCAGGACTAAATTATAAATGAAGAAAAAGAAAAAGGTATTATACTGTAATATTTTGAGCTCCAAAACGTGCAATTATTGAAACTATATTTTTCTATAAATAGAAGCTCATTCTTATTTCATTTCTCACCAATTCACTAAGTCTCACAAGAGCAATTATTATAGAGAGAAATTATAGAGAGAAAGAAGAAGAGAAGCCTGCCACCTCACTATTCCAGTATCCAGTTTCTTCTAAGGTAAGGGGTATTATTCTTTCGTATTCATGAAGAGAGTTATTTTCTTTCAATACTTGTAAGGGTTGTTATTCCATTCTTTATTATTCTGTTGGAATAACATGTCTGTGTGGTCTATCGCATGCCTGGTGAATTTTGTTGTTATTCCATTCTTTATTAATCTGTTGGAATAACCTATCTGTGCGGTTTATCTGATGCCTGGTGAATTCTGTTGTTATTCCATTCTTTATTATTCTGTTAAAATATCCTATCTGTGCGGATTACGAATGACCTGGTTCAATTCTCTATTATTCTGTTGGAATATTCTGTCTATGCGGGTTACGCATGACATGGTTCCATTCTTTATTATTCTGTTGGAATAATCTGTCTGTGCAGATTACGCATGACCTGGTTCCATTCTTTATTATTCTGTTGGAATAATCTGTCTACGTGGATTACCGCATGGATTTTTTCCGCAATACGGTAATCCACGTAGACAGATTATTCCAACAGAATAATAAAGAATGGAACCAGGTCATGCGTAATCCCCACAGACAGGATATTCTAATAGAATAATAAAGAATGGAACCAGGTTATGCGTAATCCGCACAGACAGGATGTTCCAACAGAATAATAAAGAATAGAACTAGGTCATGCGTAATCCGCACAGACAGGATGTTCCAACAGAATAATAAAGAATGGAATAACAACAGAATACACCAGGCATGCGATAGACCTCATAAACATGTTATTCCAACAGAATAATAAAGAATGGAATAACAAAAGGATTTCACCATGTATGCGGTACTTCGCATAGACAGGTTATTCCAACATAATAATAAAGAATGAAATAACAACCCTTACGAGTATTGAAAGAAAATAACTCTCTTCATGAATACGAAAGAATAATACCCCTTACCTTAGAAGAAACTGGATACTGGAATAGTGAGGTAGCAGACTTCTCTTATTCTTTCTCTCTATAGTTTCTCTCTATAATAATTACTCTTGTGAGACTTAGTGAATTGGTGAAAATGAAAGAAGAATGAGCTTCTATTTATAGGAAAATATAGTTTCGATAATTGCATGTTTTGGGGCTCGAAATATTATAGTATAATACATTCATCTTTTTCTTCATTTTTAATTTAGTCCTGCAAGTATTATCAATCTTGCACCACCTCCCCTAATAGTAAATGAATGTGAATCAATAGTACACACATATGAACAAATAGTTATAAGCATGTGAAATAATAGCAATTAATTACTCATTTATCCGATTAATTACCCGATTGGTCAATATAACCTCCAAACATCAATTATTATCGAAATAAATGTCGATTTCCACTAACACTATTAATCCCAACATAATGGAACTATCAATTTCATCTTTAATCAACACAACTTATTCATAATTAATATTATAACTCACAATATTTAACAACCAGGTCGTTCCCAGAAAAGAGGGGGCTTTCCGATAAGGATTTTTCCTTATTGACGCGCAATTAGGTGACCAAACCTCTCCTTGACAGAACTTTTAGACATTGTCAATATTGAAAATAATAATATGAATAACTTTATCATCTCAATTAATTATTTAATAATAATAAATATTATGCAGATGATACTGTGACAATAATTGAAATAATAATATGAGAGATATGATGAAACAATTACTGTAGCAATAATTGAGTATAACTGAGTGACTTCTCACGTAAGCATCAATAATCAATACCGTGTGCTACTATGCAACCACACATATTACTGTATTTTTACTACCGGGTAGTTCAAAAATTTTAACGGTAACACTTTTGCCGTTATTTTTATAAAAAGATAATTCTGTCATTTTCTAACTACGATAATACTTTCGTTGTGGGGTCCACCAATGATTGTGCCATCGTATGAATATTCCCTATTAAAAGGAATATTCCCCGACCAATCGAATATTATATAACCACTTGCTTACTTTGTAAAATTTGTAAATATTACCCACAACTATAACATTATATCAAATCCACATCATAATATTCAAAAATATATTTCGAGAAAATTATTCTTTATTCATAAAAGTTGGGGTCTTACAGCATGCATGGTGAATGATCCTTCGAATTCATTCCTTATTAAGTTGTGGAAATGACCTGTCTACGTGGATTACCGCATGGCGGACAAAAATCCATTTACAGTTTCATATATTCTATTATACTCAGTTAGATAAATTTTGGCTTCTATACTCCATGAAATTAGTAGAATATCCTAGATATTTGTGCTTCATCCAGTATATTTTCATAGAAATATTCTTCTAAGCATTCTAGAATTTTACTCCACAAAGCAGTATCATGTTGATAATTTGGACGTTATTTATTTATGGTAAATTAAATTATAAATCTTTAAAATTTATCTTGAACTTGTTTTATTGAATTATTATGTCATTATCATCATCCTCATGTTTATAATATGTTGAAAGTCATCTGTGGCCTGTAGTGCATAGATGGACTTGGTATGATTATGACCAGGGATTATTCGGTATAATCATGATCGTAATGTTACAAATGATGTGGTAAAAGTCCTCATTGGCCGTAGTGCATTGATGGAAAATTGTTGGCATGATCCTGACCATTGATGAATACACGAATATCCTTGGCCCGTAGTGCATGTATAATTTATGGTCGTGATACTAATGAATATCCTTGGTCGTAGTGCAAGGATGATATGGTTTATTTATTAATCTGAGTCTCAGCGATAAAAGTGATGAAAAACATTTTATATCATATAAGATAGTAGATTTTATTTTATACTTGACTCTTCTAACAGATTGCTTGTTCCGCTGCAATTAAACTTGATGTTTATTATATTTTATCAGTTTAACATTGTTGAAGGCTAATGATAATTTATTCTGCATTATCATAGTCATAATATTTCTTACTGGGCTAGTTGAGCTCACCCTTTCTTTCACCGTTCTCTTCAGGAAATGAGAATGTAGCCGGGACTAGTCGGGGAACGGAGTGACGGTGCAGATGATTGCATTAGTAGTCCTCACTATTCTGTTAAATAGTGTGACAATAAATGTACTGAGGACTCCATTGAGTGTGGATATTGTCTAGATGACAATATTCTTATTAAAACTCTTAGATTATGTTTTGTCGTATTTTACACGACTGTTGTATAATTAAGTTGTATTTGAATTTTGCATCATGTATTTGGCGACTCAAGATGGGTGATGTATACCAATTTTGGGGGCGTCATAGTTGGTATCAAATCTTAGGGATATGATCCCTGACTAAGATGTGAGACTAGAACTAGGAGGGGAGATATGGGGAATTCCTTCGCTAGTATGATCTACCTAAGTTTATTTGGTATTTAATTGGTCGGTCAGAGTATAGGGATAATATGTTGTATGTCAATTAACCATTGTTTTATGGCAGTATTTGAAAATGACATCTGAGAATGTTGAGAATAGCAATGGAGCACAGGATACCGTTGAGTCTCCACAGATCAATGATCAGGATAATGTGCATCAAGAAGGTGACAATCCACATGTAAACAACAACACTGACCTAATGATGAATGATGGAATGTTCATAGGCTTTATGCAATTCATGCAACATCAGGCAAGAGCGGCTCCTGTCCAAAATATAGGTGAAAACACTGGAAACTCTCGGACGATCACCGCTAAACAGTTCAAGGAGCTGGGACCACCAGACTTTATTGGAGAGCCAAAACCACTTAAGGCGGAAGCATGGATAAATTAGATCACCAAGATATTTGATGTCTTGGGATGCTCCGAGGAGCAAAAGGTTCCCTTTGCCACCTTTATGTTGTATGGAGAGGCATATTACTGGTGGAAATCGGTAAAGTGTACTTCAACCTGCCGCATTAAAGATGTCTTGGGAGAAGTTCCAAGAACTATTCAACGACAAGTACTTTCGCGAAAGTATTCGTCACATAAAAGAGGTAGAGTTCATTAAGTTGGAGCAGAACAATATGACCGTGTCACAGTACGAAGCTAAGTTTGCCGAGTTGTCCCGGTTTATGTCCCACTTGGTTGATAATGAGGAAAGAATGACGCGGATGTTTCTAAGAGGCTTAAAGCCCGAGATACGTCAATATCTAATTTCTCATAAACTATGTTTGTATTCAGATGTTATAAATAGGGCTCAGTTATTTGAGCGCGATAACGTGTCAACCCAACCAAGAGAAAGCAACCGGCAAAATGATAATACCAGTGGTAGCAGTCATCGAAGCGGTGACAACAAACGTGGAGGGAATCAACATGCCAGAAATGGTAACCACTTCGGTGGTAATCATAGCCAAGACAATAAAAGTGGACATTTCAAGAAGAGGAGATTCAACAATGATGGAAAGACGTCATCACCAACAACCGTTGTTAAGGAAGGAAAACGACCACCTATCATACGCTTCAAATGCGGAGGGGAGGGACACATCAGTCTAAACTGTGCGATGACATCCAAAGCGTGTTATAATTGTGGAAGAGAAGGTCACCTAGCCTAATTTTGTCGTGCACTGAAGACAAGTCCAGTTGGAACGATGACACAAAATGCCGCCCTAGACAAGTCAAAACCAGTAGTTCAAGGGAGAGTGTTTGTTGTGACCTCCCAGAAAGTAAGGAACCTGAACGAGGTCATCATGTGTAAGCTTATCATAAATTTTAGCGAAATCTATAAATTATTTGATACCGGTTTTATCCATTCTTTTATTTCTCCTACTTGCGCTCAACGTTTAAATTTGACTCCAGAGAAATTAGACTTTGTCTTATCTGTGGAAACTCCGTTGGGAGAAATCTTAATTACATCCACTATTTATAAGTCTTGTTTGATTCAAATCGGTAACCGCACGTTACCTATCGATCTTATCTCCTTAAAAATACTTGTATTTGACGTGATTCTAGGGATTGATTGGTTAACTACTCATCATGCTAAAATTGATTATTTTCGTAAGGTTTTTAGCTTTCATATTCCTAATCAACCTATTATGCGAATTTAAGCAACCAAACCATTAAAATCAATTACTGTCATCTCAACCCATAAAGCTATTCATTTATTGAAAAACGGATGTCAAGCTTTCTTAGCTCATGTCACCGATTTAAACAAAAATAGGTTAAATTTGAAAGATATTTCTATTGTTAATAAATTTCCTGACGTATTCCCTGAAGAACTAACTGGCCTACCCCCAAAGCGTGAAATTGAATTTTTTATCAACCTTGAACCCGATTCAAAATCCATTTCCAAAGCCCCATATCGAATGGCTCCTATTGATCTTCAGGAGTTAAAGACCCAATTGCAGGAATTGTTAGACATCGATTTTGTAAGACCCCAACTTTTATGAATAAAGAATAATTTTCTCAAAATATATTTTTGAATATTATGGTGTGGATTTGATATAATGTTATAGTTGTGGGTAATATTTATAAATTTTGCAAAGTAAGCAAGTGGTTATATAATATTTGATTGGTCGGGGAATATTCGTTTTAACAGGAAATATTCGTAGGACGACACAATCATTGGTGAACCCCACAACGAAAGTATTGTCGTAATTAGAAAACGACAGAATTATCTTTTTATAAAAATAACGACGAAAGTGTTACCATTAAAACTGTTGAACTACCCGGTAGTAAAAATACAGTAATACGAGTGGTTGCGTAGTAGCACACGGTATTGATTATTGATGCTTACGTGAGAAGTCCCTCAGTTATACTCAATTATTACTACAGTAATTGCTGCATCATATCTCTCATATTATTTAATTCAATTATTGTTACAGTATCATCTGCATAATATTTATTATTATTAAATCAATAATTGAGACGACAAAGTTATTCATATTATTATTTGCAATATTGATAATGTCTAGAAGTTCTGTCAAGGAGAGGTTTGGTCACCTAATTGCGCGCCAATAAGGAGAAATCCTTATCGGAAAGCCCCCTCTTTTCTGGGAACGACCTGGTTGCTAAATATTGTGAGTTATAATATTAATGATGAATAAGTTGTGTTGATTAAAGATGAAATTGATAGTTCCATTGTGTTGAGATTATTAGTGTTAGTGGAAATCAAAATTTATTTCGATAATAATTGATGTCTGGAGGTTATATTGACCAATCGGGTAATTAATCGGATAAATGAGCAATTAATTGCTATTATTTCACATGCTTATAACTATTTGTTCACATGTGTGCACTATTGATTCACATTCATGTACTATTAGGGGAGTTAGTGCAAGATTGATAATACTTGTATGACTAAATTAAAAATAGAGGTATAGTTGAAGGTACTATATTGTAATTAGTTTTTTCACATGATTATACTATTAAGTCACATGAATGAACTATTAATTCACATTATTTACTATTAGGGGAGGTGGTGCAAGTTTGATTAATACTTGCATGACTAAATTAAAAATAAAGAAAAGAAAGGTATTATAATATAATATTTGAGCCTCAAAACCTACAATTAACGAAACTATACTTTCCTATAAATAGAAGCTCATTCTTCCTTCATTTCTCACCAATTCACAAAAGCTTTAGAGCAATTATTATAGAGAGAAATTATAGAGAGAAAGAGAAGAGAAGTCTGTTACCTCACTATTCCAGTATTCAGTTTTTCTATGGTAAGAGGTATTATTCTTTCGTATTCATGAAGAAGTTATTTTCTTTCAATACTCATAAGGATTGTTATTCCATTCTTTATTATTATATTGAAATAACCTGTCTATGCGAAGTACCTCATACATGGTGAAATTCTTTTGTTATTCCATTCTTTATTATTCTATTGTAATAACCTGTCTGTGTGGTCTATCGCATGCTTGATGAATTCTGGTGTTATTCCATTCTTTATTATTCTGTTGGAACATCCTGTCTGTGCGGATTACGCATTACCTGGTTCCATTCTTTATTATTCTATTGTAACATCCTGTCTGTGTGGATTACGCATGACCTGGTTCCATTCTTTATTATTCTGTTGGAATATCCTGTCTGTGCGGATTGCGCATGACCTGGTTCCATTCTTTATTATTCTGTTAGAATAATCTGTCTATGTGGATTACCGCATGTCGGTAAAAATCCATTTGTGGTTTCATATATTCTATTATACTCAGTTAATTAAAGTTTTGGCTTCTATACTTCATGAAATTAGTGGAATATCCTTCATATTTGTACTTCATCCAGTATCTTTTCATGGAAATATTCTTCTGAGCATTCTTGAATTTTACTCCACAAAGCAATATCATGTTAACAATTTGGGCGTTATTAATTTCTAGATAAATTAAATTATAAATCTTTACAAATTTATCCTTGAACTTGTTTTATTGAATTCTTATATCATTGTCATCATCCTCATGTTTATAATATTTGAAAGTCATCTGTGGCCTGTAGTGCATAGATGGACTTGGTATGATTATGACCAAGGATTATCGGTATAATCATGATCGTAATGTTACAAATGATGTGGTAAAATCCTCATTGGCCGTAGTGCATTGATGGAAAGTTGTTGGCATGATCATGACCATTGATGAAGACACGAATATCCTTGGCCCATAGTGCATGGATAATTTGTGGTCGTGACTAATGAATATCCTTGGCCGTAGTGCAGGGATGATGTGGTTTATTTATTAAGCTGAGTCTCAGCGATAAAAGTGATGAAAAACCTTTTAAATCATAGAAGATAGTAGATTTTATTCTCTACTTGACTCTTCTAATGGATTGCTTGTTCCGCTGCAGTTAAACTTGATGTTTATTATATTTTATTAGTTTAACATTGTTGAAGGCTAATGATAATTTATTCTGCATTATCTTAGTCATAATATTTCTTACTGGGCTAGTTGAGCTCATCCTTTCTTTCACTGTTCTTTTCAGGAAATGAGAACATAGTCGGGACTACTCGGGGAACGGAGTGACGGT